>CM046390.1:20399724-20999724 GCA_025413875.1 Rhododendron molle
CAGTAGCGAGCACGGCCATTGATGGCAATTACTGAAGGTGGTCTCCGCTTTTCGCTGCACAAGGTGATTCGGGAGCTGTTATATACCTTTAACCTCACCCCTTGTCAATTAACCTTGAACACCTATCGATTAATCCATTCGGTTATTAAACTCGCCGAGGTCAGGATGTTCGCTCTAGAGGCTTACCACTTTTTTGAAAATTATATGATGTGTAGGAACTTAAAGTACTCTCAGTACTACTTGTGTAGTTCGAAAACGAAGCAGAAACTTATCGTCGGTGGAATGTACGATTCAGAAAAATGGGCCTCGGATTACGTTGAAATCCGAGGAAACTTCATGTATGGCCCCGACGAAAACGGGGAATTTGAGGTTCCAAAGTGCAGAGGAACTCTGAGTAAGAACGCACTGTTTACTTTCGTCTTCTGAAGCTTTATACTTGTTTTGATTATTGCATTTACTACCGCTTCCCTTTTTGACGTGGTTCTCGCGATGTTCGGCAGGTACGTCCAAGATCAACCGAGCGCTACTAAAGAGATGCAGGAACCAACCAAGCCTTGAAAGGGCTATATTGGTTTTTCCCGAGAAAGAGATAGACGCTCCGGCTATACTCGAATACACGGTGACGTACCAGGGGTTTATCAAACAGAAGGAAACTCCAACCGTCATTGCCGAAGAAGTCGTAAAGAAAGGGGACAAAGTCGAAGTACTTTTCGAGGACTCCTTGGGCGAAATCCCTGACTTCTTACTCCCGAGCATTCAACGTCCCCTCCGAGGAAAGTTGAGGGTTGCAAGGAAGAGGCTACAAACAAAGAAGGAAAAGAAGAGGTGGAGATGGCTCCAAGGGACATTATCGCTGATCTGGAGAAGAGGAAGAAAAAGAGACAGGAGGAAGAGAAAGCCAAAGGAGCGGCCAAGTCCGGACCCTCGGTTGGGGATCCGGCAACCAAAGCTCTGCTGCCCCTTGACCCAAGGTCCCGCCTCCGGCTAGCAAAAAGACCCATTCCTCCACAACTCAAATGAAGGACGTCCCGAAGGATACCTCTGCCGAAAAACGGCAGAAGACAATGGCAACTGGCTTGGGGGTAGAATCTGAGACTGAGAAGGGCAAGGGTGCTTCTGGCTTGGAAGCAATGTGGCGTCCACTGTTCGTCACACCCGAGAAACGCCAGATCACGGCCAATGATAGCTTGGCAGTTGACCCCTCCATTGCCAGGACTCTCTTCCATGGCTTGGCTCTTCCGAAGGATATCACACTTCCGGAGTTGCTTAAGTCGGCTATCGATGATCACTATTTTCACTCGGGACTGGTTTGTTTTCTTAACTAATTTCATTTTTGTTTAAGTTTTATTACATGGTTCCGAATATTAAATGTTGTTGAAAAAATGCAGGCCATGCAATCCCTGATGCGAGCACAGCTCTACATTGGGGATGTTGACAAACGAACCAAGGTGCAACAACAACTGGCCGAGCGCTATAAAAGGCAGTTGGAAAACTCAGAGCTGGAGCGAGGGAAGCTGTCCGAGCAGGTGACCAATCTGAACAATATGGTCCAACAGCTGTAGGGAGCTACCGAGCAAGCGCGCACCGAGGGGAAGAAGTAGATGGAGAGGGAAATGAGAGAAGAAATGGAGAGAAAAGAAAAAAGCTTTCGACGAGGGCTATGCACAAGGGTACTCCAAAGCCGAGATCAGGTCGAGAAGGCCGAGGTTCTGTTCAAGCAGCAACAACACGCCGAGAGTAACGTGTTGGGATACTGCAAAGCTTTGGACGATGCTGGGGTGGCTTGTCACACCCTCGATTTTCAACATAAATATAGAGAATTTTCGTAAATAAAACCTCAAAATGATTCATACAGTACCCCAAAAGAGTTTGACATTTTCATTTCCACATTTACACTTTGTCCTCCAATAATTTTCGAAAGATTACAACTTTGGCGAGGCCCAAATTAACATAATTAGAATGTCAATAGAAAGTTTAGAACTTACACTATTCTTTAATCAAACAATTGACAAATAGAGGTACAAATACATCTTCCAAAAATAAATGACGAAGATGGCTTAGTAATTCTTCTATGTTAGCTTCCAAAAATAACGTCCACACCGAAGCACACCATACATGAGACTATTGCCCTGGATTAGTACCTGAAAGATAATGTGAGATTTGAGCTACACTAGTCCAGTAGAAAGCTCTAATCTAACAATGTATGCACATAAAATGTAGGAATAATGAATTGATGAACAACTGTGTCAAGAATCAAAGAGAGATCAACAATAGCAATCCAATTTTGATACTTCTTTTCTAAAACTAGTCGCATGCTTCATTAAGCTACCTTTGAAATTACTAAATGCCAAAACGTGTCTCGTTCAAGTGTCATGAGCCGAAGCTCCTGCCAGGCCAGTTAAAGGACCCCGATGTCTTCTGCCAGGCACTATATCCAAAGGGAGGTCCTGAAATATCAAATACGATCATATAGCTCCTGCCGGGCCAATTGAAGGACCTTGATGTCCTCTGCCAGGCACTCACCCGTCGATGAGTCCTGAAATGTTCTCATCATGTTCGTAAAGTTCCAAAATCCTTTTCCATCACGTTTGTACCATTCAACTCAACTTTGATTCATAAATCAATTTTCGTGTAATCGAGTCCAAACGAGCGTTAGAGTCGTGGGAACGTTCAATGAGTTCATCGAGTACAAGTAATCATGTTAGGGATCATTCAGGAAGTGTTTGAATGGGTTGGAAGTGATTAGAAACCAAAACGGTGAGAAACAAAGCAAAACAGTGAAAACTGGAGATAAGCAATAGGTATCGATACCAAGGAAAATTGTATTGATACCACTTGGTCGAGAAAGATTCTAGACGCAAGGGTATCGATGACAAACGACAAAGGTATCGATAACATCAGATTTTTTGGGTTTTGAAAAACAAAGGTATCGATCACAAGGACAATTGTTATCGATAACAGGTGATTTTTGGGTTTGGTAACACAAGGGTATCGATAACAAATGGGTATGGTATCGATAACAATGCTTTTTGAGCAGATTTTCAGCAGATGTTCATGGGTTTCTCAACAACAACAACATCAACAACAACCACGATCAAAGGCACAAATCAAGCTACAAGAAAAAAATCATATACATATATTGATAGTTAGAACCCCCTACCTCAAGATTGATGAACAAATTCAATGGATTTTCCAAGCCCTAGCTCCAATCCTTGAGTTCGACGGAATGCACCTCCACCGAGCTCAAACCAACGAATATCAGATTGCAATACGCGTAGGGATGGAAGATTGAAGGTAGCTTTTGGGTTGTGTGGGTGGAATTTTGAGTGAGAGTGAGAGAAAGCCGAGAGAGGGGGAAGTGAACGGGAGAGAGAGGGAGTGAGGGACAAATGGGAAAGTTATTCACTACACACACGCACACATGTTATATACACACATCACACACTCACCCCTCCAATATAACAAGTTAACACATTAGCCCCAATTCCAAACTTCTCACATCAATTTCCACTTCTATTTCTTGTAAATCATTTAAATCAATTTTACGAATTTTCGGGTCTCTACATGGCTGCTGACAACGCCAGGAGGAGCACGATAGAAGTCCCTCCATTGAAGAGGCGGAATGTAACGACCCTGATTTTTGGTCAATGAAAATTTCGTTAAAAAAATTAAATTTTATTTTATTACTTGCATTTTTATTTTCATAACCAAAAATCTATCGTTATTGACTAATAAAAATCTCGTTGTTTAAATCAAAAGTCGTATTTAAATTTCCTTTTAAATTCCTATAATCCGTCTTAATTAGATTCGATATTCGTAAGTTGAATTTCCATCACCGATAGACTTAGAGGATCTCTAAGGACTAGGGTTTTCATAAGAACGCTAGAATATTCGTTACGAAATCGCCACAATCTAGTTTCCAGCTAGAAACCCTAATCGGTTAGTAGAACTAGATCCTAACTAGTTAGTTAGCCTAACCTAACTAGAAACTAACTTAGTTATATCCTCCTAACGTTCTAGGACCATTGGACGATAGAAAACCGTCATGAGATTCCAAAAGTAATTACTTTTGGCTTGGTAATCATTACCTTTATGACAAGATTCCCTTCCTAGGTAATCATTTCACTTTATTGACTAGTCAAATCCAACTTTGTTCCTTATCATTCATCTTCCTAGTGTACTTTATCCTTTTATCCATTGGACGATAAGTGTTAGAGAAATCCTTGCCCATTGGATAAGAATTGTTAGGGTAATGGTTAACCATTGGGTAATAGAAGAAAGCATACCTAAGTTTGACTAGCCTAGTCAAAAGCAATCATTACACCCCATGATGTGACATAACAAGACCATCTATATTCTTTAACCTTTGGTCATTACATGCTAGGGTAATTTTTATCCATCGGTTAATGGATATAAGACTTGCCAACTAAGATGACAAGACAAGTCATTAGGATCTTTAATCATTATACCCCTTGATTTGACCATTCAAGCCCATGCCTTCCTTCATTATTTCATTGACCATTGGTCAATAAATGTTAGGAGAATTGTTATCCCTTGGATAATGGAAGAGTTGACAAGACAACTCATTAGATTCTTTCAATCATTCTTACTTCTAAAAGAAGTAACCTTAGCCTTGCATGCATGCCACCCTAGACTAAATAGCCACAAGCCTAAACTTAGATTTGACAAGTCTTGGCATGCTTTCAAGTATGATGTGACAAAACAATCGGTGCAGGAGAGAGAGGGGGAAATTCGGCCAAGGAGGGAGAGGGGGCCGGTTATGAGGGAAGAGAGTGAGGTGTGTGATTGTGTGTTGTGCACTCCAAGTCTCCCATGTAGCCCTTAAGCCTATTTGCTACATGCCAACCCATTTCTGGTCAATTTCTAGCATAGAATCCTAGCCTTTAATCATCCTAGAACTAGCCCTTGATTACCCTAGGATTTTGACTACAAGAATGATCATACATGGAAGGCTATACCCTAGCCTAATCAAACCCTAACTTAGACTTGTAAGACTTACCAACCTAGACAAGACTAGACTAAAAACCCTTCATGATAACCTAGTTTATTAGCCTTAAGCCTAAAAGGATTGGACAAGACAAGTCATGGAAGACTTGGCATGATATGACTAGACATGGCATGCTTTCAAAGCATGAAATGACAAGTCCATGAACCCTTCATGATAACCTAGTTCATTAGCCTTAAGCTAACCCATTCTAGGACAAGACAAGTCATGGAAGACTTGGCATGCTTTCAAAGCATGAAGTGACAAGTCAAGGCATGCTTGAAAAGCATGAAATGACAAGTCATGGAGCTAATTAATGAGGGAGAAAGAGAGAGGGGGGGCTGGCCAAAGGGGAGAGGAGGAGCCAAGGATTTTGCCTATAAATAGCACCCAATGCTTGCCATTCAACTCACACCTTCACCCCTTGCTCCCACTTCTCTCTAGAAACCATTTCTGTTCCCAGTCAGCTTACTGCACCTCGAAAATCTCCATTTTGCTCCTGCTTAAAGTAGTCCTTAGACCCAACTCCCTTCGGAAATGTTGTAGAGCACTTCGAAACCTTCAAGTTAGACCCAAGAACCACCCCAATCGGTCAAGAAATGACCAAGATATTGCCATCCGAAGTTTAGTAAAAATCTCGGATTCCAGAATCCAGACAGCTTACTGTCACTCCCTTTATCCCCATTTTTCTCCAACCTAAACTAGTTTCTAGGATCAACTTCCTTCACAAAAGTGGTAGATCGCTTCTCGAGCTTCGACTTAGACCCAAGAACGATCCTATTCGGCCAAATATTGACCGAGTTACTGCCATCCAAAGTTTGGTCCAAATTCGTGAGGTTCACTGTCCGTAGAACTTTCAACTAGCTTATTCGGCCCTGACTAGTTTCGGATCAATGTAGACTTTTCCTATACTTCTTAACCCTAAGTATATGTAGATATCCCGATCTACTACCCTAAGTATAGAACGCTATATGTTTAGTTCGATCTCGTTTTACGTAGTTTACTTGATCTTAAGAATACTTGAATGCATGTTCTTGATACTAGTTGTTCACTTTTGGTAAACGTAGTTACTTTGATAAGCATATGTTGTTTTATTGAACTTCTTATAAGAAAGAAAGTACGGTTTTACTTTTAAAGATAAAATGTTCTTTCAAAAAGGAAGTATTCGTATTTTGACCTTTTAGATGATCATGAGTTTGTTAGTATGTTGCTTGCCTTACTTGTGGTGATGAACAAGCATGATAAGATAGAGTTGGATGATCTTGCTAGTTAGATTACAATGAATGATTTATGTATGTCAATGTGAAAAGTCCTACCGCGGAGTCTATGCATGATACGAGACACATGAAATTGAAAAGTAAAAACATGACACCTAGGGTGTGGTTGATATGGATAAAATGGATTTTGAAACTACATAATGACCATTTGTGGGTGCATTATGTGTGTGTGTGCCAATGGGAACCCGGCGCGGCGGAACCATTGTGAGGATACTCGGGAACCCGGCGCAGCGGAACCGAGGCTGGGTGTGTGGCTTGGTTATCCGTGGAGAGGAGCCAATGCTAATGTGTGCCAATGGGAACCCAGCGCGCCGGAACCATTGTGAGGATACTCGGGAACCCGGCACGGCGGAACCGAGGTTGGGTGTGTAAACCTCATGTGGCCGAACGTGGCAGCTCATTGTGTGGAAAGATTTTGAAAGCAGCAATGTGGCCGGACTTGGTAGCCCATTGTGTGTGTGTCACCAATGAAACCGGACGTGGTAGTTTCATTGGTAACATGATTAATCTATACACTCAATAGGGACCTGGCGTGAAAGCCCTTGGGTGGATTTTGGAAACCGCGATGTGGCCGGACATGGTAGCCCATCGTGTGTAGTGTGGGTGTGTTAAAATGTGATTTTCAAAATGTTGATTTGGAAATAAAAATGAGACATGTTATACGATGAATCGCGTAGGAGAAACACATACAATGCAGACACCGACATTAGACTAAGGAACGTGGATGTGTCATTGTTAATGCTTGTTAAACATGAATGTATTATTCTGCTGTTTGCATACTCTGATATTGGTAAGTTATGGGTTAGTGGGTATAGGATTATTCTGCTGAGCTCTTTTAGCTCATGGTATTACCTTTGGTGACCCTGACATATTATATCGGCGGCGACGCTAGTATAATGTGTCAGATTTTGTAGATGATCAAGATGAACAGTACACCTTGGAGGATTTTGGAGCTGAGGAGCTGGCTAGAATGAAGCAACAGGTGGAGCTATAGTTTGTAACGCCCCGAATTTTGGGTACGTTAAATAAACATTTTTATTGAATAAACTTAAAGAGAGTCTAGCTCATTATTACAACATAATTCTCACAGGAGTACTTTTATTCAACAAGGGGGTGGTAATCTAGTTAACTACTGCTTCGCCTCTTCTTCCATCCTTGCAAGCTCCTCGGCTCGGAAGGCCTCCAAGGTGTCTGTTCATGCTGCTCATCTATAAAGTCGACATATTATACCTTCGCCCCGAGTATAATATGTCGGGGTCACCAAAAAGGTAACACGTGAGCTCAAAGCTTCAATAGAATAATCCAACCAGCTAACCTAACTTACAACAAATAGTCATATAAATAATCACATCTACTCATTTAACAACATAATTATGATACATCCGCATTCACTATCATGCATGCGTTGGTGTCATGTCTTTCTTGGTTTCTCCTACACGACTCATCGTATTGTGTCACCATTTCATTTTAAGAAAATCATTTGTCATTCAACGGACTAAGTCCGGCCACGTTACAAAAATCTCGCATTGGCTCCTCTCCGCGGATAACCAAGCCCAATTGTCAATGAAGCTACCACGTCCGGCTCCAATGGCAATCTACACAATGGGCTACCAAGTCCGGCCTCATTGCGGTTTACGCAAATCGTGAGGCTACCAAGTCCGGCCACCTTGCGGGTTTCCAGAACTCACATAAGGCTACCAAGTCCGGCCATTATGTAGTCTCAAAAATCCTTTTATCCATATCAACCATTCCTTAAGTGTCATGTTTCTATTTTCCGGTTTAGTGTCTCGTAATCATGCATAGACTCCATGGAGACGAATCACTTTAAAGTAATCTTGAAACTAAACTAGCAAGATCATCCAACTCTATATTACCTAATCGTACTCAAATTATTACTTAAAGCCACTTATGTTTTATCAGGCAACAAGTAATGCAACAAATATACATACATGTTCATAATCACCCTCAGACAATAATATATTACAAAAATCCGTTCTTTCTTCCTTTGTGGGAAAACAACATATGTTTATTGACGTAGAAATTCATTATTTGGCATGCTCATTCTTCTTTAGTACTTTAGTAAACAAGTTTTACTAACTAGCTTTGATACCTTAACCGTTTAACTCATGGTTGTATACTTAAGGTAAGTATAATCCAAGCAAGTACATAGCATGTCCATAATCATTACTTAAAGCATAACGCCACATGTGCGGACGCCCTTGGGGTGGTAATCCACCATATGCTTTGTTACTTTACCACAAGTAATACAAGCAAGTACATAGTAGATCCATAACCATTACTCAAAGCATAACGCCACATGTGCGGACGCCCTTGGGGTGGTAATCCACCATATGCTTTGTTATAATATCACAAGCAATGGAATATAAGCTTATAGTTAAGTTAAAAGATCAACATGCGATTACTTCTACATGAAGTTATATCTTAAGTTGATTCTAATCATGCTTAATCATCCAATAGCAATATTAAGTTCACTAACTATCATGCATCCAACGTTTTAAGAAAATAAACTATCATTATCATGCTTTCATTATAACGACTTAGCTAGGTTAAAACTACGACAAGAAGTAGTGTCTAACATATATTTAGGATTATGGATGATTATACTACATTCAATTCGACATGCATACAATTATAGTTAGGATAAGTAGGTTCGAAGAACTCTACCGTTCTTCTTGGCGGTAGGGTGGCTACGGGAATTTCGTCGGAGTAACGGCTTACGATGGACTTCCGGTAGCTTCGAAAGAGAATGGTTTCCCTCGAAACTAAGTCTTGACTATACTAGTTATCTCTTATGGTTCGAAGGGTGGTGGAGTGGTGGTTTTATGGCGGCTTAGGATGAGTTTCTAGTAGAACAAGGGAAGTACTTCAAGAACACTCAAGAACAAAGCAAGAACAAGCAAGAACACTAAGCTTTCTAGAGAGAAAAGTTGAATGGTGAAGGTGTGAGTTGAAAGGCATGGAATGGATGCTATTTATAGGCAAATGGAGCTTCCCCCTCACTCCACTTGGCCGGCCCTCACTCTCTCTTTCTTCCCCATAAATTTGTTCCTATTGTCTAGTCTTGTCATGCAATAGTATGCCAACTAAGTGCCACTTGGTGAAATAGTGTCAAAGTACAACCATGTGTCTAGGTTTAATGCACATACACTCCCCTTCTCCCTATTCGGCCACATCACTCTCTCTCTCCCCATGGATTTGCTCCATGGTCTTGTCTTGTCAAGTCCAAGTACATCATTCAAGTGTTTCTAGGTCAAATAGTGTTCAAGGATACCCACATGTCAAAGTACAACACAAATACACTTCACCTTTCCTCTCCCTCTCATTCGGCCATCTCCCTCTCTCTCTTCCCATGGATTTGCTTCATAGTCTAGTCTTATCAATCCAAAGTACATCATTCAAGTGTATCTAGGTTAAATAGTGTCAAAGTACAATGCACATGTCCAAGTACAATACACTTGCACTCACTCTCCCTCTCCCTCTCCATTCGGCCCTCTCTCTCTCTTGGTCAAAGTATTATCATGTATGTATATATATATATGTGTATATCTATATGTATATCTATGGAAAGAACAAGGAGGGTAAGGACAAACTACTTAAATGTACACATGGCTTATGATTATTCCCTTTGTATGGTAAAGTACACATGACTAGTCTTGTCATGCTATAGTACTCCAACCAAGTGTATCTAGGTCAAATAGTGTCAAGGTACACCCACATGTCAAAAATACAACTCACATACCTCCACTTTCTTCCTCTCTCCCCAATCGGCCTCTATCTCCCTTTCCCATGGATTTATTCCATGGACTTGTCAAATCAAGTCCATAATCATGGCAAGTAACCTAAGTCTAGTCACATCAAGTCCTTTCTCTTTCAAATCAAATCTAGGTAATGATAAGGGTCCAAACAATGATGAAAGTGGTCATGGTGTAGTCTTGTCCTAGAATGGTCTACTTGGAAGAAAGACTAGAATCATTGGCTAGGTTTTGACTAGAAATGGGTTGGCATGTAACAAATAGGCTTAAGGCTATTAGGTGGCTTGGACAAGTGGCCAGAGGTACATACACACACCTCACTCTCTCTCTCCTCACATTCGGCCCCCCTCTTCTCTCTCCCTAGCCGATTCTCTATCTCGGTCAAAGTACTTATATGTATATATATATATATATATATATTTCTATATATATATGTGTACATTTGTGGAAAAACAAGGAGGATAAGGACAAGGCTACTTAAATGCACACATGGCTTATGATTATTCTTTTTGTAGGAGAAAGTACTATCATATCTTTCACCAAGAATCCCATGGGAATATTGGACAATGCTATTATCCAAGGGATAATAATTTCCCTAATGGTTATTGTCCAAAGGTCTAACATTTCCCTAGCGGTTATTAACCAATGGGCGAAAGAAGTAATGATGAGGAAGCACATGACTTGTCTTGTCATCCTATTTGGCAAATCCTAACATCTATTATCCAATGGGTAAAGTTTTCCCTAGCGGTTATTAACCAATGGTCCAAAGAAAGTCATCATGGAGTACACTATTTGCTTTTGACTAGACTATTCCAACTACTAGTCAAACTTGGCCTTCTCCCTAACAACTATTGTCCAATGGTCAAAGGTTTATCTTCCTGGCATGTAATAACCAATGGATAAAGACTACCTCTATTGTCCAATGGATAAAGATTACCCTAGTATCTATTGACTCATGGATAAAGATTACCCTAGCCTTTATCGTCCAATGGATAAAGATTCAAGGTTGACTTTGGTCAAGGTTTTAGTTAGGGTTTCCAAATGACCTAATTAGGATCAACTGGAACTGGCTAAGTAGGATAATTAAACAAGTCGAGTAATTAGGGGATTAGCCTTAGTGATTAGGGAAAACAATATGCCAATGTTCTTGTCTAACGAAAATGGTCTTGCTGACCGTTGTGAAGAAGAATAGGTTTTGACCTTAATGAATCTAATTATAACAGATTATAGCGATAAAAAGAAAATTCAAAATATTTACTAATAAACAGCGAGATTTTTATCTAGTAGAAAATCGCCTAATAACTTGAACATTAAAGCCCAGCGGTGCCAAACGCCAAGGAAAGGCGTGAGCATGGCCAAGGTAACTTTGATAGCAAAGCGGTGGCCAGTGGTAGCCAAAGCGACGTGGCGAAAGCGATTGGCCAAGGCGACCCGATAGCCAGCGGTGTGGCGGTGCTGTAGCGGTAGCAAAAGCGACCCGACGCCAAAGGCAGCGGCGCGACCGATGCCAAGCGAGAACCCAATGGCAGCTAAGGCGAGCAAAGGTAGCCAAAACGCCAAGGCAGCATGGCGACCGATGCCAAAGCGAACCAATAACGACCAAGCGAGCAAGAGTAGCCAACAACGCCAAGGCGCAAAGCGCGACCGTGCCAAGCGAGCGCGATGGCAACGAGGCGGAAACAACCAGCTGATGTCCAGCGCTGGCGAGCAGACCAGCAGCGGCAATGACAGCGCTGGCGGCGAGCGAGCAGCGACCAGCGGCTGGCGAAAGCCAGAACCCAGCGACAGCGCTGGGCGAAATGACGCGGCAGCGACAACGCTGGCGAAGCGCAAACAGCGACCAGCGGCGAAGCGGTAGCGGCAACGGCAGTCAACGCCATAAGGCAAAGCGATGACGACAGCCGACACCGGCGAGGCAGCGCGGCAATGAGCCGTAAACAAGCGACGCGACAATGACCCGATGCCTAGGCGGCTTAGCAACCAAACAAAGCGGTCAAGCCAAGCCAGTCAAGCAAAGGCCAAAATTTTCCTACTAACCACTCCGGCATCGATGCATCACTAAGCCAAGCGGTAGTTAGGGTTTACTAACTAATCGGTTAAAAGCTAACTATGCTTGCTAAGTAGGATTTCGAGTGAGAATTATAATTTAAAGATATTATTTACTTAATAGGGAAAATATACGGAGTACGTTTACAAGTATACTAGTCATGGGAGAAGGACTAAATTGTCCGAAGTAAAATGATTCAATTTTACAAGTTTCAAATCTAATTATGACGGATTATTAATCGCTAAAAGGGATTTATAAAACAAATAATGAATTTTCAAATATAACAACAAAATTTTTATAAGTCAATAACGACCGATTTTTGGATGTTAAAAATGAAATCCAAGTATTAAAATAAAATCCAAATTTTTAACGAAATTTTTATTGACCAAAAATCAGGGTCGTTACAACCTATCCCCCTTAAAATAATTTCGTCCTCGAAATTTGCACGTTACTACGGGTTATGATGTAATAATGAGCCAGACTCCATTTGGTTTTACGAATAAAATGTTTACTTAACGTACCCGAAAATGGGGGCGTTACACGGAAGCTGCTGCCAAGGATCAAGATGAGATTCCTGACGCAAAAATCAATGCCGAGGTCCAGACTACCGACGCCCAGAAGACTGATTCAATCGCTACTCCTGTCACACCCCCCGAAGCTTAGGGACTTAGTTTTTGCTTTTTTGATTATGTCTTAGTTTTGAATGGACGGCGCCGAACAATAGGTTAGTTGTCGTACCGTTGTGGGTATAAGTTTTTGTTTTTTGTTTGAGAATGTGAGGGTAGCACTAGACGATTTACCACTGCTACGCCTCGGTTTGTAATTAATACAGGTTTGAGGATGGCACCAAACGATGCACTACTGCCATGCCTCGGTATCGAACGATGCACCACTGCCATGTTTGACGAATGAATTGTTAATTGGATGTTCTGAAATGTCACAAGAGTTGGTGAAAATTTTTCTCCCAAATCTTTTTACTCGTTTTACGAAGATTTTGAATTTTGAATTGGGTGTTTTGAAATTTCGCAAGTGTTTTGACTCGGTAAAGCATATGTTGGATGTGTTTGAGAAACTTTTGCATGTTTGCTTTACTCGTTTACTCGTCGATTTGTTTGGTAATGAAAGTAGGTACTAATGCTCACCCGTCCATAGGGTTTACCCATCCATAGGAGCCCCTTGCCTCGGTGGAGCTCTCCTAGAAGGAACAAGGTTTGCCGAGGCAAAAAAGATGGGTAAATGCAAAAAATGTCAGGGGAACGAAGGCTACGAAGAATTTGCCTAAAATGAGTAGATGGCCGAGGGCCACGAAGAATTCACTCATAACGAGTAGAATACCGAGGGCTACGAAGAATTCGTCCAAAACGAGTAGAATACCGAGGGCTACGAAGAATTCGCCCATAACGAGTAGAAGACCGAGGGCTACGAAGAATTCGCCCATAACGAGTAGAATACCGAGGGCTACGAAGAATTCGCCCAAAACGAGTAGAGTATGTAGGCGAAAAGAATGGAATTATTACAGTAATATTAATGAAACGTGGGGGAACGCCCCTGCCCATAGGCTTACAATAGAGAAAGAAAGAAACAAAAAAACAATAGATAAACAAAAAGACACCACCGAAGGGCTGGCAATCGAGTGCTAGCCGTGGAACTTTTGCAACTTCTGAACATTCCAGGCATTAGCAATCGGGGTCCCGTCCAACTCTTCCAACTTGTAAACGCCGTGGCCAATCTTTAGAGCCACCCGATATGGGCTTTCATAAGGATCCTTGAGCTTAGTAAGTCTGTCGGCCTCGATAACCATACGGAGAACAAGATTGCCGACGTTAAAGGGTCTAGGCCGAACGGTTTTGCTATATCCCTAAGCAACCTCCTGTTGATAGGCAGCATGCTTAAGGTTGGCATGGTCGTGAAGTTCCTCGGCAAAATCAACCTCCGTACCGACGTGGGCACTGTTGGCTTCGAAATCAAAATCCTTGGAACGAGGTGTAGGAAGCAACATCTCCAGAGGTAAAACGGCCTCCATGCCATATGCCATCGAGAAGGGGGTACGCCCGGTTGACTGAAGAGGGGTAGTGCGATAAGCCCAAAGGACATGAAAAAGCTCCTCAGCTCACTTACCAAACTTCTCATCAAGGCGACGTTTAAGCCCCTGGGTGATGGTTTTATTGGACGCTTCAGCTTGGGCGTTGCCCTTGGTATGAACTAAAGGGACAGCCTCGACCCATTTTATGTAAAGGTCGGTAGCTGTGAGCATATACTCAAAACCACTGGGAGCCTTCGGCATTTTGCCAACAATGTCAAAGGCCCAAACAGCAAACGGCCAAGGGCTGGAGATTATTTTGAAGGGGGAGGCGGGTTTGTGGATGAGGGATGCCTGTTTTTGACACCGAACACACTTCTTCCCATAGTCCTCCGATTGCTTGACCATTTTTAACGACCAGTAACCCAGGGTCAAGGCCCGGTGGGTGAGGGATCGACCTCCCGAGTGTTCACCACAGCTGCTTGAATGGAGCTCATCCAATACACTAGCAACTTGATCTTTGTGGACAACCCAAAGGTTAGGCCTAGTGAACGTTCGGCGATATAAGACATCATGCGCACCGAGTTATAATTGAGCTTCATTTTTATTCGGAGGAAGCGTCTGGCTTTTGAGATAAGTAATGACGGGATCCATCCGGCTAGGACCGAGCAATATTGCCAACACCAGTAGATCCTCGACAGGCTTAACACTTGGCGCTTCCACGGCATCAAAGACAATGGTTCAACAGCCAGAGGATTTGAAAACCGAGGCGAGACCAGCCAGGGCATCTGCATGTGCATTATGCTCCCGAGGAATCCATTCCACTTCAACACGGTCGAGACGACGAAAGAGGGCAAGCACAAAACTCACACAGGCGTTCATACGGCTGTCCTTTGCCTGGTAATCATCGTTATGATGGCCGACGACTATCTGGGAATCACAAAGCACGTGCACCGAATCAGCCCCTAACCGAAGAGCGAGTGTTAGACCAGCGATAAGGGCCTTATATTCCGCCTCGTTATTAGTGGCTGGAAAACCAATAGAAATGACACTTTCATGAACAGTGCCACTCAGTGACACAAGCACAATACCAGCCGCAACTTCGTGGATATTGGCAGCCCCGTCGACATTCAGGCGCCAAGCATCTCCAGAAAATAACCTCCACTCCCTCTTGGGAAGCTTGTTACCCATGGTGAACCGAGCGCGTGCCATATCAAGCTGTGGTTCGGCATTATCGTCAGTAACCTCGGACTAAGCAACTCATCTTTTCTCTTCGGCCAGCAAAAGATGATTAGCTTCATCCTGAAGGCTAGGTGTTAATTCGGCAAAGAAGTTAGCTAAGGCTTGACCCTTCGCCGAGGTTCGTGGTTCAAACTGGATGTCATAGTTAGCCAGATCCTGAGAAAACTTTAGAATACGGCTAGAGGAATCCGTCTTCCAGAGAATAGCCTTCAAAGGAAACTCGGTGAGAACGATGATCTAGTGCGTTTGAAAATAAGGAAGGAGGCTCGTTTTGGAAGACACAAGAGCCCGAACAAGCTTTTCCATGGGCAAATACCTCATATGTGATTCCGTCATCGTTTTACTAGAGTGGTAAATAGGTTGATGCACAATTCCATCCTTACGGACGAGTACCGAGCTTGTGGCATGATCTGACACAGCCAGATAAATATACAAATCTTCGTTCCCGAAAGGAGTGACGAGGAGTGGAGCGCGAGAAAGATAGGCCTTCAAAGTCTGTAGAGAGTGCTTGCAATCCGCCGTCCAAATAAAACCCCGCCGACTGGTTTTCATGTCTTGAAAGAATGGTCGACAAAGGTCACCAGATCGACGAATAAAATGGTTCAAAGCGGCAACCATCCCGGTGAGCCGTTGGACCTCTTTGATGGTCGTTGGTGCTCGAAGATTCTGCACGGCAGTGAGCTACTTTGGGTCTGCTTCAATACCTCGGCGACTAACAATGTATCCGAAGAACTTGCCAGAGCTAATGCCGAACGGGCACTTCTCAACATTTAGGCGGAACTTATATTCTATCAAAATATCAAAGGCCCGCCCCAAGTTATCCAGGTGATCCGAGCTAAGCTTGCTTTTGACGACCATATCATCTATGTACGCCTCCATTGTTTTACCTATCTTGTTACCGAAGAGCTTGTTAATGGTCCGCTGATAAGTAGCCCCAGCATTTTTAAGACCAAAGGGAACGACCTTATAGCAATAAACGCTCTGAGGAGTGATGAAGGCGGTTTTCTCCTAGTCGTCTGGATGCATTGCAATCTGATGATAGCCGCGATAAGCATCCAGAAAATTGAGTTGCTCGTAACCAGTAGTAGCATCAACCATCTATTCGATCTGAGGCAAAGGAAATCCATCAGACAAGCATCGTTCAGGTTCGTATAGTCCACGCAAACCCTTAACTTACCGTTCTTCTTCGGAACTACAACTGTGTTGGCCAACCAGGTGGGATAAAGAACCTCCCGAATAGCCCCAGCTGCAAGTAATTGTTCCACTTCTTTCTCGACCGCCTCGACATGTAACAGCGACGAATGTCGCACTTTCTGAATGATCGGCTTCCTAGTAGGATCAACATTTAGAGAATGTGACGCAAAAGATGGATCAAGTCCTGGCATTTCACTCGGACACCATGCGAACGCCTCGATATTTTGCATTAGAAAGTTAAATATCTCGGTGCATTCCGAAGGGTTCAAAGAGCTTCCAACGATAAAATATCGGCTCCCATGGGCATTGACAAGCATTTTTATCAACTCCTCAGCTGAACGTTCCTCGGCCGAAATCCCCACGTCGTCGAGAACCGGAGGGTTGACAGTGTCAATGCATTGCACTTTGAGGCATTTCGAGCTTTGGACGACGGTGCTCACATAGCGTTTCTTCGACTGAAGTTGGACACCTCGGAGGCTTTCTTGCCGACCGTTCCATCTGATGAATTTCACAACTTGATGGAGAGTGGAGGCAACAGCCTTCATACTGTGGATCCAAGCTCTGCCGAGGATGACATTGTACGGGCTTGGGGAACTGACCACAATGAACTCCACGTCTATTACTCGCGAATCGGCTCGAACCGAAAGTGTGATCAACCCAAGAGGCCATACTGGAGCGCCAGTAAAACTCACGAGTGGTGAGGTTGCGGGCCGTAATTGATACGGCTCAAGCCCCAAGCTTTTGTAGGTAGAATAAAATATTACCTCGGCAAAACTGCCCTGATCGATCAGCACACGCTGAACGGTGGATTTATAGATCAAAACCGTAACAACCAAGGCATCCATGTGAGGTGACTACACACCATGAAAGTCCTCCTTGGTAAAGGTCAGGATCCAATCGTCATCCGGATCTTCAAATTTTCGTTTTGTCAGTGCATTTATAGTGCATACCTCTCGCTTGGCAATAGCCTTGTCGATCTCGGTCCGTAACTCGGTAGCCTTGGTTTTGGAAACGAGCCCATGGATTATGCCAACCAGCCTTTCGCCTTCCGGGGGTGGGGGTGGGGATGGAAGCGGAGTATGACGAGTATCGATCCACTGATTTAAGTGCCCCGCAGCAGAGAGCTCTTCGAGGTAGCATTTAACGGCCCGCACCTCGTCGTGTAATGTCCATGCTCGTTATGAAATGAGCAGTGTCCGGTTCGCGCATTGGTCGTTCCCAGCTTTTTCGTCAGTCAACGAAAGAATGGTAGGCGGTCAATCGTACTTAACAGCTGATAGATCGGTGCAATAAAGACAGTAGTCTCGGCAGTGTACTCATCCGGCCTCAGTTCCCGACAAGTTGTGGACCAAAATTGTTGGGTCGGTGCACGTTGCAGCTGTGGCTGTTTTGGAATTGGTGCGGGTTTATGGGCAGCGTTCCCTTAACCTCCACTCTTGACATTACCTACCTATTTCTTGGCTATCGCGGGACTTGCCGAAAATTTTGTGGAATCGGATACCTTCAGATTGGCATGCTCGGCGACAGCCTCCTCGTGCATGCAATCTTTCTTGATTATGGTCATGAGCTTACTCATACTCTTCGGTGGGTTCCTGGAGAGGTCTCGAAACATCAGAGACAAAGGATCCAACCCATTCATAAACGATTCTGCCGATATGACCTGGTTACAATCGGGAATCAGATTGTATACCTCCCAGTATTGCTCGGTATACATGCGCAGTGTCTCCTCTGGCTTTCTAAGCATGTTGACGAGCATGGAGAGTGTTTTTGGTTGAATGCTGCTCGTCACAAACCATTTAGTGAACTCAAGTTCCAATTCATCGAAACACTTAATAGATCGTGGTTTCAACTGGTTATACCACATCATAATTGACTGAGTAAGTGCTAGGGGGAAGATTTTGCACATGATGACATCAGAGAAATTGTGCAGAGACATGATCTACCGAAAACGAGTGACAAATAACACTGCGTCCTCCTTTGCTTCGTAGGGCGTAATTTCAGGCATAGTAAACCGAGTGGGCGAATGTTCTACCAAAATAGCATCGGTAAAGGGGGATGCCTTCGCCTTTCCGAGCTTCGTTTCATCCAGCGAGATTGGTCGAGTGGGAGCTCTTGGCTCGTGCTCAATCGCAGGTGCCCGACGATAAAACGGTCTCGCTTGGCCTACCCGACTCTGCGCTCTCCCACCTCCCAAGGGTTTGGTTGGCCGTTATGTGCCTTCTGCCATTCCGCTTCGCTGTCCACTGGTCGATAGACTATTGGTTCTCTTGTGACTTGGTCAAACAAAACGATGTTGTCGTCTCGTTCACCGCGAGTATCTCTGCTTGTTGGCCGGTTTCGCCCATGTGATGCTTCTCCATGAGGCTAGAGATGAGAGCGAGAACGTCTTGCTTCGAGTGGAGGGTAGTTTATGTCGAAATCTAAATGAGTCCTTGCCTTTGGATGTTTCATTCGGCGAGGACCGAGGGTGAGCAACGGCCCAAAGGCCTCGAATCTGTAACTCCGTGTGGCCAAACCGGAGGAATGAGTTGAACTCTCAGCATAAATGGTGCTATCCAACTGCCGCTTTTGTGGTGTGACCAGGTAATCCCTGGCATGGTTGAGGCCCGAATGGCGCCTCGTCTCGGTCTGTTCTTCGGTTCGAGCTTGGTGGGATTTCCCGCGTCTTCGAGTGTCCTCTTGTTTGCTTGTTCCTGCAGGGTAGGATTCTGGAGGCAGTGTAACCAAGATGCTTCGGTCTCGGTTTTCAAGCCATTGGTGTAGAAGAGCTATCACGGCCACTTGCCATTTTTGTTCGGCCAGAGCAACCTCAAGCTCAGTGGGCTGAGGATTATGCCGGCGGGTTGCTGGTATGGTGGTGCGAGCGGTCTGATTCGGTGGAGTGTTGCAATATCCGAACCCAGATAGCCCGAGGGTGAAGTCCTCCGGTCCTAGTGGTGGTGTGCGTCCCGACATCGGTGGACGATTGAGATGGTAAAGAAAGGAAAGGAACAAGGTTGAGCCGAACGAAGCTCTCCTGCAGAGTGGCCAATTGTGGGGTGTGAATTCCACTCTGAACCTTTTCCTTCCTCTGGCTTGAACGAAGAAGTTGATCTGAGAAGATCTGGGTACCTGCAAACTGGAGGGTGGTGTACCTTCAAGAAGAAGTTCCGACGATCTAGTTAGTGAGTGAAAAAAGGAGAAAGTGTATGTGTTTTTTTTGGTAGGAAAATATGAGAAAGAGAGAGAGAGAGAGAGAGAGAGAGAGTTTTTTTACCTGGGAAGGGTGGTTCGCTATTTATAGGTGACCTTGGAGCGCCGAGCAAGCTTTTCTCCATGTGTATTGTACTGCTCGGATGACGTCACATGTCAGAAACGTTTAATGTATGCCGCCTCTCGAGGGTGGTAGAGCCGCAATAGTCAATGTCAGAGCCGTCACATCAGACAGAAACGTCTCTTCGGTTCAAAGTAGTAACTCTGCTCTGACTCCGTTGACCGTTGATTGACCGCAGACGAGCACGCTGACTGCTGAGTTTAGCGGTTTCCGAAGAAGGAACTTCCCGAGCGACAACCTTCCGAGCATCTTCAGGACGAAGGTACGTGTTGCCAGACATAAGACTTGCCGAGCAAAAGGGATAAATGGGAAATTCCCGAGGGTACAAAGTGACGAAGCGAGCAGAATGGTATCGCTCAGCGATGGCTGCATGCCCACCACAACGCTCGGCGAATGTGTTTGTATGAAACTAAGACTTTAGTACAAAAGATAACATAGACGAACTGAGACAACTGAACTGTAGATCAACTTGTTGCACCTTTTGACCCTTTGCACCTTGGTTATTTCGGCCCACTACACAACCTTTTCAAACACTAACGAGTTCGAATTTAACTATTTTTGAACAAACTGAGCTAGAGCATTTCAATACTCGGCTCGACTTGTTTTTCAAAATTATTTTTGAACAAAGTGACCCTTTTTCTTTTTGTAATGGCAGGTCGGTTGCATTTTGGACAAAAGGTTTGGCGTTGATGTGTTCAACCAAAAACTCAGTATCAGCCTCATTCAAAAGAAAAGGTCGCAATAGAATGGCTTACTGGAAATGCTTTGCTGGTTTGTGTATTGGGTATTCTGTATGCAATCGCTATGGAAAAACTCAGGCTTCAGATTGGTGACGCCAGTGGCCTAGTGGGAGGTGACGGGATTGAAGCCCAGGTGGTTTATGAATTGAGCTCTCTATTTATCTTTTAACTAGGATCTGCTTCGAATTATGGCTTAATTTCAAAAACACCCCCTAAATTATCACCTTTTTGCAACATGACCCCCTCATCTAACAAACCCGACAACATCACCCCCTCAACTATGAAAATCAAACAACATCACCCCTTCCGTCAAAAAATTGCCAAATCTGTTAACTTCTGTCAAATTTTTTGACAGAATATGTAGGCAGGTAATCCCGAACAGGTACAAGGAGTGGCCGAACACATGGTACGTGGGGCCCAGAACAAATACAGTCGGAATATTCGCCGTGCAGTGAGGTGAACGGCACAAGGACCGGGGATACGAGAGGTCCCAGGTCCAAGATACCCGAGCAGGGGTATGGTCCAAAGAGCAAGAGTAGTTGTTGGACCAGTCTCGTGATAAGGGGTCCAGTGATATGAGAAATCATTGGTCCAGAGGGTCTGTTCAGCAACGAGAAGGCCGAACGAGCAAGAATCTGGAGAAGGTACCAGGAGGTGCTCCAGAGTGGTCCAGAAATGGAAATATCCAGTAAGGAAAACAAGATCTGGATGAGATACCCAACGAGAATGGGGTGAACGGCCAGCTTTGGAAAGAGTTCCTAAAAGGTCTAAAAGAAAATATGCAGTTATGGGAATGAGAATCCCTGATATTCTAAGTTCCCTTTACGAGAAAGGAAACTTAGGGCAGCAAGATGGCTTGGACAGCAAGTAGACATGGGTCTATAAATATGAGGTAAACCTAGAGGTAAATGTACGCAATTCCTGGCTATTGGTTTATTACTTACTGAGCACTAAGGTTTTTACTAATACGAGATACTAACTTAGGCATCGGAGGGCCTTTGCCACGAGACGGCAAAGGTGCGCTCACCCGTTGTTTGTTTTACAGGCTCAACTCCGGCGGTGTGTTAGGGTTCTGGTGTAGAGAGGAGAGTAGCCGTTGCAACTTTGGTGCAGTTCGAAGGCCCATTTGTTTTTTTGCACCTACAGAATAATATTTTGGAGCCCTAATATACCCTTCCCAAGGGCAGGAATTCACCTGCGTGTAAAACCTTTCCCAACCCTATTATCCACCCAAAAACACTTCGGCCCCGTTCCGGCTTATCTTTCTTTTCTAAAAGTTCTTTTTTTTCAATTTTCAAAATCAAATATAATGAATAAAAAATAATTTTTTCAATTTTTTGGTACCGTATAAAAGATTTCAATGAAACCTATCAAACAAGATTCATATTGATAGAAAATTATTTACTTAAAGCATAACCTATTGAATTTGAGATTGCCTTCTTTTTCAAAAAATACTTTTTCTACAAACTGGAATGGGCCTTCACTTCTTCTCTCCCACATACTTCTTCCATCCCATAATATTTGTCTGGTTCACAAAACGATGACGTAAAAATAATACAATTTTTTTCAACAATTGACTGGATATCGATGAGTTATTTAAATTTATGAAAAAAATTTTTGAATTTTTTCTTTAAAAAAATGCATCATTT
Source organism: Rhododendron molle (assembly GCA_025413875.1). Classification (NCBI taxonomy): domain Eukaryota; kingdom Viridiplantae; phylum Streptophyta; class Magnoliopsida; order Ericales; family Ericaceae; genus Rhododendron; species Rhododendron molle. The sequence continues at coordinate 20,421,985 of CM046390.1, forward strand.
TTTGGCCTTTGTTTTACTGGCCGAACAAACATTTTAGGAAGGAGTTCAACCCAGGTAACCAAACTTCTTCTCTCTCTCTCTCTTTCTCTCCATTACGACATACTCGCAAGAAAACTAAAACCAAACCCAGATTCAACCCATAAATTGAACCCAAATTCTCTCTCTCTCTCTCTCTCTCTCTCTCTCTCTCTCTCAATAACCAAGAATACACACCCCCAAATCATCCCAAATTTCGGGTTGGTTGGAACCCAGATTTTCAAAAGCCCATTACTCCTCCCTCCAGAGCAAAGTGACAAAAACAGAGGAATTTTATATCAGCCATGGCTACGCTTGCAAATTTCCTTGATCTACAAATGAAAAACAAGACAGGAAATTAATCAGAGGCCACACATTCTGAAAAATCCTAAAAATTTCCTTTCCATTGCCATTATGTCACATGAATGTTAACCACCCATCAAACAACACCATAAGCCAACCTTCCAAACTTAAAAACCATATAAAAATTACACAAGAAAAAACACCTTAAATTTGAAAGCAGGAAAAAAAAAGAGAACAGGATTAGAACAAAAAAGAGGATTAGAAATCCTCATCAAGCTTGACCTCATGAATCCCACCATTCCCAATTTCCCATTCAAGCTGCTCATAACCGAAGCCTTCTGCAAACTAATCAGCTCCATTCAATCAAACGGGTTCTTCGCATCGTACATCTTCCTGTACCCGAGCGCGCCCAGCAGCCGATTCGCCACGAACTCTATGTCGATCGCGTCTGCCAAGATCTCCCTGACCCGCTCCTCGCTCAACTTGTTGCTCAGCAACTCGTATGGTGGTCAAAGATGTACAGTTTCCTTTCGACCTGGTTTGGAGCTTGTCTTCTGTCGATTGGAGAGAGGGAGATGTGCGTTTTGATCAACTTTAGGGCTTTGATCAACTTTGGGTTTCGATCACTTGGTTTGTAACGGAAAATCCATGGCAGGCGTGAGAGAGAGAGAGAGTGTTCTGGAGATGAGAGAAGAGAAAAGAAGCCAAATGTAATAATGGTAAAGCCTAATTTCACGTCTGATAAAAGGTATAAGGGTTTTTTTTTTTGTCTTTTTCCCTATTTCCGTCTACAAATTTAACGGAAAATTAGGAAGGGGGTGATGTTGTTTGATTTTCATAGTTGAGGGGTGATGTTGTCGGGTTTGTTAGATGAGGGGGTCATGTTGCAAAAAAATGATAGTTTAAGGGATGTTTTTGAAATTAAGCCTCGAATTATTTAAATCGTGCGCATGAGATACTTAAAATGGGTTTTACTTCTATGATTCTCACGTTAAAGTGTAAATATTACTAGTAACTTATAGGATTGTAATTCAATTCATAGTATTTTATAACAGTAGTATAGTTGGAAAGACATTAATAAGGCCTTTAAAACAACCGCTCATCAGTATATTTAGGTAACATTTAAAAAACTAAAATTTAGATTTTAGAGGGAAAATTGAGTTTTGGAGAAAAATGAATGAGTTTTTGAAAAGTAGAGGTAAAAATGAAGACATGGGTTGGAGTCGGAATGAAAGTTGCATTCTCCATACTTATTGAGTGAAAAATACTCTCCCATTTTGATTCTTCAATTTGAAGAATTGGGTTCGAGATGTTCCTACAGAACAAACCTGTCGGATCCCACACCCACATTGACTAGGAAATTGAAATGGAGTATGAAGTAGTGCGAGCAGCTACCGTATAACCTAAGATTAATTTTTTGAGTCACGTGGTTAGGCTAAGGGTTAACAGGTCAGTTGGCGCGGGACGTTACAGGTGGTATCAGAGCTTATATCAACGGCAAGGGTGGGGCAGGTCCTGCGAGGAGACGTGCTTGGGTGGGCTCGACAAGTAAGGAGTTTGACATGCTTAAGTGGGTACTTGTCCCACATCGCTTGGTAGGTGAAAGTGATGGACCACGGGGCGCAACGAGGACATTGCGATCCTAAGTGAGGGAGATTGTCAGATCCCACATCAACTAGGAAATTGAAAGGGAGATTTAAATATCCATCCTCAAACCCTATCACACGTAAGTATTCATCCCGGTCGTTTTGAACAGTTATGTTTTCATCCTTTTAAAAGGTGAATTACCTATCTTACCCTTTTAATAAGATATCCATAGATATGTGTGTTTATATTACCTTCCTAAATTAGTGGGAATATTCAATCATTTCCTAATTTAGTGGGATTCAACCCTCCCTATTTTAAAGAGGATTTTAAAATTTAAAAAATTCGTAACCACCAAATCCCACCGATTTAAATTCGAAAACTATATTTATTTTTCTCTATCTACAATATATTATCATAAAACCTTTTGGAACATGGTGGAATCAACCATGTTTTTCATGAATTATTATTACAAAATTACCATAAAACACATTTCGGAACATAAACAATAGTCAAACCGACCATATTTTTCATGAATTAATTATGCAAATTCACTATAAACATATAAAAAAAAATCATCCAACTAGGATTGATTACAATACATCATGAAATATGCTTGATAAAATACCTCACGACGAAATACACCATGAAACCTTCCATGGAGTAGAATACACTATCCAATACACCATTAAATATGTTTGAAAAAATACACCACCTCACAACGAATTACACCATGAAACCTTCCATGGAGTAGAATACACTATGAAATTCGTTCGCAATACACCATGAAATATGCTTGAAAAAATACACCACCTCACGACAAAATACACCATGAAACCTTCCATGGAGTAGAATACTCTATGAAATTCGTTTGCAATACACCATGAAATATGCTTGAAAAATACACCATGAAGTCTGCTTAAAAAAATACACCATTTTTTCTTTGCTTCGGATCCAACAAGGCTACCACGCATGAACCTACAAACATGAAAGATTTTTCATGTACAATGAACTGTGAAGGCTAGGAATCAAAAAATTTACTTCATTTTATCTATTTATCTTGCTCCGATCAACAACGCCAAACAAATCAAGGAAAAAAAAAGGGGCGTCAGACTTACGAAAGCCATGCATTTTGGTTTTGTCCCCTCCTTCTCCACTACTTGATTTACCTTCGGAGGACTGGTACAACCTCTTGCCATTCTTCTTCTCCGGACGTTACAACCAGGGAGGACTGGTGTGGGTTTTTCCGTTTCGGGTTTTAGCCAACCAGGAAGATGAAATTTCAAATGGGGTGTGTCCGTTGCAAATGAAGAGCTTGATCGAAAACTTGGTAGAGATCTTCAGGATTGAATGGTGAAATCTACGGGGACTGGATGTGGGGCGGAGTGAGCCGCTTGATCGAAAACTTGGTAGAGATCTTCAGGATTGAATGGTGAAATCTACGGGGACCGGATGAGGGGCGGAGGTTGCCGGAGGGCTCACTGGTCTCGCCGATCGCCCCGCTCCAAAACGAAAAATGGGATTTTCCGATTTTCCCGGGGGCGGGGGTTGTAAATGGTTTTGCCGAAATTTTTGGGATTTGTTAGGGGTGATTATCCTATAATTAAGCTAGAGGATCTTCACGATTATGTTTTAGTCCCAAAAGTCTCTGCCTATATATACATATATTATATATATAATAGTCAATGTACCTATATAATAAAGGGCAATTTGGGAATTATTTTAAAGCGGGGATGGAAAAATAACGGTTCAAAATGACCTGGATGGATACTTACATAGGATGAGGTTTGATGATGGATATTTAAAAACACCAAATTGAAATGGAAGTCATATATATATTTAGGGAAAATTTCAAAATAGCACCTGATCTTTCACACAAATCACGCATAGGCACTTGACCTTTTAATATTATCAAAAAAACACCTGACCTATTTAAAAACCCATCAATTTTCCACCCGTCGTTAACTTTCCATCCAAAAACAGCGGAAATGCTGAAATGGCTCACCTGGCCATATGGAGGGAAACCAATATGCATTTTGGGGAAAAAACACATTAGTCTATTGATTTCTCCTGCCAAAACCCACCTGAGGGGCCATGGAGTTCCAATGGTTTGTTATGGGAGTAATGCTTACAAGACTTCATCTCGATTATTGTAACTGTTTGTTTTTGTTGAACTGATTATTGCACATTTTGGAGATCAAATTTATGTGCCATTTTTTCCAACAGAGCTTGAAATGGTGTGAAGCAAATGAATGAGAAGAAGGAGACGTTCGGGGATTTTGGGACATCCCCATTTCACTTGACTTTTTCTATAACTTTTAGTTTTGTTCTTATTTAAAAAAATTTCATGTTTCTTAGTTTTGCGCCTCACTTTGTTTGTTTTCTGATTCGTCTGGTCAAGAAGTAAAAAAAAAAATTATATATTTGCACAAATATTTTGCAAAATAGTCATTTTTATGACTTAAAAATGGTTGCTTTCTAAAATATTTGGGTAAAAGTAAAAAAAAAAATTATATATATATATATATATGGGAATGGTTCAATGAACACCCTAATAAAACACCCAACGGGGACACCCAAAATCTCAATCTGATAGTTCCCGATTGAATTTTTATGATCCGAACCGCTCAATGTGTGCAGAATGTGATTTTAAGGGTGTCCGCGAGAAATTAGCAAAAAAATGACCGGGAAAGGCTTGATTTGAGCAGTTTTTATTTGAACCGTTCAATAAATAATTGTTCAAAACTGTTCGGATCAAGCCCTTCCCGGTCATTTTTTTTGCTGCTTTTTATCGTGTACCCTTAAAAGCACATTCTGATCACATTGAGCGGCTCGGATCATCAAAATTTGATCGGGAACCATGGGGTGTTTTTTTAGGTGTCCCCATTGGGTGTCTCTATATATATATATATATATATATATATATATATATATATATATATATATATATATATATATATATATATATATATATATATATATATATATATATATATATATATATATATATATATATATATATATATATATATATTTCGATCAAATTTTTATGATCCGAACCGTTCAATGTGTGCAGAATGTGATTTTATATGTACCCGCAAGAAATTAGCAAAAAATATGACCGAAAGTGTTTGTTTTGAACAATTTTTAATTGAACCGTTCATAAATCTAAGCTAAAAACTGCTTAGATCAAGCCCTTTCCGGTCTTTTTTTTGCTAATTTTTCGTGGGTATCCTTAAAATCACTTTCTGATCACATTGAGCGGCTCAGATCATTAAAATTTGATCAAGAACTATGTGTTGTTTTTTTTGTTGTCAAATTTGTTGTCCCCTATATATATATATATATATATATATATATATATATATATATATATATATATATATATATATATATATATATATATATGATTCGTCTTGTTGTGACAAATCAATAAGTCACAAAAAGTTGGCTCAAAACTAACAAACGTGGAAAAAAGAAAAGAAAAACAAAACTAAAAGTTATAGAAAACGTAAAAATAGTTGTTATTGGAACTCATGGCCCACAGGTGAGTTTTGGATGGAGAAATCAGTAGAGTAATGTGTTTTTTTCCCAAAATTCATATTGGTTTCCCTCCAAATGGCCAGATGTAGGCCATTTCTACATTTCTGTCTATTTTTGGATGGAAAGTTCACGGCGGGTGGAAAATTGATAGGTTTTTAAATAGGTTTGGTGTTTTTTTTTATAATATTAAAATGTCAGGTGCCTATGCGTGATTTGTGTGAAAGATCAAGTACTATTTTGAAATTTGCCCATATATTTATTCACGAGTGCGAGCATCTACTATATAACCTGAGCTTAATTTTTTAAGTCACATGATTAGATTAAGAATTAAGAGTTAGCAGGTCAATTAGTGTGAATCGTTATAACACTGCGGTTAGCCATATTCAAATTTGAAACCTGCCAATTCTCTTTTTCTTCTTTTTTAATCCCAACCTGCCCAATTCTCACAACCAGGTTTTCTGCACTTCCCCAATATATTATAGCCCCTCTCTCTCTCTCTCTCTCTCTCTCTCAACATTAAACTCGGAGTAAGCTGGCTCTTTCCTACAGAATAATACTCCGTAATATATATACTTAAAAAAAGAATCACTTTATCTAGTTTTACAACTTTTCACTGGATTCCTGGGTTTGTTATCTTACTTTTACTTTCTTTATATGACGTCTTTAAGCATTATTTTTTTGAGTGTCTGGGTTAACTTACGCATATTTGGACTCATATATAACTTCACATACTGGTGGGGTGGACAAAAAAAAGAGCCGTACATCATTTGTTGTACACCAAATGTATACTAAATTTCACGCCAATGATCGGAGTAGTTCAATTTATTGAAATATGCTTCCAAGAGTTTCTTAAAAATCAACTAATAAAGACATGATGAATTCATTCAATTTTTCGTCTCTGAATCCAAAGGGACCAAAAAAATGAGTGAATCGATTAAACTTTTACCGATATCCTACCAATAAAAATTCACATAAATATTGCAAGTAAATTAAACAGCTCGGATCATCATAATCATCAGTATAAGATCCAAATGATTGAGCGTGTATTTGATGTAGGTGTACCGATAGTCTGGCTGAGGAACAAACACACATAATCCGACATTTCATGGTGGGGAAAATAAGGATACCTGCTCGAGGGAGACTCATGTTTGTCATCTTTTTAATCACTACTAGTCCGCACCGCACGTATGGAAAATGAAGCGGGAATAAGACAATATGACACGTGATCCCAAACATAACTTAATTTGTAGGGAAACGGTAATTAGTGCCTAACAAAATTTAATTCAATACTCTAGAGGCGAGGAGGTTGAAATGAAATGGGTTGGATTGGGATTAGGGTGCTAATAGTGACGTCCTGAAATTCTTAAAGGAACTCGTCGATCATATCATCATAGTCTTGAAAACACCGAATTTAACTCCCAATTCAACCTGGAGTTTTGCCTCACAATTTAACTCCTTCGTTTACAACTGTTGTAAACACCGAATTTTGCCCCACCTCTATTTCACTATCTCTAAAAGGCAAGAACGATAGCGCTTGTCATGCATGCTGACATAGTCAATCTAAAGAGAAATGCTCAATTCCCAGACAAATACGAAACGACGTTGAATTGGCTAGGTTTTCTCACCAAGAGTCCAACGGTCATTTGATGAGGTATTTATCCCCTAACATCTGCATGTGCATAGCATAGTGATAAAGCATGTCATTTTTGTCCCCTCTCCGTTTAACGGTCAGAAAATGGGTCCCTGTAACCGTAATTTGGATTGAAAAGCTAGCATATTCTTTGAAACCTCCAAATCAAAATTGGCACTGTCAGACGTGCTTATTTTTCCTTATTTAAGTTACTTGCCAAGTCTCATCGCAGTCTGATGACGTTTCACCGTTTGATCATCACCGACCCTTTATCAACTACCGGTAAAGCACCCGATTGAACCCTGAAAATCCTGACTAAGTCAAATCAACTCCATACCTTACCAAACCTCATCCACAATGATATTATGGTATTCTAAGGTCTCCAGACAAGTTTCATGCCAAACGGAGCTCGTTTGATATTTTTGCGCATACCCTACTTTCCAAAAAAGACAGTATTTTGTTTTCAAACATCGGGACCAATATTTTTCAATCCAACCATAAAACAAGTCATTCTCATGAATGTGAAGATCTATCACGCCCTCGATTTTCAACATAAATAAATAGTCCATTTCGATGAAAGATCCTCACATATCATAAATTATATCCAAAAGAGTTCCCATATGTTTAACTTTACAAAACAAGTTCCCAAGATTAAAGTTATACATCTTTGGCACCACGGCCCAAATTAACTTAGATACAAGTACGAACAAGTTGTTAAGTTACAAATAGTTTAGTCAAAAGGAAATTCTAGATTAACTAATTACAAACCCATCTTTATCAAAAGAAAGTCAATTACAAAACAAATGTTTAAGTAACTAATGAAGCAGCTTCCAAAAAGTCTTTCACTTCCAAACCGCAATGCATGCAAGCTATTGTCCAGCGTTTGAACCTGAAAAGAAAGATTAGGTTGAGCTACACTAGCCCTGTAGAAAAATCTGTACCAATTCTATATGCAAACATGATAACATGTGCAAAAGAAGGAAGACAAGTGATATGGCTGAATCGATGGATATTAGTCAACTCAAAGTATGCCAATTACTCGCAAAGATCATTCCAGGACTTGCCATTATCATAGACAACCACATTGTTCATAAGACCCATGCAACTCTATGATTTCGACACGACTTACAATCACCGATCTCCAACGTCTGTATTTCCACCCCTTGCTGTAGAGACCCGTAAATTCGTAAAATTGATTTAAAGGTTTTATAAAGAATAAAAGGAGGAAATTGGTTGAAATATTGAGAATTAAGGCCAATGTGTTAAAGTGTTACATTGAGAGATGAATGTGTGATTTGTGCTTAGTGTATATATGTAGAGCATATGTGTGTGTGTAGCGAATATAAATTCCCAAATTTCCTCCTCTCACTCTCTTGTCCGTCTCTCTCTGTCTCGGCTCTCACTCTCTCTTTCACTCTCACTAAAGAACAACCAGAAACCCACACAAAGCAACCTCAAATCCTTCACCCCCTTCGCATATTGTGGTCCGAATCCCGTTGGTTTGAGCTCGATGGAGACAAATTTCATCCGGTTTCAAGTTTTGGAGCTAGGGCTTGGAAAATCATTTGGTTTTGATCTTCAATCTTTGAGGTAGGAAGTTCTAATTTTCAATATGTGTTAATGAATTTGTAGACACCCCAATCTGAATCTCCCGATTGTTTTACGGTTTCTTGTTTCCCCGATGATGAACCAGATCGAAAAGCAGTCTTGAGGTTGGAAAGGTTTGAGCTTAGTATGTGCGGAACCCCCTTTGAACCCCTTTAACCCTTAAACCAAGACAATAGAAAATTGTCAGCCCAGGGTCTGGAGTTGACCGTCGCGCGAGGAAGTCACTGGCTCGCGCGAGGGTCTGCTTTGCCAGGTGTGGTCAAAGTCAAACATTTGACTGTTGACCCACGCGCGACAGGTGGCACCCTCGCGCGACACTCTCAGTGTCTCGCGCGATGGTCCTAAGCAGTCCCTTTCACCTTTTTCAGCCAGTTGGTTGCTTACGTGGGGGTCTACAGGGCTATTTGAACCCCGTTTTTCTCCACAGGCCAGTGGCAGAGCTGTCCTTGGGGCTATACACTCACACAACCCTTCCCATCACCTTTCCACCAAGCTTAGCCACCAAGTTTGGTCCTAAGGGGGTGTTTGCCACCACCTTTAACCCTTACCTTCTCCTATAAATACCCCCCTTGTTCTTCCACTACAAGGGCCACAAAAAAATTCACTAACTTTAAAAAGATTAGGGGATTGAGAACCCTTGCAAGCATAAAGGCTCTCAACCCTAGCTCACTTCCCATACATTACTTCACTCCATTTTCCATCACAAGCTTCTCCAACTTGTTCAAACCTTTCCCAAAACCTTCCAAGCAAAGGTATAAACACCATTTCGCATCGCTTTGATCCCTCGAGGGGTCACAGGGCCAGTGAATGGTAATCAATACCGCTCTGGTCCTAAAGTCAACGAGTTACAAGAAACTGGTTCGAGCATACCGCTGTAGTGACTCGACTCACGCTGACAGTTCCTTGTCTCGCGCGATCCCTCGTGGGGTTTGGGGACGTTGGGTTTTCTTGTTTTATCATGTTATTACCTGTTTTGTAGTATGTTAAGCCTTAGATCACTGTTTTGCATGATAAAATACATAGTCTAGCTGGTTATTGCTTATTTATTCTGCTGGAATGCTTCTGGGTTGCTTCTGGACATGTACCAGAGCCCAGAGCATGCAAAAGCAATTACTGGAAGTCAAGTCAGGACACTCGCGCGAGGGAGTCCCTCGCGCGAGGTGTGGGCAGCATGCCCGGGAATTTTCAGATGCCAAAAGCGAGCCTCCGGGAATTTCGTTTCCCGGAGCAAGGGCCCGATAGATCGAGGGAGCGCGAAGCAAAAGACGGCATGCGCTCGCAAAACACAGAGTCGCCACCTGGGTTTAAAGGTCCGTCACCCAAGGAACCGTATTTCGAAGCACCTGTCGCGCTATTTGATTTGAAAAAGTGAAGGAACCAGTCCGTCATAACCATATCTGGGTTCGGGAGCCAGGTTACGAGAGAGGAAGGGTTTTAAGGCACCCCTCTCGCCCAATCCAGAGATCGGTCTCTACTTAGGCATTTTGTGAAAATATTTGTGATTCGTTTTCTTCTTTTAATCAATTTTACGCCAATTAGGGCGGGAGAACAATTAATCGGGGATTAAGACTGTAACACGATTTGCAGGATGTGATTGAATATGGTACGAATAGATGGAAATAAAGAAAGTAAGATAAAATCCAACCTCCTGGTGAGAAACAAACCAAAACAGCAAATGGAATGGGTCAATCACGCATGACAGCCACCTTTGCATGCATGGCTTTACGTGCATGCAAATAGGACATGCGCGAGACACCCATTCACTCGCGACCACAGATTTAATTCTATCCTCTTCAGGCTCTGGAAGGACGTGCACACCCAGAGGCAAACCAAGCAGTTTTATATTGACTGTAAGTAAATGATCATTACAAATTATTACAAAACAGAGCCAAATTAATTGAAATGCAACCCCTAAGCAGTGGGGGTGTCAAAGCGGGGCAAAGGCCAAAGCTGCTTCATGCAAGGGCAATCATCGAACCAGGAGGTCCTCGCAGGCATGCTGAATCTCTCGCGCGAGTGTCCCGACCGACTTCCAGAATTGCTTTGCATGCTACGGGCTGGTACATGTCCAGAAACAACCCAGAAGCATTCCAACCAAATAAATAAACACAGAAAGTTAAACTATATGTTTTAACATGCACAACAGTGAGCTAAAAGACCTAACATGCTGTAAAACCAATAATGACATGATAAAACATGGAAAAGCAGCATCCCCAAACCCCACGAGGACTGTCGCGTGAGTATGAGTCACTCGCGCGAGGGTATGCTTGAACCAGTTTCTTGTAACTCTGCTGACTTTAGGACCAGAACTGGTATTGCTTACCAATCCTGGCCCCGACAAACTCAGAGGATCAAAAGCAAAGAAGATTAAAGGTGTTTATACCTTTGCTTGAAAGGTTTTGGTAAGGTTTGAACAAGTTGAGAAGCTTGTGATGGAAAATGGAGTGAAGAAATGTACGAGAAATGAACTAGGGTTGAGAGCCTTTGTGCTTGCAAGAGTTTTCAATCTCCTAAACTTTAAAAGTTAGTGAATTTTTGTGACTTAGTGCCCCTTTTCAAAGGAAGAACAAGGGGGTATTTATAGGAGAAGCCAAGGGCCAAGGGTGGTGGCAAACACTTCAGGACCAAACTTGGTGGCTAAGCTTGGTGAAAAGGTGATGGGGAGAGGTTGTGAGGGTGGAGAGCCCAAAGCCTCAGACCGCCACAGCTCGAGGAGAAAAACGGGTTCAACTAGCCTCAGACCCTCGTGCAAGCAACCAAGTGGTCGGGCAAAGGTGAAAGTGGACAGCCTAGGACCATCGCGCATGAGACATGAGACTCTCGCGAGTGTTCCACTGCCGCGTGGGTCAATAAATAAATGTTTGACTTTGACCACACCGGGCAAAGCAGACTCGCGCGAAGGAGTGACTTCCACGCGCGAGGTTCAAGGGGCAGATCCAGAGTTGACTGATTTTTATTTTTCTTTTTAAAAGGGTTAAAAGGGTTCAAGAGGGGGGGTCCGCACACACCGAGCTCAAACCTTTCCAACCTTAAGACTGCTTTTCGATCCGGTTCATCATCGGGGAAACAAGAAACCGTAAAACGATCGGGAAATTCAGAGTGTAGTCCCCCTTTGACGGCACGCGGAGCACCATTGACTGGTACGGGTAACGTCAAAGGTTTCTAGACACCCACCAAATCCACCCAAAAGCCGATTTAATGGAAAAAGTGCGCAAGTATGTAAACATACCGTGCACCGAAGAATGATTTGACGGATAGATCGTCGTTGATTGAATGCGGACGGATGGATCGTCGCTGATTCGAAAGTGGACGGTCGTTTGATTTGAATGTGGACGGATAGATCGTTGCGGATTCAGAGTTGGACGGATAGATCGTCGCTGATTGACGGTTAGATCGTCGTTGATTGAATGCGGACGGATGGATCGTCGCTGATTCAGAGTTGGACGGATAGATCGTCGCTGATTTGAATGTGGACGGATAGATCGTCGCAGATTTGAAATTGGACGGATAGATCGTCGCTGATTTGAAATTGGGACGGATAGATCGTCGCAGATTTGAAATTGGACGGATAGATCGTCGCTGATTCGAAATTGGACGGATAGATCGTCGCTGATTCGAGATTGGACGGATAGATCGTCGCAGATTTGAAATTGGATGGATAGATCGTCGCTGATTTGAAATTGGACGGATAGATCGTCGCTAATTCAGAGTTGGACGGATAGATCGTCGCTGATTGACGGTTAGATCGTCGTTGATTTGAATGTGGACGGATAGATCGTCGCTGATTCGGAATCATTTGAGCATGTTCAGGCGGACTACTGCTGGGGAAATGAAATGTTTCAGAACGCGAGCACCCATTATCCATGACCCCAAAGATCTGTAATTTCAGACATTTATCAAAAATCCGGGATTTTAATAATAATGGCAATAATAAGACGAAATGGGTCTGCTCGCTGGGGAAATGAAAAGGAGAGTCGCGCGAGGCACTCACTCCTCGCACGATGGTCTATTTTTTGGGCCTGGGTTCTGAACCAGCCCAGACCCGGCCCAAACCGTTCCACGCCTGTTTAAACGTCGCGGGGCGTTACAGAAGCGATTTTCGGTCGGTTTTCAAATACCAACATCCCTCTCTTCTCTCAAAATCCCTCAACTTCCAAACCCTAGATTCTTCCATAATCATCAAGCTCACACTCAAACCAAACCCCCATGGCAAACCACGGCACGGGTGGAGACAACGGGGAGGTTGTTGATCGGCCGGAGGATCAAGGTGGATCAATGGAGGTCGAAGAAATAGAGCAACAACTAGTGGAAGCTGTCGGGGTTGAAGGTGCAGTCGAGCAAGGAGGCGGCGATGGCGGACAAGAGCAACAGCAGGAGATTGCTGGTGGCGAGGAGACTCGCGCGGCAGAGGCAGTGCCTCGCGCGAGGGACCAGTCTGGGGCCGTGGGGTCCAGTAGTGGGCCAGAAGACTCGGGAATAGTGGCTGAGGGACTGCCTGTGATTGAGAGGGACTCTGGTGGTGCAGAGGGTAGCGGTGCCATTGGGGATGAGACCGGGCTGAGCGGATCCCCACCGAGGGACTCGGCGAAGGGCAAAGGTGTTGTCATTGCAGAAGAGCATGTCGAGGAAGTGCATACTGAGGGAGCACAGGCCACAGAGGCTGCCCCCGTTGAGATTCCAACGGAGAATGTCGCGTTCAGACCACCAGCGGGTGCGGCTACATCATCACGGCACATGCCCATTACTTACGACGACATTGCCGAGCATGCGCCCGATGAGTTAGTAGCGAGACTCTTGGCGGAACGCCCCGATATCGGTGAGATAGTTTTGAAAGCCAAGGAGGATCGGGCAAGGACGATCGAGGCAGCCGAGGCCGCGGCGAGGGCCGAGAGAGAGGCTGAGAGGGAGAGAGCTGGGCCAGAGGGACTGGCGGCCGATATAGAGGCTGAGGAGGCAGAGGCTGAGGAGGCCTTGGGGCCGAGAGTGAGTGCAGTGGCTGAGGCGGGTGCTCTGAAGCGCCCGGAGTTTTCAGAGGAGACCTATACGCTCCCGAGACCGCACTTGTTTGTACCGTTAGGGTTTGCAGGCTACAGGCCACCACAGCAGACTGACTACGACCCGGAGCTGATACTGAGGGATCCCGGGGTTCACATCGCGACCACGTGGGCTGAGGTATATCACTTAACAACCCCCTTTGTGCTTTAACTCGATATCAGTAAACTTTCAAAGTCACAAAACACTTCGTAATTGAATCAGGCAATAAACGATACCATCTGTACTCTGAATGCCATGCATGTAATAACTTGAACCAACCATCTGTTGTAGATGGAACATAAGTCGTGCTAGGATAAAGGAACGCTCGTAGAACATGCCACGCACACGATAATTTCCATCAAGAAAGCCATGCTGCACCACGAACACACCATGCCCATGACGTAACTTGGACCAACCATCCTATGGTAGCCTGTGTAAATGCCGCAATGTGATGATATAACCCTGGAAACTAACACCATTCACGCAAAGTCTTGAACCAAACAGTGGCTGAAGATAACACCGAATTCCAAACCTCAAATGATATAACACGAGGACTGTAGCCCTATATGCTGTTAATTGAACGAGACTTTGAACGAAAGAAACTTAGACCGTCCAATCATGGTCATGCCGACACATTGATTACCTAGAACTTGAAAATGAAAGCACTGCATGCTAACATCACATCCTGTTGCCCGTTTACTCTGCATGGCTAAGCCGCTGCATTGATTACCCAGAACTTTAAAATGAAGGCATCTGTATGCTAACATTATCTCTTGTTGTTTGTCTTTGTTGTCTGAAACAGGCAGAGCAGAGGGATATCCGAGGCTTTGGCGGGCCGTGCGCTTCTGGCCTTTGTACATTGGGTTTGCCACCGAGAGAGTGAGGGAGCCGTGGACGCAGAGAGTTTGAGGAGTTCATCTGCACTCGACAAAGACCGGTCAGAATGACCATGCCGCCCTTGTCGTGACCGCCAAGAGATGGAGGGATACCTCTAATACCTTTCACCTGCCTCTGGGATGACAGTGACGCCGAGTGATTTTGCGGCGATCACAAAGCTTGAGGGTTGGGGAGAGCCCATCCCGCTTGACTCGTGGATACACGCCGACCCAAATGCTCGAGATGGTTCTTGGGGGAAGTGCCCCAGGTAGAGAGAGGAGCGGCGAGGTACGCCCAGTTCATACGGTACTTGAAGAAAAAGCCAGCCAATGAGCATGAGGAAGCGTAGATGGCCCGGGCATACCTGCTGTACATGTTTGGAGCTTCGCTATATCCAGGTAGGGGGAGTACGGTGCACTTGTCATACCTGCCGGCACTGAGGGACTTGAGGACGGCCTCACGTTTTGATTGGGGCGGAGCAGCACTCGGCACTGCCTACCAGTTCTTTGGCGATGCCTCAAGGAACGGGCAGAGCATGGCCGGCTATTGGCGTGTCTGGGAGGTATGATCTCAATTATTGTAGCATAATTTCTTTTGTACCAATTAATTGCATAGATTGCTTACTAGCTTTAATCGTACAACTTGACTAATGCACTCCTACTATTGATAATACTGCAGCTTTGGGCATATGAAGTGCTGAAGATGTACCCCCCGGAGTGCAAGCATCCTGATCTAAGCACCCTCCCGCGAGCGCTGATATGGAGTAAAGAGTACAGGGGCACCAAAGAGGGGAGAGGCAGCCTCAATGCCTATAGGCTGTATCTGGATGAACTGAGAGCTTCACAGGTATGACATAAGAACTCAAATAAACAATCATGCATGCTTTCCCTAATGCTATCGCTGATCAATTGTACATATTGCCTGTTTGTCACTTTGTGCAGGTTGAGTGGAACCCTTGGAGAACGAGCGGACCAGAGCCAGAGTATTTGGCACAGAGCAGAGCGGTCACGGCCAGCAGGGTGCTACTAGAGTCAGCCTTCGGTTGGCAGTGGTATTTAGGGATCGAGTGGTCCGCCATCCACCGTTACCCCGAAGTTTCAGTGCCAGGGCCACTCCCACCACGAGCTTCCCACACAGAGACTACACGCTGGCTGAGCTGGAGAGGTTTACCAGGCCAGACACTGAGCTGACACGGCATCTACGCCCGACGATGGACTATGCAGTCTATCAGAGAGATCGCCTAGCGAGACCATTTGGGATCAGAGCTCGCAGAGAGATCCAGGAGCAGGCGCGCGAGGCTGGTGCAGAGAGAAGGGCCGCTGCTGAGGAACCGAGGGGAGGAGAGCGCCGCGTGAGGCGTAGAGAGAGTAGGCCAATAGTCGGTGGGCCTCCGGAGTTGGTTTGGAAGGTAGATGTGGTAGACCATCAGGGGAATACAGCTGAGGTGGAGCTTGTGCCTGCGCTTAGAGAGCCCGCGGCAGTGACTGTACAGGTAACCGAACTTTCGCTTGCGTAATCTTCAAAACCCTTGAACTGTATCTAAAATATCTGATGATTGTAAAACATTCACAGGTGCCTGCTGAGTGGGTGAACGAAGCCATTCGCCGCATGCTTGCATTGGAGAATCTGGTTAGGCGAGTAGCCCAGGGCGTGCCATTGCAGTTGCGTTATCCAGCCCCCGCAGCTCAGCCAGCTCAGACGGCCGCATCTCGGAAGGCTCAGGTATTCAAAACGATACACTTCTTCTGCTTTCAATATATACGCTATATGTCTGCTTTCGATACATGCATGCTTGCCTTGAAAACACACGATACCAATAGATAGCTGATAGATAGCTTCCAATTGATAGAATGTACCTGTCAATTAAACATTTGATAGACAAACATATTGCAAAACGTATACTAATGCAACATATAAACATGCAGGCACAGGGACGAGCGGCTTCTAAGAAGAGAGCGCGGTCGCCTCCGCAGCAGGCAGCGACCGGGACTACCACACGACCGGTCGTCACACGACGACAGACTAGGAGTTCGCAGCCTACTGTTGTAAGCAAGGAGGCGGCCAAGAAGGCCGTGGCGCGCGCTGAAGAGCGGTATCGCATTGAGATGCGAGAGGTGCGGGGCCGAGAGTAGCCAGTTCGGAAGCGGTTGGTTGTGCCTGATCCTGTTGAGGATGAGGAGGAGAGAGACGAGGAGAGCAAGAGCGACTCTGACGACACCGTCGACGATCCCCGATACTTGCAGAATCCACACGAGCTTGCTGCTGACGACGACGAGGATGATGACGATGACGACGACGATGGTGGTGATGTTGAGGAGGACCTGGGCGATGCCGAGGAGGACCTGAGAGACACTGACTGGCTGGGGTGAAATGAGGACCGCTGAGGAGCCTCGTGCTTTGATTTCGGGCCTGCGTGCCCAAGTAGTTTAGATAAAAGGCCGATGCGCCTTAGATACACTGATACTTGTTTTTGGGAGGCCTGCGCGCCTGTGATAGTGGGCGAGTGTGCCCGAGCATACTTTTGATGGTTTTGGTTTGGCCGGAGTGCCACAGATATGGTACTTTCCTTTGGTTTGGTTTGATACAGCGCAGTTTAGTTATAAAATTTGCATTTTATGGTTTATTTCACTCTTATATGCATTAAAGAGGTAAAACACCAACCACTAATACCAAACTTGCATTGATAACACACCGAGACCGTCCACAGACACACATGTATGTAGGGAAGTGACTAGCTCGAAAGAAAACGGAAAACTTACCCTAGGACACGGCCAGGATACGAGGATACAGCGAATTTTATGAAATTTTGGGCATTAATAGGCCAAAACTCAAAATACTTGACTTTGACTGAAACCGACGCTTCCGTAAGGTCAAGCACGCATAACGTGACTTGCACGAGTTGACGGAATCAAGAAATACATCCCGAGGCGAGAAATATGCCAAAAAGTGTCCTAAGACACAAAAGGGACACGAGACAGCGAAACAAGACTCAAATATGTCCCAGACTGAAACCGACACCTCCGTACAGTCACATACGCTCCATATGACCTGCGCGGCATGAGAGAACCTGGCAAAACCCTTCAGAACAGATTTCGAACCTCCAAAACCCCGATTTTAGCTTGAAACGGGCCGCCGAGGGTCCAAAATCTTCGTTAAGCGCGAATTTCCGTAACCGATGCCCGGGTACAGTCACATATGCCCATTAAGACTTGTAGGAACCATAAAAAGTGCCAAAATACCCCTGGAACCCAAAATGACCAAGCCAAACCAGTAGCTGCTGCAAGCTGTCAAAAATGCAGAAAGGACCATCGCGCGAGTAAGTGGAACACTCGCGCGAGTAATATCTGTCGCGCGAGAGAGTGCCATGCACGCGCGAGGAAGATGTGTCGCGCGGGAGAGTGAGACTCTCGCGCGAGAGTCAACCCCTGTCAGGCTGGCTTTGTTTGACTGGAATAAACTTCTGAAGACACCAGGAGATGCTAGAGGGGCCCTCCAACGGTCTGCACACAGTAATTATCGTAATTGGGGAGCCCTTCATTTGCCAAGTGTAAAGCATTCAAAACTTTTTAACTTCTTCCTTTAACACAAATAAATAAGGAACCGACACTTCCAACCAAAACCCCATAAATGGAACCCATTGATAGTTGTGTAGAACATCATCGGTTATCTGAAATTGAGAGTCCACTTACTGCAATGCTTGATCCTTGGTTGGCAAGAACCAAAACCTATGAATGGGTGAGTCCTCGGACTCGAGGGCTGGCTTCGATCAGAGATCTTCGATACGTGGGGCGAAGTTGCTATGAACCACTGGGATCCAGTCATGCACGTCTTCCGTAATTATGACGACGAAATGTGCCCAACAGTGGAAGAGTTCCAAGCCTACCTACCCGGCTTTGCAAATCCCAATGTCCTTGCCGTTCCTCCGGTGCAGGAGAATATGAGCCATTTACTGATGATGAAACTGAACATTTCCGGGGCGCTGACGGCCAGCATTATCCATGATGACGAATTGGACATTGCGCGTTTGATTGAGTTGTACGGGCCAGGCAGCATCTTGACGGATCACGTTGAAGAAGCTCACAAACGCTTTGCCTTTTCGATTTGCGTGCTTGCGGCTTACGCACTGGTTCCTGCTAACGGAAGGGTAAGTCCCAGCGTGGTGAGCATGGCCTCACAAATGGGAGCCCAAAAAAACATCATCCCGACGGTCCTGGCCGAGACACTGATGGGCTTGGATCTGTTCAAAAGCGGACAGAGCAATGTCTTCAGTGGCAGCCCACGGTTGCTCCAGGTAAATACTCACTCAACTCACCTTTTTCCGATTTTCGCACTTTCGCATTTTACCTCGACACTCGGCTAAGGATCACACTAGAACCTTACTTGTCTTTTCGCTCTGGCTTTATCTAGCTCCTTACTTGTCTTTTCGCTCACAGGTGTGGCTTTCTGACAAAGTGGGATTACTCAAAGCTCCACAAGCAGGTTGGGAACATTTCCCGAGGCGATTGCTCGAACGGCCCCTGCTGTATCCTGAACAGGACGTAACAGGATGGAGTATGATCTTGCATGACATGCAATCTGATGATTTTGTCTGGAGATGTCCATGGCTGATCATGCCCGATATGGCTGTCAATACAACAGGCCTTGAAAGAGTGGTAATTGCTGGCCTGAGAAGCTTCACCTTTTATATCCCGGGTCGCATCCTACGTCAATTGGGCATAAGCCAAGGGTTGCACCGGGCCGGGATTGAGGAATTCCAAATGCCTGATTTCAATGTGCCCTTACTGCGCGAGTATTGAAGACTTTAGAGGCAGGGGGTGCTTGAGGGCCCCAGCCCAAATTTTGTGGATTGGCTAGACGGCCGTTATGTGGCATGGCTCCGTGCCGAAATCCAGGCAAGGTCCGGGGGATACTACTGAATGCAAAAGGATCCCGTCTGTAATTGAGAATAAGTTCGAGAGCCGCTGGGCCACCCAAACATTTTTCTTTGTTTTTGCTCGATCCACGGATCTGTTATAATGTACCGTTTACTTGGCGCACCAAATAAAATAAGTGTTTTGTATCCCCGTCCAGAATCACTTGTGTTGATTCGTTGGCAAAGCACAAAACTCTAAAATCCAGCCCGAGACGAGTCATGAGCAATTACTCCGAATAATCCAGTAGACTGATTTTAAATCGTGAAACTCACAGACTCTCGCGCGAGTGACCCAGTGTGTCGCGCGATGGTGTTGTTCAGCTCAGATGCCAAGTTGGACACTTTTCAGAAAGCTGAGGCGTTGTAGGCCCTGTTATCACTGTTTGGGCGTCCAGTACAAGCCTGAGACAGTTCCAAAGCATACCACTTCTCTTGAAAGGACGTATACCCACCTCCAGAGATATTTTCTTTTGAATAAGGGAAATATCCTACCATTCTTGGGTTATAAAAGCTTAAACCTCTATGAACATAAGGCATTTGTCTCCAGACTAAAACTCCAGACAACATTTAAGAAATGGCAAATCACCTCCCTACCTTAATTGGCCCATGGCTTGAAGCATTCGTTGCAGGCGATTGGCTATCATTCCGGACTCACGGATTGGCCGCATTTCGTTACCTCCGAAGCGTAAGACTGCGTCCTGAAATCCTATGGGCGGCAGTGCGGTTCTGGGATCCAGACGTCCACATGTTCCGATTTGGAGATGACGAGTTATGTCCAACAGTGGAGGAATTCCAGGCATACCTCCAAGGTTTTACATCCAACGTGATCATCGTGCCTCCTTATAGAGAAAGCATGTCCAAACTCCTGAAGTCTGCGCTGAAAATCTCAAGAGGCGCAGCAGAGGGTCTGCTAAGCGGAGGGCAGATAAACATAATGCGCCTGATGGAGTGGTATGGCCCTGAAGGTGACCTCACGGATACCACTGTGCAGGCCAGGCGACGGTTTGCTCTAACAATCTGTGTGCTGGCTGCATATCTGCTGGTGCCTGCCGATGGCCGAGTTAATCCTTCATTGGTTCACGTGGCCACTCAGCTAGGTGTCCGGAAGAACATTGTGCCTATGGTTCTGGCGGAAACGCTCATGGGTTTGGATTTGGTAGCTACCGGCCAGACGGAGACGTTCGGCGGCAGTCCACTCCTACTGCAGGTAAACTCACTCAGCTCACCTTTTTCTGGCTTTCACACATTCTGCTTTTACCTCAACACTCAGCTAAGGCAAATATCGGAGTTTCTGACTTGTTTTTCCGCTCAAGTTTTATATAGCTCCTTACTTGTCTTTTCACTCATGCAGCTGTGGTTATCAGACAAGCTGGGATTGGTTGAAGCTCCAGAGGCGAATTGGCCGCACTTGCCCGGTCGAATGCACCAACGAGGGATGCTATACCCAGAAATGTCCACAGAGGACTGGTATGCATTCATGAACAACCTGTCACCACAGGAAATAGTTTGGAGGCACAGGGCGCTAAACATTCCAGACATGGCTCTACACTCCGCAGGTTATGAAAGAATGGTGATTGCTGGGCTGTCCAACTTCACTTTCTATATTCCAGGCCGTATCCTTCGGCAGCTAGGGATGAGCCAGGGGTTACACCGAGCTGGGGTGGAAGCCTTCCATACTCCTGCATTCACTGCCCAAAACCTGAACGGATATGCACACAATTGGGGCCTGAGACAACTTGGAGGAGCGGATCCTGATTTCAGCACCATCCTGCAACGTCGCTACAAAGCATGGCTACAGAAAGAAGTTGCAAGAAGACAAAATGCAGACTGACTCCTGACCGAAACCTACATGATCTAAAATAAACTGTGAGCCTGTCAAGGCCTCCAGCATGTATTCTGTTTTTATGCTTAACTGTTTTTAAGGTTTGCTCAGCCATGTAATAAAGATAATAGTTTGAATAAAAGTGAAAAGTCAAGAATTTTCCCCTTTTGGTCCAGGTATTGAACACCAAGCCGGTCTTGTATGTCAGCATGTATACTGGAACAGGAAACCGTGGGTCGAGTTGATTGATTGTGACCGAATCTCACAGAGAGATTGCCTACGTATCCCTTTTCAAGGAATCAGGTCAAAACGTAGTTCAGGCTAGGGCTCACTCGTGTGTTTATCTCTCCTTTTACGCTCTAAATTTTGCCTAGCACCGCCCTTTCGGGTTTTCGGCCTAGCGAGCTCTTGATTTTGGCCTATTTATTTTTGCCTAGACCGCCTCCTTAGGTTTTCGGTCTAGCAGGCCTGCTCTAATTTTTGCCTGGAACTGCCCACCCTTGTGGTTTTCGGCCCAGCGAGCTTCTCTCAGGGATAGTAACGCTTGAGTTGATCCAGGTTGACCAGAGTGTTGAACTCGTTGCCGTCCAGATCAATGAGTTGAGCTGCTCCACCCGAAAGGATGGTTTTGATGATGTAAGGTCCTGCGCGTTTTGGTCGGAACTTCCCGCGGAGATCAAAGATGGGAGCACGGATTTCCTTGGTAACCATGTCACCCTCGAGCAAGTCACGAGACTTGACTTTCTTGTTGAACGCCCGAGCAATTCTTCGCTGATATCCCTGAACATGATACAAGGCACGGAGCCTCCTCTCGTCAAAGAGCATGAGTTCAACAAACCTCCACTGAGCCACTCAGTTCCGTGAGTTCACATTCGTCATGATCCTCAAAAGATGGCACTTCGATTCGATAGGAATACTGCTTCCATCCCATAGACCAGGGAGTGGTGTTGCCCGGTTGATGTTCGAATTGACGTGCGATACCCCACAAGGCTAAAGGTAGTTGCTCGTGCCAGTCCCTGGCGGACTCTGCAGACTTCTTGATGATTGTCTCAATGTTCTTATTGGGTGCTTCATTGCCCCATTAATTGGTCTGAGGGCGATAGGTCGTTGAATGGTGGATCTGGATTTTGAATTCGTCAAAAAGCTCCAAAACTCTGCCTTTGAAGTGAACTCCATTATCTGATACGAAGGCCTGAGGAACACCATATCGATAGATGATGTTTTTCCTAATGAACTGAGCAACCTAACTGCAGTCAGAGTTTTGTAGGATTCAGCCTCAACCCACTTGGTAAAGTAGTCTATTGCCACTAGGATGAATCGATGACCATTGGAAGCAGACGGCCTGATCATGCCGATAACATCAATGCCCCAGACAGAGAAAGGCCAAGGCGAGGTCATACCAAACAGTTTAGAAGGAGGGACATGCATAAGATTGGCGTGAATCTGACACCTATGACAGCGGTGGACATAATCCACACACTGTGATTCCATAGTCGACCAGTAATAACCTTGACGAAGGATTTTCCTGGCAAGCATGACTCCGCTCATGTGAGGACCGCAGATTCCTTCATGAATCTCTTCCATTATTGTAGTGGCCTCAGCATTATTGACACAGAGTTTGTGCATTCCGCAATGAGATCTCCTGTAAAGCTTTCCTCCACAAATGATGTAATGAGCAGCCATCCTCCGTAGCGCGAGTTGATCTTTTTTAGAGGCTTCAACCGGATATTCACCCCTTTCTACAAAATTCCATATGTCGTGATACCAAGGCAGACCATCATTGACATCATCAATGGTGCTAATATGTTGATAAGCAGGGGTCCCACTGTTCAATTAGAATAGGACGAAGCTTGACACCTAACGGAAGTTCAACCATGGAGGCCAACGTTGCCAAGGCATCGGCAAATTGATTTTTCAGACGAGGAATATGTGTGAAGGTCACCTTGTTGAAACGAGGAATAAGGTCTTCCAAGTCTTGATGGTAAGGCTTCAACCTTTCCTCCCGAACTTTCCAGTCCCCGTTGGCTTGAGATACAACAAGATTGGAATCGCCAATGACCTCGAGTTTTTCAACACCGAGTGTTAAGGCAGCCTCCATGCCGACAATGCAGGCCTCATATTCGGCTTGGTTATTCGTGACACAAAATGGAGTTTGAACGCTAGAGGAATATGAGAACCGTCGGGTGTTATCAACAAAACCCCGATTCCGAATCCTTTCTGATTGGCTGCCCCATCAAAGTAGAGAGTCCATACGTCGTCAACTACTATTAGCACCTCTTCGTCTGGAAACGTAAAGTCTGAGTCTTCCGGCCCATCGACAGGATGATCAGCTAAGAATTCTGCCACCGCACGGCCTTTGACAGACTTCCTGGTGACGTACTCAAGATCAAACTCAGCTAGCATGAGTAACCAACGTGCTAACTTACCAGTAAGTGCTGGCTTCTCGAATAGATACTTGAGAGGATCCATCCGAGAAATCAACTTCACTGGGTAAGCCAGCATGTAGTGTCTCAACTTTTTGGAAGCCCAAAAAAGAGCCCAACACGTCTTCTCCAGCGCAGTGTAGCGTTCTTCGCATCCAACCATCTTCTTACTTAAGTAGTAAATGGCCTTCTCGACTCCCTTATCTCCTTCTTGAGCTAGCAAGCACCCCATAGAAGACGGATTGACAGACAAGTAAAGTATCAAGGGCTTCCCAAGCACTGGCGGCATCAAAACCGGAGGATTCTGAAGATCGTTCTGAATGGAAGTAAAAGCCGCTTGACACCTGTCTGACCATACAAACGGGGTATCCTTCTTGAGTAGACGAAACATCGGCTCGCAAGTTAAAGTCAACTTGGCGATGAATCTGCTGATGAACTGAACCTTTCCCAAAAAGCTCCGCACTCCCTTTTCAGACACTAGCGGCTTCATCTCAAGCACCGCCTTGATCTTTGATGGGTCGACCTCTATTCCACGGGAAGTGATCATAAAACCGAGCATCTTGCCAGCTGTGACTCCGAAGGTGCATTTCTGTGGATTGAGACGCATACGAAACTTGCGGAGTCTCTCGAAGAACTTCCTTAGCACAGGAATGTGTCCCTCTCGGGTTTTTGATTTGGCAATCATGTCATCCACATAGACTTCGACCTCTTTGTGGATCATATCATGCAAGATGGTTGTGGCAGCCCGTTGATAGGTAGGTCCAGCGTTCTTCAGCCCAAAAGGCATGACCAGGTAGCAGTAAGTTCCCCATTCAGTGATGAACGTTGTCTTCTCACGGTCCTCGGGTGCCATAAGAATTTGGTTATAGCCTGAAAAACCATCCATGAACGAAAGCAAAGCGTGCCCCGCCGTATTATCCACAAGCACATCGATGTGTGGCAAGGGAAAATCATCTTTGGGGCTTGCTTTGTTCAAGTCCCTGAAATCGACACAGACTCGTATTTGTCCATTTTTCTTAGGAACGGGAACGATGTTGGCCACCCAAGTGGGATACTGAGAAACCATGAGAAACCCGGCGTCGATCTGTTTCGTAACCTCATCCTTGATCTTCTGGACCCAATCTGGCCTCATCCGTCTGAGCTTCTGTTTCACAGGTTTAGCATCCGGTAACAAAGGGATCCGATGCTCCACTATCTCGGGATCGATGCCTGGCATGTCTTGATGAGACCATGCAAAGACATCACTGTACTCGGTGAGCAGCTCTTTGAAATCACGATGCTCCTCTGGTGACAGCGTGGAGCCCACTTGAACCATTCGGGGATCATTCTCATCTTTCAAGTTTATAGAAACTATTTCCTCTTTTAATGGCTGAGCATGCCTTTCATCTTCCCTCTCGATGAGGGCACGGATTTCCTTGGGAATATCCCCATCGAAATCTATCCCTTCATCGTCGGGGTCGACACAGTTTATATAAAGATCATGCAAGTACTCAGAAGATGCCTCATTCATTTCATAAGACCCCAATGGGTCGCCAAGTACAAGAGAGTCAAACTCGAAATAAAAGCTATGACGTGGAGGGCCAAGAGGCACAAACTCCGACTCAGAGCTAGACTTAGAAGATTCACTGGACTCAGACTCTGACTCAGACGCAGACCCAGACTCAGAAGTGTCATCAATGCAAGTTAGGCGTGGTTTGAAAATGCAATTTTTAACACTACCCTTGGCTTCGGTGATAAGAGCAGTGGGGTCCTCGAGAGCGTCCGCCCCGAGCATGAGCACTTCGGCTTCTTCAGCTTCTTCAGCTTCCTTGGCCAAACCCACCTGAGAGAACTCTTTGAAGAATAGCTCTAAGCTTCCCAAATCAAAAGTCCCCAGCCAGTCAGTCTCCACTTTTGGCTGATTAAGCTTCCTCTTGAATTCCAGCTTAGCTGGCTCGTCATCACTCTCAGACCAGGTGTCATCGGCGAAGACCTCAAAACCAGGCAGCAGCTCCCCAGTTTCCGGATTGATGAAGGGCTCGTACTGTCCAGTGTAAGCAGCATTCCCCACTTCACGTACAAAGTAGCTGTCAGGATCACCATAGAGAGTTCTAGGTCTTCCCGAATATTTCCTCCTTTTGGCATTTCCGGCAGAGGTAGAGTACCCCAAACCGAAACGGCCCTCAGAAGAAGGAAAGACAGGGAACTCCGGAACTCCCTGATGGTGGATTCCCAGACCCAGACCAGGAAAGTAAGACATCCGGCGCATGATGTCCATAGCGACAGAGCTGATGAGAAAGTCCCCGTCCACATTGATTGCCAAAACAGAGCCAGATGTATCGAAAGAGAAACCTCCAAGATCAACATCCTCTTCACCGTGCATGATTCCCAGCACTGGTGTTCCATCATCTTTGAGTGGGCGAATTCCAGAGTCCCCACAAATGGTGAGCGTACCAGACGGCAGTCCCAGCATGACTTTCCGATGAAGAGTGGATGGCACAGCCATGATATCTGAGCGGTGGAGCCATGGCCTACCCAACAACAGGTTGAAGGTTGCAGGTATGTCGACGACATGGACCTCAACGTCCATTTCGAAACCCTTAGCATCGAGTTTGAGCATCAAAGTGCCTTCAACCACACGACGAGTGCCATCGTATGCTTTGACAGCCAAGTTAGAAGGTGCAAAGTCTTTTTTGGCCAGTCCCAGACGATAGGCCACCCTCATCGGGCAAACGTTAATGGCTGAACCGTTGTCAATGAGGACAGTCGGGACCCAGAGTCCGCGACATTTAACTGTAATGTGCAGAGGGCGGTTATGATCAGTTCCTTCCACAGGAAGATCCTTGTCGGTGAAGGCCACAGCATGCTTAGCAGTAGGAGGGAGGATAAGGGAAACCATAACCTCTGGAGTGACATCCGATTGAACTTCCAAACGGGCAAGAGTCTGGCAAAGCTGCTGACGGTGCTCACGGGAAGAACAAATTAGACCCCAGAGAGATATTGCAGCGGGAACCCGCTCAAGTTGCCTCCGAATGAGATCCGTGCTTGGCAACTCAAGTGGTGCAGACCCTGGGAAAGCAACAGGTTCATTCCTTTGATTAGAAGGGTTGGACGAAGTCCCAGCTTGCAGATTAGCAGGCTGAAAGACTCGTCCACTCCTTGTAACGTTAAGAACGTTTCCCAAGGAAGGCACGGCTTGAGGGTCTTGATTCACATCCCAAAGATCAGAAGGGACTTCACCCAGTTTACGTTTTCCCTTGTCAGTGGCTAGTGCAGCTACCGGCGCTTCTATATTCAATCCCAGGTCTTCAGCGAGATCCTTTATCAGTAGGGAGTCCCAGAAATGCAAATCTTGGACTGCTGCGACTTCATGCTCTGGTTCCAGGTTTGTGGTGAAAGGAACATCCCAAAGACCACCATCAGCTAGAGAACGGCTGACAGCCCAAACTTCAGCCCCAACTTGGACATCGACTATCTCATCCACATCCCAAAGATTTGCTGGCGGAACCAGACCTGTAATCATGACACTGAAGTCTTCTGGAGGAGAGACAAAAGGGCGTGGTTGATCTTCATCTATGATATTGAGCACAGGGTCATACGCAGGTACCGAGTCAACAAGCCTGTCGAGGGTAGAAGGGAAGAAACACTCTCCCAAGACACGGGTCTCCTCTTGAATCAGATTGTTTTCAACAAGGTGCTTCATGTAGTCAGGAGTAGTAAAAACCTAGAGAGGCCCAGGGAAAACGACCGGAAACTGCCAAGCGGGCTCAGGATCCCAAAAGTACTCTTCCTCAGGAACTTGAAGCTGAGGTTCCTGAAAGAGCATGTACAAGGAGATGCCATCCAGAGGGTCAAGCGCCATTTGTTCGTGCTGAGCAATCCATCCTACTTCCCATGCTGGATCGGGTGGAGCCTGTTCGAGGTGTAAAGGAAAACCCTCCAACTCGAGTTGGAATCATTCTTGGATAAGAGGAGCATCATAATCCTCATTGTCAGCTATTGTCCAGCCTACAGCCTGCATATCAAGTTCCGGTTCCGGCTCAGATGAGGCTGGCATCATAGCTCTGAATCGACTTGCAAAATCCTGTGCAGAACCAGGAGAATCTACACCAAAGATGGGAAGATTTCGAGTTGACGTAGGAGCAAGTCGGATCCGTGGAAAGGGACCGTCGTGCAGATCACCGATATTGTCATTGAGGAAATTCAGGCCTGCTTGCACCAAACGGGTAGGTGGATTATAGGTTTGCCCTATATACATGAGTTCGGCCTCGGATTCTGCAGGTATGAGCACAACGGGTTTTGTTTGATCGATTGGGATTATATGGTTGGTGGGGTCGAATATAGTGGAGGTAGGGTTGATTTGAGTGGAGCTGAGGGAGATTTGGCTGATGTGGGGAACAGCCGTGTGTTTGGGTAAGGAATTGGAAAGGATGTTAGGCTTTTGGGCTGGCGGAGGCGGTGCCGAGAGAGTCCCTTCGTCTATAATATCCTGAATTGCATGCCGAAGACGAAAGCAGGAGTCTGTAAGGTGGCCGGCGCCCTGATGGTAGGCACAATAGAGATTGGCCTTGAAGCCAGGCGAAGGGTTCTTGGGCAAAGGCATTGGATCCAGGGGCTTGAGATGCCCTGATTTTACCAACTTCTCCAAAACTGAGGACAGAGGTTCCTCAATTGCAGAGAAGCTACGTTGCTGTCCACGGGGCCGGTTGTTTTGTGGCGACTGAACCTGATGGACATCGGCGATGTGGTTTGTGGTGTTGGAAGTAGAGGTGTTGGTACCACTAGTTGCTGCATTGGAGTAGGTCCCCGTCCCAAACAGAGCATTGGTGTTCCCAGAGTAAGCACGGGGCTTTGCCTTTGGGGGATTAGAAGATTCCCTTTTTGTCAGAATTCCGCTTTGGAGTGCATCCTCGATGGCCAGGCCAGAATCGTAGAAGGTATCGAAGTTGGCAGATGCCTGAGCAAGGACCAGATGCTTAGCATAGTCTGGCTGGAGATTTCGAGAGATGATGCGGAGCTGGTCTTTCTCGCTGGGGCGATCAATCATGAGAGCAGCCTTAGCTCGCCATCACTTGACAAAATCGGCAAAGGACTCCTTTGCCTCCATCTTTGTGGATTCCAGCTCTCGTGTGGTCATCTTCAGTTGAGAGTTGTAACTGTACTGCGAAATAAACGCAGTCCCAATGTCCTCCCAAGTCCTCCTTTTGGCAATGTCGAGTGACAGAAACCATTGGAAGGCGGGGCCTGAAAGAGTCTGAGGGAAAAGCTGTGACATGGCCTCAGGCTCAACTGACAGCAGCTTCATTGCAGCATGGTAACTATAGAGATGGGTCCGAGGGTCACCACTTCCATCAAACTTTGCCAAGTCTGGCATTTTAAACTTCTCAAGAAGTTTGGCATTAGGATACAGACAGAGACGATCTAAGTCAATGCCTCCAGCTTTGACTTTTTCCGCCTTGGCAATGGATTCTTCCAGTTGGGCCATCTTGGCCACAAGAGTAGTAATGTCTGGATTTTCCGCCAAGATGTTACCCGCAGGGTTACCAGCAGGTGCCTGAACAATTCGGGGGTTGTGCTGAACAATGACACGCCCGGGATTGTTGGGATCTTCCACCATAACTCGGTGCACGTGCGGATCATCTTCGGCCTCGCTTTCCTCCTCAAGAGGTGGTGGAATGCGAGTGTCGAAGAGTTCATTCAAACGGGTGACATTAGCATCAGTTTGGGCGGCCCTCTGCTGCATGGCGGTGATGCTAGCCTGAAGGTTCATGAGCATCTGTTCCACAGTAAGTGGCTGAACCTCGGGGTTTCCGGCCATGTTGGAAGTTTCAGACGCTGAAGAGAGACCAGGTGATGTTGGCTGAATAACTTCTTCCAAGATCGGCGATGAGCTTAACCGTAAGGCAGCCAACGAAGAGAGCGGAGAGTCTTCCGTTGCAAGTGATTGGGATTGTAACCTGACAAGCCTTTGACCCGGATTCCGTTGCAGACGTTCCCAAGTGGGTTTGCCAACTTTCCTCGATACTTTCCTTGGCGGTGCAATGGCTTAAGACTTTGCTTGACAATAAAACAGAAGGCTCAGTAGGGATCCTGTGGCAACTTTAATCTAAATAAAAGAATAAAAGTATGCAGCCAGCGTCGTCGGTGTCGACCCTAGACTCTAAGAATAGAAAACAAGTATGTCTCGAACTATTTCAAACACTGCTAAAATCCTCAGGAATTCCTTTTAGAGATGTATCCCCGTTTGAGCTAAGCCAATACAAAACTAAAGGATGTCGAAAGAATCCTAAACCTTCAGCCATTCCGCTAATTGGGGTTTCAACTTTGAAGTTGGAACAACTCGGTGGACACGTCATGATACTATAACCAGAAATGGCATGAGCGGCACAGTGCTGCTAGCCAGGCGGTGTAAGTGACGAGGCACTTGTTACCTGACTGGTGTAAGCATCATGGCATGCTCTTTGTTGTTCCTAATATTCTGTTTGAAACCCTAATCAGGTGTATAGATAAGGGTGTAGGAAACTTTTGATTTCCTAAAGTTCCTACTGCTTCTAAGGATTTTGAAAAAGCTGAAAACATGCATCACCTGGACGCATGACTCTTCATCGGGCTTAACAATGCCCAATGCAGCTCAAGACATACTTGTAAGAACGGGATCCTAGAAGCCGCCCTAAACATGCTCCTACGCAAGACGGTATGATGCACAGTGCATGCGATAGGGAAAGCAGTAACACGTAGACAGTATATGGGGGTTAGATGCAAATAAATCTTATCCTGTAGGTACCTGACTTAGTTTGGAAAGTGCTAGAGCTTTGTATATGCAAAGGCTGGTTTTGGCTTCTAACAGGTTCCTCGGACTAGGGCCACAGATATACCTCCTGTTGCCCCCGATATCGCTGAGCAACAGTCAAACGGTAGCATGGCCCATCATCGTCGAAGGTTGTTAGTCATTCAGGGTCCCCGGGCTCCGGTAAACCGTGCCGGATTGCCAAAACGATCCAACGAGGCTTATCCCACATCGATGCAAATGATATGCTAAAAATTGAGGAAGAAGAAGAAGAATCACAAATCACAAAATGCCTTTTCAAGCTCGGCTCACTTTATTTAGTCCATTTTTAGAGGAAACTACGCAAGTGAATAATCGAAAAAAGTCCCAGATCAGATTGGCCGGACACGAGGTCCTGTTAAATCACCAATCTAACCTTCGGCAGCGCGAAACTCACCGTTTTGACAGACTTTTAAGGGATTGTTCATAAGCGTATTAAACTCTAAGTATGAATTAATATTGGTTCGATTTATCCCCAGCAGAGTCGCCACTGTGGGCAGCATGCCCGGGAATTTTCGGATTCCAAAAGCGAGCCTCCGGAAATTTCGTTTCCCGGAGCAAGGGCCCGATAGATCGAGGGAGCGCTAGCGGAGAAGCAGGCACAAAACACAGAGTCGCCACCTTGGTTTGAAGGTCCGTCACCCAAGGAATCATATTTCAAGCACCTGCCGCGCTTATTTGATTTGAAAAGTGAAGGAACCTGTCCGTCATAACCATATCTGGGTTCGGGAGCCAGGTTACGAGAGAGGAAGGGTTTTAAGGCACCCCTCTCGCCCAATCCGGAGATCGGTCTCTACTTAGGCATTTTGTGAAAATATTTGTGATTCGTTTTCTTCTTTTAATCAATTTTAAGCCAATTAGGGCGGGAGAACAATTAATCGGGGATTAAGACTGTAACACGATTTGCAGGATGTGATTGAATATGGTGCGAATAGATGGACATAAAGAAAGTAAGATAAAATCCAACCTCTGGTGAGAAACAAACCAAAACAACAAATGGAATGGGTGAATCACGCATGACGCCACCTTTGCATGCATGGCTTTACGTGCATGCAAATAGGACATCACGCGAGACACCCATTCACTCGCGAGGGTTCATCCCTCACCACAAAGTTGAATTCTATCCTCTTACGGGCTCTGGAAGGACGGTTGCACACCAGTGAGGCAAACCAAGCGGTTTATATGTATTGTAAGTAAATGATCATTACAAATTATTACAAAACAAGAGCCAAATTAATTGAAATGCAACCCCTAAGCAGTGGGGTGTCAAAGCTGGGGCAAAGGCCAATTTGCTCATGCATGCAAGGGCAATCAACTGGAACCGGGAGGTCCTCGCGCGAGGCAGTGAATCTCTCGCGCGATTTTGGTTGGACTTCCAGGAATTGCTTTGCATGCTCATAGCTCTGGTACAGGTCGAAACAACCCGAAGCATTCCAACCAAATAAATAAACACAGAAAGTTAAACTATATGTTTTAACATGCACAACAGTGAGCTAAAAGACCTAACATGCTGTAAAACCAATAATGACATGATAAAACATGGAAAAGCAGCATCCCCAAACCCCACGAGGACTGTCGCGCGAGACAGTGGACTGTCGCGCGTGAGTATGAGTCACTCGCTCGAGGGTATGCTTGAACCAGTTTCTTGTAACTCTGCTGACTTTAGGACCAGAACTGGTATTGATTACCAATCCTGGCCCTGACAGCCCCCCTCAGGGATCAAAACAGTAAGCAGTTAAAGGTGTTTATACCTTTGCTTGAAAGGTTTTGGTAAGGTTTGAACAAGTTGAGAAGCTTGTGATGGAAAATGGAGTGAAGATATGTACGAGAAATGAACTAGGGTTGAGAGCCTTTGTGCTTGCAAGAGTTTTCAATCTCCTAAACTTTAAAAGTTAGTGAATTTTTGTGACTTAGTGCCCCTTTTCAAAGGAAGAACAAGGGGGGTATTTATAGGAGAAGCCAAGGGCCAAGGGTGGTGGCAAACACCCCCTTAGGACCAAACTTGGTGGCTAAGCTTGGTGAAAAAGGTGATGGGGAGAGGTTGTGAGGGTGGAGAGCCCAAAGCCTGCACTGCCACAGGCCTGAGGAGAAAAACGGGGTTCAACTAGCCCTGTAGACCCCCAGGCAAGCAACCAAGTGGCTGGCAAAAGGTGAAAGGGACAGCCTAGGACCATCGCGCGAGTGTTCCACCTGTCGCGCGTGGGTCAACAGTCAAATGTTTGACTTTGACCACACCTGGACAAAGAGGACACTCGTGCGAGGGAGTGACTTCCACGCGCGAGGGTCAAAGGCAGACCCAGAGTTGACTGATTTTTATTTTTCTTTTTAAAAGGGTTAAAAGGGTTCAAGAGGGGGGGTCCGCACACACCGAGCTCAAACCTTTCCAACCTTAAGACTGCTTTTCGATCCGGTTCATCATCGGGGAAACAAGAAACCGTAAAACGATCGGGAGATTCAGATTGGGGTGTCTACACGAGGGTCCTCCTGATTCCAGTGTTTGCCCTTACATGAGCAACTTGACTCTTCGTCTTTGCTTTAACACTCCCAATGTTTAAGGGTTGTATTTCCATTCATTTAAGCTTCTGTTTGTAATAATTAGTAATATTTATTTACTTTTAGCCCATATAAACTGCTTGGTTTGCCTCCTGGGTGTGCACTGGTCCTTCCAGAGCCCAGAAAAGGATTTAATTCAACCTGTGGTGAAATAGGACCCTCGCGCGAGTGAGTGAGTGTGTCGCGCGATGGTCTGCTTTGCATGCACGTTGACCCATGCATGCAAAGGTGGCCATGGCGTATGGCACATCCATTTTATGAGCAGTCTGGTTTATTTCTCATCAGAGAGCTGGATTTTATCCTACTTTTATCATTCCTTCCATCCATGCCATATTCAATCACATCCTACAAATCATGTTACAGTTTTAAACCCCGATTAACTGTTCCCCTGCCCTAATTGGCTTAAAATTGATTAAAGAAGAAAACGAATCACAAATACTTTCACAAAATGCCTAAGTAGAGACCGATCTCCGGATTGGGCGAGAGGGGTGCCTTAAAACCCTTCCCCTCTCGTAACCTGGCTTCCGAACCCAGATATGGTTATGACGGACTGGTTCCTTCACTTTTTCAAATCAAATAGCGCGGCAGGTGCTTCGAAATACGGTTCCTTGAGTGTCGGACCTTCAAACCCAGGTGGCGACTCTGTATTCCGAGCACTTGCTCCACCGCTCGCGCTCCCTCGATCCCGGGCCCTTGCATTTAGAATCCGGAAATTCCAGGGCTTGCTGCCCACAGTGGCGACTCTGCTGGGGAAAATCGAACCAATATTAATTCATACTTAGAGTTTAATACGCTTGTGAACAATTCCTTAAAAGTCTGTCAAAACGGTGAGTTTCGCGCTGCCGAAGGTTGGAATGGTGATTTAACAGGACCTCGTGTCCGGCCAATCTGATCTGGGACTTTTTCGGTTGTTCACTTACGTAGTTTCCTCTAAAGATGGACTAAATAAAGTGAGACGAGCTTGAAAAGGCATTTTGTGATTTCGTGATTCTTCTTCTTCTTAATCAATTTCTAGCATATCATTTGCATCGATGTGGGATAAGCCTCGTTGGATCGTTTTGGCAATCCGGCACGGTTTACCGGAGCCAGGGGACCCCGAATGACCAACAACCTTCGACGATGATGGGTCATGCTACCGTTTAACTGTTGCTCAGCGATATCGCGGGCAACGGGAGGTATATCTGTGGCCCTAGTCCGAGGAACCTGCTACGAACCAAAACCGGCCTTTGCATAAACAAAGCTTTAGAACTCTCCAAACTAGGACAGGTACCTACAGGGTAAGATCTATTTGCATCTAACCCCATAACTGTCTATGTGTTACTGCTTTTCCTATCGCATGCACTTTACATCATGTCGTCTTGCGTAGGAGCATGTCTAGGGCGGCTTCTAGAACCTCGTTCCTGCGAGTATGTTTTGAGCTGTGTTGGGCTTTGTTATAGCCCGATGAGGAGTCATGCATCTAGATGATGCATGTTGTCAGCTTTTTCAAAAAATCCTTAGAACAGTAGGGACTTTAGGAAATTAAAAGTTTCCTACACCCTTGTCTATACACCTGATTAGGGTTTCAAACAGAAAACTAGGAACAACAAGGAACTTGCCATGATGCTTACACCAGTCAGGTAACAAGTGCCTCGTCACTTACACCACCCGGCTAGCAGCGCTGTGCCACTCATGCCATGTCTATTTATAGTATCATAGCATGCACACCGAGTTGTTCCAACTACAAAGTTGAAACCCCGATCAGCGAAATGGCTGAAGGTTTAGGGTTCTTTCGACATCCTTTAGTCTCATATTGGCTCGAACAGGGATACGTCCCCGAAAAATTCTGAGGATTCTGGCAATGCCTGAACAACTCGAGACAGACTTGTTTTCTAGTTTTAGAGTCTAGGGGCGACACCAACGACGCTGGCTGCATTACTTTAGTCTTTTATTTAGATTAAAGTTGCTGCAGGATCCCTTCTGAGCCTTCTGTTTTATTGTCAAGCAAAGTTCTGAGCCATTGCACCGTCAAGAAAAGTATCGAGGCAAAGAGCCAAACCCACTTGGGAACGTCTGCAACAAAATCCGGGTCAAAGGCTTGTCAGGTTACAATCCCAGTCAGTCACAACGGAAGACTCTCCGCTTTCTTCATTGGCCGCTTTACGGGCAAGCTCAACATCGATCTTCGAAGAGCCAGTGACTCCAACTCCTTCTTTTGCTGCAAGCACTCCTGGAAATCCCAACATGGCTGGAACACCGCCCCATCAGCCGCTCACTGTTGAAGACATGCTCATGAATCTCCAGAATAGCATCGCCACAATGCAACAGAGATCAGCGCAGACTGATGCCAACATTACCCGTCTCAATGACCTTATCAACACTCGCCTTCCACCTCCACTCGAAGAGGAAGGCGAGGACGATGAGGACGACCAAGAACAGCCTATCATGGTCCCGGATCCAAACCATGAGGGGCGTCTCATTGTACAGCACAACCCCCGGATTGTTCATGCACCTGTGGCAAACCCAAACCTGACAGGCGGAGTACCCACTGCCAATCCGGATATAGCTGCTCTTACGGCTAAGATGACCGAGCTTGAGGAATCCATTGCCAAGGCGGAAAAAGTCAAAGCGGGAGGCATTGACTTAGATCGTCTCTGCATGTATCCTAATGCCAAGCTTCCTGAAAAGTTCAAAATGCCAGACTTGGCAAAGTTCGATGGAAGTGGTGACCCTCGAACCCATCTTTACAGTTACCATGCTACAATGAAGCTGCTTTCAGTTGAGCCTGAGGCCATGTCACAGCTCTTTCCTCAGACCCTCTCGGGCCCTGCCTTCCAATGGTTTCTGTCACTCGACATCGCCAAAAGGAGGACTTGGGAGGACATTGGGACTGCGTTTATTTCGTAGTACAGTTACAACTCTCAACTGAAGATGACCACGCGGGAGTTGGAATCCACAAAGATGGAGGCAAAGGAGTCCTTTGCCGATTTTGTCAAGAGATGGAGAGCTAAGGCTGCCCTAATGATTGATCGCCTCAGCGAGAAAGACCAGCTCCGCATCATCTCTCGGAATGTCCAGCCGGACTATGCCAAGCATTTGGTTCTCGCTCAGGCATCTGCAAACTTCGACACCTTCTATGATTCCGGTCTGGCCATCGAGGATGCACTCCAAAGCAGAATTCTGACAAAAGGGGAATCTTCTAATCCCCCGAAAGCAAAGCCCCGCGCTTACTCTGGGAACACCAATGCTCTGTTTGGGACGGGGACTTACTCCAATACAGCAACCAATGGTACTAACGCCTTTGCTTCCAACACCGCAAACCACATTGCCGGTGTCAATCAGGTTCAGTCAGCACAGAACAACCGGCCCCGCGGACAGCAACGTAGCTTCTCTGCAATTGAGGCACCTCTATCCTCAGTTTTGGAGAAGTTGATGAAGTCAGGGCATCTCAAGCCCCTGGACGCAATTCCTTTACCCAAAAACCCTTTGCCAAGCTTCAAGGCCAATCTCTACTGTGCCTACCATCAGGGTGCCGGCCACCTTACAGACTCATGCTTTCGTCTTCGACATGCAATTCAGGACCTTATAGACGAAGGGACTCTCTCGGCACCGCCTCCGCCAACCCAAAAACCAAACATCCTTTCCAATTCCTTACCCAACCATAAGGCTGTTCCACATATCAGCCAAATCCCTCTCAGCTCCACTCAAATCAACCCTACCTCCACTATATTTGACCCCACCGATCATATAATCCCAATTGATCAACCCAAGCCCGTGGTGCTTATGCCTTCAGAATCTGATGCCGAGCTCATGTTTATAGGGCAAACCTATAATCCACCTACTCGTTTGGTGCAAGCGGGTTTGAACTTCCTCAATGACAATGTCAGTGATCTCCATGACGGTCCTTTTCCACGCATCCGACTTGATTCTACGTCCACTCGTAATCTTCCCATCTTTGGTGTAGATTCTCCTGATTCTGCGCAGGACTTTGCAAGTCGATTCAGAGCTATGATGCCAGCCAGAACCAGAACTTGATATGCAGGCTGTAGGCTGGGCAATAGCTGATAGTCAGGATTACGATGCCCCTCTCATTCAAGAATGGTTCCAACTTGAGTTTGAGGGTTTTCCTTTGCACCTTGAGCAAGCTCCACCCAATCTGGCATGGGATGTGGAATGGATTACTCAGCATGAGTAGTTGGCA
The DNA here is from genome assembly GCA_025413875.1 of Rhododendron molle. Taxonomy (NCBI): domain Eukaryota; kingdom Viridiplantae; phylum Streptophyta; class Magnoliopsida; order Ericales; family Ericaceae; genus Rhododendron; species Rhododendron molle. The sequence continues at coordinate 20,459,273 of CM046390.1, forward strand.
CTCAACCCTCTGGATGGTATCTCCTTGTACATGCTATTCCAAGAACCCCAGCCTTAGATTCCTGAGGAAGATTACTTTTGGGATCCTGAGCCTGTTTGGCACTTTTCGGTCATTTTTCCTGGGCCTCTCCAAGGTTATACTACTCCTAAGTACATGATGCACCTTGTTGAAGACAATCTGGTTCAAGAGGAGACTCGTGTCTTAGGAGAGTGTTTCTTCCCTTCTACTCTCAACAAGCTTGTTGACTCGGTAGCCGACCCTGCGTACGACCCTGTGCTCAATATTATAGATGAAGATCAACCATGCCCTGTGGTTTCTCCTCCGGAAGACTTCAGCGTCATGGTTACAGGTCAGATTCCCCCAGCTAATCTTTGGGATGTGGACGAGATAGTCATGTCCAGGTTGGGGCCGAAGTTTGGGCCGTCAGCCGTTCTCTAGCTGATGGTGGCCTCTAGGATGTTCCTTTCACTGCAAATCCGGAGCCAGAACACGAAGTTACAGCACTCCAAGATCTGAATTTCTGGGACTCACTACTGATGAAGGATCTTGCTGAAGACCTGGGGTTAGATACAGAAGCACCGGTAGCTGCACTGGTCCCCGACAAAGGAAAGCGTAAGCTGGGTGAAGTTCCATCTGATCTCTGGGATGTGAATCAAGACCCACAAGCCGTGCCTTCCTTGGGAAATGTTCTTCACGTTACAAGGAGTGGACGAGTCTTTCAGCCTGCTAATCTGCAAGCTGGGACTTCGTCCAACCCTTCTAATCAAAGGAATGAACCCATTGCTTTCCCAGGGTCTGCACCACTTGAGTTACCAAGCACGGATCTTATTCGGAGGCAACTTAAGCGGGTTCCCGTTGCAATATCCCTCTGGGGCCTAATTTGTTCTTCTCGTGAGCATCGTCAGCAGCTTTGCCACACTCTTGCCCGTCTGGAAGTTCAATATGATGTCACTCCTGAGGCCATGGTATCTCTTATCCTTCCTCCTACTGCTAAGCACACCGTGGTCTTCACTGACAAGGATCTTCCTGTTGAAGGAACTGATCATAACCGCCCTCTGCACATTACAGTCAAGTGTCGCGGACTCTGGGTCCCGACTGTCCTCATTGACAACAGTTCAGCTGTCAACGTTTGTCCAATGAGGGTGGCCTATCGGCTGGGACTGGCCAAGAAAGACTTTGCACCTTCCAACTTGGCTATCAAGGCGTACGATGGCACTCGCCGTGTGGTTGAGGGCACTTTAATGCTCAAACTCGATGCTGAGGGTTTCGAAATGGGCGTTGAGTTCCATGTCGTCGACATACCTTCAACCTGTTGCTGGGCAGGCCATGGCTCCACCGTTCAGATATCATGGCTGTGCCATCCACTCTCCACCAAAAAGTCATGCTGGGACTGCCAACTGGTACGCTGACCATTTGCGGGGATTCTGGAATCCGCCCGCTCAAAGAAGATGGAACACCGGTGCTGGGGATCATGCACGGTGAGGAGGACGTTGACCTTGGAGGTTTCTCTTTTGATACATCTGGTTCTGTTTTGGCTATCAATGTGGACGGGGACTTCCTCATCAGCTCTGTCGCTATGGACATCATGCGTCGGATGTCTTACTTTCCTGGTCTAGGCTTAGGAGTCCACCATCAGGGAGTTCTGGAGTTCCCTGTCTTTCCTTCTTCTGAGGGCCGTTTCGGTTTGGGGTACTCTACCTCAGCCGGAAATGCCAAAAGAAGGAAACATACGGGAAAACCTCGAACTCTCTATGGTGATCCTGACAACTACTTTGTGCGTGAAGTGGGGAATGCTGCCTACACTGGGCAGTATGAGCCCTTCATCAATCCAGAAACTGGGGAGCTGCTGCCTGGTTTTGAGGTCTTCGCCGATGACACCTGGTCTGAGAGTGATGACGAGCGGCTAATTTGAAATTCAAGGAAGCTTAATCGACCAAAAGCGGTAGTGGTGGGGACTTTCGATCGGGGAGCTTGGAGCTGTTCTTCCAAGAATTCTCTCAAGTGGGTTTGGCCAAGGAAGTGAAAAGGCTGAAGTGCTCATGCTCGGGCCCGACACCCTCGAGGATCCCTGCTCTTATTTCAGAAGCCAAGGGTAGCATTAAAAATTGCATTTTCAAACCGCACCTAACTTGCATTGATGACACGCCTGAAGTCTCGAGTCTGACATCGAGTCCCAGCCGTTGCCTGAGTCAGCTCGAGTCGGAGTTTGTGCCTCTTGGCTCTCCACGTCATAGCTTTTATTTCGAGTTTGATTCCCTTGTACTTGGCGACCCGCTGGGGTCTCATGAAATGAATGAGGCATCTTCTGAGTACTTGCATGATCTTTATATAAATTGCGTCGACCCTGACGATGAAGGGATAGATTTCGATGGGGATATTCCCAAGGAAATCCGTGCCCTCATCGAGAGGGAAGATGAAAGGCATGCTCAGCCATTAAAAGAGGAAATAGTTTCTATAAACTTGAAAGATGAGAATGATCCCCGAATGGTTCAAGTGGGCTCCACGCTTTCACCAGAGGAGCATCGTGATTTCAAAAAGCTGCTCACCGAATACAGTGATGTCTTTGCATGGTCTCATCAAGACATGCCGGGCATCAACCCCGAGATAGTGGAGCATCGAATCCCTTTGTTACCAGATGCTAAGCCTGTAAAATAGAAGCTCAGGCGGATGAGACCAGATTGGGTTCAAAAGATCAAGGACGAGGTCACGAAGCAAATTGACGCTGGGTTTCTCATGGTTTCTCAGTATCCCACTTGGGTGGCCAACATCATTCCTGTTCCCAAGAAGAATGGACAGATTCGAGTCTGTGTCGCTTTCAGGGACTTGAACAAAGCAAGCCCCAAAGATGATTTTCCCTTGCCACACATCGATGTGCTTGTGGATAATACGGCAGGGCATGCCTTGCTCTCATTCATGGATGGTTTTTCAGGCTATAACCAAATTCTTATGGCACCTGAGGACCGTGAGAAGACAACGTTCATCACTGAGTGGGGAACTTAGTGCTACCTCGTCATGCCCTTTGGCCTGAAGAATGCTGGACCTACCTATCAACGGGCTGCTACAACCATTTTGCATGATATGATCCACAAGGAAGTTGAGGTTTATGTGGATGACATGATTGCTAAATCGAAAACTAGAGAGGGACACATTCCTGTGCTAAGGAAGTTCTTCGAAAGACTCCGTAAGTTTCGTATGCGTCTCAATCCACAGAAATGTACCTTCGGAGTCACAGCTGGCAAGATGCTCAGTTTTATGATCACTTCCCGTGGGATAGAGGTTGACCCGTCAAAAATTAAGGCAGTGCTTGAAATGAAGCCTTCAGTGTCTGAAAAGGGAGTGTGGAGCTTTTTGGGAAAGGTTCAGTTCATCAGCAGATTCATAGCCAAGTTGACTTTAACTTGCGAGCCGATGTTTCGTCTACTCAAGAAGGATACCCCGTTTGTGTGGTCAGACAAGTGTCAAGCGGCTTTCACTTCCATTCAGAAATATCTTCAGAATCCTCCGGTTTTGATGCCGCCAGTGCCTGGGAAGCCCTTGATACTTTACTTGTCTGTAAATCCGTCTTCTATGGGATGCTTACTAGCTCAGGAAGGAGAAAAGGGAGTCGAGAAGGCTATTTACTACTTAAGTAAGAAGATGGTTGGATGCGAAGAACGCTACACTGCGCTGGAGAAGACGTGTTGGGCTCTTGTTTGGGCTTCCAAAAAGTTGAGACACTACATGCTGGCTTACCCAGTGAAGTTGATTTCTCGGATGGATCCTCTCAAGTATCTATTCGAGAAGCCAACGCTTACTGGTAAGTTAGCACGTTGGTTGCTCATGTTAGCCGAGTTCGATCTCGAGTATGTCACAAGGAAGTCTGTTAAAGGCCGTGCTGTGGCAGAATTTTTGGCTGATCATCTTGTCGATGGGCCGGAGGACTCAGACTTTACGTTTTCGGATGAAGAGGTGCTAACAGTAGTTGATGACGTGTGGACTTTATACTTCGATGGGGCAGCCAATCAGAAAGGATATGGAATCGGGGTTTTGTTGATAACGCCCGACGGCTCTCATATTCCCCTGGCATTCAAACTCAATTTTGATGTCACGAATAACCAAGCCGAATATGAGGCCTGCATTGTTGGCATGAAGGCTGCTTTAACACTTGGCGTCGAAAAGCTTGAGGTCATTGGCGATTCTAACCTTGTTGTATCTCAGGCCAATAGGGACTAGAAAGTTCGGGAAGAAAGGTTGAAGCCTTACCATCAAGACTTGGAAGACCTTATTCCTCGTTTCAACAGAGTAACCTTTACTCATATTCCTCGTCTGAAAAATCAATTTGCCGATGCTGGCAACTTTAGCCTCCATGGTTGAACTTCCATTGGGTGTCAAGCTTCGTCCTATCCTAATCGAACAGCGGGACTACCCTGCTTATCAACATGTTAGCACCATCGAAGACCTCGATGATGGCCTGCCTTGGTACCATGACATATGGAACTTTGTAGAAAGTAGCAAATACCCGGCTGAGGCCTCTAAAAAGGATCAACTTGCGCTAAGGAGAATGGCTGCTCATTACATCATCTGTGGAGGGAAGCTTTACAGGAGATCTCATTGTGGGATGCACAAGCTCTGTGTCAACGGTGCTGAGGACACCACGATAATGGAGGAGATTCATGAAGGAGTCTGTGGCCCTCATATGAGCGAAGTCATGCTTGCCAGGAAAATCCTTCGTCAAGGTTATTACTGGTCAACTATGGAATCATAGTGTGTGGATTATGTCTGTCGCTGTCACAGATGTCAAATTCACGCCAATCTTATGCATGTTCCTCCCTCTAACTTATTCGGTATGACCTCGCCTTGGCCTTTCTCTGTCTGGGGCATTGATGTTATCGGCATGATCAGGCCGTCTGCTTCGAATGGACATCAGTTCATCCTGGTGGCAATAGACTACTTTACCAAATGGGTTGAGGCTGAGTCTTACAAAACACTGACTGCAGTTTAGGTTGCTCAGTTCATTAGGAAGAACATTATCTATCGATACGGTGTCCCACAAGCATTTGTGTCCAATAATGGGGTTCACTTCAAGGGCAGGGTTTTAGAACTCTTTGACGAGTTTAAAATCCAGATTCATCATTCAACGACGTATCGCCCTCAGACAAATGGGGCAGTTGAAGCAGCCAATAAGAACATTGAAACAATTATCAAGAAGTCTGCAGAGTCCGCCAAGGATTGGCACGAGCAATTACCTCTAGCTCTGTGGGGGTACCGCATGTCAATTCGAACATCAACCGGGGCAACACCTTACTCCCTAGTCTACGGGATGGAGGCAGTGCTCCCTATTGAACTTGAGGTACCATCTTTGAGGATCATGACAGAGTGTGAACTCACGGAATCTGAGTGGCTTAGTGGGAGATTCGTTGAACTTATGCTCTTTGACGAGAGGAGGCTTCGTGCCTTGTACCATGTTCAGGGATATCAGCAAAGGATTACTCGGGCGTTCAACAAAAAAGTTAAGTCTCATGACTTGCTTGAAGGCGACATGGTTATAAAGGAAATCCGTGCTCCCATCTTTGATCTCCGCGGAAAGTTCCGGCCGAAGCGCGCGGCGCCTTACATCATTAAGACCATCCTCTCGGGTGGAGCAGCTCAGCTCATTGATCTGGACGGCAACGAGTTCAACACTCTGGTTAACCTGGATCAACTCAAGCGTTACTATCCCTGAGAGAAGCTCGCTGGACCGAAAACCACAAGGGTGGGCGGTTCCAGGCAAAAATTAGAGCAAGCCTGTTAGACTGAAAACCTGTAAATGCAGTTTAGGCAAAAATAAATAGGCAAACATCAAAGCTTGCTAGATTGAAAACCTGAAAAGGCAATTCTAGGCAAAATTTAGAGCGCAAAAGGAGAGGTAAATACACGAGTAAACCCCAGCCTGAACTACGTTTTGACCTGATTCCTTGAAAAGAGATACGTAGGCAATCTCTCTGTGAGATTCGGTCATAATCAATCAACTTGATCCATGGTTTCCTGTTCCGGTATGTCGGCGGATACTCAAGACCGGCTTGGTGTTCAACATTTGGACCAAAAGGGGAAAGTTCTTAATTTTTCACTCTTATTCAAACTATTATCTCTATTACATAGCTGAGCAAAGCCTTAAAAAAAAAAAAAAAAAAACAGTTAAGCGTAAAAACAGAATACATGCTAGAGGCCTTCATAGGCTCGCGGTTTATTCTAGATCATGTGAGTTTTATCAAGAGTCAATCTGCGCTTTGTCTTTCTGCAACTTCATTTCCTAGCCATGCCTTGTAGCGACGCTGCAGGTTGGTGCTGAAATCAGGATCTGCTCCTCCAAGTTGCCTCAAGCCCTAGTTGTGTGCATAACCGATCAGATTCTGGGCAGTGAATGCAGGAATACGGAAGGCTTCTACCCCAGCTCGGTGTAACCCTTGGCTCATGCCTAACTGCCGAAGGATACAGCCTGGAATATAGAAAGTGAAACTGGACAGTCCGGCGATCACTATTCTTTCATAACCCTCGGAGTTTAGAGCCATATCTGGAATGTTTAGCGCCCTGTGTCTCCAAACAATTTCCTGTGGCGACAGGTTGTTCATGAATGTATACCAGTCCTCTGTGGGCATTTCTGGATACAACATCCCCCGTTGATGCATCCGCCCGGGCAAGTGTGGCCAATTCGCCTCCGGAGCTTCAATCAATCCCAGCTTGTTTGATAACCACAGCTACATGAGTGAAAAAGATAAGTGAGAAGCTACATAAAACTTGAGTGGCAAAACAAGTCAGAAACTCTGATATTAGCCTTAGCTGAGTGTTGAGGTAAAAACAGAATGTGTGACAGCCAGGAAAAGGTGAGCTGAGTGAGATCACCTGCAATAGGAGCCGACTGCCGCCGAATGTCCCTGTTTGACCGGTAGCCGCAAGGTCCAACCCCATGGGTGTTTCTGCAAGAACCAGTGGCACGATGTTCTTTCGAACGCCCAGCTGGGTGGCAACATAAACCAACGAGGGATTTACTCGTCCATCTGGAGACACCAGTAGATATGCAGCTAGCACGCAGATCGTTAGAGCAAGACGTCGCCTGGCCTGCACAGCAGTATCCGTGAGGTCACCTTCAGGGCCATACCACTCCATCAGGTGCATTATGTTTATCTGCCCTCCGTTTAGCAGACCCTCCGCTGTGCCTTTTGAGATCTTCAGCGCGGACTTTAGGAGTTTGGACATGCTTTCTCTGTAAGGAGGTACGATGATCACACTGGACGCAAACCCTTGGAGGTATGCTTGAAATTCCTCCACTGTTGGACATAATTCGTCATCTCCAAATCAAAATACGTGAACATCCGGGACCCAGAACCGCACTGCAGCCCATAGGATTTCAGGGCGCAATCTTACGCTTCGGAGATAACGAACGCAGCCAGCCCGTGAGTCCGGAATGATAGCCAATCGCCTGCAACGAATGTTTCAAGCCACGGGCCAATTAAGGTGGGGAGGTGATTTGCCATTTCTTAAATGTTGTCTGGAGTTTTAAATCTGGAGACAAGTGCCTTATGTTCACAGAGGCTTGAGCCATTTTATAGCCCGAGCATGGCAGGATGTCTCCCTTATTCAAAGAAAATATCTCTAAAGATTGGTATATGTCCTTTCAAGTCAAGTGGAACTGTCTCAGGCTTTTACTGGACGCCCAAACAGTGATGACAGGGCCTACAATACCTCAGCTTTCTGAAAAGGGTCAAACTTGGCATCTGGGCTGAACAACACCATCGCGCGACACACTGGGTCCATCGCGTGAGGGTCTTTGTTTTTCACGATCTAAAAATCAGCCTACTGGATTATTTGGAGTGATCGTTCATGCTTCATCTCAGGCTGGCTTTTGGGGTTTTGTGCTTTGCTAGCGGGTCAACACAAGTAATTCTGGACGGGGATACAAAACATTCATATTATTTGGCGTGCCAAGCAAACGGTACCATACAACGGATCCGAGGATCAAGCAAAAACAAAGAAAAATGTTCGGGTGGCCCAACGGCTCTTGAACTTATTCTTGACTTAGACGGGATTCTCTTGGATTCAGTAGTATCCCCCAGGTCTTGCTCGGATTTCTGCGTGGAGCCATGCCACGTAACGGCTATCCAGCCAGTCCACGTAGTCTGGACTGGGACCCTCAAGCACCCCGCTCCTCCAAAGTCTTCGATACTCGCACAATGAGGGCACATTGAAGTCAGGCAGTTGGAATTCCTCAATTCCGGCCCTGTGCAACCCTTGGATTATGCCCAGCTGACGCAGTATGCGACCCGGGATGTAGAAAGTGAAGCTCGCCAGGCCAGCGATTATTATTCTTTCAAAACCTGTGGTATTGACAGCCATCTCGGGCATGATCAGCCATGGACATCTCCAGACAAAGTCATCAGACTGCATGTCATGCAGGATCATGTACCATCCTGTTACGTCCTGTTCAGGGTATAGCAGGGGTCGTTCGAGCAATCGCCTCTGAAAATATTCCCAGCCTGCCTGGGGAGCTTCGAGTAATCCCACCTTGTCAGAAAGCCATACCAATGAGTGAAAAGGGCAAGTAAGAAATTAGATGAAGCCGAGCGAAAAGACAAGTAAGGTTTTAGAGCGATCCTTATCCGAGCGTCGAGGTAAAATGAGAAAGTGCAAAAACCAGAAAAAGGTGAGTTGAGTGAGGATTTACCTAGAGTAACCACGGACTGCCACTGAAGACGTTGCTTTGTCGGCTTTTGAACAGATCCAAGCCCATCAATGTTTCGGCTAGGATCGTTGGGATGATGTTCTTGCGAGCTCCCATTTGTGAAGCCATGCTCACCACACTGGGACTAACCCTTCCGTTAGCAGGAACCAGTGCGTAAGCCGCTAGCGCGCAAATCGAGAAGGCAAAGCATTTGTGTGCCTCTTCGACATGATCCGTCAGAATGCCGCCAGGCCCGTACAACTCAATCAAGCGCGCGATGTCCAATTCATCATCATGGATAATGCTGCCCGTTAATTCTCCGGAAATGTTCAGTTTCATCATCAGTAAATGGCTCATGTTCTCCTGCACCGGAGGAACGGCAATGACATTGGAATTTGCAAAGCCGGGTAGGTAGGCTTGGAACTCTTCCACTGTTGGGCACATTTCGTTGTCATAGTTACGAAAGACGTGCATTACTGGATCCCAGTGGATCATGGCAGCTTCAAGAAGCTCAGGACGTGGCCCCACGTATCGAAGATCTCTGATTGAGGCCAGCCCTCGAGTCCGAGGACTCACCCATTCAATGGTTTCGGTTCTCGCCAACCAAGGATCGAGCATTGCAGCTAGCGGGCTCTCCATTCTGAATAGTTGGTGAATTTCGTACTTTCAGAAGGATTAATATGCTTTGCGTCACCACCAGTGGGTTCCATTTATAGGAATTTGGTTGGAAGTGTCGGTCCTTGTTTGATTGTGCCAAGGGAAGGAGTTCAAAAGATTGGATACTTTACACTTGGCAAGTGAAGGATTCCCCAATTATGATGTTTTATTGTGTGCAGGTCGTGGGGTAGTCTCCTGAATCCCATAAAGCTTTAAAAGATTGATTTGGTCAAGTAAAGACAGCCTGGCAGAAGTAAACCCTCGCGCGAGAGTGTCACTCTCTCGCGCGACACACCTGCCTCGCGCGTGCATCTCACTCTCTCGCGCGACAGACATCACTCGCGTGATGGTCCAATATGCAGTTTTGACAGTTTGCAGCTGCTACTGGTTTGGCTTGGTTGTTTTGAGTTCCAGAGGTCTTCTGACACTTCTTATGGTTTCTACAAGTCATGTTGGGCATATGTGACTGTACCTGAGCATCGGTTACGGAAATGCGCGTTTAACGAAGATTTTGGACCCTCGACGGCCCGTTTCAAACTAATATCAAGGTTTTGGAGGTTCGAAATCCGTTCTCAAGGGTTTCGCCATGTTATTTCATGCCGTACCGGTCATGTGGAGCGTAGGTGTCGGTTTCAGTCCGGGACATATTTGAGTCTTGTTTCTCGTCTCGTGTCCCTTTTTGTGTCTTAGGACACTTTTTGGTAGAAATCTCGCCTCGGGATGTTTTTCTCGATTCCGTCAACTTGTGCAAGTCATTTTGTGCGTACTTGGCCTTACGGAAGCGTCGGTTTCAATCAAAGTTAAGTGTTTTGAGTTTTGGCCTTTTAATGCCCCAAAATTTCATTTAAATTGCCGTATCCTCGTATCCTGGCCGTGTCCTAGGGTATATCTTCCGTTTTCTTTCGAGCTAGTCACTTCTCTACATACATGTGTGTCTTTGGTTAGTCTCGTTGCGTTATCAATGCAAGTTTGGTGTTCGTGGTTGGCGTTTTACCTCTTTTATACATATTTAAGAGCAAATAAACCATGAAAATGCAAATTTTATAACTAAACTATGCTGTATCATACCGAATCGAAGGAAAGTACTGTATCTGTGGCACTCCGGCCAATCAAAAACCATCAAAGTAACAGGGCACACTCGCCCGCCATCAAAAAGGCACGCAGGCCTCCAGAAGCAAGTATCAGAGTATCTAAGGCCCGTCGGCCTCTGTATCTAAACTACTTGGGCACGCAGGCCCGAAATCAAAAGCAGGACATGAAAAGTAAAAGAGGCTCCTCAGTAGTCCTTATCTTGTCCGAGCCAATCGGTGTCCCTCAGGTCCTCCTCGGCATCACCACCATCATCATTATCATCGTCATCCTCGTCGTCATCAGCGACAAGCTCGTGTGGATCCTGCAGGTACCGGGGGTCGTCAACAGTGTCGTCGGAGTCACTCCTGGCCTCCTCATCCTCCTCTTCTCCTCTTTCCTCTTCCTCTTCCTCTCGGGGCTGGGCTAGGACGAGCTGCTTCTTGCGGGCCGGCTCGCCTTCGCCCGACCTATTTTGCCTCTCTATCCGATACCGCTCCTCTGCGCGCCACCGCCTTCCTGGCTGCTTCTTGGCCTAGTGCAGCAAGCTGTGAGCCCCTAGTACGTCGGGTAGCAGCTGGAGGCGTAGTGGTCTGTGCTCATGGCGGGGATCGCGCTCTTTTCTTGGAAGCCGCCCGTCCCTGTGCCTGCATGTTTATGTATTGCATTAGTGTACATTTTGCAGTATATTGTCTATCAAATGCTTAAATGACAGGTACATTCTATCAGTGTTGAACGTGTTCAAAGCAAGCATGCACATATCGAAAGCAAACATGTATCGTACGTATTGAAAACAAGAGGGAATGTATTGTTTTGTATACCTGGGTTCTCCGGGACGTGGCTGCCCGAGCTGGCTGAGCTGCGGGTGCTGGATAACGGAACTGCAATGGCATGCCCTGGGCTGCTCTCCTCACCACATTCTCCAGAGCAAGCATGCGACCAACGGCCTCGTTCACCCATTCGACAGGCACCTGTGGATGTTTTTGCAGTTATCAGATATTTCAAATACAATGCAAGGCTATTGAAATTACAGAAACGGAAGTTGGTTTACCTGTACAATCACTGCCGCAGGCTCTATACGTGCTGGCACAAGCTCCACCTCAGCTGGGTTCCCTTGGTGATCCAGTACGTTGTAGACACCCCAATCTGGACCTCCGAAAAATCTTTAAGTTTCCCCGATGATGAAATAAGGAAAAATATACCTTCGAGGCTTGGATTGTTGCTCCTTTGCTACTCCTTCTCTAACCTTAAGAAAATCACTTTTCAATCATGTAGGGTGGCCCCCGGTTCAATTGCAAAAGAGAAAAATGTGTTTACCTTGTCAAAAATAACTTTTTTCATGACACATTGAGGTTAAAATGGGCACACATTTCAATGTATAAAATGACTTTGTGTGAAACTAATTGGGTAAGAAAGAGGACTCGACGAGCTTTCCAACGCTTCGAACCACGTCCAAATCCGAGTTCGGGAGTGTCCGGGGCGCCCTCGCGAAGTTCGGTGTGCTGTGCTAATTCACATAGCGCGCGGCACTTCAAAAGGGCGCACGGCACCTTAGAAAATTCAAAAAATCACTCTCTCGCACGGGACTCCACTACGTCGCACGGCACCTTGAGAAAAAGTCCTGACAGTCGCAGAAAGTTGTCGGCCACGCCTGCAGGAGGAGCTTCTGTGCCCGAAAATGAGTTTTATTCGGCCCAGAAGTCACCTCCCCTCTTTTAGTGATCATCCTTGGCCCTTTTGCCTATAAATACACCCCCTCTCTAGTTGAGAAGTACCCCTTCAACTCCAAGTAAAGTTACTATGCCATTTTTTTGACTCTCATTCTCTCTCTCTAAAAATACTCTCTTTTGATTCTCTCTCTACAACTTCTTACACCCACCACCACTATACATATCTCTCTCTCTCTACACCCATTTGCTCTCAAGTCTTTCAAGTTCAATCCAAATCAACTTCCATTCCTCCACCTTCAAGCACATCCAAATTTCGATCAAAAGGTATAAATCCATTTTCCTTGGGCTAAACCCCGTTTTGGCCTTGAGGGGAGCCGATCGAGGCCCTTCTCGGTCTTTCTATACCGAGTTTGGGTTTCAAACGAGCTTTACATTCAAAGTCTTTCTTTTCTTTTCTTTTTCTTTTTCTTTTTCTTTTTCTTTTTCTTTTTCTTTTCTTTGCTTCTTCTTTTCATATTTCGGCTAATATTGCTTAAAGATCGTGCGGGTACATTCTAGATTCAAGTTTCATGTTGAAAGTCTTTCTTTTTTTTTTTTACTTTATGAGATCTCTCAACATTTCAAAAAGCTTTTAACATTATTTTACATGATAAGATGAACAAAAGGGTCCCATAAATCATTTTTCGAAGATCCAGAAAATATAACAAACTATTTTGCGGACCCATGGGTTGTTCTATCATGTAAAAGCAAACTGATTCTGGAATGTGCAGACAGGTGTACCGCACGGTACTTTGGTTGTACCGTGCGATGCATCCGGTGTATCGCGCGGCACCTCTTGTGGTATTGACAGTCTGTTGTGATGTTGTTATTTCATTTTCTGTACATTGCTATCCATTTCATACTGTACAGTTCGCACCACAAGCACGCCAAGGTGTTATATTTAATCCCGTGTCCCTTTCCCGTATATGTTTTAAAGTTAAGTTTTTCAAATGATATTAAATCCCCCATTTAAAATGCTTAGTAGAGACCGGTTTTACCGGGCGAGCGGGGTGTTTTTTCAACAAAACCTTCTCCGTTCGTAACGTGGCTCCCGGATCCAAAATCTCAACGTTTTCGCTAGACCAAAAGCCTTTCTTTTTCAAATCAAGCTCTCGGTTTCTCGGATCATCCATCTCAAAAATCCGGGTGGCGCCTCTTCGAGTTAGCGCTTTTCGGGCGCGGGAGCCCACATACGTCTACCTTCCAAAGCAACTCCGGGGGCCCACCAACTACTGGTCTGCTTTCTCGACGCCTCACGCGGCGCTCTCCTCCCCTCGGTACCTCAGCAGCATCTCTCCTCTTCGCGCCAGCCGCACGTGCCTGCTCCTGGATCTCTCTGCGGGACCTGACACCAAGTGGCCTCGCCAACCGATCTCTCTGGTAGGCTGCATAGTCCATCGTCGAATGCAGGTGGCGTGTTAGCTCAGTATCTGGTTTCGTGTACCTCTCCAACTCAGCCAGCGTGTAGTCTCCTGTGTGGGAAGCTCGTGGTGGGAGTGGCCTCGGCACCTGGAACTCAAGGTAACTGAGTGATTGGCAGATCACTCGATCCCCTAAGTACCACTGCCAGCCAAAGGCTGACTCCAGTAACACCCTGCTGGCTGTGACCGCTCTGCTCTGTGCCAAGTACTCTGGCTCCGGCCCGCTCGTTCTCCAGGGATTCCACTCGACCTGCATAAAGTGACAAACAGGCAGTGTGTGCAATTGATCAGCGACAGCATTGAAACCATGGAAAGCATGCATGATTGTTCATTCGGGTTATGATGTTATACCTGTGAAGCTCTCAGCTCATCCAGATACAGCCTGTAGGCATTGAGGCTGCCTCTCCCCTCTTTGGTGCCCCTGTACTCTTTACTCCATATCAGCGCTTGCGGGAGGGTGCTCAAGTCTGGATGCTTGCACTCCGGAGGGTACATCCTCAACACCTCGTATGCCCAAAGCTGCAGTGTTATCAAAAAAGGAAGTAGATCAGTCACGAGTTGTACAGTTATGCAGTTAAAGATAGTATGCAATCTATGCAATTGGTACAAAGGAAATCATGCTACAATAATGGAAATTATACCTCCCAGACACGCCAATAACCGGCCATGCTTTGCCCGTTCCTCGAGGCGTCGCCAAAGAACTGGTAGGCAGTGCCGAGTGCTGCTCTGCCCCCATCGAAGCGTGAGGCCGTCCTCAAATCCCTCAGAGCAGGCAGGTACGACAGGTGTACAGTGTTTCCCCTGCCTGGGAACAGAGAAGCTCCAAACATGTACAGTAGGTATGCCCGGGCCATCTGCGCCTCCTCATGCTCATTGGCTGGCTTCTTCTTCAAGTACCGTATAAACTGAGCGAACCTCGCCGCTCCTCTCTCTACCTGGGGCACCTCCCCCAAGAACCACTCTAGAGCCGCTGGGTCGGCGTGTATCCCTGAGTCAAAGGGGATGGGCTCTCCTCCAACCCTCAAACCGGTGATCGCGGCAAAGTCTGATGGCGTCACCGTCATCTCTCCAGGAGGCAGATGGAAGGTATTGGATGTGTCTCTCCATCTCTCAACCAGTGCGACGAGGACAGCATGGTCATTCCTGACTGGCACTGTCAGGGTCAGTATGAACTCCCTGAAACCTACTGCATCTACCAGCTCCCTCACCCTCGGTGGTAGCCCTATGTACAGTGCCAGAGAACTGCACGGCCCGCCAAAGCCGCGGATGTCTCTCTGCTCCGCCTGTTTCAGACATCAAAGACAAGCAGCAAAATATGATGTTAGCATACAGGGCTTTCATTTTCAAGTTCTAGCTTAGCAATGGGTTTATTGATGGAAGTCATCGTATGCATGGCATGTTTTATGAGCTTTTTCTTGTCCTAGCATGTTTGTGTTCAGTCTACAACGGATGGTTGGTTCAAGTTATTACATGCATGGTATTCAGAGTGCAGTTTATATCATGGTTGCGTGGTTCAAATGGCGAAGTATTTTGCGGATTTCAATCATATGAATATCAAGTAAAAGCATAAAGAGATATACCTAAACCCAGGTATTGGCAATATGCACCCCAGGGTCCCTCAGTATGAGTTCCGGGTCGTAGTCAGTCTACTGTGGCGGCCTGTAGCCCGCAAACCCTAACGGTACGAACAAGTGTGGTCGTGGAGGCATGTAGGTCTCCTCTGAAAACTCCGGGCGCTTCATAGCACCCGCCTCAGCCACCGCACTCACTCTTGGCCCTTGTGCCTCCTCAGCATCCCTCTCCTCGGCCTCCATATCTGCCGCCAGTCCCTCTGGCCAGGCTCTCTCCCTCTCGGCCCTCGCCGCTGCCTCGGCTGCCTCAATCGCCTTGGCTCGTTCCTCCTTGGCCTTCAAAATATATTCCCCGATCTCGGGGTGATTCTCCAAGACTCTGACCAACACCTCGTTAGGGGTGTGCTCAGCAATATCAGCATAAGTAATCGGCACATGCCGGGATGATGTGGCCGCACCCGCCGGTGGTCTAAACGCGACATCCTCCGCCTGAACCTCAACGGGGGCAGCCTCTGTGGCCTGTTCCTTCGCCATCTGTTCCTCCTCGATGTGCTCCTCTTCAACA
Organism: Rhododendron molle; assembly: GCA_025413875.1. Taxonomy (NCBI): domain Eukaryota; kingdom Viridiplantae; phylum Streptophyta; class Magnoliopsida; order Ericales; family Ericaceae; genus Rhododendron; species Rhododendron molle. Next base: position 20,474,938 of record CM046390.1, read on the forward strand.
GCAGCCCCCTTGCCCTTCGCCAAGTCCCTCGGCGGGGTTTGATTTGGCCCGGTGTCATCCCCAGCGGCCCCACTGTTATCCACATCATTTGAACTCCCACCGACTGTGGGCGAGGTCCTTACCTCTGTATTCGTGCCCACTGGTTCAGAAATGGACCCCACGGCCCTGGCTTGCTCTGTCGCGCGAGTCTCTGCCTCACTCTCGCGACGGTATTCTTCGTCACCCGTCGCCTGCTCGCTGTTGCCACCGCCATCGCCGCCTTCTTCTACCACTGCACCTTCAACCCCAACAGGGTTCGCCGCCGTCTAATCTGTTTCTTCAACTATCATTGGACCTCCACGATCCTCCGGCCTGTCAACAACTTCGCCTCCACCACTACCATCACCGTGATCTGCCATGAACCAGATTTTCGTGCGTGGGTTTTGGATTTTCAAAAGAAATCTAGGGTTTGGTTTGAGTTTGAGGGAGAGTTTGGGTTTGAGAGGAGTTTTGATTTTCGTAACCGACTGGAAAGCATCCCTGGGGTGTCCCCGCGGTGTTTAAATGTCAACGAGTTTGGGCCGGGTCTGGGTCGTTTCAGAGGCCAGGCCCTGAGAGCACTCCATCGCGCGAGGGAGTCACTGCCTCGTGCGACACTCCTTTTGGGTTCCAGGTCCATTTCCCCAGCAGGCAGGCCCAATTCGATTATTCTCGGTTTTAATTAAAATCCAAGGTTTAGTTATGGTCCTAAATCACTTTTGGGATCATATTGGAATAATGTTGCGATCCAGAGTAATCTTATATCCCCAGTTGTGATCCGCCTACACGCCCCGGCATGCTCCGTCAATCAGCGACGATCTATCCGTCCAATTTCAAATCAGGCGACGATCTATCCGTCCAATTTCAAATCAGGCGACGATCTATCCGTCCAATTTCAAATCGGCGACGATCTATCCGTCCGATTTTCAATCAGCAACGATCTATCCGTCCAATTTCAAATCAGCGACGATCTATCCGTCCAATTTCAAATCAGCGACGATCTATCCGTCCAATTTCAAATCAGCGACGATCTATCCGTCCAACTTTGAATCAGCGACGATCTATCCATCCAATTTCAAATCAGCGACGATCTATCCGTCCGATTTTCAATCAGCAACGATCTATCCGTCCAATTTCAAATCAGCGACGGTCTATCCGTCCAATTTCAAATCAGCGACAGTATGTCCGTCCAATTTCAAATCAGCGACGATCTATCCGTCCAACTTTGAATCAGCGACGATCTATCCGTCCAATTTCAAATCAGCGACGATCTATCCATCCAATTTCAAATCACCGACAATCTATCCTCCAACTTTGAATCAGCGACGATCTATCCGTCCAATTTCAAATCAGCGACGATCTATCCATCCGATTTTCAATCAGCGACGATCTATCCGTCCGTTTTCAAATCAGCGACGATCTATTCGTCCGATTATTAGTCAACGACGATCTATCCGTCAAATCATTCTTCGGTGCACGGTATTTTTACATACTTGCGCACTTTTTCATTAAATCGGCTTTTGGGTGGATTTGGTGGGTGTCTAGAAACCTTTGACGTTACGCGTACCAGTCAATGGTGCTCCGCGTGGCCTCAACTCACTTGTAGACACCCCAATCTGAATCTCCCGATTGTTTTACGGTTTCTTGTTTCCCCGATGATGAACCAGATCGAAAAGCAGTCTTGAGGTTGGAAAGGTTTGAGCTTAGTATGTGCGGAACCCCCTTTGAACCCCTTAAACCCTTAAACCAAGAAAATAGAAAATTGTCAACCCTGGGTCTCGAGTTGACCGTCGCGCGAGGAAGTCACTGCCTCGCGCGAGGGTCTGCTTTGCCAGGTGTGGTCAAAGTCAAACATTTGACTGTTGACCCACGCGCGACAGGTGGCACCCTCGCGCGATACTCTCAATGTCTCGTGCGCTGGTCCTGAGTAGTCCCTTTCACCTTTTTCAGCCAGTTGGTTGCTTACCTGGGGGTCTACAGGGCTATTTGAACCCCGTTTTTCTCCACAGGCCAGTGGCAGAGCTGTCCTTGGGGCTATACACTCACACAACCCTTCCCATCACCTTTCCACCAAGCTTAGCCACCAAGTTTGGTCCTAAGGGGGTGTTTGCCACCACCTTTAACCCTTACCTTCTCCTATAATTACCCCCTTGTTCTTCCACTACAAGGGCCACAAAAAAATTCACTAACTTTAAAAAGATTAGGGGATTGAGAACTCTTGCAAGCATAAAGGCTCTCAACCCTAGCTCACTTCCCATACATTACTTCACTCCATTTTCCATCACAAGCTTCTCCAACTTGTTCAAACCTTTCCCAAAACCTTCCAAGCAAAGGTATAAACACCATTTACGCTTCTTGTTTTGATCCTGAGGGGTCGGGGCGTGATTGGTAATCAATACGATTCACGGTCCTAAAGTCGTGAGTTACAAGAAACTAGTTCGAGCATACCCTGCGCTAGTGACTTTCGGACTCACGTCGCGACAGTTCAGCTGTCTCGCGCGGCTTGATCCTTGTGGGGTTTGGGGACGCTGGGTTTTCTTGTTTTATCATGTTATTACCTGTTTTGTAGTATGTTAAGCCTTAGATCACTGTTTTGCATGATAAAATACATAGTCTAGCTGGTTATTGCTTATTTATTCTGCTCGAATGCTTCTGGGTTGCTTCTAGACATGTACCATAGCCCAGAGCATGCAAAAGCAATTCCTGGAAGTCAAGTCAGGACACTCGCGTGAGGGACTCACTATCTCGCGCGAGGGTCCTCCTGATTCCAGTGTTTGCCCTTGCATGAGCAACTTGACTCTTTGTCTTTGCTTTAACACTCCCAATGTTTAGGGGTTGTATTTCCATTCATTTAAGCTTTTGTTTGTAATAATTAGTAATATTTATTTACTTTTAGCCCATATAAACTGCTTGGTTTGCCTCCTGGGTGTGCACTGGTCCTTCCAGAGCCCAGAAGAGGATTAAATTCAACCTGTGGTGAAATAGGACCCTCGCGCGAGTGAGTGAGTGTGTCGCGCGATGGTCTGCTTTGCATGCACGTTGATCCATGCATGCAAAGGTGGCTGTCATGTGTGATACACCCATTCCATTGAGCAGTCTGGTTTATTTCTCATCAGAGAGCTGGATTTTATCCTACTTTTATCATTCCTTCCATCCATGCCATATTCAATCACATCCTGCAAATCATGTTACAGTTTTAAACCCCGATTAACTGTTCCCCTGCCCTAATTGGCTTAAAATTGATTAAAGAAGAAAACGAATCACAAATACTTTCACAAAATGCCTAAGTAGAGACCGATCTCCGGATTGGGCGAGAGGGGTGCCTTAAAACCCTTCCCCTCTCGTAACCTGGCTCCCGAACCCAGATATGGTTATGACAGACTGGTTCCTTCGCTTTTTCAAATCAAATAGCGCGGCAGGGGCTTTGAAATACGGTTCCTTGGGTGTCGGACCTTCAAACCCAGGTGGCGACTCTATATTCCGAGCGCTTGCTTCTCCGCTCGCGCTCCCTCGATCCCGGGCCCTTGCATTTGGAATCCGAAAATTCCAGGGCATGCTGCCCACAGACTTGTTTCTATTGCTTGATTTGTGACATTGATCGTGGTTGCTGTTGTTGATGTTGTTGTTGTTGAGAAACCCATGAAAATCTGCATAAAATCTGCTCGAACAGTCTTCGTTATCGATACCTTAGCCTTTGTTATTGATACCTTTATGTTCCTAGACCCAGAAAACCAAATGTTATCGATACCCCTGGTCCACGTTATCGATACCTTTGTGTTATCAAGCCCAAAAATTAGTTGTTATCAATATCATTTTGTGATTGTTATCGATACCCTTGCGTCTGGAATCATTCTCGACCAAATGGTATCGATACCATTGTGCAAGGTATCGATACCTATTGCTTATCTCTAGCTTTTGCTGTTTTGCTTCATTCTTCCACCGTTTTGGTTCCCAATCACTTCCAACTCACCCAAACACCTCCCGAACAACTCCTAACTTGGTTGCTCCTACTTTCAATGACTTGTTGAACGTATCTATGATTTTAATGCTTGTTCGAACGTAAACTTACGAAAATCATTTTATATATCAAAGTTGGATTTGAATGGTACGAACTTGTCAGTATAAGGATTTTGGAACTTTACGAACGCGATGAGAATATTTCAGGACTCATGGACGGGTGAGTGCCTGAAAGAGGACATCGAGGTCCTTTAATTGGCCCGGCAGGAGCTATATGCTCGTATTTGATATTTCAGGACCTCCCTTTGGGAAAGGTGCCTAGCAGAGGACATCGGGATCCTTTAACTGGCCCGGCAGGAGCTACGGCTCATGACACTTGTACGAGACACTTTTGATCCATGGTTCTTTCAAAGGTTATTCAATAAGACATACAATTGGTTTTGAAAATGTAAAGCTGGATTTTGGATTGCTATCATTGTTCTTTCATTGGATCTAGTTACCATTGTTCATCTCAAGATCATTCTGACATGTCATATGCATACATTGTTAGATTAGAGCTTTCCACTGGGCTAGTGTAGCTCAGACCTGACATCATTTCAGGTACTAACTCAGGGCAGTAGCAACATATGTGGTGTGCTTGGATGTGGACTTATTTTTGGAAGCTAACTTGAAGAGTTACCTAACCATCTTTGTTATTGATTTTTGGAAGAGAAAATTACCTCTAAGTACAGAAAAGTGACACTTAATTCCCATTAAGGATAGATGAAATACTTAATTACCACTAAGTCAACTTTTACAAACATACATTTACCATTAATGGAAGTGTCACCCTGGGGTTTTAGGGCATGCTAAGGTTTTATGGTACCCTAATAGGTACCCTAGTACCCTTGGGTACCCTAAAATCTTAGGGTACCCTAGGATTTTAGGATTTTAGGGTACCCTAAGGTTTTAGGGTACCTTAAGATTTTAGGTTTTAGAATACCCTAGGGTTTAAGGTACCTTAGGGTTTAGGTTTAGTCACTTTCATAAAGCGCTAGAGTTTAGGTTTAGGCACTTTCATAGGAGTTTTAGGGTGCACTTTCCTATTATAGGGTTTTAGCGGTTTAGGCACTTTCATAGGGTGCCCTAGGGGTTTAGGCATTTTTATAGGGTACCCTGAAGTTTAGGCACTTTTATAGGGTACCCTAGGGGTTAGGCACTTTTAGTATTTAGGATTTTAGGCACTTTCATAGGGTTTTCGCGTTTTGTTAATTAGAGGAGACTTGGTGGGAATTACTTTTTATTTTCTGGACCTAGAGGTAAATTGCCCTTTTTGGAAGATGCCTTTGTAACTCTATTTGTAAATCTTTTGATTAAGGAATATTGTAAGCTTTTAACTCTCTTTTGAACACTTGGTACATTGTTAGTTCGGGCCTCGGAGCCAAAATTGTAATCTCTTGAAAACTTTTGGATGATGAAGTGTAACTATGGAAATGGAGATGCTAAATTATTTTGGGTATCGTACGGATTAATGTGCAGTTTTATTTAGGAGAATCCTTTATATTTATGGTGAAAATCGAGGGTATGACAACTTGGTATCAGAGCATGGGTTTAGAACACCTAGAGACCGTGGGGAGGCGTTTTGTCTCATGGGTTCGAAATGTCACGCCTTCTAACATAACTTGTGCATGCTTTTGTGACTAACATTTACGTGATTATTTGGCATTGCATTTCCATTTTCGTAAAGTTGTGTAGAGTTGTTAACCCGTGTTGGGAAGTTGGGGGCTTAAACCTCATAGTAATGTTGTTGTGGTTAATAGTTTTCCCTTTCTTAAGTCGTGTAGCAAGATGCCTCCGAGGACGCGTGTTAGATGGGGTGGGGTTAGAAACCGGGGTGGTCGAGGCCGTGGGGTACCTCCTGGGGATGAGGTTAATCAACACGGGGAGAACCCTGGTGGGGATCAGGGGCTGGAATCAGTCGAGGTGCAGGAGTACCTCCAGATCAGACTCAGTTTGCTAGGGATCTCGTTGCGGCACTTACAGCTGCAAATCTTTTGAACCAAGCTCCTAGGGAGAATGTCGAGGATCGAGCTATGGTGGCGATGAGGGAGTTTAGCCGTAGAAACCCTCCGGTGTTCGATGGGACTAGTAGCGACCCTTTGGAAGCTGACCATTGGTTAGCTCAAATCCGCAAACTCTTTCGAGCTCTCAACATCACCGAAGATAATATCAGAGTGGGTATTGTGGCCGTTCAACTGGTTAGAGAGGCCGGCGAATGGTGGGAATCTGTCCTAGAAAGTAGGAAGGATGCTAGGAGGGTGGCGAGGACCGCAGCTCAAATGAACGAACCTGATGTGGAGAATTTGACATGGGCAGAGATTGAAGCGCTCTTTGAGGAGCAGTACTTTCCGGAGACTTCTCGTGATAACTTGAGAGACCAATTTGAGAAATTGGAGCAGGGTAATATGACCATCTCAGAATATGTACAGAAATTTCAATCCTTGTCTCGCTTTGCTCCGGAATAGGTAGCAACGGAGGAAAGAAAGTGTCAGCGATTTGAGAAGGGGTTGCACAACACAATGAGGAGGATAGTGATGGTTCAACGTAGGATGAAGTTTTTAGAGGTTGTGGAGTGCGCAAGGAGCATTGAGGTTCCAAGGGAAGCTCAAAGTAATGTAAGGGCATGGGAACCAAGGCAACCGGTGGGGAGTGTTAGTTCATCTTCAGGCAGTTTTGGGAGTCAGGGGCAGAAGAGGCAAAGGGAACCATCTCAGCAACCATCTCACCAACCTAGCTTCAAGGTGCCTTCTTCTTCGGGGACTCGGGGTGCTTTGTCTAGACCTCCGACCGTATGCTACAAGTGTAATCAACCCGGGCATATCTGTACTCAGTGTCTGCAGCTTCATAAGGCATGCTATAATTGGGGTAAGACAGATCATCTTGCTTGGAGTTACCCTCAAGGGGCGGGAACACGTAGTGAGTCGGGCTCGGTGCAGCAGCCAGGGGCAGGGCGTGGTGTTGGCCAGCAATCCTTTAGGGGTTCTCAGAGGCAGCAGCAGCCTCATTTTCGGTAGACATTGTCAGTTCAGAGTTTTAAAGGTGACAGAGGAGCGAGTTCGTTCGCACCTTCTCAAGGTTCTGGTCAGAGGGGAGGCTTTGTGCAGGGTTAAGGTACCCAGGGGCGTGTTTTCAACATCAACACCAATGCTTCACCTTATGTTTCTCAGGCTCCAGAGACATCGGTTGTAAGGGGTACTTTTCTTCTATTCAACTCTATTGCTAAAGTACTCTTTGATTCTGGAGCATCGCATTTCCATTTTCGTAAAGTTGTGTAGAGTTGTTAACCCATGTTGGGAAGTTGGGGGCTTAGACCTCATAGTAATGTTGTTGTGGTTAATAGTTTTCCCTTTCTTATGTCGTGTAGCAAGATGCCTCCGAGGACGCGTGTTAGATGAGGTGGGGTTGAAAACCGGGGTGGTCGAGGCCGTGGGGTACCTCCTGGGGATGAGGTTAGTCAGCACGGGGAGAGCCCTGGTGGGGATCCGGGGGCTGGAATCGGTCCGGTGCAGGAGTACCTCCAAATCAGACTCAGTTTGCTAGGGATCTTGTTGCGGCACTTACAGCTGCAAATCTTTTGAACCAAGCTCCTATGGAGAATGTCGAGGATCGAGCTATGGTGGCAATGAGGGAGTTTAGCCGTAGAAACCCTCCGGTGTTCGATGGGACTAGTAGCGACCCTTTGGAAGCTGACCATTGGTTAGCTCAAATTCGCAAACTCTTTCGAGCTCTCAACATCACCAACAGAGTGGGTATTATGGCCGTTCCACTGGTTGGAGAGGCCGGCGAATGGTGGGAATCTGTCCTAGAAAGTAGGAAGGATGCTAGGAGGGTGGCGAGGACCGCAGCTCAAATGAACGAACCTGATGTGGAGAATTTGACATGGGCGGAGATTGAAGAGCTCTTTGAGGAGCAGTACTTTCCGGAGACTTCTCGTGATAACTTGAGAGACCAATTTGAGAAATTGGAGCAAGGTAATATGACCATCTCAGAGTATGTACAGAAATTTCAATCATTATCTCGCTTTGCTCCGGAGTAGCTAGCAACGGAGGAAAGAAAGTGTCGGCGATTTGAGAAGGGGTTGCACAACACAATGAGGAGGATAGTGATGGTTCAACGTAGGATGAAGTTTTTAGAGGTTGTGGAGTGCGCAAGGAGTATTGAGGTTCCAATGCAAGCTCAAAAGAATGTAAGGGCGTGGGAACCAAGGCAACCGGTGGGGAGTGTTAGTTCATCTTCAGGCAGTTTTGGGAGTCAGGGGCAGAAGAGGCAAAGGGAACCATCTCAGCAACCATCTCACCAACCTAGCTTCAAGGTGCCTTCTTCTTCGGGGACTCGGGGTGCTTTGTCTAGACCTCCGCCCGTATGCTACAAGTGTAATCAACCTGGGCATATCTGTACTCAGTGTCCGCAGCTTCATAAGGCATGCTGTAATTGCGGAAAGATAGATCATCTTGCTTGGAGTTACCCTCAAGGGGCGGGAACACGTAGTGAGTCGGGCTCGGTACAGCAGCCAGGGGCAGGGCGTGGTGTTGGCCAGCAGTCCTTTAGGGGTTCTCAGAGGCTGCAGCAGCTTCATTTTCGGCAAACATTTTGAAGGTGACCGAGGAGCGAGTTCGTCCGCACCTTCTCAAGGTTCTGGTCAGAGGGGAGGCTTTGTGCAGGGTTAGGGTACCCAGGGGCGTGTTTTCAACATCAACACCAATGCTTCACCTTCTGTTTCTCAGGCTCCAGAGACATCGGTTGTAAGGGGTACTTTTCTTCTATTCAACTCTATTGCTAAAGTACTCTTTGATTCTGGAGCATCGCATTCTTTCATTGTTGTGTCATTTGTATATGCATTGGAATTGGACACCGAGACTTTTGATTCACCTTTGTTTGTTGAGACACCGTTATGAGGCAAGTCACCTTTGAGTCGTATCTGTAAGGATTGCGAGCTTGTTATTTATGATCATCATTTTGTCTTTGACTTTATCGTGCTGGATATGTCGGGGTTTGACTTCATTTTGGGATGGATTGGTTATCTATGTTCCACGCTACGATCGATTATTTCAAGCGTCGTGTTCACATGTGTTCGCCTGAGGGTGTTTGTTTCGAATTTCATGAGGAGCGTCGAGAACCGTTAGCACTGTATCTATGTGGGTCTCGGGGAAAGAGAATTGGTTTATCTTATGTTGGCGAGTTTAACGTTAGATGAGGATTTGTTAACACGTGGGGAGCTACCCTTAGTAGTTCGCGAATTTCCTGACGTCTTTCCGGAAGAGTTACCTGGTTTGCCTCCAGAGAGAGAAATCAAGTTCACGATAGACTTTATTCCAGGCACTGCTCCTATATCGATTCCTCCTTATCGTTTCGCACCCGCCAAACTTAGAGAGTTGAAAATTCAGTTGCAGGAGTTAGAAAATTTAGGGTTTATTCATCATAGCACTTCACCGTGGGGAGCACCGACTTTATTTGCCCATAAGAAGGATGGTTCACTTCGTTTATGTATCGATTATCGTAAGCTCAACCGTGTGACTGTTAAGAACAAGTATCCCATGCCTAGAATCGACGACTTGTTTGATCAACTCCAAGGTGCAACTTGCTTTTCCAAAATTGACTTGAGATCCGGTTACCACCAATTAAGGGTTCGTAGATAGGACATTCCTAAAACCGTTTTTCGTACACGCTATGGTCATTACGAATTCGTTGTGATGCCATTCGGTTTGATGAACGCTCCGGCTACTTTTATGGATTTGATGGTGATAACTTTTTGTGTACTTAGACTCTTAAGGCGATTTTGGTGGCAATGAAAAGCTAACTTCAAGACCTTCGAATTGGTATAAAGTTTGCAAGAATCAGACATCGGACGAGAAAGTTATGGCCGTTTTAAGTTGGGCTGAAACCCAAAAAATGAGGAGAATTTCCAGGGAGGGGATGGATCGATTTGATCCCCAAGGTGAAAAATGTCCAGATTTGAAAGAGGGATCGATTCCTCTAAGGGGATTTCTGCAGTTTTCAAACAACTTTCAAATGAACAAAAGGAGACGATCAAGGCTTGATTTTCACACCATATCAACATATAAACACATAAAAAGGTAAAGAATTCCATACCTCGCAACGATAACCAAGATCTACGAGATTTGAAAGAGCTAGAGCCTCTTTGAACTTCAAAACCTTGATTCAAGCGTGACCCAAAGATTTATGAGCTCAAGAACGCGAATGAAAGTCCAGAGGGAGGTTGATTCTTAGAGTTCTTGAGTGATTGAATGGTGTTTTGAGTGAGAGGTAGAGAGAGAGAGAGAGAGAGAACCTAGTAGAGAGATAGATTAGGAGATATTTTTATCTCCTACATACACACACCCACTATATATATACTCTCATATCCTTTCGTCACACACACACTCCCTCAATCTTCTATTCTCTCACTTCAATCATTAATTCTAATAACCACCATTTAAATCCTATTTTCCCATTAGGCATTTAATAAACATTTCAATAATTAAAAAAAAAAATCAGGTCTCTACAGTCTATCCTCTTTAAAGAAATTTCATCCTGAAATTTAAGCAAAGCAACGAAGGCATGTCGAGAATCCTAGTCTCAAAGGCCGTGCCTACTACACAACACTTCGTATCCACCAACTTCCGTGTCCACAATGCCAGTAAACTCTGTAATACTGTAGTTAACTAGCATAGCTTATGATTGAAACAATCACCAAATTCCAACATTAACACATATCAGACCACGAAGTCATAGAATTTGCATGAATTGTAATCATGTTATTAACCAATCCCGATCTCATAACTCATATCCACTCATTTCACTTTCTACTGATGTAGACACCCCAATCCGGACCTCGGAGAGTCTTTGTTCACCCCGATGATGAAATGAAGGAAACAAAACCTTTATGAGCTTGAAAAAGGATCTCCTCTAAACCCAAAAACCCAACAAATCCAACAAGCCCAGTCAAACCCAATAAAAAGCCCAAAAGACTCTGGACCACAGGAGGAGGCACCGTGCGGAGCCAAATTGGAGCGCACGGCACCTTGAGAATTCAAGGGACCGTGCGTAGCCAAACTCCCCCGCACGGCACCTTGAGCTAAAAGCTGACTGGCTCAGAAAGCTGTCGGCCACGCCAGTGTGAGCCACAACTGATGACTAGCTCAGCCAAAAATGCACTTCTAGCCCGCCCAGAAAATACCTCCACCATTTGAATTCAAAATCCTTGGCCATTTGCCTATAAATTAACCCCTCCACTCAAGGGAAAGGGGTCCCTCTTAGCCCTTCTTTTGAGTCCCTCTCTTGCCTTTCTCTTGGCTCTCTCACTCTACTTTCTCTCTCTAAGTTTCTACACCCACTTTCTTACTTCCACTTCCATTTCCAAGTTTTAAAGAATGTCATTCCCAAAAGACCTTCTTTAAGTACTTTCACTCACTCCCCTCTCATCATTGAAGTTGATCTTTCATTAACTTCAAAGTCTCATCACCCAAAACACTTAATCTTCCCTCACACCCACACTCCTTTTGTCTCATTCAACCTCTTCCATCTACATCCGTGATGAACCATCCACACCCGCGCACCAACGACCCTTGATCAAGCTCGAAACTAAAGGTACAAACTAGTTTCCTCGGACTAGACCCTGTTCTAGTCCTGAGGGGACTTTTCTGTCAGAAGGTCTAACCCTCTTTTGGTTAGATCCTGACCAAAAACCCATTTTCACAAAATAAAATCAACACTGTGCTGAGGTCGGGAAACTGCGATCAGGCGCGCGGCACCCTGACCCTCAGCGCACGGCATCTGTGTATGTTGGTATTATCGCAGGCAGGCTGTCTGGATATGAGTTTTCATCTGTTATGGTTGTCTGTATCTGCTGTTTATTGTTTCTGTTGCTTTTAAAATAAGACCATATCTACAAACCATATCTCGGTTCTTTTAAAAGCTTTGTGAGATCATCCCAAATGATCAAATATGTCAAAAACCACTTTAAAATCATGTTTTGAGAAAGACAATGGCCTTTTGGAATGATCTGACTGTCGTGAGGTTTCTGGTGAGTTTTCTGAAAGATGCACAAAGAAGGCAGTGGTCTAAATAATGTGTTGAAAGTCTGCAACAGTCTGACAGGAGAGCAGGTACCACGCACGGCATGTTGAGGTGCCGCACGCGGCAGGGTGCCGTGGACAGCTTAGCCGAGATCCAGACAGTCTGTTGAATGTTGTTCATCTCCCTGCTCACATCATTTTACCACTATTGTACAGACAGCACCACATGCACGTCGATGTGATATATTCCCCATGTCCCTTCCCCGCTACTTGTTTTATTAAAGAGTTTGACATTTCGAATAATATTGAAGATCGCCCCCCCCCCCCCTCCCCCTCTTTTGAAAACATTAAGAAGAGACCAGTTTTTTCCGGGCGAATGGGGTGCTTTTTTAAAGAAAAACCTTCCCCATTCGTAACGTGGCTCCCGAACCCAACATCTCAACGTTTTCGCTAGACCAAAAGCCTTTTCCAAGCGACTTCTCGGTTTCTCGGATGATCCAGTTCAAAAATCTGGGTGGCGACTCTTCGAGTTAGCGCTCCTTTTTCCGGGCGCGGGAGCCCACAGTGGCGACTCTGCTGGGGACCTTTACTTCATCCAATTTTTTTTTTCTTCTTTAAAAAAAATGCTCAAAAATATTGGATGATCAAGTGGGCCAAGCTTGAAAGGTGTTTTCAAAAGGGGGACTTTTTTTTTCAAATATCTTTCGGAAGATTAAGCTCTTATATCCTGTACACTTTGCACTGCACAAGCCTCGCTAGCGTATTTTGGCTACCTTGCCCGGTTTACCAGTGACAAGCTCTCCCGAAATGCCTAGCAACCCTCGACTATGATGAGTCATCGTGCTATTCGACCATTGTCTTGCAATACACTTGACATGGGGTAGTACATCTTGGCTCTAGTCCAGGGAACCCTTCTGAGACCAAAACCAGCCTTTACACTTATACACAACCATAGAACCATCCCAACTAAGATAGGGACCCATGGCTAGGACTTATGTGCTATATCCTGTTTATGTGCATTTTTATTCCTGTACACACATTGCATTTTGCGGGCTAGAGGATTAGGCTCCCTTAGAATCCTTTACGACCCTCCAGTCGGTCTAGGAGACCTTAAATCCATGGAGTTTATGATACCTCCGGTGTTTGCCGTGCCCGAACGGCTCCCTTGGTTTGGATCTAGCCTTGAGCGCGTGCGTATCTGAATTCCGGTGGTCAAATTGCTCTGTCTCGGATGGTCACGATAAGGAGATTGGCTCTGGTTCCGACCCGTTCAGAATTTAACCTGCCTGACGGCACCTACCCGGACTACCGGAAATTTTTTGTACAAACGTCTTAAGTGAGATTCAAGCCACGGTAGGTCCTAGGCCTTGTTTCTAGGAGATGGGTAGAAGTAGGACGAGCATTCGGATCGATTATGAGTCGCTCCCTTTTGACTTGTTGCCAGTACTGCCAACATTGATCGCCTGCGAAAGAAAGAAAAGTACCCAAGCCATCGTCCATCCCAAAGACTAGTCCGTGTAGACACCCTGGAAGGAACCGCACTGTTTGAAGTCCAAGTCGAGCAAGAAGAGCAACAGTTGTTAGAAAAGACCGTAATAGAAGAACCCATAGTCTCAATCCTGCCCGAAAACCCTTTACCCATGGCTGACCAAGGGGACGGGATAGAAGAGCTCAGGCAGAACATGGCAAACATAGACATTCAGTTTAAGCAGTCCCTCGCCGGTGTCGATGCGCAACTCAAGGCTACCGTGGTCTCCATGAAAAACGACATGAACATGATAATGGAAAGTATGCAGGAAATCAATGATAAGCTTCTGGCTAGGCGGCCTGAGCAACCCAAAGAAGAAATACCCGCAGCTGATCCCAACTTGGCCGCCCTCATGGCTAAGATTGGCGAATTGGAGGAGTCAGTCCAGGAGACTAAGCGACTTGAAAAAGGAGAAATCGACATGAACAAGCTGTGCCTTTTCCCCAAGGCCAAGTTGCCAGAAAAATTCAAAGGTGTGGACTTTGCAAAGTTCGATGGTCCGGCGATCCGAGGGCCCATCTTCAAGGATATGTTGGCTCCCTCACCATGCGTGGCATCGAAAAGGAAGCTATGGCCCAATTGTTCCACGAATCCTTGTCTGGGCCAGCTCTACAATGGTTCCTCTCTCTCGAGCCATCCAAGAAAAAGACTTGGGAAGACATTGGGACAGCTTTCGTGGCCCAATACGACTTCAATGTTGACCTGAAAATGACCACAAGGGAGTTGGAAAGCACTAAGATGAGTGAAAAGGAAAACTTTGCTGACTTTGTCAAACGTTGGAGGGCCAAGGCTGCCCAAATGCATAATAAGCCTGATCTGAAAGAGCAGATACGGATAATAACCAAAAACCTGCCAAGCTCTTTTGCTCCTTACATGGTTCTTTCCTAGGCTGCCCCAAATTTGAAACCTTTTATGATTCCGGGCTGGCCGTAGAAGAGGCTTTGCGAGATGGAACTTTGGAAAAGAAAGAGTCGGGATCGGGTCAAAATCCAAAAGAGCGTATTCAGAAAACAGCAACGTTCTCTTGAATACTAACCAAGCAAGAACCTCATCCACCAAACCTATGGAAGTCAACGATTTCCGAAAAACCAAAATCCCGAACCGAACCTTCACCCAATTCAACACTCAGATCCACTCTTCTTAAGAAACTCACAGAAATTGGAGTGTTGAAACCTCTTCCGCCGCCACAAACCATTCCACCGAACCTCAACCAAAATGTCTACTGTGACTTCCACCAAATGCCTGGCCATACCACCGATAACTGCATCCGCCTCCGCCATGAAATCCAAAACCTCATAGATAACAAAATTGTTGATGCTCCACCCTCAGATAAACCAAACATTGTTACAAACCCCCTACCACAGCATAATGCCCCCTTCCGTATCAACCAAATCACCTTAGCCGAGAATCAGAGCATCCCAGAATTTGACCCTACCCTGTTCATTACTCCTGATACCGAACCAATCCCTGCTGGTGAAATTGCCGAAGAAACTGCCTTCCGTTCCATATGGGAATGGGAAGACACGTGGGGAGAGTTGATTGCTGACTGGGAAGAATTTGAGGCTGCCAACTTCCAAAGGAACGACGAACCCTTATTCGAAGCCGGATGGGAGGTTGACTGGCAGAACATCCAGGTAGATCCTCTTGACGGGTTCTCTTTGTTTGCACTGTTTGAAAATCAAGGAGAAGAATACCATGCTTTTCAAGATGTACCTGAATGGGAATGGGATCCAACCCCAGACGAGTACCAGCTCATGGCCTGGAATGACCCTTTGGATACCTTCATTCTGCCAGCACTGTTCGGTGAAGAACACCAGCCTGGATATCCGTTTGAGATGATGACCTACAACTGGCCAGAACTTGCCCCTCTTCGCTCAGATTTCTCTCACTTTAACGATTTTGTCATCAATAATTTGTACGGCAATGTGGACCTCACCTCGTACCCGAATCTCCCTGGAATCGAAGAAGAGGTCGCCAGTAACGAGTGCGACCCGATGGACTACCTTGTCGACGGGACTGAATCCGAACCTTCTGCTACTTTTCCAAAGGACGCCGACGTCGCCATGATGAACTTGTGGGAAGATGAACCAGGGGCCGAAACAAACCTGTGGGCTAGCACCGAGGTAGTCAACATAAAGGTGGGGAACGAAGAATGGACCGTCAATAAGACAGTAATGGAGGCTGAAAAGTGGACATCCGAGGATTTGTGGGATGATCTAGTCATTGCTGATCTGGCCGCTAATCTACAAGATACAACTATCGGAAACAAGCGCAAAGCCCTGGCCGACCTATGGAGTGAGGAATCAAAGTACCGCCAGATTGATCATTTAACCAGAAGCGGCCGTGTTTACCAACCTCCGAATCTTCAAGTCGGAGAATCTTCCAACCCTGCAGCCTCAGGACCCTCTGATCCCTTTACCACCCCAGTCAAAAACACCTTTCGACCCTTTGACCCACCGGCCAAGGAGCCTTCCCGACCTGAAAAGGACCCCGAAGGGATGATCAAGCGCCAACTTGAGCAAACCAATGCCAAGATGTCTGTCTGGGATGTGCTGGTTCATTCCACACGCCATCGTGAAGGTCTCATCCAAGCACTCTCTCAACTAAAGGTTCCTTCCGCTATAACCCCCGATGAGCTTGTGGCATTAATCAAAACCATACCTGTCAAACATGCTATCACCTTTACTGATCGGGACTTACCTGCCGAGGGAACTAACCACAATCAGCCGTTACACATCACTCTGAAATGCCATGGCAAATCGGTTCCGGTAATCCTGGTTGACAACGGTTCGGCAATTAATGTCTGCCCACTCCGCGTAGCCTACTGCTTGGGGTACAAAAATAAGGACTTCTCTCCATCGGAAGTCAAAGTCCGAGCATACGACAACACTCGGAGAGATGTAGTTGGGACTCTCATGATTCCCATAACCTTCGGACTGTACCAGACGGAGGTAGAGTTTCACGTGGTAAACATCCCCGCCTCTTTTAACTTGCTACTAGGAAGACCTTGGCTGCACCGACCGGATATCATGGCTGTGCCCTCTACGCTCCATTAGAAGATTCGGTTGGGGCTAGAAACAGGAATGCTCACTATCCACGGGGACTCTGGAATCCATGCCCCTGTGGAAGACAATGCCCCGCTCTTGGAAATTCAACACGGGGAAGAAGACATCGCCCTGGGAGGCTTCCCTCTGGATACCTCCCGGTCTGTCTATTCGGTCAGAATTGACGACGACTCTGTTGTCAGCAATGTCACTATCAAGATAATGAAGAAGATGTCCTACATGCCGGGGTTGGGACTGGGAAAGAATCATCAAGGCCCCGCAAAATTTGAAGCTCAGGGCACTTTGATGCGCATTACAGGCCTGGGATATTCACGTTCAAGCGACAGCAAGATGAAAAAAGGAAATAGGCTAGAAGATTACTTCGTCAGGGAAAAAGCAAAACAGGTTTACCAAGGCCAGCCAGAACTGTTCTGGGACAAAGAAACCAACACCTTTTGTAACGCCCCGAATTTTGGGTACGTTAAATAAACATTGTATTGAACAACAAAAGAGAGTCTGGCTCTTTATTACATCATAAACTCCCAAAGGGTTCGTTTATTACACAAAAGGGATGGATATCTAAGGTTATCTACAGCTCCTTCTCTTCTTCCATCCTAGCAAGTTCCTCAACTCCAAAAGCCTCCAAGGTGTACAGCTCCCCTTGTTCATCTAACAAGTCTGACACATTATACCAGCGTCGCCACCAGTATAATATGTCAGGGTCACATAAAGCAACACCGTGAGCTTGAAAGCTCAATAGAGTAATCCAAACCCACTAACCCTTAACATACACATCAAAGATAGTATACGATTTTAACATGCTTCAAACAACTCATACAATTACACATGCGCATTCACTAACGAGCGTTGGTGTCATGTTTTCCGTGTGTCTCCCCTACGCGACTCATCGTTTTGTGTCTCCTCTTTTATCATCAATTCCGAAAACACGCACGCACACAACCATGGGTTACAAGTACCTTGTGTCGCACAACAATGAGCTACCAAGTCCGGCTCATTGCCACAAGGTTACCAACGCACGGCCACAATGGCTACCAAGTCCGGCACATTGTGTCACACACACGCACAACCATGAGTATCCAAGACCGGCACCTTGTGTCGCACAACAATGAGCTACCAAATCCGGCTCATTGCCACAAAGGCTACCAAATCTGACTCATGGCCATAATGGCTACCAAGTCCGGCCACAATGTAGCTTCAAAAATCCTTTTTCCAAGTCCAATTATTTCCTTTATCCACACCCTAGGTGTCGTATCTCTACTTTTCCAATTCCATGTGTCTCGTAACATGCATCGATTCTGCGGTGGGACTATTCACATAACTCATGCGATATCATGCTCGTTAAAAGGTCAAAATACAATTACTTCGTTTCAAACGATACTTTATCTTTAAAATGCATTTCCTTCGAGAGGTTCAATAAAGCAACACATGTTTATTGACGAGTTCATACAATCACGTGGTAACTAGGCGATCAAGCAATCAAGTAGTCATAAGATCAAAGAAAACTACGTACTTAACAAGAAAGTTCTACAAGCTAAATTCAAGTCAAACATGCATATAACTATTCAAGTACCACATATACTTAGAGATAGCGGGGTCGGAGTATTCTACCTTAATCCGAAACTAGTCGGGGCCGAATAAGCTAGTTGGAAAGTGCTACGGGCGTCGAATGCTCACAATCTGGACCCAACTTTGGATGGCAGTAACTCGGTCAATACTTGGCTGAATAGGATCGTTCTTGAGTCTAAAACGAAGATCTCGAAATTTTCTACAACTTCCGTGAAGGACGTTATTCCTAGAAACGACTTTCGCCCGGAGAAAAATGGGGATAAGAAAGTGGACAGTGAGCTGTCTGGAATGAAATTTCCAGATTTTTCACTGAACTTTGGAGGTCGATATCATGGTCATCTCTTGACCGTTTGGGGTGGTTCTTGGGTCTAAACTGAAGCTCTCGAAGTGTTCTACGACTTTCATGGAGGTCGTTGTTCCTAGAAACGACTTTCGCCCGGAGAAAAATGGGGATAAGAAAGTGGACAGTGAGCTGTCTGGAATGGAATTTCCAGATTTTTCACTGAACTTTGGAGGTCGATATCTTTGTCATCTCTTGACCGTTTGGGGTGTTTCTTGTATCTAAACTGAAGCTCTCGAAGTATTCTACGACTTTCGTGGAGGTCGTTGTTCCTAGAAAGGACTTTCGTCCGGAGAAAAAATGGAGTTTTTCGGAGGACAGTAGGCTGCCCAGAAACTGGTTTCTTAGAGATTTTAGAGAGAAGTGAGAGCTATGCTTGGAGGTGTGAGTTGAATGAAAGTATGGGGTGCTATTTATAGGCAAATGAAGCTCTCTCCCTCACTCCACTTGGCCGGCCACTATCTCTCTCTCTCTCCCCCATGGATGTGCTCCATGGACTAGTCTTGTCATGCTATAGTACTCCAACCAATTGCCAACTAGGTTAATAGTGTTCCAAGTACACCCACATGTCAAAATACAACTCACATACACCTCACTCTCACTCTCCCTATTCGGCCACTCTCTCTCTCTCCTCTCCCATAGTTTTGTTTCATAGTCTTGTCTTGTCAAGCCAAAGTACAACAACAAGTGCAACTTGTTCAATAGTGTCAAAGTACAATGCATGCACCTCATTCTCTCCTCTCATCCGTCCCTCTCTCTCTCTCTTGGTCAAAGTACTTCTATGTATATATATATATATATATATATATATATGCACATTTATGGAAAGAACAAGGAAGGTAAGGACAAGACTACTTAAATGCACACATGGCTAATGATTATTCTTTTTATAGGAGAAAGTACTATCATATCTTTCACCAAGAATCCCATGGGAATATTGGACAATGCTAATATCCAAGGGATAATGATTTCCCTAATGGTTATTGTCCAAGGGTCTAACAATTACCCTAGCATGTAATAACCAATGGTCCAAAGAAGTAATGATGAAGGAACACATGACTTGTCTTGTCATCCTATTTGGCAATCCTAACATCTATTGTCCAATGGGTAAAGCTTTTCCTAGCATGTAATAACCAATGGTCCAAGGAAAGTCATCATGAAGTACAATGCTAGACTATTCCAACTACTAGTCAAACTTGGTCTTTTCCCTAACAACTATTGTCCAATGGTCAAAGATCTTCCTAGCATGTAATAACCAATGGATAAAGATTCCCCTAGAACTTATCGTCCAATGGATAAAGATTACCCTAGCATGTAATAACCAATGGTCCAAGGAAAGTCATCATGAAGTACAATGTTTGCTTTTGACTAGACTATTCCAACTACTAGTCAAACTTGGTCTTCTTCCTAACAACTATTGTCCAATGGTCAAAGATCTTCCTAGCATGTATTAACCAATGGATAAACATTAAAAAGGGTAAAATGGTCCATCTAGGGTTAGGGAGAAGTGATTAGGCTAAATGGGCATTAGGCTATTCTAACTAATTGATTAAAGACTAACGATACTTAATCTAGGCTTTCATTGCTCGAGCGGTATTTTGGGTTTTATTTAGTAGGAAATCGCCTAATAACGGACTATTAAAGCCCGACGGTGCCAAACGCTAAGGCAAGGCGTGAGCATGGCCAAGGCAGCCTGGTGGCAAAGCGGTGGCCAAGCGGTGGCCAGCAGTGTAAAGCTTGGCCAAAGCGGCGGCGATAGCGATGTAAAGCGGCAGCCAAGCAGTGGCCAAGCGGTGGCTAAGGTGGCCCGTTAGCCAAGCAGTGGCCAAGCGGTGGCCAAGGTGTAGCCAAGGCAAGGCCAGAGCAAGGCAGCCCAGCAACGCCAAGGCAAAAGCAAGGCGCGACCCGACGCCAAGGCAGAACCCGATGGCAGCCAGGGCAGAGCAACCCGACAGCGACCCGACGCCTAGGCGAGGCAGGCGCGACAACGAGCCGACGCCGAGGCAGCCTAGCTAAGCCAAAGCAAAAGCAGTCAAGTCAACGGTCAAGGCAAAGACCAAAATTTTTTCTACTAACCACTCCGGCATCGATGCATCACTAAGCCAAACGGTAGTTAGGGTTTGCTAACTAATCGGTTAAAAGCTAACTATGCTTGCTAAGTAGGATTTCCAGCCGAGAAATATAATTTAAAGATTTTCGAATAAAAATGAGATTTTTATGAGTACGTTTACAAGTATTCTAGTCATGGGAGAAGGACTAAATTGTCCGGAGTAAAATGATTCAATTTTACAAGTTTCAAATCTAATTATGACGGATTATTAAACGCTAAAAGGGATTTATAAAACAAATAAAGAATTTTCAAATATAATAACAAAATTTTTATAAGTTAATAACGACCGATTTTTGGATGTTAAAATGAAATCCAAGTATTAAAATAAAATTCAAATTTTTAGCTAAATTTTTTTATTGACCAAAAATCAGGGTCGTTACACCTTTTTGCCGGGATTTGAGATATTTGCGAACGATATTTGGCCGGAAAGCGACGAAGAAACTGAAATGGTGAAAGGGCAGAAGGAACCGACTGACTGGATTGAGGTTTTTGCCCTGGGTAGTCTCGCGACTCTGTTCAAGGAAGACGAACCAATGGGTACAGTTGTGGAAGCAGAAGTGCTGATGACGGGACAGGATACTCTTGGAGACCCAACTTCACTCATCACGGATGCTGCGGGAGAGTACAAGAACTGGACCTTCATGCCGAATGCAACTCATTGTGGATCTGAGTCTGAGTCCGAGTCTGAGTCTGAGTCCAGTGAGTCGTCTAAGGAATCTGTCGAGTCCGAGTTGGTGCCTCTCGACCCAAACTCTCAGAGTCTGTATTTCGATTCGAGTCCACCCGTGTGTATGGTGCCCCGAGGCCCCCGTTAATAATAAAATGAATGAATCTGATTCTCCGACTTTGAAATAAACTGCGTCGACCCTGATGGTGAAAAGATTGATTTCGATGGGGACATCCCCAAAGAAATTAGATCCCTAATCGAAAGGGAAGATGAGAGGCACGCTCAACCTGTAAAAGAAGAAATTGTTTTAATAAATCTGAGAGATGGAGAGAATCCTCGAATAATCCAAATCGGTTCCACGCTGTCCGCCGAAGAACGCGAAGCCCTCGTAAACTTACTCAAAGAGTTCGAAGACGTGTTTGCCTGGTCACATGCGGATATGCCCGGAATAGATCCAGAAATCGTGGAACATCGGATTCCCCTTTATCCCGATGCAAAACCAGTAAAACAGAAACTGAGACGCATGAGGCCTGACTGGGTGCTTAAGATAAAGGAAGAAGTCACTAAACAGATCAACGCCGGATTCTTGATGGTAACCGAATATCCGCAATGGGTCGCAAACATCGTCCTTGTGCCGAAGAAGGATGGTAAGATAAGAGTTTGTGTTGATTTTCGGGACCTCAACAAAGCTAGCCCTAAAGATCACTTCCCGTTACCACACATCGATGTGCTGGTTGACAACACCGCCGGCCATGCTTTACTCTCTTTCATGGACGGTTTTTCGGGATACAACCAAATCCTCATGGCTCCAGAAGATCGGGAAAAGACCACATTTGTCACTGAATGGGGGACGTATTGTTACCGAGTTATGCCTTTTGGACTGAAGAACGCAGGGTCTACTTACCAGAGAGCCGCCACGGCGCTGTTACACGACATGATTCACAAAGAGGTAGAAGTCTACGTTGATGACATGATCGTCAAGGCCAAAGAGCGAGAGGGACATCTCCCCGCACTCCGAAAGTTCTTCGAAAGGATCAGGAAGTACAAGATGCGCCTTAATCCGGCCAAATGCACATTTGGAGTCACTGCAGGGAAGATGCTTGGGTTCATGATTACTACCCGAGGTATCGAAGTCGATCCATCAAAGATCAAAGCCATCCTAGAAATGGAGTCGCCACGATCTGAGAAGGATGTAAGGAGTTTCCTTGGAAAAGTACAGTTCATCAGCAGGTTCATTGCAAAGTTGACTTCGACCTGCGAACCCTTATTCCGCCTACTCAAGAAAGGAGTACCATTCACTTGGGATGATAGATGCCAAAAAGCTTTTGAAGCCGTCAAGACCTACCTGCACAGGCCGCCAGTACTAACACCGCCCGTAACAGGAAAACCTTTAATCCTATACCTGTCGGTCACCCCGTCTTTAATGGGGAGCATGTTAGCACAGGAAGGAGATGATGGGGTTGAAAGGGCTATTTACAACCTCAGCAAAAAGATGGTTGGACCCGAAGAGCGTTACACTCCTCTAGAAAAGACGTGCTGGGCACTCGTATGGGCTTCCAAGAAGTTGATGCACTATATGCTAGCTTACCCGGTAAAGCTGATATCTCGGATGGATCCTCTAAAGTATCTGTTCGAAAAACCGGCTCTCACAGGCAGAATGGCGCGATGGTTGCTAATGCTAGCCGAATTTGAATTAAAGTATGTCACCCGAAAGTCAGGGAAGAGCCGTCGCAGAATTCCTGGCCGATTGCCCAGTCGAGGGTGGAGAGGATGCCGAATTCAATTTCCCTGACGAAGACATAATGACGATGGCTGAGGATGTTTGGCAGTTGTCTTTTGATGGAGCTGTAACGCCCCGAATTTTGGGTACGTTAAATAAACATTTTTATTGAACAACAAAAGAGAGTCTGGCTCTTTATTACATCATAAACTCCCAAAGGGTTCTTTTATTACACAAAAGGAATGGATATCTAAGGTTAACTACTGCTCCGCCTCTTCCTCAATCCTTGCAAGCTCCTCGGCTCCAAAGGCCTCCAAGGTGTACTGTTCCTGCTGCTCATCTATGAAATCTGACACATTATACCAGCGTCGCCCCCAGTATAATATGTCAGGGTCACCAAAAAGGTAACACCGTGAGCTACAGAAGCTCAATAGAATAATCTAACCCGCTAACCCATAACTTACAACAAAGAGTCATAGAAATAATTACCCATACTCATTAAACAACATAATTAACAATGATACATCCGCATTCACTATCTTGCTTACGTTGGTGTCTTGCCTTTCTTGGTTTCTCCTACGCGACTCATCGTATTGTGTCACCATTTCATTTCAAAAATCATTTCTCATTCAACGGGCTACCAAGTCCGGCCACGTTACAAAATCTTGCATTGGCTCCTCTCCGCGGATAACCAAGCCCAATTACCAATGAAGCTACCACGTCCGGCTCCATTAGCAATCTACACAATGGGCTACCAAGTCCGGCCTCATTGCGGTTTTCGCAAGTCCGCACAAAGGGCTACCAAGTCCGGCCACCTTGTGGGTTTTTATAACTCACATAAGGCTACCAAGTCCGGCCATTATGTAGTCTCAAAAATCCTTTTTATCCATATCAACCACTCCTTAAGTGTCATGTTTCTACTTTTCGATTCTCGTGTCTCGTAATCATGCATAGACTCCGCGGCGGGACAAATCACTTTAAAGAAATCTTGAAACTAAACTAGCAAGACCATCCAACTCTATATTACCTAATCGTACTCAAATTATTACTTAAAGCCACTTATGTTTTATCAGCAACAAGTATTGCAACAAATATACATACATGTTCATAATCATCCTCAAGACATTAATATATTATGAAAAATCCGTTCTTTCTTCCTTTGTGGGATTTTCAAAACAACATATGGTTATTGACGTAGAAATTCATTATTTGACATGCTCATTCTTCTTTAGTACTTTAGTAAAACAAGTTTTGCTAACTAGCTTTGATACCTTAACCGTTTAACTCATGTTTAGAAATTTACCACGCATACTTAAGGTAAGTATAATCCAAGCAAGTACATAGCATGTCCATAACCATTACTTAAAGCATAACGCCACATGTGCGGACGCCCTTGGGGTGGTAATCCACCATTTATAATACCACAAGTAATACAAGCAATGGAATATAAGCTTATAGTTAAGTTAAACGATCAACATGCGATTACTTCTACACGAAGTTATATCTTAAGTCGATTCTAATCATGCTTAATCATCCAATAGCAATATTAAGTTCACTAACTATCATGCATCCAACGTTTTAAGAAATAAACCATCATTATCATGCTTTCATTATAACGACTTAGCTAGGGTTAAAAACTAAGACAAGGAGTAGTGTCTAATATATACTTAGGATTATGGGTTGATTACACTACCTTTCTTCTTGGCGGTAGAAAAGGACTACGAAAAGATCGACGGAAAGAAAGTCGGCGGACGGACGGAGTAACGGCTTACGATAAGCTTCCGGTAGCTTCGAAAGAGAAAGGTTTCTCTCGAAACTAGATCGTGACTTATATTACTACTACTTTAGGATCGAGGTGGTGGTCGTATGGTGGTTTAGTGGCGGAGGTGGAAAGAAAGTTCAAGAACAAGCTCGAACTACTCAAGAACAACAAGAACACTAAGCTTTCTAGAGAGAGAAGTTGGAGATTGGAATGGTGTGAGTTGAATGAGAAGTGTGAGGCCTATTTATAGGCAATTGGATGGCTCTCTCTCCCTCTCATGGCCGGCTGCCCTCTCCCCCCTTTATCCATTGGATAAAGCTTTTATCCAAGTGATGTCATGCCTTGAAAGACTATCCAAAGGTCTTCCTTGTTCTTTCTTCCAACCAAGGACAAGGTAAATGCTATTCTATTAGGGTTTTAGTCCAATCAAGTCCTTTGAAAGGTTAGAATATTGGATTTGGTAGTCCTTTGGAGTGAAAGCACAAGCAAGGTTAGATTTGGTTGTACTTTGGATGATGCAATGTGATCTAGGCTAGAATGGGAGCACACAAGTCACATACATCACACTCCCTCTCTCTCCCTCAATCCGGCCTCTCTCTCTCTCTCTCCCTCAATCTCTCTCGGCTCTCTCTCTCTCTCTCCTCTTGGTACATTGTACTATGTACATATATATATAGATAACCATATATACATATATATATATATATATAAGGACAAAATTTGGTGGATTGGAAGAGTAAGGATTTGGCAAGCTAGGGTTTGTACAAGTTTCACCCAATTAAAAAAATGTATTTAGGACAAGGATGACCAAAGCATGTCAACCACTTGCACACACATCACTCTCTCCCTCTTTCTCCATCTGAATCTCTCTCTCTCTCTCTCTCAATCTCTCTCTCTCGGCCTCTCTCTCCTCCTCCTCTCTCTCTCTCTCTCTCCTCTTGGTACATTGTACTACGTACATATATATATATATAACCATATATATATATATAAAGACAAGAAGGGTTTGACTTTGTAAGAGATTTGTACCTCAAATCTCTCTCTCCCATCTTCTCCTTTCTACTTCTTTCACCTAGCACAAGTACTAACCTATATATGTATCTAGGATTTGATAGACAAAAGTCAAACAATACATCACATCTCTCTCTCTCTCTTTTCCTTCTCTTTCTCTCTCTCCCTCCTTCTCTCTCTCTCGGATCTCTCTCTCTCGGATCTCTCTCCTCACTCTCTCTCGGCTAACTCTCTCTCTTTCCCTCTCTCTCTCTCTTTCTCCCACTTGTTTGTACCAAGAAAGAGATACAATATACTATTATATGTACATGTACTTTGGGTCTTTTGAAATCTTGTATTTTAAACCAAGTGTAGATTTTCTTATTATAATATTGTAATACACATATGTCATATACAATATTATATATATAGCCTATATATATATATACATACAAGTACATATATATAATATACAAGCCAAGTACTACTCAATCTAGGCTAGCTATACCACATGCCAATATCTATTAACTTATTCTACTACTTTCAAAGTACTATGTATATTAATACTAACCTAATGTACAAATTGTATTTTAATAAAGTACACACATGGCCAAGTCCAATATTTAAATCAAACAAGTACATGATTGTCAAGACTAACTATTATCCAATGGATAATAGTTTCTCTAATGGTTAATAACCAATGGGTAATAATGGCTAGGATTCTAGTCTATCGTCCAATGGTTAATAAAACTCCTAACGGTTATTATCCAACGGTTAATACCCAAAAGTATAATACTTTGCAATTAACCACTAAACTAATCTAATCTCGTACTTAGGAAGATTAACCAAGGTTTACCTATTGACCAATGGGTAAAGATTACCCTAGGTCAAACGCCAAGACTAGGCGTGAGCGTGGCCAAGGCAGCCTGGTGGCGAGGCGGTGGCCAAGCGGTGGCCAAAGCAGCCTGGTGGCCAAGGCAGTCCGGTAGCCAAGCAGTGGCCAATCGGTGGCCAAGCGGCGGCCAAAGCAGCCCGGTGGCCAAACAGTGGCCAAGGCGGCCTAAGCATGGCCAAGGCAGCCTGGTAGCCAAGCAGTGGCCAAGCGGTGGCCAAGGCGGCCTGCAAGCAAGGCGACGGCCGAGGCGGCGTGAGCATGGCCAAGGCAGCCCACAAGCAAGGCGGCGGCCAAGGCGGCGTGAGCATGGCCAAGGCAGCCCACAAGTAAGGCGGCGGTCAAGGCGGCATGAGCATGGCCAAGGCGGCGGCCAAGGCGGCGGCCAAGGCGGCGTGAGCATGGCCAAGGCAAAAGCAAGGCGTGACTCGATGCCAAGGCAGAACCCGACGGCGACCCGATGCCAAGGCAAGGCGGGTGCGACAGCGAGCCGACGCCAAGGCAAGGCAGGCGTGACAGCGAGCCGATGCCAAGGCAAGGCAGGCCCGACAGCAAGCCGACGCCAAGGCAAGGCAGGTCCAGCCGAGAAAATAAATTCTAGGATTTTTACTACAATTACCAAGTAACTATACCAAGGTCTTAATAGGCATACTCGTCTACTAGAAAATGACCTTAATGCCCGGGCGATGAATTCCAATCTCCTAAGTCATAAACCTAATTATGACGGATTATTAATCGCAAAAAGGGATTTATAAAATAAATAAAGAATTTTCAAATATAATAACAAAATTTTATAAGTCGATAACGACCGATTTTTGGATGTTAAAATGAAATCCAAGTATTAAAATAAAATTGAAATTTTTAGCAAAATTTTTATTGACAAAAAAATCAGGGTCGTTACAGGAGCAGCCAATCAGAAGGGGTTCGGAATCGGTGTGTTGCTAATATCACCCGATGGGTCGCACATCCCGTTGGCATTGAGGTCACCAATAATCAGGCGGAATATGAAGCTTGCATCGTGGGCATGGAAGCAGCCATCGAGATCGATATAGAAAAACTGGAGGTCGTGGGAGATTCAAATTTAGTTGTGTCCCAGGCGAATGGCGACTGGAAGGTTAGGGAAGAAAAGCTGAAGCCGTATCATCAGGATCTTGAAGATCTTATCCCCCACTTTAGCATGGTGACGTTCACTCACGTGCCGAGGCTCAAAAATCAATTTGCAGATGCTTTGGCAACATTGGCATCAATGGTCGAAATCCCCGTTGGCGTAAAGCTAAGGCCAATTATGATTGAACAAAGGGATACACCAGTACACCAGCACGTCGTGACAATTGACGAGCCCGATGATGGTCATCCGTGGTATTATGACATCTGGAGATATGTGGAAAGAGGAGAATACCCCGTGGGAGCAAGCAAAAAGGACAGGATCGCTCTCCAAAGGATGGCTGCTCAATACATCATCTGCGGAGGAAACCTATACCGGAGATCGCACTGTGGCACACACAAGCTCTGCATCCATGGAGAAGATGCAAAAAGGGTGATGGAAGAAGTTCACGAAGGTGTATGCGGTCCCCACATGAATGGCATAATGCTCGCCAAGAAGATCCTCAGGCAGGGATATTTCTGGACCACCATGGAAACAGAATGTGTAGAGTACGTGCGAAGGTGCCGAAAATGCCAGATTCATGCCAATCTCACGCATGTTCCGCCGCACGAACTACAGCAAATGACCTCGCCATGGCCTTTCTCAACATGGGGGATTGACGTCATCGGAAGAATCGTGCCGACAGCTTCCAACGGCCACAAGTTCATCTTAGTAGCCATCGATTATTTCACGAAATGGGTAGAAGTTGCCTCCTACACCACTCTAACTGCAGTTCAAGTTGCACATTTCATTAAGCAGCATGTCATTTTTCGATATGGCGTCCCTCAAGCTTTCGTATCCGATAATGGGGTTCATTTCAAAGGGAGAGCTCGAGAAGTATTGGATGAGTTCCAAATCCAAGTGCACAAGTCAACAACTTACCAGCCGCAAACTAATGGCGCTGTGGAAGCAGCTAACAAAACAATCAAGGCCATTCTGGAAAAGACCATTCAATCTGCAAGGGACTGGCATGAACAACTACCCCTAGCCTTGTGGGGGTACCGCACATCTGTAAGAACGCCGACGGGAGCAACTCCTTACTCCCTGGTTTACGGGATGGAAGCAGTACTTCCCATTGAATTGGAAGTCCCATCTCTTCGAACTATGATTGAATGTGAAGTCCAAGAGGTAGAATGGTTGAGCAATCGGTTCGAAGAACTTATGCTATTCGATGAACACCGGTTAAGGGCTCTTTACCACATTCAAGGGTATCAGCGAAGGATCGCACGGGCATTCAACAAGAAAGTGAAACCCAGGGACTTGGCGGAAGGTGATATGGTTTTGAAGGAAATTCGGGCTCCGGTTTATGACCCACGAGGAAAGTTTCGGTCAAAGTGGTCTGGACCATATATCATCAAAACTATTCTATCGGGAGGAGCTGCGCAACTCATTGACCTGGACGGAAATGAATTCTCAACTTTGGTTAATTTGGATCAACTCAAGCGCTACTACCCCTGAGAGAAGCTCGCTGGGCTGAAAACCGCAAGGGCGGGCAGTCCCAGGCAAAAATTAGAGCAAAAGCCTGCTGGGATGAAAACCCGTCAGGGCATTCTAGGCAAAAGTTAAGGCATGCAAAGAAAATGAGAGCGCTAGACCGAAAACCTGAAAGGGCGGTTCTAGGCAAAAGTTAGAGCGCAAAAGGAGAGTGTTAAAACCAGAGCGAACCCTACCCTGAACTACGTCATGACCTGATTCCTTCGCTAGGAGGATACGTAGGCAGTCTCACACCGAGACCCGGTCACAATCTATGAAAATAAAAATTCAGATTGAGAAGATTCAAAGAACAGAGTCAAGAAGGGGGGGAAACACTCCAAAACTCGTTTTTATTAACACAATTACTTCTACTACATAAGGTTGAGCAAAGTTTTCAAAAACAAAAGAAGCACGGCATGATAATGAAGGGTCCTCAGTTTATTCAACGGTCGGGGTAGTAAGGTCGAGTCAGTTTCCTTGAGCTCCAGCCCATGCAGCAATGTCCCTCCTGAGCCACCTACGATAGCTCCCACGCATCGCCACAGAAGGGTAGGGATGTGCATCGGTCACCTCGCGCGTCCTCCAGAAGCGTTGGTAATGGCAAAGAACTGAATGGTTGAAGAGAGGCATCACTACGTCCACAAGAACCTCTGCGAGGGCCTCCTGCCTCAAGCCGAGTTGACGCTGGATGCGATAAGGGATGTAGAAGGTGAAGGCTTCCAAACCAGCAACAACGACCCACTGGGGGCCCATGTAGTGCACCGTCATGGGCGGGAGATCCAGCCAGCGGCACCTCCAAGAAATGGTCTCAGCTCGCCGGCGCCTGAAAAAGTCAACCCACTCAGCCCTGCTCCTGTCAACAAACTCGAAACATCGCTGAGAGAGTAACCTCGCCTCATATGACCAGTTGCCAGGAGGGATGGTCAGCACATTCACTTTGTCGCAAAGCCAAATCTACGAAAAAGAGAGAGAAAACAAGTAAGAAACCATAGAAAGCCCAGCCGAGTGTTGAGGTAAAATGAGAACGTGGGAGAAACCAGAAAAAGGAGAGCCGAGTGAGAAGCCAACCTGTAGGAGGAGAGGGCTGCCCCCGAAAGTCTCAGTCTCTTCAAAACGAACCTTATCCAAACCAATCAGTGTCTCAGCCAAAATCATCGGAATCACATCTTTTCGGGCCTCAACCTGAGCGGCGACGTTAACCAATGCCGAGCTAGCATGACCAACGGAAGGGACCAAGAGGTAGGCCGCAAGCAAGCACATGCAGAGGGCGGTCATGCGTCGAGTCTGATAAGTCATGTCTCCAAGGTCGCCAGGTGGAGAAAACAGCTCGATAAGACGCATGACATTGAGATGGCCATTCCTGACCAAGTAGCCAGAAGCGCCATCACCTAATCCAAGGGCCACGACCAAGACTCTGTAAGCACTCTCACGCACGGGGGGAACAATGACCTCCCCCGAGCCAAAACCCCCGAGGTATGCACGGAACTCCTCGATAGTGGGACAAAGCTCCTGCTCGCCGAAACGGAAGACATGGACCTCCGGATCCCAAAAACTCACGGCTGCCCTCAAAAGCTCGGGACGAAGGCGAATGTTGCAGAGGTACCTCATGGAGTAGAGACCGTGAGCTCGAAAGTTGAGCCAATCGACACATTCCATAGAAGCCAACCATGGACGGAGCGAGCCGGTGAGAGAAAGAGCCATTTCAAGGAGCAAAGAAAGAAGACAAGAGTTGGATGAGGTGTGAAGAATATAGAATGAGAGAGCTTGAATTTATAGGAGAGGTGGAGAGGACAACTTCAACTTTCAAAGAGCCTCGGGTTTCAAAAATGCAAGTTTTCCATGAGTCCTACATGGAGAAAAGTGTGGTCAAGTCCCAAAAGGTTCAAAACAGACATGCACTGGTCCAGAAATGCCATTGCATGGGTCAAACCTCAACCCCCGAGCAATCTGCCTTGGAAAACAGCAAAACAGAAATCTGCCAGGAAATGTGCCTCGCGCGGCACCTTGAAGGATCGCACGGCATGTTGAACCTAGAGAAACCCCACGGCAGTGTGATTGAGGTACCGTGTGACAGATGCTAACCCGCGCGGCAGCCTGGTTCATCCGCACGGCACCTTGACTCTGCATTTCTGCAGTTTTTGGCAGCAACACATCAAGATGGAATTGAGGCCTTGCGAAGCACCGATTGACACCTAAACACACTCTAACGGGTATTTGGGACTTCAGGGATGTTTCGTTCCGAGACAACTTCCAGGATTCGTCATCGTGGCATGAAAACTCGATAAAATCTGTTTCTTAGGCCATGTCAAGGAGTTGAAATCTATTTCGAATCATTCCAAGTCGTTCTTTCAAGTCCTACAGGTCGTAATGGTCAAAAGTGACTTAGTCCAAGTTCCGGTTCGTGTCCAGAGTCAAAATTCGAGAATGTCACATGTTAGAGTCAACATTTTCCTATATTTCTAAAGCAAGGTTGAGTTTTCAAGCCTCATATCGAAACATAAAGGTCATCATTGCCCCATAACCGTGTTCTAGGTTGGTTGCGAAAGTGTCAATGTAAATTCTCGTGTACCGAGTCAATCTCGCAATGATTTATCTAGTTGCTTTCTTTGGTTTCTATTCCATTGTCAATATGCTTTGATTATTAGTATGTCACTCATCCTTAACCTCACGTTCAACTCAATCTCGTTGATCAACGACTGGTTGCATTGCCTGGTCAATGTTTTGGCTATTCAGTTTTCTTCACACAAACCAAAGAGAATTGAATGGCATAAACAATGAAAGTACAAGATCTCTGTATATAAATCCAAAAGCATCTATGAGTCAGAGTACAAAAAGGGGCATAATGGCCCAATGATCGAAATCCTATCTACCAAGGGCAAACAGGCGCCCTACAAAAAGAGCACGCAGGCTCCGTCAAAAGCACAAAACAAAAGAGGAGCTCAACTCTCGTCATCCTCGTCCTCGTCCTCGCTCTCCTCCTCAGAGACCTCCTCATCCGCCGGAGAGCTGCTTGACGCCTGAGTGCCGGTCGCTCTAGGCGCAGTATCTCCTGAGGTGACCTCCAGGTCAACGTCTATAGGCTCGGGAGTATCGTCCTCAGAGACGTCAATAGGCTCGTCCTCGATCCCTACGGAGCGTCGTGTCCTCTTCGATGCCGGCTCCTCCCGTGAGCCAGCAGAGGAGACCTGTCGTACCATCGGGCGGACAGACTTCCGCCGCAACCCTCGTGGAGCCCCTCCTCTGGCCTGCAATGGTATAAAATTCATGTGACATTTGCATTATAATCATGATATAAAGGTAAAGCAAATAACTAGGGTTCGAGAGTGCACCATCGTCCCGCCAATGCGAGGCAACACCTCCGGGGCGTGGCCCATGGCGTACTGCCTCACCAGCTGCTCCAGGCCCATCATGGCCTCCGCCATCTCCTTCACGTACCCTGGAGGAGCCTGCAATAAAGAAGTCAATTAGAACATGCGAAGAGAGCGAACATATGAAATAATAAAAGCATGTTATACCTGAGCGAGAAACTCTAGAGCCTCCACTGCAGGGCGTGGCACCACAACCAGGCCCGGAGCTCCCTGGGGAGTCGTCACATCTACTGTCCAAGAGAGGGCAGGGAGGCTAGTGCCACTTGGGCCCGCGCCCTCACCGCGACCTCTGTCACCACGGCCCCTGTCTCCTCCACTGACTCCGTCGCCTCTGTCTCTCTTCCTTCCCCTTCTTCCTCCAGCGCCCTCTCGTACCGCCTGTGCTGCCTCCCAAGCGGCGATCCCAGACCGCCATCAATCGAGAACGATTACTCCGTGTAGTCGGCAGCAAGACCACCCGCCTCGAAGAACGGCTCCAACTCGAGGTCTGGCCGTGTGAACTGCTCGATCTCCCTCCGTGTGTGTTGATCTGTCCTCTGCACTAGAGTAGGAAGCAGCCCAGGGACTCGATAGGCGTCCAGCCTCAACGACTGGCGTGACACTCGGTCACCCAAGTACCACTGCCAGCCGTAAGGGGACTCGAGAAGCACTCTCCCCCTGGCAACCTCCCTACTCTGTGCAGCGTAGGGGATCTCGAAGCAGTCCCACACCCGCCAGCGGACCTGTCATCAAAGATAAACAATATCAAGGTGCCGTTTGAATGGAAATAAGCGGGAAATAAGTATGAAAGCGCCTTAATACCTGATCAGGACGCAGCTCGTCCAAGTAAAGACGGAAGGCATCCAGCTTGCCTCTTCCCCTCCTCACGCCCTTGTACTCTGTCGACCAGCGTAGGGCTCGGGGGAGTATCGTGTCGTCGGGACACGTGGTCTCGGGAGGGTACATCCCTATCACCTCATACGTCCAAAGCTGCAATTCAAGGCATCGAAAGTTAGCACAAGATATACATTGAATGAATACAAATGGAAAGCTAACTATTCATGAGAAAGGAGGGGAAATATACCACCCAAACCCTCCAGTAGCCTCCAAGGCTCACTCCTGCCCCGTGGGAAAGAGAGCCCATGAAGGCATAGCACGTCCCCAGTGCTGCACCTCCCCAGTCAAAGCGGGTGACCTCTTCGACGTCCCTCAAGGCTGGAAGAAGCGAAAGGTGTACTCGGTTGCGCCTGTTGGGAAACAGGGACGCACCAAGTAAGTATAACAGAAAGCACCTCGCCATCTGCTCCTCCTCCACCCTGTCAGTCGGGAGCCTCTTTATCCAAAACCTGAGAAGCTGAGCATACTTCGCATCGTCTCCCTCTGCCCTCAGCTCGTACCCCAGCATCGCCCGCTGGAACGTCGCCTGCCACCCTGTGGCAACATCAAAAGGAATAGGGTCACCTCCGACCCTAAGACAAGTGATCGCCGCAAAGTCCAACAGTGTCACGGTCAGCTCACCAAAGGAGAAGTGGAGGGTGTTCGTCGTATCCCACCACCTCTCAGCCAAAGCCCTCACCACGGGGCGGTCGTTGCACACGCCCCTCACCAACACCCCGATAAACTCCCCGAAGCCTGCCTGCCTCACTATCTCCCGCGAAGCCTCGGGCAACCTCTCCCAGAATGTCAGCACAACCGCCGAACCTCCGTAGCACGAGAGTGAGATCGCCTGTTACAACAAATCGACAAGTATTCAGTAAACAGGCATGACATGCAATACAATGGTATACTTAGATGCAATGAAATGAAATACGATGCATTGGAATTTGAAATGCAGCTATTCAAAGTATACCTCGTCTCGGCGCAAAGAAAGGTGCTGCTGAGGGTCCCTCAAGACTAGAGCCTCGTCATAAGTCGGCCTCCTCGGAGTGTAAGGGTCGAAAAGTGAAGGCACCACCACGTGCTGAAAGGGGACGTAGGTCGCCTCGTCGTAAAGCCCTCGTCCCTGCAACGCTAGGGTCGCCTCAGACACCACGGTGACGCGAGGAGCCATCACCCCGGCCTCCTCAGCTCGCCTCTCCTCAGCCTCCGGCTCTCTATCTCCCCCAGTCCCGAGCCCGGCTCAGAATCTCCGCCATGGGCAGAAGTAAAGTGTCCGCCAACCTGTGAAACCTGCGGCACTAACCCCAAGACGCTCCTCCATGGACGCTGCCGCTAAGTAGTCGCCCATGCCTATGGGGCGTGATGACCCTGCACTTACGCCATTGCCCACAAACATGGGCGGCGTGTCCTCTTCTCCGCTCCACCGGCTCCACCACCGGCTCAACGATGGGGCCTTCCCAAGTCGGTCCCTAGGCTCTCTCGCGGAGAGGCCTCTGCCTCCTCCACCACCTGGTCTAAACCACCACCGTGACCTCTCGTGGTCCTCTCTCACACTAGCCGCCGCCTCGACCGGCCCAAACCTCGGCACCGCCCTCAACTCCACCGCACTGAGTCTCGGCCTCCTGGCCGTACCCGGCCAATACCGCACCGCCACTATCATCACCACCACTACCAACCACTGCAGCGACTGGGGCCATGGCCTCCTCGGCCAATGCCGCCTGGTCCGGAACCCCTATAGCCTCCGGAACATCCCCAACTATCGTATCATCCCCCGGAAGAACGGGAGATGGTGTAACCTCGACCCGAGATAGTATACCGTCGTTGGGTTCCATGACCGTAATGTATGAGAGAGAGAGAGAGAGGGAGCAGTAACGAGAGAGAGAGAGAGAATAGCGAGAGAGAGAGAACAGTCGAGAGAGAGAGATGACCGAGAGAGAGAGAGAGAGATGATCGAGAGAGAGAGAAAGATATAGCCGTGAAAGAGAGAGAGATGATCGAGAGAGAGAGAGAGAGGGAAATTTTGAACGGGTGGGGTGTACTGTGTACACCCCGCGTATTTATATATATATATCCCCCGAACCGGTTCACTCGGAAGCCAACGTCGGACCGGGTTCAGGGCTAGCCCAACCGCACGGCACGTTGCACGGGTCGCACGGCACCCTGGATGAGCATGCAGTGCCTCCTGTTTACTCTATCGTGCGTACCTAAATTGGCTTCGCACGGCAATGTGAAGTATTTCGACTGTTCGGCTTTCTGGAGACAGTTTGTGGAAATCTGCACGCAATTCGAGTTTGTTCGAGAAGAGAAGTTTTGAATGGAAGAAGAAAAAGGGACTTTTCATTAAATAAAACCCGAGGTTTCCCCCGGGACTTGCCATTACATTTCAAAAAAAAAAAAAGAATGAAAGAAAAAGGACAAAAACAACAAAAACAACTACGGGGCCTACTGCCCTTTCTTCTTCTTCCTAATCCTACTTCTTCTTCTTCTTCTTCGTCTCCCTTCATCCTCCTCAGTCGCTGCCCCCATCCGAGGCATCGTTTGCCCCGTCCGAACGGTCGTCCGGACCATTCGGATTCCCCTCGGAATCCTCCACGGAATCGTCTGACTCACGCCCAGGAACGGACTCCGGGGTCGTCCTTGTTGTCCAACTGGTCGAAGCAGAAGTCTTGAAGGTTGGAGACGGCCCGACGGAGGGAGCGAATAGTTGTGATAAGCCTCGCAATCTGGGTGTTCAATTCTTCGATTTCCCCGCGATAGTAAGCCATCTCGACCTCCAAGGCCTCGACACGGGCCGCCAAACGACTGCTGTCCATCCCGGAGTATGAAAACAACCTGTTTTTTTAGAAAGATGCGAAGAAAGTAGAGAGACTCTTGGGATTTTGATTGTGGTGCAAGAATTGTGGCACCCCCCACGCTTATAAAGACATCCCAGCTGACGAAGAGGCACACCCGAATTAATGGGTACCCTCAAAACTGCCAACTATTCTCGGAAATCGAAGGGGCGCTTAGAAAAGAGAGGTGCCGCGCGCCCCTAATTTGGCCCGCACGGCACCCTGGCTCCAAAAGATAGAATGTTTTCTCGAAAATTGATCCAATCAGCCACCAACATTCTCTTGGAAACTCAATTCTCAGCTGTTTTGCAGTAAAGATTGCAGTAAAGATCCCTTAGAATGTCGTGCATCGGTCATGGCGCCATTTAATCCCCCGGGAATTCGCCGTATTCGCCTTTTTTCTCGGTATCCGTCCTCCGGGACTCACCGTGACTGGTTCGCGGAATCGACATATTTTCCCCAGCAGGTCAAAAATTCAAAATCCAATTTTCGCCTCCCGAGGGCTCGTCTCCAAAACTCAATTTTCGCGTCCCGAGGGCTCGTCTCAAAAATTCAAATTTTAATTTTCGCCTCCCGAGGGCTCGTCTCAAAAATTCAAAACTCAATTTTCGCCTCCCGAGGGCTCGTCTCAAAAATTCAAAATTCAATTTTCGCCTCCCGAGGGCTCGTCTCAAAAATTCAAAATTCAATTTTCGCCTCCCGAGGGCTCGTCTCAAAAATTCAAAACTCAATTTTCGCCTCCCGAGGGCTCGTCTCAAAAATTCAAAATTCAATTTTCACCTCCCGAGGGCTCGTCTCAAAAATTCAAAATTCAATTTTCGCCTCCCGATGGCTCGTCTCAAAAATTCAAAACTCGATTTTCACCTCCCGAGGGCTCGTCTCGAAAACTCAAAATTCAATTTTCGCCTTCCGATGGCTCGTCTCGCTTTTTTGTCTCTCGAGCCAAGGTCTAACGGACCTAACGTCTCCTCGTCTCTTGAGCCACGGTCTAACGGACCTAACGTCTCTCCCCGTTTCGATTTTCGCCTCCCGAGGGCTCGTCTCAAGTTTTTCACGATACTTTGCATGACACACGGCGCCGCAAGCACTCTGTTATTTTTCTTTGCACGAATTTGTCCTTTGAGACTCATTTTCTCGCATTGCATTATCCCAGTGGAACTACGCTGGTCTGATCTCTACAACGAGATACGTAGGCAGCTCTCCGAACGCGACCACCATCGTTATTTACTTGCATTATTCGTTTTGTCTCTGTTCAAAGGCACTAGAGCAACGGATTGGGATGCCTATTCTTTAAGCGTCACTCGTACCAACTAATGGTATCCGAGTTATGTTAAAGAGGGACTACTGTAGACACCCCAATCCGGACCTCTGAGAGTCTTTGTCCACCCCGATGATGAAATGAAGGAAACAAAACCTTTATGAGCTTGAAAAAGGATCTCCTCTAAACCCAAAAACCCAACAAATCCAACAAGCCCAGCCAAGCCCAATAAAAAGCCCAAAAGACTCTGGACCACAGGAGGAGGCACCGTGCGGAGCCAAATTGGAGCGCACGGCACCTTGAGAATTCAAGGGACCGTGCGCAGCCAAACTCCTCCGCACGGCACCTTGAGCTAAAAGCTGACTGGCTCAGAAAGCTGTCGGCCACGCCAGTGTGAGCCACAGCTGATGACTGGCTCAGCCGAAAATGCACTTCTGGCCCGCCCAGAAAATACCTCCACCATTTGAATTCAAAATCCTTGGCCATTTGCCTATAAATTAACCCCTCCACTCAAGGGAAAGGGGTCCCTCTTAGCCCTTCTTTTGAGTCCCTCTCTTGCCTTTCTCTTGGCTCTCTCACTCTACTTTCTCTCTCTAAGTTTCTACACCCACTTTCTTACTTCCACTTCCATTTCCAAGCTTTAAAGAATGTCATTCCCAAAAGACCTTCTTTAAGTACTTTCACTCACTCCCCTCTCATCATTGAAGTTGATCTTTCATTAACTTCAAAGTCTCATCACCCAAAACACTTAATCTTCCCTCACACCCACACTCCTTTTGTCTCATTCAACCTCTTCCATCTACATCCGTGACGATCCATCCACACCCGCGCACCAACGACCCTTGATCAAGCTCGAAACTAAAGGTACAAACTAGTTTCCTCGGACTAGACCATGTTCTGGTCCTGAGGGGACTTTTCTGTCAGAAGGTCTAACCCCCTTTTGGTTAGATCCTAACCAAAAACCCATTTTCACAAAATAAAATCAACACTGTGCTGAGGTCGGGAAACCGCGCGGTCTGTTGAACAGACGCCCGGCACCCTGACTCTCAGCGCACGGCATGTCACATGCTAGTATTTTTGTAAGCAGGCTGTCTGGATCTGAGCTTTCCTTTGTTGTGGTTGTCTGTATCTGCTGTTTGCTGTTTCTGCTACTTTTAAAATAAGTCCATATCTACAAGCCATATTCCGGTTCTTTTAAAAGCTTTGTGAGATCATCCCAAATGATCAAATATGTCAAAAACCACTTTAAAATCATGTTTTGAGAAAGACAATGGCCTTTTGGGATGATCTAACTGCCGTGAGGTTTCTGGTGAGTTTTCTGAAAGATGCACAAAGAATGCAGTGGTCTAAATAATGTGTTGAAAGTCTGCAACAGTCTGACAGGAGAGCAGGTACCACGCACGGCATGTTGAGGTGCCGCACGCGGCAGCTCAGGGTGCCGTGGACAGCTTAGCCGAGATCCAGACAGTCTGTTGAATGTTGTTTATCTCCCCTGCTCACATCATTTTACCACTACTGTACAGACAGCACCACATGCACATCGATGTGATATATTCCCCATGTCCCTTCCTCGCTACTTGTTTTATTAAAGAGTTTGACTTTCCGAATAATATTCGAAGATCCCCCCCTCTCTTTTGAAAATTAAGTAGAGACCGGTTTCCCCGGGCGAGGGTGCTCTTTAAAGAAAAACCTTCCCCATTCGTAACGTGGCTCCCGAACCCAACATCTCAACGTTTTCGCTAGACCAAAAGCCTTTTCCAAACGACTCCTCGGTTTCTCGGATGATCCATTTCAAAAATCCGGGTGGCGACTCTTCGAGTTAGCACTCCTTTTTCCGGGCGCGGGAGCCCACAACTGATCAATTTCAATTTCCTAGACTGTGTCCAAACACATGGTAGAATTTCATACGTTGTAACTCAACAATCTCGCCAAGTAAGACATAATCAACAAGTTCTAATGATTTTCAATACTAACTCGCGACAAGCTCCCTCAAAATGGAGAATGCTAACTCAATGATAATGTGTTTGACACGGTAAGTCTAAACTAAACGATGATCAAAAGTTTTCAACTTATAATTTCTAAAGCATGAGCGTAGTGTCATAGGTCATTAAGTAGTTTTGACAAATATTTAGCCTTGTTAAAGATTCAAACCTGAGTAGTTTAAAAGTTCTCGTAACATGCCCGTCAGTGAGAAAATTTTACAAAAAGAAATGAAAAATTGGATGGAAAAATTTGTTTTTTGGAAAGACATTAGCAACAATCACGCAAGATACCTCACACGGTTATTTCAAAACAACGGCAATCTAAATAACATAGTAAAGAATTAGTGGTGGGGCTGACTCCACTATAATACAATTGACTCCATGGTGACACCATTTTCAATTCCAACAATGGACTATTTTAAAGAACCAATTTCACAAAGCATTACTCTTTTTAGAAAATCTTGAATTTCAAACATGTACATTCGTAACAAATCTTGAAACAAGTTCACTACCTTACATGTTTCACCATGCTCGCTCGACACCCCAAGTAAGGATCTTAATTCAAGTTTGACATACGCTCACAATGTCCAAACTAGTCTAGCTTGTTCAGTATCTTACGAATAATTTAGCTAAGCTGTTCCTAGTCCCACTAAGACCGTTATTAAGAAATTGGAAGATAGACAAGGTTATCATTAAACCATAATCTAAACAGGACAAGGAGTTGGGACAAGAGGTTCCAATTATTGCATAACATTACATCTGACTAAGAGGTTCGAGTCACCCACGCAAACTCCTTCAAACACACGTAAGCCTTCCATCTCGGCATCAAATCTATCCTCTAAAAAAATCCCCCCCCCCCCCCCCTTTTTATACCGAGTTTTCCCTTATAAGTCTAGTACACAAGTACCGTCATAAGCCCTTTACAACACGTACGTCGTGTCACAATTACCAAACATACATTCTTACTAAATAAAAGTCCATACTGATATCATAAAAATAAGTTACCATAATTGAAAAGTCTATAAGCAGACAACAAAGCTGGTATACATTTCAAACGATCCTAGGTGCCAAATCCAGTTCAATATTCACAGTTTCTCATCTGAATACTTCACTGTTTTCTAATTCCTTTCATAAACCACAACTATTCATATTCGATGTTAATAGCATGCAATCAAGGTGTAAATAACGATCTCATTTCACAATTTGAATCAAATGACACATACTCATTGACCACTACATTTCCACCCCTTGCGTTGTAATAATCCTCACATTCCAATTCTTAACTACAGCCCCTCAAATCACATTAGTCTAGCAGCTTCACCATTTGACATTTTTCTCAAATCAATACATAACAAAGCATGCCAACAAAACTAATTCATGGAGCAAACACACGTAAATAATCTCATCTTTACAATTTCAACAAGGACACAAAATTCCACATCTTTCACTTAGAGAATCAACCTTTGTTTCACATCTCTTTTTACCAACTGACGGATCTCCTTCGTGATGTCCCTGCGTATTAATGGTTTAACTTGCAAGTACCTATAAAGACCTTTAACTATACAGTACCCGTCAATACTTATCAACCATAAGTTCTTGCCAAGTAATTTTTACCAAATTCCATTCATCGTTCCACAAGTGTTAACTAAGCGCTCTACTACTCATCATCACATCACGACATCAATTTAACTTGTCGAGTTATCGCCAAAAGTATAATCCATTGTTATCCATTTTCTATTCCAGTTGCTTCATTAGATATCTAAATCTTCATTTGATAAAATAATCCTCATTTATGCTACGAGTGACTTTTATATAATACAGTTATCCCCATTTCTAATTTCTATCTAACCATCGACCATCTCACATTGCCTATCTCCTATAACATTCCTTCAATCATAATGGCATACCACCACCTCTCCAAGTATCAAGAATACATATACCAATTCGTGTGGGCAATAATAACTCTAATGCTTCATAGGCGTCCTCTTCTAAATCCTTTATCATAATAATCAGACACATTCTGACCTTCCAAACATGACTCATACATTCTTGTTAACCCAAATCCTCCACTCTTAGTCAAGATTACCAACTCTACTAGTCAATATAGCTCAACCTATTGGAGAACTCCACCTCTTATTGCAATAGCAACCTCCCTTATACTTCTTTATTTGCAAACTCCCACAACAAATGATAACTTCCACCAATTAAACTCTCTTGTCATCCAATAGGACAGAAGAAAAGCAATGTCTCATCTTTCAAACATAAATCATATAAAGGTGACACAGGACCGTTTCATATTCCTCTACCTAAATTTTAAAGTTTATATAGTTATTGCACATTCCCTTCATATAAATAAATGATTTATCCAACACTACAACTTGACCACGATCCGTCAAATAACTTAAGAGGGAAAAGATGCTTTTGGATGTCTCAAAACTATTCAAGGCGTTCAACCGTCATCAACACTACAGCCTTATTGCCTATAAAACAAAGAAATGGACAGATAAGACCTACGGTGCACCTAGCCACTCTCTAGGTGTAGTCACTTGTAACAACCAGCTAGACTTAACTCCAAGTCTCCTCGTGTTTCATCTTATAAACTATAGCACACTCGTTGGCCTTACAAGATTCACAATTTGAGCCCAGATCACGTGTCATATCACTATAACAACTCACCTTATGCCTAAGTCTAGATTCAACAACACACAACACCTAAGGGTGCCGGTTCACTCTCAAGTAAGTAGGATCATATAAGCACATACTCCACATAGCAAGAAGCACGTAAGCATGCGTGTGTTAGGCAAGCAGGCACATGAGCACATTACTTACAAAAGACAAGCGTCAGCCAAACATTCAACTGGACATACAATAGATATCGGGTCCTTTCCTTTCAATATTCAAGACTGGAGATGTTCAAAGGCTCTTCGTTATCACAAAGTAATTTACTCCACTATTTTTTTATTTCAAGAAGATAAACAAACAAGGTGATCTTAACAGCATCTCCTGTTTTTCCATAATCCACCAATATATCCACTAAATTCGGCTTAAATCCTAGTAAGCATTAGGCCCCTTGAACACTAACACTCCCTTAAAAATCAAACTCCTACTTAAGCTAAACCTTTAGAAAGTCACTATTGACAACTCCTCTCCCCAACTTATTTGTAAACCAAACAGTTTTTTTGAAACTTATGAAAGCTCTAACTTTCCGCTGTGAAAACTTACTCCTTCAACTTTCATTGAAACTAATGAAAGCTCTAACTTCCCGCTGTGAAATCCCTGTAGATTTCCTTCTTCTTTTCTTTAGCTCATGGAGCCTCGATAGTGTGACAAAGCCCTGCCCAAGTTACCAAACCCAGCACAATCAACTGGATTAGATCTAAAATCTAGCAAAAGCCCTGCCAAAACTTTTCCAACCGAGCCCGGATCTAAAAGTCCTTATAAAGTTTGTACTTCTTTGGACCAAGTAATACAAAGTCTAGCGGAAGCCCTGCTGAAATCTTGCGGAACTGCCCTTAATTTCCAAGGTATTGCTGAAGCTCTGCCGATTCTCCAGTAGAATTTTCTTGATTTCCAAAGTCCTGCGGAAGCTCTACCGATTTTCGATAGAAATTTCCCAATATCTAAGGTCCTGCGAAACCACTGCCGAAATTTCGCAATGAATTCTCGATCATCTGAAGTACTGTCATAACTATGTCCGATCTGCACCAACAATCTCTCTCTCTCTCTCAAGCATAACCGAAGCTTTGCACGGGTTTCTAGTCTTACCGGATATTTATTTTCTCTGCCTGCTCTAGTTTTCGGGTTACTACCAGGAGTCTATAAGTGCTCTTTTCACTTTTGTCCTTGTACTTTGCTCGTGAAAAAGGGTTCCCTAATTATTCGTAAACAACCCTAACATTATAAATGTGAATCACTAAGTACTACTAATATAAAAAACTACGCAAGCAAACAATCCCACAATGCAAAGATATATGTGGAAAACCCCTGAATGGGTAAAACCACGAGAAGGAATCAAATCACTGTAATTATTATGCAGTTACAGATATATACCTATCAAATCGAAGTAAATCCTCACAATGTTCTAAGTATCACCTACCGAGTCACACGTACATCGCATCCAGTGATCTTGATCGCCAATAGCCTTGAGTCCCACAAGCCCTCACAATGTTCTAAGTATCACCTGCCGAGTCACACGTACATCGCATCCAGTGATCTTGATCGCCAATAGCCTTGAGTCCCACAAGCCCTCCGAATACTCTTTCAAAAATCCACTAGAAGCAACTCAAGTTAATTTGATGAGTAGCTGTTTTTGAAACCTCTTGAAGCTTTATCGAAAGATCCACGATCCATAGACACTATATGTGCTTCAAGATACAAGCCCAAAATAGCTCTAGGGTTTTTCTCCTCTCAAAAAAAGTGTTTTGGGGTTGTTCTAATATGCAAGAGTATCTCTAAAACCTAACTTAAGATATATTTATAGTTGCTGAAAATCTCTAGAGTTGCTCGAGCAACTTTAAACTCGCTTGAGTGAATTTTTTCAGTACAACTTGCTTGACAGGATGCATCAAGTTGGCTTGAGCAAGTTTAGATGCATGTCATGACTGAAATACTACCGCACTCGAACACAATATAATATTAAGATTCCTTTCCACATAATCTTTACAGACTCGCTAACTTACA
Source organism: Rhododendron molle (assembly GCA_025413875.1). Lineage (NCBI taxonomy): Eukaryota > Viridiplantae > Streptophyta > Magnoliopsida > Ericales > Ericaceae > Rhododendron > Rhododendron molle. The sequence goes on from CM046390.1 coordinate 20,519,201, forward strand.
ATTCGATATAAATATGTGTTTTGTCATACGGAATTGCCAATGCACAGAGAATCTGGAATTTGGTCCTTACAATCTCTCCCTTTGGCACTTTCACGATAAAACACAATACAACGAAAATCTAACGAACTAAGATCAAGTTGTAGAGAAGCTACAAACAAAACTCAACATCCAAAAACATTAGAACAATAGGCAACCTATCCCCCCTTTCTTCATCATTCTCCCCCTTTTGACATAGAATGACAAAGGGCGAATAGGATAAACGATAAAGTAATAAATGAGAGAATTAAACAATTAGTGACCAATAAAAGTAGCCAAATAAGAAATGTAAGCAAAGCATGAATACTAGCATAAAATAGTATGACAGCTAAATTCAATAGCAGAATAAGGAACTAAAAATGTGCAAACCCCAATAAACAAAACAAAACTACATGCTAAAAAAAATGAAAAATTTGAAGATACAAGCAGGAGATAGCTTTATTGCAAGAATTATATCATAAGATGAGATGAAAAAGACATTCAAGCTTTAAGGCATCACTTCATGATATAACACCATGCAAGGCAGAAAGAATGCAACACACTATGATCATCAACATTGAAGAAAAGTGTGTGTGTGTGCATCCATGGCCAAAAAATCTAGCAACTCAAAACAAGACCAAGATAATCATGTGCTAAGGTTTACCTAGTGACTCTCCCTTAACAAGATACACCTATCTAAGTCCGACATACAAGCCACAAATAATTAATCACAAGCTTCCCCTCAACAAAAGCGATGCTTATTTAGTAAATATTCAATAGATATTCATAATTGTAGTTTTTGCTTTTACCCCAATGTTTGACGCGAATATTGAGAGTAAGAATACCTTATACTCAATGCCCAGTTACTAAGCAAATGGTTCAGCACGGATGCATCCAAAAGGTCTATCCACTTTTTGATGTGAACGCTCAGAAGAAGAATACCTCACCCTAATAACCCGGTTACTCAATGAACACCTAGATAAGCAGAAGCCAAGATAATTTTTTCATTTCAGGAATAATAAGGGCTCTATCAACGAAAACCAGACAGAGGTAGTCATGGCTTATGGAAGACACAAGATACAACTAAACATATGAGAATAGTGATCTCTAATCAAGAAACTGACCAATAGCCATGGATGAGTATACAGAATGTCGAATACTCATGATTTATGACACTCAAACACTCTTGCGGCGAAAATACTGGTAGGTTGTTTTTCACACCAAAAATAATAATTAAAACTGAGCAAAAACCTCAATTCAAATAGAATAGTGGTTTAAGTCAAGGTATCGTACCACGGAGATCAAGAGGCTAAGTTATTTATTTCTAAAATCGATTCCTAATTCAATTCAAGAAAGAGTAATTGGAGTTTGGTTAACTAAAATTATCTATGTAATTAATAGCAAGAGAGATTTTGAATTCAAATATGGAAAAAGGTCTTAGGGTTTTGAATCCACCTTAACTTCATAACAATGTGTTATATTGATTTTAGGAAACCAATTACCAAAACAACAATGATTCGCCAGAAGCTACAAGCCCTAGCAATATCGCCAAGAGAATAACGTGTAATTGAGAACCAGGCATAACCTATCTTCGGTTAGCACGAATCGTCTTCGATTTTATAACTAATTATTCTAGGCATGACTTGTCTTTCCTAGGCATAGATTATCCTAATACTCAATTCCATGCACAAAGAAAACCGCTGCATAAATATGTATTTGTAATCACAGAAAACAAACACATACTACTACATTGGAAGAATAATATCGAATCATAAAAATAAGTCTCAACATTATGCAACCATCGCTTCGGTAATCGAAATCTAAAATCAACATAAAAACATAGTTACTTGGTTAGGGCTTCATCTACCACCCTAAGAGAGAGGATTAGTTGCTCATGGAGAGAAGAGAATCAAAAGATGTTGTCGTAATCTCCATTGTCGAGAGCAGCACATAGCCCGTGGCCTCCCACGTTTTTCAGCCGTTCCCATGTCGAAAGTCATCTCTGGCCTCTTCCGAAAATCTCCCATCCAAAAAGCCCCCTCGAAGTCAGTACTTCACTGACTTATATCGTCATAGGGTTTCAATGCAATAATCACATAAAGGCCCTTGGACTTCACATTATAAGACATTAGCCATTCAACTTCAAAGGACTTTGCACTTTGACCCGGAACTTCTATAAATTCTTCTTTTTATCCAAATTATTGGAAACCGAGCTCGAGCAACCTATAAACAGAAAAGGAACAAAATAATTATAAAGTTACAAGAATAAATGACTAATAAATGTAGTTTGGAGGGCCAAAATATATGTATTTTGGCACTTATCGAATACCATGAAAGAAATGCAATAAAAATACGGATGAACATATTCATAAAATCCAATGATATTCAACGACGCACCAAGGACTATCACGCTCAATTCACATAACAACTAAAAAGCAATAATAATAATTTTTTTATTTAATAACTCAAAAAAAATATAACTACGAAATGAAAAATAAATAAAAAGTAAATACAAAACTATGAAACTTCATAACTCCAAGTAATGAGATATGCATGATCAATTAAACCAAAGTTATGGAACCACGACCTAGCTTCAAAAGGCAAGGTCAACCCCTCGGACTATCTAGTGTCATCTATTGGGTTAGTAGGCAAATCCGCACAGAGTATCAAGTTCGACCTCCTTACCCAAATACATTTAGTCTTGACCTCCTCAACGTTTCTAACAATTTAACTTGCTTCATCGTTGTAAAATAAGCTTGTTTTAGGCCAGAGACGGAGCCACTTGTGGGCTTATGGGGGCCACAGCCCCTGCGATGTTTCGGGGTTTTTTTTTTAATTTTAAATTGTTTTTAGTTGTTTTTTTGTTTGTTTGTTTGTTAAGAATTATATTTTGTATTGGGTGTTATTTAAACATTTAAATGCTTTAAGAATCTGTTTGTTTTGGGTCTCAAAACTCAATTCTTCTCTTTGCTCATGGTCTCACATAAGTTGTTTCTTCAATTACTAATCTCATTTATCTTTCTATCTCTCTCCTACCCGAAAAAAACTCCCTCAAAATCTAAACCAATCAAATCTTGAAATTTCAAAACCTTCTTCTTATAGTCCGACCCCCGCATATACAAAATTCTGGTTCGTCCCTATTTTTAGGCATAGGTGTTGTGGTGACACTCTACGTTTAGGCCTTTGAGTTTTACTCCCATGGTTATCAGCATAATATAAGGGTGGAGTAATAGGGTACCTGTGGAGTTTAAAATAATTTGGCCAAATATGACCTTTCACCCCACAAAAATGACAAGTGGGTATAAAATGGGCATCTTTAAAGAAATTTATTTTATCAGGTAAATGCAATTTCTTACAATATGGTCTTATGTGGCCAAGCACTCCACAATTATGACAAGTAAGAATATTTGATACACCCATGAGAATAATCCAAATGAGCGTACGAATTATGTGTCACATGTAGTTTCGTACAATGAGGTTTAATATAACCTTGAACACCACAATGATAACAAGAAGGCTTAAACTTGAAAGTGCATTTTGCCCTTCGGTTAGGTTCCAAGCACAATGCCATCGGATATTGTGAACAGAAGATAGAAGACAGATTCAACAAAACATATACTCTTCTCTATGGTCCGGTTATTACAAAAATGATTGGTAAAAAAAGTGGTAGTTGGAGTAGGTAGATAGATCCAATGATATCTAACTTTCATGACTTTTTTATATTTATATCCAATTATATACTCTTTTCTATGTTGGGATTACATGCGAAAGTGCCTAAGCATTAAGATTCAAACACAACCACAATCACAATCAATGGAAGTATGTGGCTCGGCAGTAACGTGCCTACTCCATGAAGAGGTTCTCATTCTTTCACTATCAGAATACTTTTTACAAAGCACTTGAGCATGTAAAACCCATGCCCAACCCCTTGTACGATCACTCATACAAGAATACACTCTCACCCAAGCTATGCTTGACACCTGCACACTTGTTTTTACAAACAAGTTTTCCTTCTCTTTAGTTGTACTTGTACCACACACACATACACAGAATAGGCATTACATGCAAAGTTGTAAGAGGAATATTGACAATCATTGTGTACCAAGGAGAACACCTTGGGAATCCAAACCATCCAAACAAATCTCTACCTTGGTGAGAATTCCAAGCGAACCACCTCACACCACCGAGCTTTGAAATGACAGCTACACTGCCCAAATCAAATTAAGGTCCAACAACTTGACTTGAACCACATGCTAGTACACTTGTGTCCCTTGTCTAAAATCATCAATTGATACGAGAGTAGAACCTCGACCCATCCTCTTCAACAATAGGCTTTACACCCTCACATACATTCACAACTTGGGAACATGACTGTCTCTATTGCAAAAGATCACACCTTGGGTACCCAGCCTCTTGTGTGCACTATTTCCAAATTTTTGTCGAGTAAACAACTTCACCAATCAACAAGTACAACCCTTTGTACTTTTCTCCTTTCATCAGGACCTTATCGTTGCACATGACTTTTATGGCTCCACCTCCAACAAAATACTTGCACCCAATGGAGTCCATCTAGAGAAGTGATAGTATTAGATTCCTTCGTAACTTCAGGATATAAGCCACATCACCCAAAGTACGAACCGCTCCCTCAAGCATTTTTATTCACACTCCCAAAATCTCGAATTTTACATGGAGTTCCATCACCCAAAAACAATGACCTACCATCTTTTTGTTGGAATGTATTAAAAATTCTTTCTTGGAGCAAACATGCATAGTGCTACTGAATCTAAAATCTACTCATCACAAGCAGAAGTGTTCATACATTTGGAGACTGTGAGGAGATCTCCATTATTAGCTACCACTAAAGAATAGCAACATGAAGCATCAATACCATTTTTGTTCCCATTGTTCTTGCACAAAGGACAATCACGCTTTACATGGCTAGATTCTTTGCAACTGTAGCATTGTACACCACTCTCTCTGGAACCAGAATCGAACTTGTTGTCCTTCCGAATCTATCATCAGATGTCCTTCTCTGATTCTTACTTTGAACCACAAGTGCCGAACTTTCTCCATCCTCAAGACTTGATTTTTCCTTAGTACAATAGGAAACTAATGGCGCTTGCACCTATTAGAGACTATCTGTTTCTTTTCCGTACAAGAGAATCGTCACCAAGGTATCATAAGAATCCGGAAGAAACGTAAGAAGCAAAAGGGCCTTGTCTTCTTCATCTATCTTTACCTCAACTTTTCGCAGTTAATCCAAATAACAGTTGACCATGTTCGTGTGGTCCGTGAGGTTCCCACCAATACAACTTCCACTTCAAATGCAACTTGTTGGTCAAGATTTTCTTAAGATACAACTTTTCCCACAAGGCCAATGCCAAATTCTCATCCATAACATTGTTGATAGTATTATAAACAATATAAAGCCGAATCGTGCTCACACACTTTGACTCAACTCTTCTCGTTCATAGGCTTGGCAATCATACCCGCCTCGCTCCGCCCCGAATGGGGCGGATTTTCCACGTCCTTTTCAAGTATCGGGGTCGGAGTAAAAAATCTAAAACTCTACCGGATTCGAGTAGAGTTCGGGGGTGACAGTGCCCCGGTCCGATATTACTTGAATTTGCCCCAATCTATATATGTATATATATGATGAGATTGAGAGAAACCCTAGCCGTTTATTCCCATCCCTCACTCCCCCTCTCTCTCCATCAGACACACCCGCGCAAACCCACCCACCCCCCCATCTCTCGATAAACTTTGGCTTTGATCCCTTTCTTCTACACCCAAATTTCATCATTACAACAAACCCTCAGAATGAATGTAAGTTTCACGGTCCCTGTAATCTCGATTATTTCTTATCCATACATACATTACATTCTTTGGTGTATATGTAGTTGGTGGGGGACCCTAATCAAGCTAAAAACAACTCACACATCTCTGATATCTTTCAGAGAGAACTCTCTCTCTCTCTCTCTCTCTCTCTCTCTCTCTCTCTCTCTCTCTCTCCTTTGATTCTTTCCTTAATTTTTTCGATTTTTTTCTGGAGCTGCAGTTGTGATGGAGGCATGGGGGTGGGTTAGATGTATCAGATTAACAGCTCTTTGTACAATCATTTTAATTCGGCTGAATAACAAACTAGACATGGGATTTCTGTTGATAACAACTACATTTTGAAGTGATTCTGTTTTTGAGCTCTTTGTTTGGGTCAACAAAACCCATTCTTTGAGTATGGAGAAGGATAAGAAAAATAAGGACGGGGCGGGGCGGGAACGGGAGAAATTTTCATTACCCAGTCGGGTTTCAAGGCGAGGTCAGAAAAATTAGGATCGGGATACATCAAAACCTGTTCCACCCTACCCCATTGGCATTCCTACTCGTTCATCATCTTTCATTGTCTCTTCAATATCCTGGCCAAGAACTGAGTCGGCTCTGATACCACGTGTTAGAATTACAACCGATAACACCCAAGCACTGGGATTCAGATTTTTGACGAACTCGATAAATTGCCAAATGGTAATTGACTTGTCTTTTTACCTAGTCTCATTTGGTAATAGAGTATTTTATAGAAAATGTTCCAAATTTGCATTCGTCATTTGGACGAAATTGATCTTTCTCCTAAACATTCATACACACGGAGCCGGAGATCCTGTAGAGAGGAGTGTCCTACAGGGGTTACAGCGCAATACACAATCATCGATCTCATCAATTAACGGTTAAAATTAAAAACCACATCTCAACCATTTATTGTCAAGATCGATAGCCTATGTGCGCTCTACAAAGTGCCTTGTACTATAGGATTTTCCAATCCAATACACACACCATAAACCCTAAAACATAATTCTCCCTTCCAGTCTCGTGATTTCCTTTCATTCCCATTTAGCTCAATCACGAAATTTTTGGGACAGGATTTGGAATAGCGGCGAACAAGACATGAATCCCCCAAAATCAAAGTGAGGGCAAGCGGCGGTGAGCAGTGATCAGTGGCGAGCGTGGAACGGCGGCGTATGGGGAAGATGCACGGACGGGGCATGGGGTCAAATCTATTTCTCCACAGAAACTCCATCGGTGACACTATTTCCATGAACGCAATACTCTTCTCCGACGAGGACAAAAATGAAGGTACTTTGGGTTTGATTGGGGCGAGAACGCCGTGGTGGAGGAGACCGAGGTGGCGAAGCTTGGGGTTGTATTATGTACATGCAGATGAAATCTTCCATGTTTATAGGTTCAATTTTTTAGAAATCTGTCGTGTTTTGAAATACATGTTCAGATTCATGAAACATGAGAGATTTTTATGTTCATGATTCTTCATTTCATACCAAGGCAGTGAGGCTTGGGGTTGTATTATGTGCATGCATATGAAATCTGCCATGTTTATAGGTTCAATTTTTTAAAAATCTGCCATGTTTGAAGTTCATGACGAATTTCATAACAGGGTACTTGAATCAATTTATGAAATCTGCCATAATTTTAAAGTTTATGTTTTGAAATCTGTCGTGTTTATGAAACCGATTTCATGGTGGAATTCATGGTGGAATCGATTTCGCTTTTATTTGTTGGGATTAACGATTGTCATGTTTTATGAAATAGATGTTAGGTTTATTGATTCGAATTGCATCATGATCTAAATATGTCATGTTTTAATAATAAAATCGATTCCACAATTGCGAATAGATGTCACGAATATGATATGAGGCGATGGTTTCGTGTATGCTATAAAAATCATGTATCTAATTAACCATGAAACACTTATTACATTTATTCAATGGGGATTCATTGTGTATATGGAATGGAATGGATTTTAGTTAATTTTAAAAAGTTTTGAAAAAAAAGATAACAGAGATTTGAATTATCCACCTTCATTTTCAAATCAACAATCAAATCCCATTTAATTAGGAAACTATAATTACATAAAACCTAATTACATGCCACCTATTTAGGCAATATCTGTTATGCATATTTATATGTAAGGGTACTATTGGTATTAAAAAAGAGAAAGGATGAAAACATAAGTGCAAAGAAGTCAAAGGATGGAAACATATGAGGAGTGACGCATGAGAATGGATATTTAAAAACTCCTTATTTATTTCAAGAATAATTCATTCCGCGTAACCCATTCATGAATTGACTTGCATGTATTGGGCATATACACCCAAAATTGACTATTTTCCTCCATGCTCCGCTCTTAAATTTTTGTTTGGTTTTTTTGAATTTTTGTACGTTAAATTTTTTGAATTAATTATTCGTCTCGACGAGAGAAATTTTAAAAAGTAAAAAAAATTTTACCACAAGCAAAAGAACAAAAGTTTACTAAAGAAGAAAAAATATCAAACTAGTATTTTTGTAGTGTAGTCTTATGATTGTTTTTCAACTTCGGTCCACAGTATACTTTTCTAATTACTCTTTTCGAGATGAATAATTAATCCCAAAAAATAAGGCGAAAAGCAAAACAAAAAATTATGAAAAGTGAAAAACACGGAAAAAAATACAATATCAAAAATTAATTTAGGGAGAATATTAAATTTAGGTCAATTTACTAAAACGTACCAGCCTTGATGACCCACCAACTACAGTAATAAACATACCAACCTTGATGACCCACCAAACCAGAAAATCAGATGCTCTTGTTTTTCGAATAGTTTGAATATGCAGTAGTTAGAGCCTCTCCAATTCGACTAAAGGGGGCTCCGCTGCCGGGGGCACAGAAAAAGCATGCTCCTGTTGCAAAACAGTCACAAGCAAAGTCAGATTTAGAAACTGCCATTGGAAAGATTAGCGGCCAAGGGGCTTCCGGTCCACCATCTTGTGTTGAAGCAAGCATAGTAGTCCATTTCACAATGATTTTGCCGTAAAAAAGATGCGAACATAAATTCTTTTTCTCTATCAGGAAGCCCTACCTTGTTTTCTTGGTTGAATCATTCCTTTTGTGAGGAGGCATGAGGGGTCCCCATCAACATAATCAAAAGGCCATTCCCACTTCCAAATTGTATTCTCAAACCTGAAAGAGAAATGATTTTGCCACTCCCCTGCAAAAATACATTTGCAAGGGAGTGACATTAACAAAAAAGGGAGTGGCAAAATCAGCAGCCACTTGAAAAATAGCTTGAGAACGGGATCAAATGTAGTTTAACTACATCATTAAGCTCTTTTCAACACAATGAGATCAAATAACGTTCCACAAGTAATCATCACGGGTTGCAATATAAAAAGTGTTAAAAATTGATTGTATTTCACATATTACTGAAGTTGTCGATCCATTTTACGTCAAACAAGTTTGAGAATATACAGAAGAACAAATGGACTGGAACCCAATGTTATACAAAAAGCTTTAAATGATACACAGTTATCGGCTTGTTTATTAGCATATAATACAGACTATCATCTTCACCACAACTGTTTTCATCTATTTACTTGTTGCTGAGTCACTGGCTCTCAACTCCTTTTCAAGCTCATCGAATTCCCAGTCACCGACCTCTTCTGTTGAGTAATCTTGACTAACCTTCCCAAATTCGGATTCCAATTTCGCCAATTCTGCTTCAGTGTCTAGCACATGCTCAGGCTTGACTTCATCTGAATTGGATTGCTCATCCTTCCCTGCTATTTGTGACTCTGTTGCCAGCGATGGAGGATGCAACAGAGTATTGGGTTTCATCCCAGGAGGAGTTTCTGCCTCAGAGGCGGGATGCTCCAGATCTAGATCTGGTCTCTCAATAGATTCAAATTTCTGTCTTAGTATTTCAATATTATCAAACAGCTCTTTGACCCTTGTGTCATCCTTCCTAGACAAAGAGGAAGAAAGCAATTTTATATTCTGGACTCTCATGTAAATAGTAGCACCAAACAAAACCAAACCAAGCCTTATGTCCCAATCACTTGGGGTCGGCTATGTAAATAGTAGCACCATTTCTTATTTTTGTTTTATCCTTATAGGAATAGCACCATGGCATAGGCTTTTTCATAAAAGGAAGTTAAAGAACTAAGCCTTAACCCAAAAACATATAACCTTGAAATTTTCCCAGCCTGAGCATAGAACTGCTCTTTCATGTTATCCACCACACTGAAAGTTGTTATAATCTGCAAACAAACAAGCCTTTGTTCAATAGTCTGTAAGCCTCTTCATGTACTTTTCTAGACATTACATCACAAGAACTATTATTAGGACAGTAATGAAACTGAATCATGTATGTAAGTGGAAAACTGCGAGGGAGAGAAAAAACACGAAACTAGTGGAAAAGACCGACCAGAAAAAGGCTTTAGTAGATGCTGGTAGAGGAAAGCACAAAAACCTTAGCTTGGGAAGACCACATAAAATGCTCCCACATACGCATGTTCTTGTTTATATGAAGTGGTATGCCTTAAACTTCAAAGAGCAACCTTGCAACATGAATAATTATACGGTGGTCTGTGCACGTTACAACTTACGAAGATTTGAATCAACACAACAAAGTAAGTCACGCACTGATTAGAACTTTGCATCATAGACTGATACAATTGCAAGGGGGAAAAGAGCGTATCCCCCTTTTTTTTTTTGGGTAAATAAGAGCGTATCCCCCTTGCAATCGTATAAGAGGAATAAACAAAGGGGAAAACGAAAAACAAAACCTAGTTTCAAAGCAAACCTTTGTAAAGAAGAATCAAAAGTCAGAAGTTAAACTGAAGAACAAAACTTATTCAGGCAACAAGGAAATCATGGTGTGAAGGTAAGTCCCACTTGTACCTTTTCCTCATAGTCCAGATATTCCTCCTCAAGATTTTTCCTTGGGTTTAGTTCCTTGGAATCAGCTTTACCCACACCAGAAGCCATTTCTGACCTGTCCAATAAGGCAAACAACTTCAGAAATGGGTCAAAACAGGTCTGAATCATCTCTGTGTGACAACATCATTACCCTTCCGTCAGACTCTTCAAGTTATCCACAAATTTCCCAATACGATCAATATAAGGTGCCAACTCTTCCTGATCGCGTAAAGAGATCAAGGCAACAGACATTATTCATTCACAGCGTTAGATGTAATTAATCAGGGCACTATAATAATGCAGGAATTTAACTAATACCTTGAAAGCAGAGAGGAGATTGATGACCAAGTTCAAATAATAGGCCTCATGTCTCTCCAATTCATCACTTGGAAAACACAAAACACCAATTTAGTAACAGCAAAAAGCCCCCAGGACCAGGTGTTTTAGTATCACCATGAATTTACTCTGTTGGATACATGTGTTACTGAAATTGGTAACATGTATAAACAATAGAGTGGCGGTCCAAGATAGGATAGAGAAGCTCAAGTTCATATACATACTTGACCTGCTTCTCCTTGGTCTCCGCGTATGAGCGTTGGAGAACCCAGGTATCTTCCAAAAAGTTGGTCCAAGTTTTCAGAACATCTGCTTCCACCCTACCTGAGGAAATGGATCGCAAAAGTTCATCCTCCTATATTTTTTTCAGCAAACAACAACATATCAGAAATGAGAAGGGCACACGCGACTTGTGATCCAAGAGGCAGAAATCCCAAACGCAATTACTAAGCTCAGAAAGAAGCCGGAGATCACAGAACTATTTAACTGGAGACCTTTGTTTTCAAGTGCGCAACAATCTGATCATTCGCTTCATAAAACTGATCCCTCTCTTCCGTGACATTGTGAAGACGCCCTTTAGCAGAAGCCAAGGACGTACTAACCTAAACAATACATCCCAGATAACCATGTGTTAGCATTTGGAGAAGCACTGAAGCAAAAAATTACAAGCTAAAGATCACTTTGTGTACTTGAAGGAAACCAAATTAATTGACCCTTTCAATAATATCATTTTAATTAATACAGCATGAGTATCAACAAAATGATATTGCATAAGTAAGTCATCATTAACAGAATGAATAACCACTTACAAGAACGAGACATACCCGTTTGCCTAAGGAATTTAACTACAGATAAAGGTGACCTTGTGTACATGAAGGCTCAGTTACAGGAACCTTCAACTATGCCCACGTTTCTTCGACTGCAACGCGTTTCCGCATTTTGGCGGAGGAAACTCCAAGAAACTCGTTCCAATGATGACGGGAACTCGTTCCTAACCTATATGGGAACTTATAAACAAAACAACGATCGAGAGACTTACGATTCAAGCTGCAATTGGTACCTTTAAAGTTGTTTTGTTCTTGTTGGTGTGCACATCTGATCTTACCCTTCTAGAGTCATAATAATGCCTTTAACTTTTACACTTTAATATGCACAATAGCTCTATTCTGTAATCATGTGCTACAATAAAAATATTAAAATTTAACTAGAAACTCATAATTTTAATAATATTTTATGTGATAAAATAATATTTCATTTTGACATTTAACTATATAAAAATCCATAAAAATATTTATAATTTTTCCTAACTGCTCCCAATGGCGCTCACCGCTCCCACACTTCTACAATCATTCGCAACCCCGTCCCCCCTTCCGCTTCGTGCAACTATGATGGACAAAAGATTAATTGACCCTTCGAATACCATCAATCTAATTAATACAGCTGAGTATCAATGTTATTGCATAACTAGGTCGTCAATAGCAGAATTAATAACTGCGTACAAGAATGAGACATCCCGGCTTGCCTTGGGAATTTAACAACACTGTAGTAGCAACAGAGAATTCAATGCACACAAAGTGATTCTTGAAATTATAAGATCAGCAAGCAATAGTAACTGATCAGATTTGAAGTATAAATTGGCACCTTTCATTTCTTTCCCGTCTTTTTCTCCTATGGGGGTGGGTGGGGGCTTTAGGGTATACCAAAGAATACCTCCTCTTACATAAGAATGAATAGGAGTGCAATATTTACTTATAAAAAAAGAATGAGGAGTGCGACACAGTATAAGGTAGGACGGCGTAAAGGTTTGTCCTATAACTTTTCACAGCCAAAGCAAACCTGGCATTGTCCTTTAGCCCTTGGCAAAACTTCTAGGCAAGTCTTCTATTTTATTTTATAAGTAAATAAATATATTAGAACGAGACATTAAGGGAATGCCGCCCGTATACAAAAAAAGGCCGGAGATAATAAAAAAAAAGGCCCTATACACCTCCGAGAGAAACGAAAAGAGCAAACCAATCTAAAAACTGATCAATAGAAGGATTACAACCTCTTTTCTCCCAGCTATACAAACTATTCACCAAAAGACTCTGAAGTCTAGCCAACGAATGCTCGATTCCTTCAAAACATCTAGAATTTCTCTCGCCATATAACCCACATTAAGCAAAGAGGAATCATGGCCCAAACACGCCGTCTACTCTTCCCAACTCTAACACCTCTCCAGGCGATTAAAAGTTCCATAATATTCCTCGGCATGACAAGACAACACCAAGCACCACAGCTCCATTGCCCATGCATAGTGAATTAGGAGATGATCGACTGTCTCCGCATCCCTTTTGCACATACAACACCAATTCACAATAATTCTCCCCCTTCGGATCAAGTTGTCTAAAGTGAGAATCTTGCCTTGAGCCGCACACCACACAAAGAAACTCACTTTCAAAGGCACCATAGTTTTCCATATTTCTTTCCAAGGGAGAGATGGATTACCAATTCCACAAAATGGTTGGTAGTAGGATTTCACCTAAAATGACCCTGACTTGGACAACTTCCAATGCATCTCATCCCCCCCTCACCTATCCCACGAGTATCATACACTCTAGCAAGCAAAGACAACAATTCCTCCCCCTCCCAATCACAAACGTCCCTTTGTAACTGAATATCCCACACTGTAGCCCCATTACTAAGGTGAAGATAAGTAGAATTAGAAACGGACGCCTCCCTATCACAAGCCAAACTGTAAATAGTCAGAAAAGAAACTCGGAGGCTCACATCCCCACACCACACATGATCTCAGAACTTCACCCTTCTCCCGTCGCCAACCACCATATGAATATTCTTCACAAAACCATCCCACCCATTCATAATACCCCTCCAAAGAGCCACGCCATAGGGCTTGCTCACAGTGAGGGAAGACCACTCTCCCCAACCACATCTATACTTTGCAACCACCACCTTCCTCCACTATCTCTCCCTTTCACAAGAAAATCTCCAAAGCCATTTACCCAACAAAGCTTGATTGAATAATTTTAGCTTCTGCACTCCCAAACCTCCTTTTCTAATGGGAGCACAAACCGTATCCCAATCTACTAAATGGTACTTAAATTCTTCCCCCACTCCCCCCCAAAGAAAATCTCTTTGAATCTTCTCAAGTCTTTTAACAACCGAAACTAGAATGACGAAAAGAGACATGAAATAAGTGGGTAAACTTGAGAGCATACTATTGATTAGAGTCAATCTGCCTCCTTGTGGAATATGTTGGCACTTCCATCCTGCCAATCTCTTTTGAAATCTTTCCACAACTGAATCTCAGGCTTACTTTGACTTGAAGGATGAACCCAAAGGCAAAGCCAAATACGACGCCGGTAATGACGCCACCTTGCAGCCCAAAACCTGAGCAAGAGCATTAATATCCTCCACTAAACCTACTAAAATCATCTCCAACTTTCCCTAATTCACTTTCAAACCAGACACCGTCTCAAAGCAGAGAAGGACACACCTTAAATAACCCACCTGTGTCAAATCCGCATCGCAAAATACGAGAGTATCATCAGCATATAGAATGTGCGACACCATTAGCCGTAACCCATCCTCACATCCCACCTCAAAACCTTGTAAAAAGCCTCCTTGCACAGCTTTCTAAATCAACCGACTGAACACTCCATGATTAGGATGAAAAGAAGAGAGGAAAGAGGATCCCCCTGGCGTAGGCCTCGAGACATCTGAAAGAACCCAGCTAGAGTCCCATTAACAAGAACTGACATTCTGACTGAAGCTATGCAAAATTTTATCCATTTCCTCCACCGCTCCCCAAAGCCCATCCGCTCCATGGTATAGATCAAGAAGTCCCAATTGACATGATCGTATGCCCTTTCAATGTCTAGCTTACACACTATACCCGGAGTCCCACTTTTCAACCTCAAATCAACACATTCATTGGCAATCAAAACTGCATCCAGAATCTGCCTCCCTTTGACGAAAGCATTTTGTGACTCTGAAACAACTTTCCCCACCGTCTTCTTCAACCAGATCGCCAACACTTTGGCCAACAACTTGTAAGCTCCCCCCAAAAGACTGATGGGTCTGAAATTCCAAATGTCCTCTACCCCTCCCTTTTTCGAAATCAAAGCCACAAAAGAAGCGTTCAAACTCCCCATACATCCAAAAGTGCTGGAACATTCCCATGACTTCCCCCTTCACCACACCCCAACAATGCTGGAAAAAAGACGACGACATACCATCAGGGCTAGGCGCCTTATCTCCATTCAGAAGCTTTAAAGCCGCCATAACTTCTCCCTCATCAAAAGGTCTTTCCAACCATGACGCCTCAACTACCAAAATAGTATCCAAATTCATATCATTAACCCACGGACAACTCGCTCCTGTCTCCGTAAACAAACCCTCATAAAATTTAGCAATTCCATTTCTCATCTCCTCATCCCTTTCCAAAATACTATCTCCTATTTTGATCTTTCCAATGAAGTTGTTCCTCCGATTACAATTTGCCATCCTGTGAAAGAAACGGGTGTTCCTTTCTCCCTCTTTTAGCCTTTTAGCCACAAATTTCTAGATTTTTGTCTCCAACTAATCTCTTCCAATTTTGCAATCTTTCCAAACTCTTCTTTAGCATTGTTTCTGAGAACCTTCTCCTCCTCCGTAAGTACCCAAACCTGTTCCTCCCCATCCCAAAGTCGAATATCATCAATAACCTTGGCTTTTTGAAACTCCAACCTCTCAAATACATCGGAGTTCCACTTGTGCAAGTCCTTTTTCAACAATTTCAACTTCTTTGCCAACACAAAACTTGGTGTTCCCATGACAGAATAGTTACCCCACCACTCACCCACCCTGTCCACAACAGACACATTTTCAAATCTGAAGGGAGTGCTACCTTGCTGAATTCCCCCAGTCTAACAAAATAGGAGTGTGATCCGAAATGGGCCTTGGAAGAAAGAACTGAGCCACATTCGAAAAATCCTCCTCCTAAGGGCCAGAGAACAAAAACCGATCAATACGAAACATACATCTATTTTCTTGAGAACCAAACCAAGTGAAGTTGCTTCCACACAACAGTGGATCTACTAGCTCCAAATCATCTATAAAATCTGAGAATCTCCTCATTTCTAGGCAAGTCTGTCTAATATATACGTGGAAAGTGGAAACTAATAAAAACACTTTCCCGCAAACAAAGGATTATTGAGTTCACCATAGAGTACGTTACATTTATAGACAGAGTAGAGCTGCCAAAACATAACGCTTGGATGGATGTAGCCCATTTATTTCACAACCGTCAAAATTAACACCTGGTTCAATTTTTCTTGCTCATTAAACTACACTTCAACTGTCCTTCTGGCCTCTCAGTGGCAGTCTTCACAAGTCATTGATCTTTGAATACGTTAATAATATGCCAATCACATTGTCTTTCATAATAGTCCACCACCAATTTAATTGATTGGCAATTGATGTCCAACTAAGATCACATGAAGATAATCCTTGCATCCTACGTAGATCTTAGTATCTTACTTACAAGTTCCAACTAGCAAAAGAATACATGACATTATGATGCTAAAATGACTCAATTTTATGTGGGACGTTGTTCATGCTATCCATTTAACAATTTGATCTACTTCACCCATCTTTACGGACGTGTTCCAAACTTCCTATCTAGAGCAGATTTTTTTTGATAACTCGGTCTCCTGCCCAATAGACCGACACCCAGAGCAGATAATTGATAACTGAAAAGGCTACTGCATACGTTACACAGGAATCACTCACCGTCTTATAGAATATCATTAGTTGACAAACACACCGTTCTTGCAAAAAAAAAGTGCTTGCTGAAGTGCAAATGACAAACTGGAAGATTTTCTACTATGACGAATAATAAATAACAACAAAGTCTGCCTGAAGGGGGCAAACCTTTTTCAACTGAGCTTCAAGTTCATCTCTTTGTTTCTCAAGTCCTGAAATCTCAGCTTCTAATTCCTGGAAATTAGCATAGAAACAAGGTTTTAGAAGTAAACAAACGGAATACATACTAAATTATCCTGCATCATTAAGCAAGCAGGGTTTCACCTCATTTATACCATAAATATCATCTATCTACACCATAAACAGCAGAAAAACTCGCAAGTAAAAGTGATCATTTCCCTATGTTTTATCTAACTTACCTCCAACGACAACGTACAGGTTCAATCGGTAAAGAATTACAAAACGAGTAGGCTACCAGACAAGCAGGGCCATATTAACCAAAACTTTAACCTAGGTCCGTAGGCAGACATCGAAAAGGGGAAGAAAAGAGTCTATTTACCTTTAAAGTATTCCGGGATGTATCATTGCTCTATCCATTCATCTTTTTCCAAAACAAAAAAAAAACTGCATCTCTCCGGGGCTGGAAAAACAAATAGACGCCGGGCCGGGTTACAGCCCCCTTCCTTTGTTGTTCCCGAACCACCCATCCCTTCTTTCCCCTTCACCCAAAGTCAAGTGATAGGAAGAGAAGACTATAGGCAGGGGATCCCCATTCATAGGGGAAAAAGCGAAAGTGTGCTCCTACACACCAGCTGAAGAAAGGAGCTTTGGAAGCTAACCTAATTATTTTCATTATTATAAAAAATGGAAAAGGGTTCCAAACCCATCTTATAATAATAAGAAAGGCACGCTAAAACCTACTCCTAACAAGTTACTAGGTCGAAGTAGGACATTCTCCATCCGCCCGCCTGCAGCAAAGGGGGTTCGATTCCCGTTATACACAATGTGGCGACAAAGACTGATTCAATGAGATATGCCTTGCCTGCATTAAGGTTTAAAACTTGTCTACTTTCAGGAAATGTTTGGAACAGAGAACTTACTATAATACAACGCAGCACTTTCTGAAGATTGAGGAACATATGCCTTGCCTGCATTAAGGTTTGGTACTTTTTAATTTTTATTATCAGATTCCCCTTACACTTTTTGAATTGGCCATTTTTTTCGACGGGAAGAGTCTAAAAGTAAAAACCAACAACCAAAAGCCAAAAAAGTTCATTGAATATAAAAAAAGTTTGGACGGTCCTTTATGTATTTGGAACTGTGCTATCTGAATTTTTCATATTTTTTTTTCCTAATTCCTCTCAATTGAGTGAATGATTTCTCCTTAATTTTTTTACGCATAGAAAAGTTTAAACAAAATATACAAAAAAATAAATAAATAATTCCGAAAAATACTACTCCCTCCATCCCAAAATGTGTCCACAAAACGATGACTAAAAAATAATATATTTTTTTCAAGAAAAATTTATATAGAACTCATTGGTATCTAGTAAGTGGTTGGAAATTTTTGATTTTTTCTTGCAAATATTGTATTATTTTTAAGGCCCCATTTTGTGGACCGGACAAACATTTTGGGACGGAGGGAGTAGAACAATAATTTAGGAAGAACACAACCTGATTTATGCAGGGGCGGAGTGAGGCGGGGTGCAAGCGGGGGCCCGGGTCCCCACACACCTCCCAATCAATTATCACAATATTTCTAACTACATTTTAGGTTATGTTTGTAAGAATTCTAAAGAAAGGTCCCCTTAAAATTGTGCTATTATTATATTAGAATACTATTTGTTAATTTATGAATACATGTGATTCGGTTCCCCCGCATCAAGAATCCTGCGTCCTCCACTGGATTTATGCTTCCCTTGTGGTATTTTCCGATAATGTCATTTGATGTTCGACAGCCAGATTCATTTTGAAAGAGTATGTCAAAGGATATCAGTAAAACCTACAAGCACACCCATAATGTCGTTTTAAGCAATACCTCACCTTGGTGTAACCTATAGGAGGTCCTTCAGAAACGTAATTTGTAGTGAAAGCAAAGGGGAAAATAAGAGAACAATAAAGATGAGAGGTCAGTTTTTAAGGGAAGAGGAGAGAGGAAAGTTTTAGTTCAGTAGAGGTTGGGAACAACAAAAGGTTAAAAATGACATTTTAATGCACAAGGCAATTGTATTTCTGTCTACACTGACACTGAAATGACATCAGAGTTCTCAAAGGTTAAAGGGGGGCGCGTGCACCATACTAACGTCAACCTACAAGGTGGATGTTAGTTTTTCCCTTATAACTAACACAATACAACAAAGTCGAGCTTTCTTACCAAGATGATTTTGTCATTCTTGTTGCTACTAACAATGAAAATTCACTATACCTAAGTTTGGTATCTCAATCTGTGCTGTCTTAAATGGACACAACGGATGTGAGATGATAAATTCTGGAAAAATAGGTAATGTACTTGGCGAGCCAATAGAATACGTCCACAAGAGCATAATCACAACATCTCATCTCCTCCTCTCTTTCCTAGGTTGAAATCCTCACAGGCCATTCTTCGTTAGATCTATTGATCATCTTTTTGTCTCACGTGTCTTTTTTCTTTTCTTTTTTTAAACACTTTTTTAGGATGTCAATCTATACTATATCAGAATTCAGAGCATAGTTTAGTTTACCATTTCTTTCAAATTATAAGTATGTCCAAGACAATTGCAAACATATTACGATTTGCAAATTATATAAGGCATCGAAAAGGACCTCATCAGCAGAGTTGCTTACAAGAAGTACTTTACTATATAGATATCATGATCATAAGAAACTCTGCAGTTATTGTCTGAATATTGCAATACCTAGCATGTAAAGATAATAATACATGGAAACACGGTACCTTCTCTATATCACCGACTTCACTTGATTTGGCCACACGAAATCGTAGTGCCTCCTCTTTCTGAGATCTGCCAAAAACATAGGAATCTCAAGAAAATCCTATTCTAGAAGACATGAATACCAGTAAGCACACTACATTCCATTGACTATATTAAGGAAGTAGATCTGTCAATAATCCAGTAGTAGTCCTCCGGTAATCAAGCAAGACCAACCAATCATTCTCCGGTGGCTTTCAAAGTTCTTAGGAAGAGCGCCACACCACACAATGTAACACCAATGTCCCAACTGAGGTATGAATCCTGAAGCTCCCCTTGAAATGGTAGGAAATACCAAATCATGCTTATGGCTCAATTTCTCTAGGTTGCTTTCTGTTGGACGTGGACCTCTCTTCTCTCTAGGGGCTAGAAAGATTATTCATGCTTTCATTAAAATCGCCAAATCTAGTCTTGTATCTAAAACTGAAAATTGTGCTCCAACACAAAGTTTTCTAGTGGATGACATAAACCCAGTTCATGCCTAAACTAGAGACAGTGACCACTCACACTAAGATAAAGAACCAATAATACATACTCCTAATTGAAAGAAGAAACAAGAAGTTTTTACCCAAGGATTATTAGTTTAAATAGCATCACATTGCCCTGTGATGCCAACAAGGATGAAAGAGAAGGTATAACTTATTCTGATAATTACAGAAAACTAGTAAAGATAGGATAATAAATTATTCCATTAGTTAATGTGTTTGGAAAAGCCGCTTGAAGCACAAAAAGTATATAGCAAAACGCTTTGTAAGTTGTATGATTCAAACGAAACATTAAACAACGTTCTCATGTGCAATTACATACCTGTGATCTGATATACGCTTCTCGGCTTTTGAGGTGGAGCTAACAAGAGATTCAGATAAAACTTTCAACTTATCAATCTGCTCAATAGTTTGAAAAGATGACTTAGTAATTTCAACCCTACAGCTCCTAAGAGAACTTAGTACGTACCAATCAAATAATGGTATGATGTTGAGAATATAAATAATAAACTTGCCACTCTCTCTAACAACTTAAGCTTTTAGATGAGTTGGTAGTTAACAATCTAATATGGTATCCGAGCAGGCAATAGATCCTGAGTTCAAAACTCACCGCCTACCTAATGATTAAAATTTACACGTGTTCAGCCCACTTAAGGAGAGTCTGGCTACACGTGAGGGGGCGTGTTGAGAATATAAATAATAAAGTTGCCACTCTCTCTAACAGCTTAAGCTTTTAGATGAGTTGGTGGTTAACAATCTAATAATGATTATTCCAAATTCCAAGGTTACACAAATTAGTAGTACCACTACGACCAATTCATAGATAAACCAACGAATTATAAAAATAAAAAGGAAGGAGCATAACAGTGATATTAATCTAAAGTGTCCCAAAAAAGAAGTCCGCACAAGAAACGATAAAATCTCTCATGCTACAGAGACAAAAAAAAAAAAAAAAAGAAGGTTGCTGGCATTCACTGGAAGTTGCAACTGTCTCTGCTTCTGCAACATTTTTATTTCCAGTACTGGTAGACCTTAAGCCAACTAAGCCATTTGTTCCTTGTAAGTTGAAAGTGAAACTACTCCCTTCTGCTCTAGTCAGAAGCACATACACAAACATATCCCGCCAAAGCTGTTCTCAACATTGCTACAAAATTTGTGACTGATGATTGAAATCTAAACCATTTGCCTCGTATTATAAAGAATCCACCTATGGGTATCTGACTACGAAATGATTGACTCAATCGAAATATTTCTCAGACAGAGAACAGAGAAGGCAGTACCAATACAATTGCATAATAACAGAAAAAACCACCATTTCAGAACAGAAGTATACCTTTTGAGCATGAATCTCTGGAGAGTCGCCACTATTAAGAGATTTCTTCTTCAGTAGAAGCCCTTCTAATCTGGAACAAACCCGAACATGTGCAAGAGCTTCTTTCAGAGCCTACCAGAAGAATACAGTATTGGATTAACTACCCGATTAATATCAATGATCGTAAATTGGGAACTAGATATATTTTGAAATTTCTCACAAGAGCACCAAAATGATTAAAATTAGAATCAAATTTGACACAAACTTATGATGTCCCCTTTTTTTTTTTTTTTTTGATCAGCAAATATTAGTATTGTTGGAATAGTTAGATTAGCACCTTGGAGGAGGAGTTCTCCTGACCTACTTTCTCCTGGCACTTAAGTGCACCCCCTTGATGCCATTGAGCCAAAGGCCCCTTGGCTACTTATGTCACATTGATCTTCATTTGTTTTTTGTTATAACTTCATTTGTTTTTTGTTATATCTAGACGTAATCCAGATGGATGGGAACTATGAGTAGCTTCCAAAGTAATTTACTATCCTTTAGCTGTCCCCATTGTATAGAAGGAAAAACATCTTTCAGATAAAAGCCAAAAGACACTAAGCATGCAAACTCTACATAACCATTAAAGTTAGGTAGACAGCAGGGAAAGCTTGGAGAACCCAGTCAGCACTCATAATAATATCCGAAAGTTATGACAAATTGGATAACCAATTGCAAGAACTAAGATGTTGCCAACCATAACCTCAGACAGTGTTCTAAATGGCGTTCAGCGCTAGTCGGGCGGCGGGTCGCGCCAGGCAGCCTAGGCACCGCCAAGTGATTTGGCGTTTTTCCAAAATATTTTTTAAGGCAATCAAGCTCCGCCAAGCCCGCCGCCTAGCTCCGCAAAATCTCCCTTAGCCGCCAAGTTCCGCCAAGTCGGCCGCCAAATCTCCCTATCCGCCGAAGGAGCCGCCGAGGGTGAAATCATGGCGCCGAGTGCCTAGGCGGCCATTTAGAACACTGACCTCAGAAATTTGCACAAGTAGGAGTATAATGGTAATTAGTGCATCAAATTCGATTGGCTAAAGTCGAACAACATAATGCCATATAACACTTTCTTGCTTCACTTGAAAAGTCCAGACATCCCGGGCTTCCATTTTGTTTTCTTTCTTTGGATTGGTGGGCTGCCAATATTCTATTGATCAGCGATGATATGCTTTAACACCTGAGTGATTACTGACCATGATCACATCAATCCCTCCGAACAGAAATCAAGAGGAAAGAGAAAGGGGGGAAGGAACTACAGCAAAGGTCACAACAACCACAATCACCTCTATAGTTGTGACAGTAGTTTCTTTAGAGATCGGTTCATGACCTTCACCTACAAGATCCCTGAATGCTGTCATTCCATCAAGTTTTACCTTAAGAGATGAAGATTCAACATCTATTCTGTAATCAGAAAGAAGACAAAACAGAGGTCAAAACAATTAATCTCACAAGTCACATGATCATATCGGAGCAAGTATAACAAATGATCCTATGAGTCCATTAGATGCAAGTTTATCGTTGTGCAAACACGATGGACATAAGTCAGCATGATTGTAGAAAACGGGATTTTGGGGTTCCAATTTTCAAATGTATCCATTCAGAAACTCATTTCAGCCAGAATATCTTTATTGTTATTAACCTTTCAAACAACACATGTTACAAATGGAAATAAGTTACATGAGTAGAAACAAAGTGAAAACTGCCTTACAAAAAAAGAAAAAGAAAAAGAAAAAAAACTGGCAGGACCTTTTATGAAAAGAAAATTGAAATCCACTATTTTCAACCAACAAAAGAGAATAATAATAATAATAATAATAATAATAATAATAATAGATCGTGAACTGGACGAAAATGAAACAAAGGACTGAAAATATACGTGCAGTAAAATTGAACACAGCGAACACCACATACAATGATATCTATGCTCTCATTTAAAAACACAAAGCTAATACTCCCTCCATCCCATAAAGTTGGTCCCCTACGAAACTACGTGCAATTTTTGAACTAAAAAACAAGATACTTATCGACATAATTTTTTGTGCCATATGGATCTTGTTTGATAGATCTTGATGAGATCTTTGAACGGTGCAAAAAAAATGAAAAATTCTTTTAGTAAATATTTTTAAGTTAGAAAATTGCACGTAGTTTCGTAGGGGACCAACTTTATGGGACAGAGGGAGTAAAAAAGGACAGAAAAGCAAAAACCTTTCCACTATAAAGCCAAGTAAGCAAATCCACAATTAAAATTGTGGGCCGCACCAAAGGAGGAAGGGGGTTTAGGTTTCAGATTACTTAAGACTTGGAACAAGGCCTCAATGATTCGACATCTGTGGGCGGTGTGTTCTAAAGCTGATACGTTGTGGATCAAATGGGTGCATACCTATATCATAAAGGATCAAAGTGTTTGGCAGGTTAAGATTCCACATGAAGCTTCTTGGACCATTCGGAAAATTTTTAAGTTAAGAGCTAATGTCCAGCCTTGGATAAAGTGTGTAATTGGGGATGGCAAGGCTACCTTTTTGTGGTTTGACAATTGGCATTCGCTTGGGCCTTTATACCAACGATTTGGCGAATCTGTTGTTTTTAATTTGGGAAGATCCCTCCAAGCTAGAGTGGATTCTATCATTCAGAATGGCATGTGGAGATGGCCTCGCCCTAGAAATGCAATCACCAAGGAGATCATGGCTGGTACTTCACCTGACTTGACCCCAAATATTGTTATCTCTGATTCTGTGCGGTGGACTCTGAATGGTAGTGGTAAATTTACACTCAAATCTGCATGGAATGCCTTGCGTACTGTGTATCCTGTGGTTCCGTGGGCTAAAGGTGTTTGGTTCTCTCACAATGTCCCTCGGTGGGCCTTTATTGAATGGCTAACTTTCCTAGGCAGGTTGTCCACTAAAGATAGACTTCTAAGTTGGGGTCTAGGGGTGAATGCAACTTGTGTCCTATGTTGCCAAGAAGATGAATCCCATGAGCACTTATTTTTTGAATGCGATTATTCTAGGTATGTGTGGACTCGTATGCTTGGTAAGAACACCATTGTTCGACCTTGTTATGGACTAGCTAGGGAAATTGATTGGTTATGCACTCATATGAGGGCAGACTCTTACACCCAAAGGACTTACAAACTGTCCTTAGCTGCATCCATCTATTGGATATGGAGGGAGAGGAATGCTAGGGTATTCAAAGGAATTAGCACTTCTGCTGAAAGTTTGTGGTCCAAGATTGCAGACGAAGTCAAAGCTTGTATGTGTTCTTGGAGAAGGATAAAGCCCAACGATGAGAATAGACGACTGGTCAGGAGCTGGAGTGTGCATTCCAGTATTCTGGCTTCGAGTTAGTTTGCATAGGAGTTGAGTATTGTTGCTTCTTGTAGCATTGTTTGCTTTCTTACTTTGCTATGTTTTACTTTGGCCTTTTGGCCTGACTGCTTGTAAAGGCTATGCCTTATGTTTTGGGTTTGTTTGCGTGCAATGAAATGGTTAAGTTACCAAAAAAAAAAAAAAATTGTGGGCCCTTAATCACCTTCCAATATCAGCATTAATTTTCAACCCTGTTATGGCAACCTGTGCAAACTGAAGTAACTCCTCCCGCTTTGCCTGACAAAGAAAAGTGCAGTTAAACTTTTAATGGAACACCCTGCGCTTTAAATACTGAAATAATGAAAATTGATAGTCTAAAACTGGAATACCTATTAATCTTGAAAGGCAGGAGCAGGCGAGGAAACATGCATGAAAAGGTGACAATAATATAGGGAAAATACTAAAAACAACCCACAGGGCTGTTGTTAATGTTAAGAAGGTTTGTTGGTGCATCCCAAAAGTATATGAAAGTGCATTGAAATGTGATAAATGTACATCCAAAAGTGTGTTGTTTTTGGCATCTTCTTTACGCTGTCAGTAAGCAACATCCCCACACTCAATGTAAGTAAGTTTGTTTTTGTAAGGCAATAAGTTTATTTTACTCCCCATTGCTACTTATGGACATTGCTTCCATAGCAAACTCAAGGCGGGCTTTCTTTACAAACTCCCACAAAATTTTGAAAAAACCACCCCCAACCCGAAGGACCCAACATGATGGAATTTGCTTAGCCCTCATGGGATATGCAGCCACAGAAGTAAAATAAATGTCTAGCGGACACTACAAGGCATTGTTCCAGTCTATTTTAAAATGTATACGAAAAACAAAAAGAAAACTGGATACCAAATTCAATCACAAACCCCAACAACCCCTCAGAAAAAAATTGGAAAGAATGGAGAAAACAGAAACCATTTAACATCCAAAGAGAGTTCTCAAATGTGGACAAACAACATTAAAAGGGAAGCAAAACATTCCAGCTCCTTACCAATACTTCATCTTCATAGCTTGAGAAAGCTTTTGCAAGATCCTGTATACTGCTCACTATTGCATTATGCACTTCTTTCCCTCCAGTAAGACAAAGCCTGCATTTGGTCCAACACAATGGAAAGGTTCAGAAACAAACAGCCCATACGATGACAATACACTTTTCTAATCATCCTGCTTTGGTCAAACCAGAAATACTCATTGGCCAAAATAATTGTGAGCAAACTCACCCAAATAATTCCATGAGTACAGTGACTTCCTCTTCATTTGGCGGTTCAAGAATCTGAAACACACACAAAAGTAAACATGAGTTAATTTCCATGATCAGGAAATATGAACTCAAACTAAGCTTAACCAAGATAGCTCGCAAATTGTGATGCAGAAAGCTCAAGAAGAATAACTAAAAGAGCATATATATCCCAATCAAGCAAAATAAAAGCTTTCAATTATCCTTCAGTGAAGCAAGTAACTTGGGAATTGGGATTAAGTTATCATGGACAAAAAAATTC
The DNA here is from genome assembly GCA_025413875.1 of Rhododendron molle. Taxonomy (NCBI): domain Eukaryota; kingdom Viridiplantae; phylum Streptophyta; class Magnoliopsida; order Ericales; family Ericaceae; genus Rhododendron; species Rhododendron molle. The sequence goes on from CM046390.1 coordinate 20,545,690, forward strand.
TTGCTTGTGCTTGCCACGAGACTGGTAGATTAGGCTCACACCAATCGCCTAATAAATGTGTCCCGGAAAAGTACTTTTACAAACAAGCAGTGCATAGAATGTGCATCAACCTTATCTTTCAAGACTACATAATAAATTTAACTCCAAAATTTACAGGACACCATCATGCTTCTCTTTAGCTGATAACAAGAAGAAATAACAATAACTAATTCCACTTACCATAGATATCGTAATGCCCTCCAAAGCTTGGCTGTATAGAAAGACATCCAGAAAATTCATGGGTTCACCCGCCAAATCAGGATCATAATACAGAACCTATCCATGATTGGCAAGGGTTAGCAACGAGTCTATCAAAGGATGCATCCATCAACAACTTATAATGTCACAGACCAACTTCCATCGTCAAATTAATCCAAACATAACTTGCAAGCATTTAATAAACCAACGATGTGCTACCAGAGACTTGTCTTGTTCTCTGCCTACGCTATACAAGAGAGCACAGACCATGTTATTACATTATAAATAATTTTCCTAATAAAATCATACATCAGTAAATCAAAGAGAGGATGGGTACACAATCTTATGCCAGCAGAATGTACTTTACTAATGAACAAAGCATGTTAAATCATTTGATCCTGGGTGCAATCCAAATAGCAATCACAGTAATGAAGGAGACTGGTTTCTTAGAGTTACCGAGTGTCAATCAAAAAGTAAAAGGCAGAGGTGTATCATAATAGTATTTCAACCCACATTTCATGTGTTAAAGAGCACGCCCCAGCTTAACCAAAGGAAGCAAGGAGCTGACTCCAGAGAACAACAAACACATAACACTTGAAAACATAAAAAGTTTCAACTTACTTCTAGATCACCAGACCCAATCAAATACTTAAAAAGTAAAATGATAACAGTTGGAGAGTAGAAGAATAAAGGCCCAAAAGGAGGTAACTAACATGAGAAGGTTAGTCTATACCCAAAAGCTATCAACAGAGATTTTATTCATTAAAACTAGACTGACACGCCCCGGATACATTAATATTTCTCCTACCTTAGCCTGCCAGAAGTCATGAATTTGGAACCCTCTGATACGACAATGTTTTACAAAGTTCAGTTCCCCAAAAGTATGGGGCCATTACCCCATATATAACAGTCAAAAGAAAAGCTTCCACCAACACAGATAGTGAGGGTTATTAATATCCAAACTTCCACAAAAAGAGAATATCAAGTATCAACATCAAACTATATGATTACGAGGGCGTCAACCATGACAAACCTAGAGCATTGACCAAAAACAAGTATCATAATTGGTCATACCAAATTACCAATACAACAAATATGAAAGACCTATTTAACAAAGTAGGATTTTACTCACTATTGAAGGCCTTTTCACAGTATCCTTTGGTTCTTCAGAAGGATGATTCTGCTGAGGATTCTTTTCTTTATCATCCAAAGGAACCACGGATAGTTTATCAATTTCTTTAAGCGCTGCCAACCATCTTTTCATCAACTGAATTCTCTCTGCTCCCCTACAGGAAACTGAAGCTTCTTCTAATCTTTTAACAGTCTGTCTGAAGCTTTTGAAACTTCGAGCCCCCTGCATATGCACAAAACTTCAACATATCAAATAGTACCTATTAAAACCAAGAACACAAGGGAGGAGGCTTTACGAGTAAACCAAACTCACCTACTCGGAAAACTTGTAATAATATGTACCTCCAATAATCGTGTGACACACTCAGATTGTTAAAAAAAAAAAAAGGCCAATACATCTTCCCAAATGAATACAATAACGATTGAATATAAACAAATCACTTTTTGCAAATTAAGAAGCAAAATCTTCTTGTTCATTTTGTCTTCTTTTTTCTTTTTCCAGATGAGCAAAAACTAACCAGTAAATCTCGATGCCATTTTATTGAAGAGAACCATGAATCGACATTCAAAAATGTAAAATCACCCCCTTTGAATGCTCATTCCAACGTTTGTTCGCTAATCAAACTGAAGTAAATGAACCATCATTTCCTTCCTCCATAAAATTATTCCAGGTAATCAAACACTACCTTGTCTGACTTAGAATGGCCAAGAATGATATTCTTCCACTGTTTAGCACACAACAGAAATGCTTAACTACACGTACCTAGCACTTATGTGCTCTTTTAGCATACATCTCTAACTTTCCCAAAATAAACATCACATTTACGATACAAGAAGGTGTAAATAGCAGTCCAAATCCAAGTATAAGCCCCAACACTTCAGCCAAGATTCAGACAATACCCAACGAATTAGCAAATCACGAGGGTTGAAATGCAGCATTCAGAACAAGAAGCAGAAAGGATACGGCGCTAAGTTAGGGTAATTTACCATCCGATCTTGAATGATTTTGGCGCCTTCGGCTACGGCTTGACCAGCGTGTTGGACGACGGAGTCGGCGTAGTTCTTGACGGTGCGAGTGAGGTTGTTCTTGTTCCCGACCTCCACGGCTTTGCTCACCGCAGATCTAAACCACGACGACATTCTTGCTTCACTTCTCTTAGGGCTTGGCTTATACGAAATGCAATGATTCAAAGGGTCTTTCTATGGGTGTGTTTGACAGTTTGTGTGTGTGTACATACAGGATGAGAGAGAAACAGAAGCTGGTGATTATAGCAGCGGGTGATGAGTGAGATTCGTGAGAGTGAGAAACAGAGATTGTGGACGGAAGAAGATTTTGATGATGGGCTTTTGGACATTTTTTGCGACGGACAAGGGGGAGGGGGGAAGAAGAAGAAACAGAAATTACTAGTCAAATAAGGTACGGTTGACGTTAACAGGTTAACTGGACTAAAGACGGTGTCGTTTTTGTCTTGGTGGAATTTGTTTGGCCGCCGCTATTTGCAGCCCAGTTTGTGGTACTCGCAGCCGATTAAAATTTTTATGAAAAAGAGACAAAAATGCCCTCATGCAGTTTGACCATTATACCCCTAAGACCTCATGTTAATTTACCATTTTATCCTTTAATAATATTACACCCAACCCAATACATACAACCACAAAAAGACTACTGAATTCCCTTCATTCATCCCGAAGGACCAGAACCCTCCCATCCATCTCCCTTCTCCATTCAAGCTCCTCCATTTTTGTCCGTACCCAGCTGCCATCACCCACCACCAGGCCCTCCCACCAGCAGGCAAGTCTACCTATCTTCCTCCTCTCCTCTTCCTCCTATATTGTCAATGGAAACCTCAATTGCTTCATCTCCCTCCATTGATAAACAAGAAATAGGGGACCCATTAATACACCGCGATTTGGAGTCAGAAGATCACACAATGGAAGTTGAGAAACAAGTCCCAGATGTTGTAGTGACGGAGCAAAAATCGCAGTAAGAGGTAAGCCCGCCCTCCATTTTAAATTTCAGAAGGCCTCCATTTTCAATTTCAGTTCTGGCCCGACACAGTTGGACACACAGTGCCAAAACTTTACTAACTTTTCGGATTATAATGTCTGAATTATGTACAACTATTCGGATATTAATATCCGAATATTGTCAACATTGTTGGACTCTTATATCCGAACATAGTGCCATTTTTCAGATATTAATATCTAAATGAAACTGCAGAGAATCCTGCACGTACAGTTGGACAGACAGTGCCAAAACTTTACTAAATTTTCGGACTCTTATATCCGAATTGTGTGCCAGCTTTCAGATATTAATATCCGAATGAAACTGCAGAGAATCCTCCACTTACGTGGTTTGTCTTTGGGTGTTACAGGGTAACACTTCAACACTTGGTAGTTATGTAGGGCCATCGACTATACCTACTTCCACTCCTCCTCCATATGATTATACGAAACATTTTACAACGGAGATGGTGAGTGCTTTTTTGATAAAGCATTTATCATGTGCAATCTTATATTACGGGTTGTAATTTTGTTTTTATGTGTGTGTAGGTTTTTGCATCCGATGAAGCGTTGATAAATTGGATAAGATGCACCGGTAAACAACACGGGTTTATCATTACGATTAAGGGTTCTGAGAAATGTATTAAAAATCGCACACCTAGGATGAGGTTTTCATGTGAAAGGAGCGGTAAGTATAGGCCGTTTGTGAAGAAGGTTGATGGGAAGGAGGTAGCTGTGAAGAAAAGAGTGCGGTCCACAGGCACCAAAAAATGTGAATGCCCATTTGAATTGAAAGCTGTAAAGGGTAATGATGGTTGGACTGTCTCTGTCCATAATGGCACTCACAACCATCCTCCAGCGGTGTACTTGGAGGGCCATTCGTATGCTGGGAGGTTGTCGGTAGAGCAGACTAGCACGGTGGTTGATTTGTCAGTCGCTTTGGTGAAACCCAAAGAAATCCTAACCCATTTGAAGGTTCAAGATCCTGAGAACGTAACGTCTATCAAAACCGTGTACAATGTACGACACAAGTACCGAGTGATAGAGAAAGCTGGAAAATCGCAAATGCAACATTTGTTGGATCGGCTAGAAAAGTACCAGTACGTTCATTGGACCCGTGGGAATGAGAATGAGAATGTCACAGAGTTGTTTTGGTCTCCCCCATCTGCAGGGGAGATGTTACGTGCTTTTCCCCGAGTGTTAATGATGGATTGCACATACAAGACAAATAAGTACAAGTTTCCTTTGCTTCAAATTGTTGGTGTAACATCGACGGAGATGACTTTTTGTGCAGCGTTTGCTTTCATGGAGTGTGAAAAAACGGAAAACTACACTTGGGTCTTGGAGAAGCTAAAAGGCATGATGGATCCCAACGCGCTTCCGTCCGTTATTGTCACGGATTGGGAGTTGGCACTTATGAATGCCATCACAAATGTTTTCCCTCATGCTATCAACCTCCTATGTAGGTGGCATATTGGCAAGAACGTATTAGCCAAGTGTAGAAAGATGTTTGATGACAAGATGTGGGAGGAGTTTATTTGCAGTTGGGGCCTAGTTGTCCTTTCAGCGAGTGTTGCACAGTACGAGGAGCGGCTTTATGTTTTGAAGCGTGATTTTGAAATGGTTCCTGCAGCACTTGAGTACGTTGAGAAAAATTGGTTGGTACCATACAAAGAGAGGTTTGTAGGAGCTTGGACGGACAAAGTCATGCATTTCGGAAACCTAACAAGTAACAGGTAAACGCTTCGTTCGCAACTCAGGCATTTTCCTTAATAATCATGTTATTCACGCGTTTTTTGAAAATTTTCATATGTTCATGCTATTTGCTACGGCTAATATCTTGCTATATATTCATAGGGCCGAGAGTTCACATTCGAAGCTAAAAAATCATCTTGAAAACTCGCAATGCAATTTTGATACTATATGGGAGAAGATTCACAGATTGATGCTATTGCAAGTTACTGAAGTCAAAGCTTCTTTTGAGAAGAGCCTAAATTATGTGCAACATGATTTTAGGACAACTTTATTTGATAGACTAAGGGGAGTTGTTTCGTCGAATGCCATGACACTTGTTTTAGCGGCATCCCATCAAGTAGAATGGTTTGTGGAATCAAAGCGTCAGTGCGAGTGTTCTTTGAGGCACACTCATGGTTTACCTTGCGCTCATGAGATTGGTCCTTACAAGATGGGAAATATCCCCCTACCGATTGAGTTAATCCATGAGCATTGGAAGAGGCTTTCTTTGCTTGCACCCCAGAATGAAGGTTCGATGGAAGAGACGCTTTTGGCTCACTTTGATTGTTTTTACAACAAGTTCATGAATGAAGAAAACTACGATGTAAAGGTCAATTATGTTAAGAAGATGCAAGAGCTGGCGCATCCGAAAAGCAGTTCTCTCCTTGAACCCAAAGTGAATGCACAACCACGCGGTCGGAAGTCAACGAAAGAAAAAAATGCAGCCAAAGAAAGAAATTCGACGCATAGGGGTCCCTCGGAGTTTGAGCATGTTCTGGCCTCCCTTCAAACCCCTAAGCCCGTCAAAGAGATACCGCGGCGCAATCCGAAAGGGAAAGCAAAAGTTCCAGCACAACTTTTTATATGCCCCTTCATCAATCAGTTCCCGGAAGCAATAAGACCTTACATAGAATCGGTTCAGGATGTTGACGATGATGGGAATTGTGGGTTTCGGGCAGTGTCGGGCTTCATGAAAGGCAATGTTCATGAGTGGTTAATGGTCAGAAGTGATTTGTTGAAAGAGTTGGAAACACATCTACACCTTTACGAACAAGTGGTAGGGGGGACCCAAAGGGCTAGGGAATTACTTCACATCTTGTCATGGTATGAAAGTTCGGCGCCCCAGGAACATTGGATGACAATGCCAGACATGGGTCACATCATAGCATCTGCTTATAATTGTGTCCTTGTCCATTTATCAAATGTTCAATGTCTTACATTCCTCCCCCTCCAATCGAAGCCTTTACCCTCCATGAAACGAAAGGTTATTGCTATCGGGTTTGTTGACGGTGGACACTTTGTACAGGTATTATTTTGGTAAATGATTTGTTGTCATCTATATAATGAATTGTGCTCTTTAAGTCCAACTGAATTTATCTTATATAAATACCTAATGCAATATGACAGGTATTCCTAAAAAAAGGTTCGCCTATGCCTCCAATAGCTTGCAATTGGAAAAGACATCGTCTTTCTATCGCTAAAAATTGGGATGCAGCACATGTTGCGGCCATTCAAAAGTTCAATGAGATCATCGGCGTTGATGTAGCAACCAAGGAGGTCATCGATGTCAAGTAGCCATTTTTAGATTGAGAAGCGATTTCATGTGTTGTATTACATAATGTGTTATAATGTTATGGACATTGGATGATTACGTCTGGTTGTAGTTTTCGGATCGTGAAGGAAACTCTTATATTGTATTTTTGTTTAAAAACTCTTAGTTGTGAAGTCTGTGACATTCTGTTTGGAAAGTAGAATGGTGTCATGGTAGCTCAGAGTTTTCATTCCGTTTGGATACTAGAATCCAATTAAAGGTATATAAATCAGATATTAAAGTCCGAAAATGGTTATAAATTTCGGATAGTTGTTTCTGAAGATATTGATCCAATTCGAACATTAGTATCCGAATGGTGTCATTGTATCTCTTACTTTTCGTTATGTTTGGAAATTGGAATCCAATTAAAGATAGTCAAATCAGATATTAAAGTCCGTAAATGGTTATAGCTTTCGGATATTTGTTTCCGATAGTATCCGATTGTTGTCATTGTATCTGATAGTTCTCATTCTGTTCGGTAATTAAAATCCAACTAATGGTATATCAATCGGAAATTAAAGTCCAAAACCTTGTACATATTTTGGATATTTATTTCCGAACGTAATTTTCCCCGAATGAATTGGCTGTAATGGACAACAAAGAGTATGTATAGAATGGGAGTTTGAAAATCAGCTCCATTATTCATTATTATTCATTATTGGTTAGAATGGGATGTACGTGACAATAGGACTATTGAATACGTGACAACTGGACTATTGAATGATTGAAACCAATATTTTTCAAACAATATTATTGTAAAATATGAAATTTATGAACATTAATGTTTTTGGTAGAAAACATATATTTGTCTAACGCATTGTGCGTTCATACGACACTCATTTAAATCAAAATTTTGACATACGAATTATTTGTGCGTAAGAGAGTATCAACAATGATTCAAACCATTAACCTGCCCTTTTTCGTGCCCTACTTAACATTCATATTTTCACGATATCCAATTGGCACAAACATCCTAATAGTTGTCCGCAATAAAATAAAAGTCATTCCATCACAGAAAGTAGTCCATGAACCATGGCCATAAAGTGTGCCCAATAAATACCAGGCCATAAAGTCCATCAAAAACAAGACATAGAACACTAAGTCTCACGTACGGTCACGACATCGGCGCCTAGTGTAACGACTCGCCTCAGCAGCCTCTGAAATAGGGCCTGCTCTGCTCGCTTCAGCAGCCGCCGAACTAGGGCCTGCTCTGCTCGCTTCAGCCGCCGCTGAACTAGGGCCTGCTCTGCTCGCTTCAACAGCCTCCGGTCCCCTCAATGTCCTCTGCACTTCAACAAGTGCTTGTCGCAGTTCATACGGGCAAGTTGAAGTCGTAGCCCTAGTCCCACCCAAAACACTGTCCAAAATGGCCAAAGCCGCTGCATTGCGCTCTTCCGCACTCTCGGTATACGGCACCGCTACGGGATAGGGTGAGACCCTCAAGTGGGAGACCTTTGAGAACCAAGGAAGGTAGTCGGGGTTTGACTCCCACGGGACTCCAACCTGAATCGGAACTCGTTTGTCCGCATTAATGACATGATCGCGCCAATTTTCCCATTGACCATCTGTGTACGCATAGACCACACTGTACGAATGACTATTACCACCTCTACTACCTCGCAACGGGACTAACGGAGGCCCAGGGACCAACTGCACTATTCCAAATTGCCTCAAGACTCTATCAGGTAGGTACGGCTCAAGGACGGCCATGGCACGGATGCAGCCAGTGTAGAAAACAACATCTGCGACTACTTGCCTCCGATCTGTGTACGGCTCAAAAATAACCTGCCCAACAAAAACATTTTGACGTTACAAAACATAATTTCTTATTTCAAGATAAGTATTCAACTCAAAACATACTTAAGCTTTCCACTAACCTGACTAGGACGTAGATCGTCTAACATCCCACGGTAGTGGTAAATGGTCTCCATTGTAGTCTCCCGACGCGACAACCAACGTGTTGCCAATGGTAGGTCGTCCGTATAGGCTGGGTCCCGTGCGTGTCGAAACATAGGAAAATGCTCCCGAATCCATGCCTGCATTTTATTACACATAATACATATAATTACTAATGATTAAATGGAATAAGAATACATCACAGGTATGAATGTGTCCGAGTCTGTATTCAAGCCTCACTCATAGTTGTCAATGTCCCGTGTCCATGTTGGACACGGTGTCGTGTCCGTGTCCGTATCCGGATCCAAGTCTCAGTCATAGTTGTCAATGTCCCATGTCCGTGTCCGTATCCAAGTGTCACTCATAGTTGTCAATGTCCTGTGTCCGTATCCGTATCCAAGTGTCACTCATAGTTATCAATGTCCCGTGTCCATGTTGGACACGGTGTCGTGTCCGTGTCCGTATCCGGATCCAAGTCTCAGTCATAGTTATCAATGTCCCATGTCCGTGTCCGTATCCAAGTGTCATTTATAGTTGTCAATGTCCTGTGTCTGTATCCGTATCCGTATCCAAGTGTCACTCATAGTTATCAATGTCCCGTGTCCATGTTGGACACGGTGTCGTGTCCGTGTCCGTATCCGTATCCAAGTCTCAGTCATAGTTGTCAATGTCCCATGTCCGTGTCCGTATCCAAGTGTCACTCATAGTTGTCAATGTCCTGTGTCCGTATCCGTATCCAAGTGTCACTCATAGTTATCAATGTCCCGTGTCCATGTTGGACACGGTGTCGTGTCCATGTCCGTATCCGTATCCAAGTCTCAGTCATAGTTGTCAATGTCCCATGTCCGTGTCCGTATCCAAGTGTCACTCATAGTTGTCAATGTCCTGTGTCCGTATCCGTATCCGTATCCGTATCCAAGTGTCACTCATAGTTATCAATGTCCCGTGTCCATGTTGGACACGGTGTCGTGTCCGTGTCCGTATCCGTATCCAAGTCTCAGTCATAGTTGTCAATGTCCCATGTCCGTGTCCGTATCCAAGTGTCACTCATAGTTGTCAATGTCCTTTGTCCGTATCCGTATCTGTATCCGTATCCAAGTGTCACTCATAGTTATCAATGTCCCGTGTCCATGTTGGACACGGTGTCGTGTCCGTGTCCGTATCCGTATCCAAGTCTCAGTCATAGTTGTCAATGTCCCATGTCCGTGTCCGTATCCAAGTGTCACTCATAGTTGTCAATGTCCTGTGTCCGTATCCGTATCCGTATCCGTATCCAAGTGTCACTCATAGTTATCAATGTCCCGTGTCCATGTTGGACACGGTGTCGTGTCCGTGTCCGTATCCGTATCCAAGTCTTAGTCATAGTTGTCAATGTCCCATGTCCGTGTCCGTATCCAAGTGTCACTCATAATTATCAATGTCCTGTGTCCGTATCCGTATCCAAGCGTCACTCATAGTTATCAATGTCCCGTGTCTGTGTCGAAAGTAATATTCAGATATAATTAATGTACAAAAAATATTTGAATACAACTATGTACCTCCAACAAAGACGTGTAATCACTCAACTGCTTGCAATTACATCTGTTTGCTTGTCCAAGTTGTCTGTACAAATGGCCCAACCCTCCTACACCCCAAGCATAGTTGTGAACCCGTCCCAAGTCTTCCAAAAGGGTGAGGAACTGAACAGAAACCGTCGTCCCAGTCTTGTCAGCAAATATAGTGCTGCCAAGAAGATAGAGCAAGTAAGCCCTTGCGCAACAATCAACCCTTTCCTCCGAGTCCTCATCTGCCACCTGACTGAAGTGTCATACAACCATTCAAACTTAACGCGATTGTTTGTTGTAACTTCATTGTCCGCAACGACCGCCGTCACACCAAGACACCTCTGTACCATTGCCACACACTCCTCCCTCGTCTTCTCCATTGCATGCACTGCTAACCCCTCCACTTAAAGCCCAACAAGCTACGGCACGTCATCCAATGTAATAGTCATCTCCCCAAATCGAAAGTGAAAGCTATTTGTCTCCGGATGCCATCTCTCCACAAAGGCAGACAGTAATACTTTGTTGCCGTACGAAGAAATAATCTGAGAAAGTGGAAACAACCCTGAACTTCTGACCCTCATAAGTAACCTCTCGTTTGCCTCCACTAGTGACCACTTCCTCAAATTACGTCCATGCGAGTGCAGTTTCAACAACGGTCGCTCTCTACCGTTCCAAATATCAAAAGCAACATGGTTCCTAAAATCCACTAATAAACTCCGATCTTGTGGACCAACTGCCTCATCGTGTACCTCGTCTTGCCTCGCCTGACGGCCTCCCCCTCCTCCTCTCCCCCGTCCTTGTCCTCTGCCCCGTCCTCGTCCTCTCCCCCGTCCTCTGCCTTGTGTCATTTCCTGTATATATTGCAAACAATAGTTTAGTATAATAAATGAATTATAAATGAAACATAAACGAAAAATTCTAACTTTCATGTACCTCGTCCTCATGTTGGTCAGACTCACGCTCATTCTCCCGTACATCAATATGTGGCTCATCCTCACAAATTTCAGCATGTGGCTCATTCTCCCCTACATTAGCATGTGGCTCATCCTCCCCTACATTATCATGTGGCTCATCCTTCCGCACAACAACATGTGGCTCATCCTCCTGTACCTCTGAATGTATCTCAACCTCCACATCCTTCTCTACCTGAGCATGTTGCTCAACCTCCACATCCTCCCCTACCTGAGCATGTTGCTCAACCTCCACATCCTCCCCTACCTCCGAATGTACCTCAACCTCTTGCCTCTGCCCTCGTCCTCGTGTTTTTAGTCGTTTACTTTTTGAAGCTAAAACTTGCTCTGCCTTCCTCTTCCTTGCAGAAACGGTAGGAGGAACTCGTTTGATTTCCTGTACATTACAAACAATACCTTAGAACCGTAGTTCTCAAAATCGTACGATTAAAAAAAACGATACGAATGTATACATGAATCTATACGAATCTACCTCACGATGTTGCTCAACCACCACATCCTCCTCAGCCCCAACCTCTTGCCCTTTCCCTCGTCTTCGTGTTGTTCCTCGTTTACTTTCTGAAGCTAAAACTTGCTCAGCCTTCTTCTTCCTTACAGATCTGGTAGGAGGAACTTGTTTCATTTCCTGTACATTGCAGACAATACATTAGAACTGTAGTTGTCAAAATCGTACGATTCACAGAAAACGATATGAATCTATACATGATCATAAGCAATGAATGCTAACGTCTTCATAACAAGCAGAATTAAATCTTATACCAACAAGAGAACACAATCAAGGTTACAGTGGAGTGTGGATATCCAGATTCTATTGTATCGACAAAGTCATATAATAGAAGACATGAATTAAATATAGCAGGATGGGATACTAATTTTTGAATAAAGATAAGTAAATCGGATTCTAATAATAAAAATAGAGGAGACTAATCAGACTGTAATGTCCGAATGGGGTATAAAGATTTGGATATTAAAATCCGAACGACGCAATAAAATCTGGCTATTAAAGGCCACCATCCTGCCAAGCCACTTGCTAGAATGACATACGAAAACAGTGCCTGATCAAAAGCGTTGTCCTAAATATGAAGGAACTTTGTATCATGCTTAGGTCCAGAATTACCAGACTACCCCACTTGAAAGTTAGTTCAGAAGTGTTCAAAGAGAACAATTGCGAAGGAGTTAGTTCAGAGAACTTTCTTCCATGCCACATTTGGTCAAAGTATTGCAGTTACTTATTCAACCAATGTGACAGTACATAGCCAAATACGTACAGAAGTTGTTTGGTTGTTCATGATAAGACCAATGAATATGAAGAAAATTAATGCGAAATAAGACCATTTAGTTTGTTCACAAATTTAGAAATTAACGTCAACTGACAAGATGACACGTACATGACAGAAACTGTATAAGTAGGTTAGAAAACATAACAACACGAACATTTCTCCTATACTGTTAGCGTGTACATATTCAACTCTGCTTGCACGCCACTTTAGGCTCCGCAAGCATAAAATACAGCCAAAAACCACAGTGAGTGAAATACATGAGCCATGTTTAATGTAACGATATGTTTGGCGCCAACTAGCAAGAATGAACTGGATATGCAATCTTGGTATTCTCAATTCTGTATCCCTTGTACGTTTATTAGGGGTTTAAGTGTAGAATTGACCCATGATCTTCGTTTGGTCGCGAATCAACCCCTGGCCTCTTCTATTCCCATTTCCCATACAAAGCATTGGATTAATTGCAAGCAAAAGTCCATCTAATGTGTATCCCATGCATATTCCCATTTGAGGACGCCTTTTTTTCCCCACTAATCAACAAGTATATGCTTGTTGATAAAAAAAAAAAAAACAAAAGTATATGCTTGTACGTTTGTATGACTAGAACATTTCCGAAAAACAAAATCTCTTTCAAAAAAAGAGAAAGATTTGTACTGTTATTAGTCGTTATCAATTAATCCTATATTGTTTTGGTGATTACAAGTATCACCATCGGTTCAGTAGGAAACCATATATTACATCTCATGCACCCGAATCATGTAATCTCGGTCAAGAAGGGCTGTCAAGATTAAGACCAGTCCCTGTAGGGGTGGGATAGTGATAAAAGAGCCAATCGGAAATTAAAATCCGAATGAGGAAATCAATTTCAGATATAAAAATCCGAATAGGGGGCTAACAATCAGACTTCAATATCCGAAAATGTGGAAAATAATTGGGCTCTAATTCCGATCAGATCTAAATTGTACAAAATAGCATTACGTACTTACTGTGGGTTTCTTAAAAAAATTCAAACAAAAATCGAAAAAACCCGCGTAATAACAAGATTCAAAATTTTACCGATGTTCAACTTTGAAAAAGTCGGTGATGCCGGAGTGTTGGGCTTTCTTCTCACACCTCCTTCGCCTCAAAATTAACCTGCTATTTATGGTGTGGTGAGAGTGCTGTTGTGGTGACAGATGGAGGAGAAGAAAAAACGGGGCAAGAGAAGAAGAAATACCGTGGGTAGTGGCAGGAGAGAGAGAGGGAGACGGGAGGTGGGGGGCGGAGGAGAGAGAGAGAGGGAGACGGGAGGTGGCGGGGGGGGGGGGGGGAGGAGAGAGGGAGGGAGACGGGAGGTGGGCGGTGGCGGCGGAGGAGAGAGAGAGAGGGAGCCGGGAGGTGGCGGTAATGGTGGGTGGTGGCGGGCTGTGGTCTGGAACGGATTGGAATTGGAGCTGTGGAAGACAGCTGTGGAAGAAAACCTAGAAGGAAAGGGAATGAACGGGAGCTGTGAATGAACGGGAGCTGTGGGTTGTATGTTTATTGTGTTTTATTTTTATTGTGTTGTATGTTTTTTGTATGGAAGGGCAAAAAGGGAAATTTAGGGATAATTTGTTGGCTGCAAGTAGCAAATTCTTATAAGGTGGTGGTTTGTATGTAGCAATTGACTGCGAGTAGCACAAACTGGGCTGCGAATAGCGGCGGCCATTTGTTTTGGTCAATTCTATTTGCAACTGAAATTTACTGTATGTAGTCTGTTTTTAAATAAAATCATATTCGGACAAATATGTCCTCAAAAAATGAACAAAAATACCCTTAAAATTTCTATATACAACTACATCCACACCACCACCGGTTCCATCATAGCCACCATCTTCCTTCCTCCCTCCCTGCTATGTTTCCCCCTAGCCACCAGAACCCACCTACGGCCCACCACCAAACCCTAAACAAAGATCCGAAAAAATTGTCGTCACCAACCTGTGCAAAGTAAAATTTTCTCCCACGATTGCTATCGGTGCCTTTACGAATCACGATGTTCCCCTCGACAATGATGAACCAAAAACGACAACGACGACGATGAGTTCCCTTTGTAAAAGTAGTCCATCGCGCATTACCAAAAAGCGTGATGCCAATTGCGCATTCACGAAATGCGTTTTACAGAGCATGACACATTCTGGAAAAAAATCATGATGCATCTTCAAGACGCGTTATAAAGGGTTCAGATTTTAAAACTCGGAAGTGATATATATTTTCGAATTTTAAAGTACGAATTTGTTTCTGAACCCATTCAGATATCAAAATCCGAATATTTCTTTGATTTCCAAGTATTAAAATCCGAATTTTGCAAACATTTTCGGGTTTTGAAATTTTTCTAAATTTTTTGAGAATGTTCATCGACCATGTCGACAAAATTTTTTTTTGAAGGAGGTGGTGTTGCCTGGTATAAAGGAGGCGGTGATGGCGAGTCTAGTGGTGGTTTGGCGGTGATGGAGTGACTAGTGGTTGGGGTGACTTGGTGTGATGGTGGTGGAGGATTGGTTTTGGCTTACGTAGAAGAAGGGGGAGAACGGGGGAGAGAGAAAAGTAGAGGGAGAGAAAATGACAAACCAAAACGAGGGAATGGTGTTGCTGCAGGTGATGGAGGTGGTTATTGTGGCTGACAACGGTGGTGATGGAGGCTGGTGGTGGTGGTGGTGTGTTCTGGTGATGGTGGTGCTGCATAAGGGTAATTTGGGAAGTTCATGGATATTTGTTCGATTGTATATAGCAAATTGTTATAAGATTTATGGATTTTGTTTAGCACAGGCTACATGCAGTAAATTCGCAATTGTATATAGCATCGCCCTTTGTTTTCTGTACTAATTGGAAGTGGTGGACTGGCGACCTAATCATATCCTACCATTATGTATGAGAATTGATGTTCATGCTTCCCTTTTATTCAAATGCACTCCCTCTCTTGTTTTGTAGTGATGTGAAATTATATGATTATCCTTTTTATATTTGAAGAAAAAAATGTATAAAGGATAGTTTTGTAATTTTATATAAAATGAAGATAAAAAATGGAGCGTACTTGAACAAAAGCTGATTGTGAAAATTAATTTCCTTTATGTATATATGTACGTTTGAAATGTATGTAAGCTCGTTAAGTCAGTATGGACAAATTTTTTAAGACCCATTTTTTCACCCCAAACTTGGATTTTGTTAGCTTGGACCAAATTTATACATGGACAAATGTGTAAACTAAAATTCCTGTGTCAATCGCAAAAAACTGGGATAAAAAAAAATAGGTGATTACAATATTTGAACGCTATGGGGTGATTTTGACAAAACTTAGGATGACGATAAGTTGATCAAAACTTAACCTTTTTGGGGTGATTCTTGTATTGAAATCGAAGGTCTCGACACCCATTACAATTTTTATTAAGAAAACCTAAGCCTAAAATTTACCCTAAAAATGCGGCGGGGGGGGGGGGAAGATGATTTAAGGGGACATATGAGCTTCTCAAAAAATCAAATAAATGTGGTAGTTGTTTTGATGACCTTGGTGCAGGGAATAATCTTGAAAAGGATAGTAATGGATTGCCCCTCTCTCTATGTTTGAAAATCAAGAGAGCAAATGGAGTGGATGATGATGTTGAATGGTGATCATGGTGATCTTTGGGAGGTATGGGGTAGGGCTATCCACGGGTCAGATTTGGTTAGGTTCAGGTCGGGTTGGACCCGACCCGACTTTAGTCAGATTGCCAAAATGTCCACTTGAGACTGATCGAATCATTGGTCGAGCTCTGACTGAAACATGGTTGGGTTGGAGCCGTTGGGTTTGGTCGGGTCATCGGATTTAAAAAAAAACAAAAAAACCTACGTTCATATAGAAATGTTGGAGAGAGATTGAATAACCCATACACAAATGTTAGGGGAGTGATCGAACAACAATAACTCAATAAGATTCAAAGATTCATGTGCCAAAGATTTTACACCATCAAAAAACTCAACAACCATAGATCTATAAACTCTTTTTTTGAAAAATCAAAATTTTGATTCAAAAATTACAGTGGCACAGAGGACGAGGAACTACTGCAAATCTCTGTTCTTCTCCTCCTTCTTCTAAAAGCCTTCATTCTTATATATACCTTCGTTCTTCTACAGATCTACAAACCTTTGTTCTTCTCCTTCTAGACAGTTGGGAACGACTGCGAGGAAGATGTCATCGAGGACGAGGTGGAGAAGCCGCCGCAACCGGCGAAGGAGTGGTGGGGAAGCTGGCGTAGGTGTGGTGGCGGGCGTTTGGGAGGAGAAGGAGAACTGGACCGGGAGGAATAGGTCAGTGAAGGAGAAGAATTGAAGAAGGAAGTGAACGACGGTCAAAATTAGGTTTTTTTTTTCCTTTTATACTAAATAAGTCGATCGAGTCGGGTAATCCGAAAAGTAATCCAGTACACCCGACCGACAGAAGAAAAAATTTCTTGATTTTGGACCCGAATCCGTGTTTTCGGGTCGAGTTCGGTCGGGTGGTCGAGCGGGCTGGATCCATGGACAGCCCTAGTACTATAGGAGGTGTAAGAGGGGTAAGGGAGGTAATCATGTGAGTGTAGGAGAAGCGATGGAGTGTTGGCCATGGCTTTGAGGGTGGGGTGTTGATAGTGGTAGGTGCGTGTTGTCTTAGATTTTCTAAATTAGTGACAATGTAATTACTTTGTTTAGGGTGTTCAGGTCCAAATCCAAAAATTAGTCCCACTACAAAAATCTAGTTACATAATCACATGATTAGATAAGTTAGTATAAAGCATATTCACTAAAATATATATATATATATACACACAAACACACACACATACACACACATCTTCATAAGTAAAATTTTTTTATTCTAGATTTTAAAAATTATGGTCGTTACATATAGTTTCCAGTATGAAAACTTGCATTATTATATGACGGTTTTTAGTTTTGTGTTTGAGAACTTGCATTAGTATTAGACAATTTAGCAATTTTGAGCCTGAGAACTCTCTCTCTCTCATAATATTATGTTGGAAAATTCTTATGAGTGATTGAATATTTTTGCATAACTCATTAATCCCGTGACAAACGTCTAACTTTTGTGTATCGTAATTCTCGTTGAAATGGTTTTTGATTGTTTTATTCAACTGCCCGAAACTCTTGAGGCTCCCCATAACTCACTCGCATAAGATATTCTTTTACCAATAGTTCTTAGTAAAAGTTTCAGTTGTAGTTCTCCAATTTGACTATGAAGAAAATGAAAGATTTATTAGTTCAAGCTGATGAAAAATAAGGGAGAAACTCAATTTACACAAACTCACAAAAAATAGGTTATTAATCTATCACATATCATAAAACTAACTCACACTTTGTAAGACCAATTTTTTAGCCCGGACTTGGATTTTGTTTGCTTGGCCTAAATTTAAATGTGCACGTGCGCAAATTGAAATCCCTTAATCTATCGCAAAAAACTAAACGTTTGGGTTAAAAAAATGTTATTACAACAATTGAACATTGACATATTTTTGTTGCAAATAAATATTTTAGTGATAGAATTTTTCATGATAAATTTACTTGCACAAAATTTATTTTGTGATAGAATTTTATGATAACATTTGCCTATTGAATTTTTTAGGATAACATTTTAGTGATAGAAACCTATTTTGATAACATGTATTTGCCTACACAAAAACTCCTTTGTAACTAAGTACTAGGTGCTTTGCGACGTGCAAGGCACGTATGTCATGCCCATTGTGGAGATCGATTTTGATTGTTTCTGAAATTTTAAATGTGTACAAGCATAGCAAAAGTTATATGCATAAGTTTGATCAAGGGTTCGATCATAACTAACTGTTTGCAATAGTTTTGTTGTACATAAGTAGCTACGATTTATGACTAACTACACGACTTTGGCTATAGGTTTATCTATACAAATGCAAAAGGGCTAGCATCAAAGTAGAATTTGTGCAAGTTAGACAAAGCAAAAGTCTTTGGATTGCAAACATGAGTCTAAATTCCAAATACAAGAAAAGAAATTAAAAAAAAAAACTGAAATAATCCCTTGTATGATGTATCTATGGTGCCTAAATATCAAGAAATAGAGAATCAAAAAGAAACCATGACACTTTTCTGTCTATTTCCTCCAAACAGAGTGTTCGTAAGTATATCGCTTAGATTACTAAAGTAAGACAAGGATTACAGTATTCTAGAAAGTCCACCTAGCAGTTATGATAAGGTACCAATATCCAAATGACTTGCAGTACAATTGCCTATATTAAGCTTACAACAATGCTACATACATTCCTACCAATTACCAAAGCCCTTGACTAGCCTCCAGACAGATACACACAAGGAAATCCTAAAACACTACATTTCCACATCATGAGTTAACAACCGGTCAAAAATATGTACAGCATAGGGACAAAGCCTGAAAGGAAACATAAGTAAAATGGGACAAAGGGAAAAAATAAAAGAAAAAAGAAAACAGAAAGAAATAGAGGACCACAAACATATCCACAGGATTTGAGGAATCAACAATAACTACATCACACTTCCCTTCACATGCACAACGTAGAAATTCAATAGCTATTATAATCATAAAACAAAAATCAGCGGGAAAGGGTAGACCAGAACTACATTTTTTAACCTTGTTATTGAACTATGTTATTATTTGCTTACGATTGTCAATAACCTAGATTAACGGATGCAACCAGACTATAGATGCACACGTTACTTTACTTGATTCCAATAAACACAGGAATATCTTGCCCACATACCATCACCAATATGAAGAGTTAGCAACTTTGACCATTCCAAACTACATTAGCAAGCTCAAATGTTCAAATATGGCGTAACCTAACCCCTTCAAAGTGCTACATATTGCCTAAGGTTAAACAATGCAAACAGTAGAAAAGATAGAGCACATTCCAGCCAGCTCAATCACATCAAAAAAGAAAACCTAAGCAAATAATGCATATGAACACCAAGCCAATGGGAATACAGCCTAGCCGTGGGACTCACTCTCTTCTTCTCCAAGTTAACACCGAACAGTCCAGTCTAAGGTTTATCTATACAAATGCAAAAGGGATAGCATCAAAGTAAAGCTTTTTTGCAAGTAAGATAAAGCAAAAGTCTGTGGATTGCAAGTTCTTCTAAAAAAAAAAAAAAATGGGTAAAGAAACTGAAGTTTATGCTTACCAACTTCTAATCAAACATAAATACATGTTCCATTTTCATCTCCTCCATGTTGAGTACTCGGTTGTTCCTGAGCAACAATGCATGAATTTATCGACTTGCAAGTAATTGGTGAGTTCCTGAGGTTTTCTGCTAGCATTGTTGAGTACCTAGTCAAGATTGAAAAGATGAAGTGCAGGTTTACAAATAATGTGCATTACCAAAATGGCATCAAAAGGCCAATGTACCTGAAATAGTTGGAACAACGTCATGAAAGCAGAAGAAACTCGAGCGGTTTGTCAAGCGATTTTTCCTTTTTTCTTGTCAAGTTCTAGTTGATGCTTGTAAAGAACCTGGATCTCCTGATCGTTTTACGGTTTCTTGTTTCGCCGATGATGAATTAGGTCGAAACAGACTTGAGTTTGCAATGGTTTGAACTTGGAGTGTTCGGAACCCTTTTTGAACCTTTTCGAAACCTTAAAACCCTAGGTCAATACCCTAAGCTATGGTTTGACCATCGCGCGTGTCTTTGAAACCCTCACACGAGGGTTGTATTGCTAGGTGTGGGTCAAAGTCAAACTGTTGACTGTTGACCCTCGCACGACCGTTTGAATACTCGCACGAGCTTTTGGAACCCTCGCGCGATGGTTCTTGCCTGTCCCCATCACCTTTTTCCAGCTGGATTTTGTGATCATCAGGGGGTTTATGGGGCTGTAGAACCCCGTTTTCCTCCAGAACAGCTGTTGGTGACTGCATGGCTGGCACCCCCCAATGTAATCACCCCCACCTTGTTGGCCACCTTCTCCACCAAGCTTGGCTGGCCAGCCTTGTTGGCTGGCTTCTAGGCCTAGTTTGCCATCCACCCTTACCTCCCCCTTTGGCCTATAAATACCCCCATGCTTCCAAAGTTAAGCACACACACAAAAATTACCAAAAATCAAGCACAAAGCTTACAAACCCTCAACCACACTTGTTATTCTCTCACTCTTGTGCTCTACATACACTCATTTTCTAAGCTACACCACCTTGTTCAAACCATTTCAAAAACAACTCAAGCAAAGGTATAAACATTTACCTGCTTTCTGTTTTGTTCCCTGAAGAAATTTGGCGGGGCCAAAGGGTAATCAATACCACCCCGGCCCTAAAGTCAACAAAGTTACAAGAAACTAAGGAACCCTCGCACGATGGTTCTCAAGACTCGCGCAACACTTTGTGTCAGTGTGAGAATGAATCACATGGGGAAGGGTATCCTGGTCTTTAAGTTTTGTGTTTTGTTTGTAACTGTTTTGAAGCATGTTTAGGTTTTAAATCACTATGCTGCATGTTAAAAGCCATAGCTTAGCTTAGTTTGCTGTCTTATTTGATTTGGAATGCTTTTGGGTTGCTTCTGAGTATGTTTCAGAACCCCAAGCATGCAAAGCAATTCCTGGAAGTCCAGTCAGAACCCTCGCGCGACGGTTCCCATGTCGCGCGCAATGGTTCTCTACTTTCCAGTGGCTGCCCTTGCATGGCAGCTAGGGCCTAGCCCCTTGTTTATTCACCCCCACTGTTTAGGGGTAGTGTTTTTGAATTAATTCCTTCTGTTTGTAATATTATTTACATTTCAGTACATATAAAACTGCTTGGTTTGCCCCCTGGGTGAGCACTGGTCCTTCCAGAGCCCAGAAAGGGATAAAATTCAATCTGTGATGGGAACAAACACTCGCGCAAGGGTTTAGGAATGTCGCGCGATGGTTCTTTGCATGTACGTAGATCCATGCATGCAAAGTTGGCCATTATTCACGACATGCTTATGCCTTGTGTAGTTTTGTTGTTCTGACCAGAGGGTTGGGTTTTATTCTATTTTCATAGTATTCCATCCATCCATGCTCAATATAAACACATCTTACAAATCGTGTTACAGTTTTAAATCCCCGATTAACTGTTCCCCCGCCCTAACTGGCTAAAATTGATTAATTAAAAGAAGAATCACAAAGTTTCACAAAATGCCTAAGTAGAGACCGATCTCCGGATTGGGCGAGATGGGTGCCTTAAAACCCCTCCCCTCTCGTAACCTGGCTCCCGAACCCAGATATGGTTATGACGGACTGGTTCCTTCACTTTTTCAAATCAAATAGTGCGGCAGGTGCTTCGAAATACGGTTCTTTGGGTGTCGGACCTTCAAACCCAAGTGGCGACTCTGTATTTTACGAGCGCCTGCTTCTCCGCTCGCGCTCCCCCGATTTTTGGGCCGCTTTGGCAAGACGGGGAACGAAATCCTCTCTTTTCCAAGGGCATGCTGCCCACAGTGGCGACTTTGCTGGGGAAAAAATAAAACCAATATTAATCTATACTTAGAGTTTAATACGTTTTTGAACAATTCCTTAAAAGTCTGTCAAAACAGTAAGCTTCGCGCTGCCGAAGGTTGGAATGGTGATTTAACAGGACCCCATGTCCAGCCAATCTGATCTGGAACTTTTTCAATTGTTCCCTTGCGTAGTTTCCTCTAAAGATAGACTAAATAAAGTGAGCCAAATTTGAAAAGGCATTTTGCGATTTTGTGATTCTCTTCTTCTTAATCAAAATCTAGCATCTCATTTGCATCGATGTGGGATAAGCCTCGTTGGATTGTTTTGGCAATCCGGCACGGTTTACCAGAGCCCGGGGACCCCGAATGACTAACAACCTTCGACGATGATGGGTCATGCTATCGTTTGACTGTTGCTCTGCGAATCGCGGGCAAACGGGAGGTATATCTGTGGCCCTAATCCGAGGAACCTGCTACGAACCAAAACCGGCCTTTGCATATACAAAGCATTAGAACTTTCCAAACTCGGACAGGTACCTACAGGGCAGGATCTGTCTGCATCTAACCCCATATACTGTCTATGTGTTACCGCTTTCCCTATCGCACCTTCTGTTCATTCGTACCATTCTGCGTAGGAGCATGTTTAGGGCGGCTTCTAGGTTATCGTTTAAGGATGAGTTTGTCTTAAAATTATCGGAACATTGCTATACCCGATGAAGAGTCGTGCATCCCGATGGTGCACGTTTTCAATTCAAATCCTTAGGGAGAAAGGACTTTAGGAAACCAGAAAATTCTACACCCTCGTCTTTATGCCTGCTTAGGGTTTCAAATAGAAAACAAGGAACAATAGAGAGAATGCCACGATGCTTACACCAAAAGGTAACAAGTGTCTCGTCACTTATGCCGCCTGGCTAACAGCGTTGTGCCGCTTACGCCATTATGGTTATGGTATCATGACATTCATACCGAGTTGTTTACGTTTCGAGAGTTGAAACCCTAAACAGGGGACTTGTCGAAGGTTTAGGATTCTTTTGGCATCCTTTAGCCCCGTTCTCCCTAAATAAGGATACATATCCGAAAGGAATTCTGAGGATTCTGGCAGTGTTCGGATGATTTGAGACAGACCCGTCTTTTAGTTCTAGAGTTTAGGGGACACGGACGATGCTGACTGCATTTATGCTTTAGTCTTTCATTTAGATTGAAGTAGCAGCAGGACCCTTATCTTGGTATTCTCTTCCTGTGCAAGCAAAGGTTCTGAGCCATTGCACCTCCAAGGAAAGTATCAAAGCGAAAGGGGAAACCCGCTTGGGAACGTCTGCAACTGAATCCTGGTCAAAGACTTGTCCAACTTGAATCCCAATCAGTCACCACGGAAGACTCTCCGTTTTCTCCATTAGCAGCTCAATCATCCGCCTCACCGACAATTCAACGGGAAGGACAGCCAGCTTCCCCGTCTTTTGTGTCAACCACTTCTGAAAATCCCAACATGACTGGAACGCCACCACATCAGCCGCTTACCATTGAAGATATGCTCATGAATCTTTAGAACAGCACCACCACAATGCAGCAGAGATCAGATCAGACCGATGCTAACATTACTCGTCTCAATGACCTTATCAACACTCGTCTTCCACCTCCGCTAGAAGAGGAAGGCGAGGACGATGAGTCTGACCAGGAGTAGCCTATCTTGGTCGAAGATCCAAACAACCCAGGGCGTCTCATTGTGCAGCACAACCCTAGGCTACTTTGTGTACCTGCTGCCAATTCGAATCCTGCAGGCAACGTCCCGGCTGCAAATCCAGATATTACTGCTCTTATGGCCAAGATGGCCCAACTTGAGGAATCCATTGCCAAAGCGGAGAAAGTCAAAGCTGTTGGGATCGGCTTGGATCGTCTCTGCCTGTACCCCAATGCCAAGCTCCCCGAGAAATTCAAAATGCCAGACTTGGCAAAATTCGATGGAAGTGGTGACCCATGGACCCACCTCTACAGTTACCACGCCGCTATGAAGCTCTTGTCAGTTGAGCCTGAGGCCATGTCACAGC
This sequence comes from Rhododendron molle, assembly GCA_025413875.1. Lineage (NCBI taxonomy): Eukaryota > Viridiplantae > Streptophyta > Magnoliopsida > Ericales > Ericaceae > Rhododendron > Rhododendron molle. Next base: position 20,569,553 of record CM046390.1, read on the forward strand.
TATTTCCTCAGACCCTCTCCGGCCCTACTTTTCATTGGTTTTTGTCACTCGACATTGCCAAAAGGAGGACCTGGGAGGATATTGGGACAGCGTTTATTTCGCAGTATAGCTATAACTCTCAGCTGAAGATGACTACACGAGAGTTGGAATCCACAAAAATGGAAGCGAAGGAAACCTTTGCTAACTTCGTCAAGAGGTGGAGGGCCAAGGCTACGTTTATGACTGAGTGTCCTAGTGAGAGGGATCAGCTCCGTATTATCTCTTATAACCTCCAGTCGGATTATGCTAGGCACTTGGTTCTGGCTCAAGTGTTTGCAAACTTTGAAACCTTCTTCGATTCTGGCCTGGCCATCGAGGATGCCCTGCAAACCGGGATACTATCAAAAGGGGAATCTTCTAATCCCCCAAAAGCAAAGCCACGCGTTTATTCTGGGAATACCAATGCACTATTCGGGGGCAGAACTTACTCCAACACAGCAACCAGTGGCACCAACACCACCTCCTCTAATACTGCTAATCACATCTCTGATGTCAATCTGGTGCAAACACCACAGAACAACCGGACTCGCGGTCAGCCCCGTAGCTTCTCTGCAATTGAGGCACCTCTGTCCTCAGTTTTGGAGAAATTGGTCAAGTTAGGGCACCTGAAGCCCCTCGACCCAACTCCTTTACCCAAGAATCCTCCAGCAAACTTCAAAGCCAATCTGTACTGTGCCTACCATCAGGGAGCCGGTCATTTTACAGATTCCTGCTTTCGCCTCCGACATGCAATTCAGGATCTCATTGATGAGGGGACACTCCAGGCACCACCTCCGCCTTCTCAAAGCCAAATATCCTCTCCAACTCCCTGCCTAACCACAAAGCTGTCCTGCATGTTAGCCAAATATCTCTCAGGCCCACTAAAATCAACCCCGACTCTACCACATTTGACCTCACTAGCCATATAGTCCCCACAGATCAACCCAGGCCGGTTGTGTCATCTCCACCTGAACTGTGTGCGGAAGTTTCTTACATACGTCTGGAGGAGGGACAGATCATTGACTCTGATGTGCCTTTGGCACGGTTGCAGAATGGGGCTTTTGTGCTGAGCGCATCTATCAGCGACCTTTTCCATCAGTTTATCCCCGCCGTGCAGCTCAATTCTGCCTTTTCCCTTGACAGTCCATACTTCAATGCAACGGATCCTAACCCATCTCTCAGTTTGACGGATCGCTTTCAGTTCAGCGCACCTCCTCCAGAAATCGACATGCAAGCTGTACATTGGGCCATGGCCGACGACATGGATTATGCTACTCCATTGGTCAACGAGTGGTCAGCACTCGAACTAGAGGGGTTCCCACAACAGCCTGAATACCTCCCATTTGATCAAGCCTAGTACGATGGCTGGATGGCCGGCCATGAAGCTGCTATGATCGATCCCTTGGATGAGTTTTCCTTATACATGTTGTTCTATCAGGCTGAACCTATCGTCCCCGAGGAAGAATATAACTGGGACCCTGAGCTGATCTGGCAAGATCCCGTGATTTTGGATCTTAACCCTCTGCAAGGCTATGCTACACCAGACTATCTGCAGCATTACGTTGAAGACGACTTGGTTTAGGAGGACCCTCGGGTCTTGGGAGATCACATTTCCACTTTTAACTCAGTCTTCGAATCGGTCTGTGATGCTGATCATGACCCTTGCTCTTACATCACTAATGGGGAGCTTCCCCGTCCTGAGGTTCCATATCCCAGCAATAGGGACTACAGCATCATGGTAACCGATCTCATGCTAACCTATGGGACGATGATGAGGTAGTCGACATCCAAGTGGGGACAAAAGTTTGGGCAGTTAACCGCTCCTTGACAGAGGGTGGACTGTGGGATGTTCCATTTATGGCCAATCCGGAGCCTGTTACCGAAGTGGCAACGGTCGCTGATTTGAGTTTCTGGGACTCACTCTTGATGAAAGACTTGGCTGAAGACTTGGGATTGGACATGGAAGTGCCTAAATCTGCAACAGCCACTGATAAAGGGAAGCACAAACTGGGCGAAGTCCCTGCTGATCTCTGGGATGTGAATGAGGGTCCTCAGGTTGTGCCTTCTTTGGGAAACGTGCATAATGTTACAAGGAGTGGACGGATTTTCCAACCTGCAAATCTGCAATCTGGGACTTCATCCAATCCTTCTAACCAAAGGAATGAACCCGTCGCTTTCCCGAAGACTGCACCTCTTAAGGGTTTGATTGGGTCACCCGCTGCTGATTTAGTTTAGCGACAGCTTGAGCAGATTCCTGCTGCGATAGCCATTTGGGGACTGATCTGTTCCTCTCGAGAGCACCGTCAGAGGTTATGCCATGCTCTCTCCCGCCTCGAAATTCAAGCTAACATCACTCTTGAGGCAATGGTGTCTCTCATCCTCCCTCCTACTTCCAAGCACACCGTGGTTTTCACTGACAAGGATCTACCAATTGAAGGGGTCGACCACAACCGCCCCTTGCATATTACTGTCAAGTGTCGAGGACTCTGGATTCCTACTGTCCTCATTGATAATGGCTCGGCTATCAATGTTTGTCCTATGAGGGTGGCTTATCGCTTGGGATTGACTAAAAAGGACTTTGCACCTTTTACCTTGGCTGTTAAGGCATACAACGGGACACGCCGTATGGTTGAGGGTACTCTAATGCTTAAGCTCGATGCAGAGGGCTTTGAAATGGATGTCGAGTTCCATGTTGTTGACATTCCCGCCACTTTCAACCTGCTGCTGGGCAGGCCATGGCTCCATCGGTCAGACATCATGGCTGTGCCATCCACTCTCCATCAGAAAGTCATTCTGGGACTTCCCACTGGCACCCTTACCATTTGTGGAGATTCAGGCATTCGCCCGCTCAAAGAAGATAGGACTCCTGTTTTGGGGATCTTGCATGGTGAAGAGGATGTCGATCTTGGGGGTTTCTCGTTCGACACTTTAGGGTCTGTGTTGGCTATCAACGTGGACGGGGACTTCCTCATCAGCTCTGTCGCGATGGACATTATGTTAAGGATGTCCTACTTTCCTGGTTTGGGTTTAGGGATTTGCCAACAGGGAGTCCCGGAGTTGCCTACCTTTCCTTTTTGTGAGGGCCGTTTTGGTTTGGGGTATACTGCCTCTGCCAAGAATGACAAAAGAAGGAAACATACAGGAAAACCTTGTACTCTCTATGGTGATCCTGACAACTATTTCGTGCACAAAATTGGGAACGCTGCTTACACTGGACAGACAGAGCCGTTTATTGATCCTTAGACTGGAGAGCTGCTGCCTGGTTTTCGAGGTTTTTGCTGATGACACCTTGTCATTTAGTGATGAGGAGCCAGAAAAGATGGAATTCAAGAGGAAGCTTACTCAGCCAACATTGAGACTGACTGGCTGGGAACTTTTGATCTGGGGAGCTTGGAGCTGTTATTCCAGGAGTTCTCTCAAGTGGGTTTGGCCAAGGAAGCTGAAGAAGCTGAAGTGCTCATGCTTGGGCTCGACGCCCTCGAGGACCCCACTTCTCTTATCACAGAAGCCAAGGGCAGCATTAAAAATTGCATTTTCAAACCACGCCTAACTTGCATTGACGACACTTCTGAGTCTGAGTCTGCGTCTGAGTCTGAGTCTGAGTCCAGTGAGTCATAATCTAGCTCTGAGTCAGAGTTTGTGCCTTTGGGCCCTCCACGTCATAGCTTTTACTTTGAGTTTGATTCCCTTGTACTTGGCAACCCTGAGGGATTTTGTGAAATGAATGACTTATCTTCTGACTACTTGCATGATCTTTATATAAACTGTGTCGATCCCGACGATGAAGGGATAGATTTTGATGGGGATATTCCCATAGAAATCCATGCCCTCATTGAGAGGGAAGACGAAAGGCATGCTCAGCCATTAAAAGAAGAAGTAGTTTCGATAAACTTGAAAGATGAGAACGATCCCCGAATGGTTCAAGTGGGCTCAACGCTTTCACCAGAGGAGCATCGTGACTTCAAGGAGTTGCTCACTGAGTATAGTGATGTCTTCGCATGGTCTCATCAGGACATGCCAGGCATCGATCCCGAGATAGTGGAGCATCGAATTCCCCTGTTACCGGATGCTAAACCTGTTAAGCAGAAACTCAGGCGGATGAGGCCGGATTGGGTACAGAAGATCAAGGATGAGGTCACTAAACAGATTGCCATTGGTTTTCTCATGTTTTCTCAGTATCCTACTTGGGTTGCCAAAATTGTTCCTGTTCCTAAAAAGAATGGACAGATACGAGTCTGTGTCGATTTCAGGGACTTGAACAAAGCGAGCCCCAAAGACGATTTTCCCTTGCCACACATCGATGTGCTTGTGGATAATACTGCGGGGCATGCCTTGCTCTCGTTCATGGATGGATTTTCAGGCTATAACCAAATTCTTATGGCACCCGAGGGACCGTGAGAAGACAACGTTCATCACTGAGTGGGGAACCTATTGCTACTTGGTCATGCCGTTTGGGTTGAAGAATGCTGGACCTACCTATCAACGGGCTACTACGACCATCCTTCATGACATGATGCATAAGGAAGTTTTTTTTTTGGGTAAATCAGCTTGAAATGCATAAGGAAGTTGAGGTCTACGTTGATGACATAATTGCCAAATCTAAAACTCGAGAAGGACATATTCCTGTGCTTAGGAAGTTCTTCGAGAGACTCCGCAAGTTTCGCATGCGTCTCAATCCGCAGAAATGCACTTTTGGGGTCACAGCTGGCAAGATGCTTGGCTTCATGATTACTACTCGAGGCATCGAATTCGATCCGTCGAAAATCAAGGCAGTACTGGAGATGAAGCCACCGGAATCTGAAAAGGGAGTGCGGAGCTTCCTGGGGAAGGTTCAGTTTATTAGCAGATTCATCGCCAAGTTGACCTTAACTTGCGAGCCGATGTTTTGTCTACTCAAGAAAAACACGCCGTTCGTATGGTCCGACAAATGTCAAGCAGCTTTTGAGTATATTCAGAACTACCTGCAGAATCCTCCGGTTCTGATGCCGCCCGTGCCTGGGAAGCCCTTGATACTTTATCTGTTTGTGAATCCTTCATCCATGGATGCTTGTTAGCTCAGGAAGGAGATAAGGGTGTCGAAAAGGCCATTTATTACCTACGTAAGAAGATGGTAGGGTGTGAGGAATGCTACACCGCTCTTGAAAAGACGTGTTGGCCCTTGTTTGGGCTTCCAAGAAGTTGAGACACTACATGCTGGCTTATCCAGTGAAGCTGATTTCTCGAATGGATCCTCTCAAGTATCTATTTGAGAAGCAAGCGCTCACTGGTAAGTTAGCACATTGGTTGCTCTTGCTGGCGAAATTTGATCTCGAGTATGTCACGAGGAAGTCTGTCAAGGGACGCGCGGCAGCAAAATTCTTGGCTGACCATCCTGTGGATGGGCCGGAAGATGCAGACTTTGTGTTTCCAGATGAAGAGGTGCTAACGGTAGTCGACGACGTGTGGACTCTCTACTTCGATGGGCAGCCAATCAAAAGGGATATAGGATCGGGGTTTTATTGATAACGCCCGATGGTTCTCATATTCTACTTGCTTTCAAACTCAATTTCGATGTCACTAATAACCAAGCGAAATATGAGGCTTGTATTGTAGGCATAGAAGCCGCTTTAACGCTCGGTGTTGAAAAGCTCAAAGTTATCGGTGATTCTAATCTTGTTGTATCTCAGGCTAATGGGGACTGGAAAGTTCGTGAGGAAAAATTGAAGCCTTATCATCAGGACTTGGAAGATCTTATTCCTCGTTTTAACAAGGTGACTTTTACACACATCCCCCGCTTGAAAAATCAATTTGCCGATGCCTTGGCAACTTTGGCTTCCATGGTTGAACTTCCATTGGGCGTTAAGCTTCGTCCTATCCTAATTGAACAGCGGGACTGCCCTGCTTATCAGTATGTTAGCGCTATCGATGATGTCGATGATGGCTTGCTCTGGTATCATGCTATATGGAACTTTGTCGAAAGGGGCGAATATCCGGCCGAGGCCTCTAAAAAGGATCAACTTGCATTGCGAAGGTTGGCTGCGCAATACATCATTTGTGGAGGGAAGCTTTACAGGAGATCTCATTGTGGGATGCACAAGCTCTGTGTCAGCGGTGCTGAAGCCACCAAAATAATGGAGGACATTCATGAAGGAGTCTGCGGTCCTCACATGAGTGGTGTCATGCTTGCTAGAAAGATTTTACGGTAGGGTTACTTTTGGTCTACTATGGAATCACAGTGTGTGGATTATGTTCGTCGTTGTCATAGGTGTCAGATTCACGCCAATCTTATGAATGTTCCCCTTTCCAAGCTGTTTGGCATGACTTCACCTTGGCCCTTTGCTGTATGGGGTATTGATGTCATCGGCATGATCAGGCCATCTGCTTCAAATGGTCACCGTTTCATCTCGGTCGCGATAGACTATTTTACCAAGTGGGTGGAGGCCGAATCTTATAAAACCCTGACTGCTGTTCAGGTGGCTCAATTCATCAGGAAAAACATTATCTATCGATACGGTGTTCCGCAGGCATTTGTCTCTGATAATGGGTCTCATTTCAAAGGTAGGGTTTTGGAGCTCTTCGAGGAGTTCAAGATTCAGATACACCATTCAACGGTCTATCGCCTGCAGGCCAATGGGGCAGTTGAGGCCGCCAACAAGAACGTTGAAACAATCATCAAGAAGTCTGCAGAGTCCGCCAGGGACTAGCATGAGCAGCTACCTCTGGCCCTTTGGGGGTATCGAACGTCAATTCGAACATCAACGGGGGCAACTCCCTACTCTCTGGTTTATGGGATGGAAGCAGTACTCCCTATTGAGCTTGAGGTACCATCTTTAAGAGTCATGACAGAATGTCAACTCATAAAATTCGAGTGGCTTAGTGGGATGTTCGTTGAACTCATGCTCTTTGATGAGAGAAGGCTCCGTGCCTTGTATCATGTTCAGGGGTATCAACGCCGGATTGCTCAGGCTTTCAATAAGAAAGTGAAGTCTCGCAACTTAGCTGAAGGGGATATGGTTACAAAGGAAATCCGGGCTCCCATCTTTGACCTCCGCGGTAAATTCCATCCAAAGCGCTCAGGGCCCTACATCATCAAGACTATCCTCTCAAGTGGAGCAGCTCAACTCATGGATCTGGACGGCAACAAGTTCAACACTCTCGTCAACCTGGATCAACTCAAACGTTACTATCCTTGAGAGAAGCTCGCTGGGCCGAAAACCACAAGGGTGGGCGGTTCCAGGAAAAAATTAGAGCACGCCTGCTGGGCCGAAAACCTAAGGAAGTGGTCTAGGCAAAAATAATTAGGCAAAAATCAAGAGCTCGCTAGGCCGAAAACCTGAATGAGCGGTCCTAGGCAAAAATTAGAGCGCAAAAGGAGAGCCAAAATACACGAGTAAACCTTAGCCTGAACTATGTTTTGACCTGATTCCTTGAAAATGATACGTAGGCAATCTCTCAGTGAGATTCAGTCATAATCAATCAACTTGATCCAGGGTTTCTCACTCCAAAGGGCGTTTTCAGTATGTAGCGCGGGGTTCAACCTTTGAGCAAAAGGGGAAAGTTCTTGATCCTTCAATTTTATTTCAAAACTATTACTTCTTTTACACAAGCTGAGCGGTCTTTAAAAACAGTTAAAGCATATAAACAAAATGAAATGCTAGAGGCCCTCACTGGCTCACAGTTTATTCTAGATCATCAAGGTTGTCATAGGAGTCAGTCCGCATTTTTTCTTCTAATAATCTCTCTTCTTAACCATGCTTTATAATGGTTTGTTAGCTCTGTGCTAAAACCCGGATCTGCCCCGCCGAGCTCCCTCAATCCCCAGTTATGTTCATACCCAATCAGGTTTTGCGCGGTAAAGGCAGGGACATGAAAGGTCTCTACTCCGGCTTGGTGTGATCCTTGACTTATCCCTAGCTGCTGAAGGATGTGGCCTGGAATGTAGAATGTGAAACTGGACAGCCCAGCAATTACCACTCTTTCAAAACCTGCAGATTTTACGGCCATATCCGGAACGTCCAACACTTCGTGCCTCCAGGTGATTTCTTCGGGTGACAATTCATCCATGAACCTAATCCACTCCTTTGTGGACATCTCCGGGTACAACATCTCTCTCTGGTGCATTCGCCCGAGTAAGCGGGGCCAGTTGGCCTCCGGGGCTGTAATCAACCCGAGCTTATCTGACAGCCATAACTGAATGAGCGGAAAGACAAGTAAGAAGCCTATTAAAAACTTAAGCGGAAAAACAAGTAAGGAGCTCTGATATAGCCTTAGCCGAGCGTTGAGGTAAAAGCAGAATGTCGGGAAATCGAAAAAAGGTGAGCTGAGTGAGAGTTTACCTGCAATAGGAGTGGACTGCCGCCAAATATCATGGTTTGGCCAGTTACTACTAAATTCAGCCCTATAAGTGTCTCGGCGAGGACCATCGGCACCACATTCCTTCGGGCACCCAGCTACATGGCAACGCTCACCAGAGAAAGGCTAACTTGTCCATTTGGGGATACCAACAAATACGCGGCAAACACGCTGATTACCGGGGCAAACCGATGGCGAGCTTGCAGTGCCATGTCCCCGGTGTTGCCTTCGGGCCAGTACCATTCCATTAGGCGCATGATGTTTATCTGCCCGTCGCTCAGCAGACTTTCTGCTGCACCCGTGGTAATGTTCAGGCTAGTTTTTAGAAGTTTGGACATGCTCTTCTGGTACGGCGGTATAACGATCATATGGGAGGCGAAGCCTTGGAGGTATGCTTGGAATTCCTCCACAGTCAGGCACAGCTCATTGTCTCCAAACCTGAACACATGAACAGTTGGGTCCCAGAACCGCACAGCTGACTGTAAGATTTCAGGGCGAAGCCTTATGCTTCGGAAGAAATGGAAAGCGGCTAGGCCATGAGTTCGGAAGGATAGCCAATCGGTCGCGACAAAGGTTTCTAGCCATGTATCAATTAAGGCTGGTAGGTGATTTGCCATTTGCTTGTGGCTTGCAAGGTGTTTTGTGGAAAAAGTGCCTTCCGTTCTTAAAAGAATGGCTCTTTTATAACCAAAGGAATGGGAAATATCCCTGTGTCCATGCAGAAGTGTCAGGCAAGGTGGCAATCCTCCTTCACTTCAAGGGCACACTTATTGGCATCTCCAAAAGCCTCCAGGATGGCTAAAGTGATGATAGGGCCTGCAACCCCTTACTTTTTGAATAAGTCAAGGCTGGCAGCTGTGACTAGACTGAACCGTCGCGCGATGGTTTTATTGTGTCGCGCGATTGTCAAATGCTTGCGCGATGGTTTTGATTCCTCGCGCGATGGTTTAGCCTATTTTGGCCAGAAACAAACAGGCTACTGACTTTTGGAGGGTGATTTCTCACATTTCGACCTAAGCCAGTTTTCGAATTTTGAACATTTCCAGCAGGCCATTATGGGTGTTTATTACTGTATGGAAGTCTTGTTTGCTCAAATCGTGTTTTTTTTATGATGGGTTTTGAGCTCTCGGGCGGATGGTGTCTGCGCTTTGTCTTTATACAAGTCGTTATTTCATTGAACGAGCTAGGCTTAAAGGTCGTACGGCTTACATAACAAGTGTTTAAAAGCAATGCAAGTAACTCGAACGGTTTGGAGCTTATTTCTAGTACAAACTTGGTTTCAACGGGCTTCAGAAGTATCCCCCTGATTTGTCTTTGACCTCTCTGTGAAGCCACTTCACGTAACGGGTCTCCGACCATGTGATGGGATCAGGAAGAGGCTCCTCCAGTTCTCTGTTGTTCCAACTATACTCATAGGCCTGCAGGTTGTGGCTGTCAAATATAGGAAGTCCGAAGCATTTTCTCCCAAAGCATCTACTTTCTTGGTTCTTGCCCAATTGTCGAAGCGTCCGCCTTGGGATGTAGAAGGTGAAGCTTGTCAGTCCGCTGAGGATCACTCGTTTGAACCCTGCAGAGTTTACGGTCATCGCCGGCGATTTAGCCATGGGCACCTCTAGACAATGTCTTCCGACTGCATGTCATTCAAAAAGGCATACCATTCCTCAATCATCAGCTCAGGGTACACCATCGGTCTCTCGACCAGTTGCCTAGGGAAGTGTTCGAAGCTGGCTTCCGGTGCTTCGAGTACGCCCACTTTGTCTGAAAGCCAAAGCTGAGCGTAAAAACAAGTAAGAAGTCAGATATAGCCAGAGTGAAAAGACAAGTAAGGTTTGTCGAGTGATCGTAGCCTGAGAGTCGAGGTAAAACAAGAAAATGTGCGAATAAGAAAAGGTGAGTTGAGTGAGAACCTACCTGGAGCAGGAGAGGACATCCACTGAACCAACTTGCTTGGCCGCTTTTGACCAAGTCCAAGCCTATGAGTGTTTCTGCCAGAACGATGGGCATGATATTCTTTCTAGCATCCATTTGCAGGGCCATGCTTACTATGCTAGGGCTAACTCCTTCGTTAGCAGGAATCAGCATGTAGGCAGCCAGCGCATAGACTGAGAGCACAAAGCGTCTGTGGGTTTGCCCGACGTAATCTCCTAGGGCTCCTTCAGGGCCATACAGTTCAATAAGACGGACAATGTTGAGATTCCCGTTTTGGATTATGCTTGCTGACAGCTCTTTAGGAATGTTCAGTTTTGTCTGCACGAGTTGACTCATGTCCTCTTGGAACGGAGGGATGGCAAGAACTTCACAGTCAGTGAATCCTCGGAGGTAGGCTTGAAACTCCTCCACTGTCGAGCACATCTCATCATTTTGGAAATGGAAAACATGCATGACAGGATCCCAATACACCATCGCAGCTTGAAGTAGCTCAGGACGTGGCTCCTTGAATCGGAGGTCACGAATGGAAGATAGGCATTGGGAACGAGGACTTTCCCAATTAATGGTTTCAGGCCGTGTTAGCCATGGATCGAATATCGCGGCTAGCGGACTTTCCATCTGGAGTAATGTGGGTGTTCCTCAGCTTCTAAAAGAGGGATGTTTCTCATATTGCTATGAGTGCCATTCATTTATAGGCAAGATTTCGAAAATATCATCCTCGGTTCTCGTGCCAAGGGTTTAAACTTCATGAAAGGTGTTAGGACACCCTGCCATGCAAGGATAGCCACCTCTGCAAACTCCAGGATGACCTGCAAGACGTTTGGGAAGGATGACAAGGCCTCTGGTGCCTTTAAGGGTTGGTCTGGTCAAAAAAGGGCAGCTTGGCAGGATTATACCATCACGCGAGCATTCAAAACCCTTGCGCGATGGTTTGTCTGCAGTTTTGACAGTTTCTAGTAGCTACTGTCCAATTTTGGTCGTCTTTTGTTCCGGAGGGTTTTTGGTAATTTGGTTGGTTCCAGCAAGTCATAACGGGTATATATGACTGTGTGCAAGCATCGGATTCGAAATGTTGAGCTCAACGAGGATTTCGGACCCTCGGCGGCCCGTTTCAAGTGAAAGTTGAGGTTTCGGGAGGTCAAAATCCGTTCTAGGGATTTTTCCCAAGATCTTTCATACTGTACAGGTCATATGGACCTAATGTGACTGTACGGGGGTGTCGATTTCAGTTCGGGACATAATCAAGTCATGTTTGGCATTTTGTGTCTGTTTTTGCATTCTTTTGGGCATTTTCGGTCTATTTCTCGCCTCGGGTCATTTTTCTAGGTTCCGTCAACTTGTACAAGTCATGTCATACACGTTTGACCTTGCAGAAGTGTCGGTTTGGTCAGAATTGAAGTATTTTGAATTTTGGCATGTTAATGCCCAAAATTTCATTATATTTCTGGTATCCTCGTATCCTGGCTGTGTCCTAGGGATATTTTCTATTTTCTTTCAAGCTCATCACACCTGTACATATATGCCTGTCTGTGTATAGTCTCAGTGTGTTATCAATGCAAATTCGGTTTTAGTGGTTGGTTTTGTTGTCTTTATCCATGATGAAAATCAATAAAACCATGAAAATGCAAATTTTATAGCTAACCATAAGCTATCCAAGTTCAAAACAAAGGAAAGCTACTGTATCTGTGGCACATCTGCCAGTCAAAACCATCAAAAGTAGTTCGGGCACATCTGCCCATCCATCCAAAAGGCACACATGCCTCCAAAACTCATGTCAGTATCAGTACTAGGGCACATCTGCCCTCCATCTACCTACTTGGGCACGCAGGCCCCAAAAACAAAAGCAGTATGTAGAAAATAAAGAGGCTCCACTGTGAACCTCAATCCTCATCTCCAAGCCAGTCTTTCAGGCCAGTATCGCCACCGTCCTCATCACCATCATCATCGTCGTCGTCAGCCCTCTCCTTGGGATCTTCCTTTTATGCCGGATCATCAACGGAATCGTCGGAATCACTGGGGGCGGAGGAGTGCTCTTCCTCTCCCTCTTCTCCCTCCTCTTCCTCTTCTCCATCATCTTTTTCCTCCTCAGAACTCGGGGGCAGAATCAGTTTGGGCTTCTTTTGGGCTCGCTGCTCCTCCGATGATGGTCTCTTGCGCATTGCGATCCGGTATCGCTCCTCAGCACGTGCCACGGCCTGTCTAGCTGCCTCTTTGCTTGCAGCAGCTGGCTGCGAGCTCCTGGTCTGTCGCTGTGATGTGACCGGTGGTGCGTGTGTCTTGGCTGCTATCTTCTTCTGTGGAGGCGACTGTAGACACCCCAATTTGGACCTATTAATTATCCTTAATTTGTGGCCTTGAGGTTCCCCGATGATGAAATTGAATCAAAATGGGACTTGGCTAAAGCTTGAACGATGCTTCTTGGACTTTTTCAAACCAAAACCATCATTTTTTCCGACACCCTGAGGGTAAAATTGGCACACGTTTTAGCACATAAAATATATTTGAATGAAACCAATTGGTTAGAAAGAGGACTTAACGAGCTTTCCAACGCTTCGAAAAACGCCCAAAACCGAGTTCGGGAGTGTCCGTGGTGCCCTTCTGAAGTTGGGCAGACACTCCCAAGCGCTCGAGACCACTCTAGAGCGCTCGGGAGTGCCATTCCCAAGCGCTCGAGACCACTCTAGAGCGCTTGGGAGTGCTGACAGACCAATGCATGTTGAGCTTGGCCTTTGACCATGGCTTTTCAGGCTTTTCAACTCATTCAACCTTCAAACCTGCATATCCCAGGCCTGCCTGGGCCAGCAGAGCATCTCATGATGCCTTTTCTCCCCCCCAAAACATTTTCCCATTTTATTTTGATTTTCTTTTCAAAATTCAAACATTTTCTCCCCTCCCCTATATATACCCCCATCTTCTACATGCAAAAGGACACGAAATTCACCTCTCTCACTCCTCTGTTTTCAGAAAACCTTGGTGAAAACAGTCTCAAACATTTTCCAACTCAAATATTCTTCAACTTCCATCATCAAACAATTTTCAAAGGAAATCTAAACATCACTAAAGCAAATGAAGTCTTAGACTTCATTTTTCTACTGTTTTTCAGTCATCATTCAAGCATCCAAGTTCATCCAAGAGGTTTTGTTCAAGCACAAATGGTATAAAATTTCATTTTTGTACCTAAAATCTACCATTTTTCTACTTCTGAGGGGGATCAAGAGCTCATGCTAGTTCCTCATACTAGTTGTGAGTTCATTTTGTTGAATCTTAGTTGATTTGGCTTGCATGCAAGTCAAAAGGGATGCTAAGACATGTTGTAATTTTTAGGACAGATTTTCTGAGCTTCAGTTTTTGCCATCTTTGGCCTTTTTAAACCACGAATCATTTTTAGGTTCCTTCATGTAAGTTGTAGATCTTTTTGTTGGGAAGATTTGGCCACTGGAATCAACTTAATCGGATTTAAAATGAATTAGTTATGATTTTTTTTCTGCAAGCTGTCCAGTGTAGGACGAATCTGGAAATACCCATTTTGTTTTGAGATTTATGCTTTTGTTTTGTAAAGTGAGTCTCTATATTTTCTTTTCTAGAGTTACATCTATGGATTAGTTAACTTTGGAGACTAATATTGCTTTGATTAGATTAAAAATGAGTGAGTTATACTCCTTTTATTAAAAGGTAGCAATTTTTCCTATTTTGAGTGGTTTGTGATCATTTTTGTGAAATTTCATATTATAAACTGATTTTCTCCGAATTTTTAAAACTTAATTGAACATTTTACTTTTGAGATCAGAACATAAATTTTGATTCTTAGTCTTAAATAAATTATGTTATTGCATTTGGTTAAGCCGTTATGCTGTCGATTTTAAAACTAGTCTAAACTTTGTTATATGCATACAAACTTCTTGTGACTTTGCATGCATAAGATTTTTCATAGTGTAAATAATACACATTTAACTGTGTAGTGGTAAGGAAGCATGGCTTAAGAGATTGAACCCCCACCTCAGTCTATCATAGCCCTCTGCTGAGCTTTTGATATGTTTGAAATCATTTCCGTTTATTGTTATTAGCATCGTTTACTGTTTGGACTAACAAAGCTTGCAGGTTGGGTATCAGAACTCCCAAGCGCTCGGGACCATTCCCGAGCGCTCGAGAGTGAGATCAATGACAGATCCACAGTTTCTGCTAACATGCATCTCATTCATTTACAGTTTCATCCATCCACTGTACAGTTGCACATGCATGCACTTTTTACCTGTTATAACTGCGGTTACCTGCTATTTGCTTAATGAAACAAAATCTTTTTCAAAAATCCCACAAACGTTTAGTAGAGACCGACTTTGCGTCGTGCGAGGGGGGTGCCGTAAAACCCTTCCCCCCTCGTAACATGGCTTCCGAACCCAAAGCAATCTCTGGCTTTCAAATTCAAATCAAGCATTTTCAGGCAAAACTGTTTCTCGGGTGGCGAACCACAAATCCGGGTGGCGACTCTTCAAATTTTTCAAATCGATTCCAAAAGGCGAGGCGTTTCTTTTCGGGCCGCCCTGATTCCACCCGGGGCTGTGGTAGCCCACAGCGACCGTGCCCTCTTACTCCTAGAAGTCACCAGTCCCTGTGCCTGCATTGTCTTATTATGTAAAGCATTAGTATACATTGTGCATGTTGTATGTATCAAATGTTTGAATGACAGGTACATTTATTAAAGGCTATCAAAGCATATGTATTGAAAACAGAAGTACATTGTCAAAAGAATGGATGTATCGTTGTATACCTGAGGCCTTTTGGCAGCCGCTTGCTGAGCTCGTTGTGGAGACGGTGTTGGGTAGCGCAACTCTAATGGCAAGCCACTTACTGCTCGCCTAACCATATTCTCCAAAGCCAGCATGCGGCGAATGGCTTCATTCACCCATTCATTGGGCACCTACAAAGGCAATTCAGTATCATCAAGCTATTCAATAATGGTGCATGTATCGTAATATAAACAAGGTTCATACCGGAACGGTCACGGACGGTGGCTCGACTCTGGCAGGCACCAAGTGTATCTCTGCTGGATTTCCCTGTGCATCCACTACTGGAATTTTCCATGACATCTCTGGGGGTCCGCCTCTCACAGGTACGCTCGCATGCACCCTGACACGGCCTTCGCCGCCTCTCGATCTCTCCAGCGGCTCTCCTCTCCTCAGCAGCTCCGCGAGCCTGACTCCGCACATCCCTGAAGGCCCGAATACCTAGCAGTCTCGCCAAGCGGTCTCTCTGGTACGCCACATAGTCCATCTCCGGGCGCAAATAGCGTGTCAGCTCAGTATCCGGCCGCGTGAACCTCTCCAGCTCGGCCCGGGTATAGGTGCTCGTGTGTGAGGCTCGTGGTGGAAGTGGCCCTGGCACCTAGAACGCTGTGTAGCCAAGTGACTGGCGTGTCACTCGGTCTCCTAGGTACCACTGCCAACCAAAGGCCGACTCAAGTAGTACCCTGCTAGCAGTGACAGCCCTGCTCCTGGCCAAATACTCAGGCTCTGCTCCTGCAACACTCCACGGGTTCCAATTGATCTACACACAGGTCAACAAACAATAGAAACAATTGATTAGCAGTAGCATTAAAGCAATTGAAAGAAGTGCATGGTTTGATTATAAGGGTTTTATGCGATACCTGTGAGGCTCTGAGATCATCCAAGTACAGTCTGAAGGCGTTGAGATCGCCTCTACCTTCCTTCGGCCCCATGTTTTTCTTACTCCATATCAGCGCACGGGGGAGAGTGCTCAAGTCAGGGTGTTTGCATTGTGGCGGATACATCCGCAAGACCTCGTAAGCCCAGAGCTGTTCAAATTCAAGCATATATATGCGTCAGTCACGGGATATTATGCAGATATGTATGCAAACAGGCTACAGTAATTGCTAAACAAGTAATGCAAGTATAATAGAAGTTGTGTTGTGTTATTGTACCTCCCAGACTCTCCAGTAGCCAGCAGTGCTCTGCCCTGTCCTCAACGAGTGGCCTAGAAAGGCGTAAGTTGTACCCAGCGCTGTTCCACCCCAATCAAAGCGTGAAGCTATCCTCAGATCCTTAAGGCTGATAGGTAAGACAAGTGCACTTTGCTACGCCTGTTCGGATACAGGGTAGCACCGAAAAGGTATAGGAGGTATGCTCTGGCCATTCGCTCCGCCTCCTGTTCCGTGGTCACCTCTTTCTTCAGATACTTTGTGAGTGACTCGTATCTCGCCATGCCCTCTTCAATTCTGGGTGCCTCGCCCAGAAACCACTCCAGTGCAACTCGGTCGTTCTGAATGCCCGAGTCAAAAGGGATGGTCTGTCCTCCAACTCTCAGCCCTGTAATCGTCGCGAAATCTGCGGGCGTCACTGTCATCTCCCCAACCGGCAGGTGGAAGGTATTGGTAGTATCCCTCCATCTCTCTGCAAGCGCCACCAACACAGCATGGTCAATTCTGCTTCTAGTGAGAGTCCGTATGAACTCCCCAAAACCTGCTGCATCCACCAGCTCCCTCACTCTCTGGGGTAAGGCCTCGTACAGGGTCAGGGATCTGCACGCACCCCCAAAGCCACAGATATCCCTCTGAGCTGCTCCCTCCTATTTCAAGTACACAGACAAGCAGTAGGGCAAAATGTCAGCATACGTGGCTTTCATTTTCAAGTTCTAGGTAATCAATGCAGCGGTGTAACGATGTTTCTTTGGTTCGTGCTATTGCATGCATGGCCTATCGAGGTTATATCATCATGGTTTTATGCAATCAATATTAAGATGGTTGGTTCAAGTTATTATTTTGCATGGCATGCAATTCAGCGGTTTTGTTAGCATGACTGGGCTCTGTTCAAAGGGTTATTTCATGCTTTTCTATACGACCTACTAAACATGCAAGTAAAATGGAAATTGAAATGCAAAGGGGGTTTTCCAGAAATTACCTCGGACCAAGTATTTGCAATGTGAATCTGAGGGTCTCTCAGCACCACCTCGTTATCATACTCTGACCGCTGTGGTGTGTATGCTGCAAAGCCTGATGGTGCAAACAGGTGTGGTGTATGGGGTATGTATGTCTCTGCTGCATAGTCGGGCCACTTCACGGCTGCCGCCT
The DNA here is from genome assembly GCA_025413875.1 of Rhododendron molle. Taxonomy (NCBI): domain Eukaryota; kingdom Viridiplantae; phylum Streptophyta; class Magnoliopsida; order Ericales; family Ericaceae; genus Rhododendron; species Rhododendron molle. The sequence continues at coordinate 20,586,912 of CM046390.1, forward strand.
CTGCCACGGCTGTCACCCTAGGCTCCCGTGCCTCCTATTCGGCCCTCTCCTCGGCCTCTATTTCTCTCAAAGGCTCCTCTATCTCCTTTCCCTCTCTCTCAGCCCTTTCTGCTGCCTCCGATGCAGCAATGGCCTGTGCTCGCTCCTCATTCACTCTCAATACCATCTCGCCGATCTGGGGATTCTCCTCCAACAGTTTCGCTAGCAACGCGTTGGGCAAATGCTCGGCGATATCGTACTTTGTGATCGGAACATGGCTTGATGATGTGGCTGCCGTCTTCACTGGTCGGAATGCTACATCCTGCTCCCTATACTCAACCGGAACCTCTGTGGCCTCCTCTTCCTCTGTCACAACGCCCTTACCTCTCGCCGAATCCCTCGGCAGAGTCATCTCCTACGGCGCCACTGCCTCCGGCATCCCCAAACTACCACCAACCACGGGCGAACCCTCGGCCACTATGCCCGGGCCTACAGGCTTAAGGTTGGACCCCATGGCCCCAGTCAGAACCGTCGCGCGAGGATTCCCCTCTCTCGCTCGATCCTTCTATGTACCATCACCCTCCTGCTGCTGGTCTTCTCTGCCATCGCCGCCACCTGCTACAACTGCACCTTGGTCCTCGGTCCTTATAGCTGCAGTCTGATCCTCTGTTTCGACCCCCCATTAGACCTCCTCGATCCTCCGGTTGATCAACGACCTCGCCTTCACCGCCCCCGTTGCCGTGGTTTGCCATGGATGTGTGGTTGTGTTTGGGATTCTTGGTTTTGGAAGAAATCTAGGGTTTTGGAAGGGATTTGAGAAAGGGTTTGAGAGTTTGAGAGAGAGGGGTGCTTGAAACCGTTCGAAACTATTGTGAGCGGTTTTGAAACGTCCCTAACGTATATGGGAAGAGAACAGGCGCGGGCCGGGTTTGGGCTGTTTCTGGATCCAGGCCCTGACAAACAACTCTCGCGCGACGCTTCTAAACCCTCGCGCGATGGTTCTTTTGGGCCTCAGGCCCATTTCCCCAGCAGTGCAAGCCCAATCATGCACATCTTGATTGTTTTGACCCATGGTGGGTTACTATGACTTTAAGGCATTTTTGGGAGTCATTGTGAATTGATACCTGTAAACCGGAGCATTCCTTATCCCCAGCTGTGGTTCGCCCGCACATGCCTGAGGACAATTTCAATTCAGCGACGACCCATCCGTCCAAATTCAAATCAGCGACGATCCATCCGTCCAATTTCAATTCAGCGACGATCTATCCGTCCAATTTCAATTCAGTGACGATCCATCCGTCCAATTGGTGCACGGTATTTTATATACTCGTCTGTATCTTTCTTTTAAATCGGCTTTCGGGTGGATTTGATGGGTGTCTAGAAATCTTTGACGTTACCCGTACCAGCCAATGATGCTCCGCGTGCTGTCAAAGAGGGACTACTGTAGACACCCCAATCTGGATCTCCTGATCATTTTACGGTTTCTTGTTTCCTCGATGATGAATTAGGTCGAAACAGACTTGAGTTTGCAATGGTTTGAGCTTGGAGTGTTCGAAACCCTTCTTGAACCTTTTTGAAACCTCAAAACCCTAGGTCAATACCCTAAGCTATGGTTTGACCATCGCGCGTGTCTTTGAAACCCTCGCGCGAGGGTTGTATTGCGTATTGCCAGGTGTGGGTCAAAGTCAAACTGTTAACTGTTGACCCTCGCGCGATGGTTCTTGCCTGTCCCCATCACCTTTTTTCAGTTGGATTTTGTGATCATCAGGGGGTTTATGGGGCTGTAGAACCCCGTTTTCCTCCAGAACAGCTGTTGGTGACTGCATGGTTGGCACCCCCCAATGTAACCACCCCCCACCTTGTTGGCCACCTTCTCACCAAGCTTGGCTGGCCATCCTTGTTGGCTGGTTTCTAGGCCTAGTTTGCCATCCACCCTTGCCTCCCCCTTTGGCCTATAAATACCCCCATGCTTCCAAAGTTAAGCACACACACAAAAATTACCAAAAATCAAGCACAAATCTTACAAACCCTCAACCACACTTGTTATTCTCTCACTGCTCTACATACACTCATTTTCTAAGCTACACCACCTTGTTCAAACCATTTCATAAACAACTCAAGCAAAGGTATAAACATTTACCTGCTTTCTGTTTTGATCCCTAAGGGGGGCTGGCAGGGCCAAGGCTGGTAATCAATACCAGTCCTGGCCCTAAAGTCAGCAAAGTTACAAAAAGCAGTGACTAAGGAACCCTCGCACGATGGTTCTCAAGACTCACGCAACACTTTGTGTCAGTGTGAGAATGAATCACGTGGGGAAGGGTATCCTGGTCTTTAAGTTTTGTGTTTTGTTTGTAACTGTTTTGAAGCTTGTTTAGGTTTTAAATCACTGTGCTGCATGTTAAAAGCCATAACTTAGCTTAGTTTGCTGTCTTATTTGATTTGGAATGCTCTTGGGTTGCTTCTGAGTATGTTTCAGAACCCCAAGCATGCAAAGCAATTCCTGGAAGTCCAGTCAGAACCCTCGCGCGACGATTCCCATGTCTTGAGCGATGGTTCTCTACTTTCCTGTGGCTGCCCTTGCATGGCAGCTAGGGCCTAGCCCCTTGTTTATTCACCCCCACTGTTTAGGGGTAGTGTTTTTGATTTAATTCCTTCTGTTTGTAATATTATTTACATTTCAGTACGTATAAAACTGCTTGGTTTGCCCCCTGGGTGAGCACTGGTCCTTCCAGAGTCCAGAAGGGGATAAAATTCAATCTTTGATGGGAACAAACACTCGCGCGAGGGTTTAGGAATGTCGCGCGATGGTTCTTTGCATGTACGTAGATCATGCATGCAAAGTTGGCCATTGTGCACGGCATGCTTATGCCTTGTGCAGTTTTGTTGTTCTGACCAGAGGGTTGGGTTTTATTCCATTTTCATAGTATTCCATCCATCCATGCTCAATATAAACACATATTGCAAATCGTGTTACAGTTTTAAATCCCCGATTAACTGTTCCCCCGCCCTAACTGGCTAAAATTGATTAATTAAAAGAAGAATCACAATGTTTTCACAAAATACCTAAGTAGAGACCGATCTCCGGATTGGGCGAGAGGGGTGCCTTAAAACCCTTCCCCTCTCGTAACCTGGCTCCCAAACCCAGATATGGTTATGATGGACTGGTTCCTTCACTTTTTCAAATCAAATAGCGCAGCAGGTGCTTCAAAATACGGTTCCTTGGGTGTCGGACCTTCAAACCCAAGTGGCGACTCTGTATTTTACGAGCGCTTGCTTCTCCGCTCGAGCTCCCACGATTTTTGGGCCGCTTTGGCAAGACGGGGAGCGAAATCCCCTCTTTTCCAAGGGCATGCTGCCCGCACCAGTCTCACGACTTGGCAAAGAGGGGTGCCTAACACCTTCCCCTTATTGTACTCTTGGCTCCCGTACCCGGAATCTTTGTCTATTTTTCCTAGTTTTAATAAACTAGGTGGCGACTCTATTTTGATGATAACCGTTATCGTGTGGCGATGTTCCTAGCCATGGGGATATCCACGATCTTGGTTTATGAAGTGAAACTAAACAAAGCGTGATCAATTTGTATGGCGATGCCCCGTTTGGGAGGTATCTACAGTTTTTGGCGACTTCGCTGGGGATTTGAGAGCCATAACCAGAAAGTTCAACATGGCCCTGCTCAAAATCAATCAGAAGCCAAATCAGGCATTATCGTGCCTGGTCCATTGCTACTAAACTTGGCGAAGATAATCACAATAGTGATCACTGGTTATATGGTCTCAATTACCTAATCTGTGAGGACCCTATTCAGAAGATTAGATCTACCGAACCTGTTAAAGAAGTCCCATTCATCTTCCATACCCAATACAAACGATTAGTAACCCAATACCAAGATCAATTAGCCCACATCAGTTCATCTGATTCTATTTCATACGCCACTGATGAAGCTGAGGATTATTGGCATAATTTGTCCTCAGCAGAATTACAAAATTATGATAATATGACGGAATACTAGTCCTTGTCTTCCGTCACCAATGATCTATTCAAATGGAGCTTTAACAACAACTGCCACCCGTCTAATCAACTGGTTTTCTCAAGACCCATTTGCATAAAGTTTTTGAATGGTTGCCATACTGATCAGATGCACTAACCAATCAACTCTCTATCTAGAGACTATTCAATCAATTGCAGTAACATTGATTATCCCTGGTCATAAGTTCAAATAATGTCATCAGCGAAAGCACTAGTCATTATCAACTGCTTCCTACTGATGAATTATCACCTGGTTACTATTCAGTTACTATTCACCGACAAAGGTTACTGTTCACCCAACACGTCACTATTCACCCGGATTACTATTCACCTTTTACTGTTCATCCACAAGATAAAAGGTGTCAAAAACTGTTCAACTTTTGAATATGACAGACAGCATCTGCCTACAGTAATTGAATTGCTTTTCACCGAAAGCAATCACATGGTTACAGGAAACCACTGATAATTGTATCCAAGTCTGTGGTCCTTGTGTTCTATAAAAGGATCCACTGACTTCTGTTAAAACTAAGCTTCATTTGAACTTGGTTCTTTACTTACTCTCTCTCTCTTGTATTTGCAGTTTCTTTTCCCCTCCTCCTTCCCCTGTTAAACCAGTAAGTCTTCTTACGGATGAGTTGATCCTCTCTGATCTCTATCAATGTTAAACTGTTAAATTTCCCTATTCAATGGTTGGCTCTGCCACCTAATGTTATTTTGTTCATTGTTCTCCATGGTTGGTTCTACCACCTACTTATTTATGTTTACTTAAATTAAATTTTGTTCATGGTCGGTTGTGCCGCCTTCTGATTACTCTGATAATGTCTCTGAATTAATTTTTCTTTCCAGAAAGATTTAACACAATCATCTCTTAGCATAACTCTAGAAATAAATACATCTTTATACCATCTGAAATCACTCAGTGTTGGGCAGTGTAAATTACTCAGTTGATCATGCATCCTAGAACTAATGTTACTAGGTTGACCAATAAAATGTTTTATTATGGTATAAATCAGGGTATTGATTCCATCAGGGATCCCTCTTTCATGATCCATTAATGGGAGACCGTCTTCATCAGTTTGAACAACATATTTAATTTCTTCCCTTGATTCATTAGTGAGATATTTATCCCACCAAGCTTTTATCATTCCAGTAAAGCCTAAAGTTAATAAGTCCACAATTTGGAGTTGGTCTAAATTAGTATTACTTAAGTAACTATTAGCAACCATAGACATATGATTCAGTTTTTCTAGAATTTGATGTTCACTTAGACCATCAATATTCCACTCATATAATTTATTAGATGAAACATAAAATTGTTTAGTAAGATTATTTTCTTCATACTGTAAATCAGGGGGGGTAGGTCTAGAATACCAATTTTTTGTAAGACTAGTGGGGTTAGTAGAGGAGTAAACAAGTCTTTTAATGTTGTTGTTCATCTTTTGACCAGAGAATTGTTCTTGGAGTTTAGTAATTTCTTCATCAGATGATGACAGTTGACTAGAAGTACTAGTATCAATAGTTTGAGTCATGACAGTAACTTGGGGGGTTACTGGTTCAGTTTTAATAACTAAGGTAGTTAATAGTTCTTCAATTTTTTGAATATTTTCATTTTGATTTAACTTTATTAGATGCCGTTGTTCTGGTAAGTGAATTAGTGGTTTTTCAATAGCTTTACTAGTTGATGAGATATCAGAAGATACTCCATCATCCATTTTAGTTTCTATTTTATCTAGTTGTTTACCTATTACTTTTAAACATTGATTAGTGTAATTAATTTGTTCAATAATTTGTTTACACTCAGCCCTTTCACTAGGTAACTTAAAAGGAGAAGCAGTTATGCTTGATCCTTTATAATCAATAATAATTAGTTCTAGGGGTGGGTGGTTAGAACTTATAATAGTGTTATCAGTTTTTTTCCATTTAGATTTAGTAATTACATGTACTTCAGCAGAGCTAGAAGATTTTGTATCTTTATTATTTTGTGGTTCATAAATATATTCTATGTAATCAAAGAATTTTATTTTAACTTTTTCTCTTTTAATAAATTGTTCCCAACAATCTACTATTTTATCATGTTGATCAGATGCATATTTGCTTCTATAACTTTTTCTTTTTTGTTTATTATTTTTTGATTTAAACTCATCCATGTCAATATTTTTATTATTAATTTTATCATCTATTTCTTTTAATTGGGCTTTTAACTGATTATCAACTTCTTTTAACTTTGCCTTTAATCTAGTATTTTTACTAGGATAAATAGGTTTATTTAGGGGTATTTTTGTTGAACCTATTTCTGTCATTCGGAGAGGGGGACTGGCATTTCCATTTAAATATTGTTGAATATAACTTAATTCATCATCAGATTCATATTCTTGGGAAAAAATAGAATTAATATCATCATTTTGATAAACAGAGTTATTATCATAATAGTCTTCATGTTCTTTAAAATATTCAGTGTCTGACATATTACTAAAGCCTGGAGTTTAATAGAGTAGAGGATTGGTGGATAGAATTATACCTGAATTAGAGAGGGACTGGTGGATGAATGATACCTGAGTAAAGAATTTTCCTACTTAAAAGAAACTGATCCAAGACTTATATCTAGATAAATCATTTGTTATGACTAACCCTAAGGTTTTACAGTAATTTTGTATTTGATTTATACTGTTCTGAAATATACCCTTATGCACCCATCAGCTGGTCTTGCTGCTCACGTACACACATGCCCATGTCAGGCACTCTCCAAGCCACACCCTGGGCTACAAACGGGACCTTTTACGGAACACCTTAGGTGGCTTAAGTGAAACAACAACCAATTAAAGAATGCATACACAAGGTCTTCGAACTGGTGTTGAAACCAATACAATCAAATACAGATGTACTGACCAAACTTTTAGAAATTAGGAAAACAAACAGATCATCTATCTATCAGTCTTGTTTCACCTACCTTTAAGAAAGAAAATTCATTACCCAGTAATTACTCATCCACCCATCTCTATCCTAATCAGCCATAACCCATCCACCACCCCTACAGGACACTACTCCCTACTTGGCTCTGATACCATTGGGGGGCGGAAGCACAGACACAGAGAGAAGAACAGAGACATTATCAGAGTAATCAAAAGGCGGCACAGCCGACCATGAACAAAAATTTATTTAAGTAAACATAAATAAGTAGGTGGTAGAACCAACCATGGTATATATATATATATATATATACACATACACACACACACACACTTGAAAGTATACCTATATAATAAGGTATTAGTGTACTAGGTGATCTATAAATTTACAAGCAAAAGGATTTTCCAAATTTAAAATTGTAATACACACATGTGTACATATATATATATATATATATATATATACATACATACAAGTACACATTTATATATGTATATGTATGTACTTCCAAATCCTACTAGATATATCAAATCCAACTTTCCCATTAATTTAATACAATGTCATATGCTTTCTTATATAATAATCAAAGTACTAATGTACCAATATCTATTTAAATCTTTTAACACACATGGAAAATCTACTATTTTAATATATACTAGTACTTGGTTGGCAAGACTATCGATTGTCCAATGAATAATGGTTCTCCTAGCGGTTATTAACCAATGGGTAAGGATAGCAAGTATTTAACCTATTGCCCAATGGGTAATGATTCTCCTAGCGGTTATTAACCAATGGGTAAAGTATTGTACTTTGTATAAAGTATATATATATACTTTTAACCATGTGTATATATCACCATATAATATTATATCTAAGTACTAATGAAATCTAGTCATGTACTTTGGTGGATTAACTAAGTTTCCCCTTTTGTCCAATGGGTAAAGATTACCCTAACACTTATCGTCCAATGGTTAATAGCTAAAAGGTTCAAAAGGTCCATCTAGGGTTAAGGGTTCAAAAGGTTCAAGAGTCACAAGGTTCATAAGGTTCACCCAGGGTTAGGAAGCAAATGATAGTTAGGTTAAACGATCGTTAAGTTAACTAGTTGGTTAAAAGCTAACTAGGCTTGCTAAGTAGGATTTCCAGCCAAGATGTGAAATCTTAAGACTTATTACTAGAACGACGGGCGTTTAGCAGTTAGAAGACGATTAAATCCAAATTAAAGATTTTCGAACAATAATAACGAAATTTTTATTTAGTAAAAATCAGAGTTGTTACATTGATCTTACGGCCTCAACATCATTTCTTCACCCGAGCAACCTATTGCTTGAAAATCTCCCTGAGAGATCCATCCCTCGGCCGCAAGAGCTTTCCTTCGGCCGCAAGATCATTTATTCGGCCGCCAGATCGTTCTTTTTCCAGATTCTGGAATGTTCTGTCATACGTTTGATCCGTTCACCCAAACCCTAGCAGCCACGAACCATTACTTCGGGGCTACGAATACACTTACCATAGAGGTCTTGAAGCACTAAACTTCCACATCAATTGGGTTAATCTCGTTTGTTTGATCGATCCTTTGAAACCCTATAAATAGGGGTCCTCTAGAGCTCCGAAAAACACATCTCTCCACTCCATGATCCGCCCCCAAACTCTACAGAAATTATCTCATATCAACCCTCTACAAAAGCCCTAACCTCCCGTGAGTAGCCGCATCCGAGAGTAGAAACCCCCAAAGAACTCACTTTGTTCTAGGGTTTTATGAAGTTAACCACCACAATCAACCACTATTATCTACAATCAATTGCAATCCAAGCAATCAATCTCTGAGGGATCAAGGTGGTGAGGCCCAGAGGCCTATGGTTTGATTTAATTTCCGTCTCTCGCTTTTAATTAGATCTTTTTATTAATTGTTCGTATTCTGGTGTGAGGAAGAACATCGGCTGGGGAATCAATCCTTCGGCCGATACATTGATCCAGTGGGATTCCTCAACCGTGACATCAATTTGCCGGCCGAGGGATCTATTTGCTGGGACATATTTGTTTTCTGCTTATTCTGATGCATGCTTTCATTTATCGTACTGGTTCACCTTATCAACTGTTAAAGGCTAAAAATCAGATTATGTGTCAGAATTAAATAAAGCAAATATACATTGTATGTTGAATGATTATGGGCCAGTCTCACGACTGGGCAAAGAGGGGTGCCTAACACCTTTCCCTTATTGTACTCTTGGCTCCCGTACCCGGAATCTCTATCTATTTTTCCTAGTTTTAATAAATTAGGTGGCGACTCTATTTTGATGATAACCGTTATCGTGTGGCAATGTTCCTAGCCATGGGGATATCCACGATCTTGGTTTATGAAGTGAAACCAAACAAAGCGTGATCAATCTATATGGCGATGCCCCGTTTGGGAGGTATCTACAGTACGCAGGCCCGAATCTTAAAAGACGATAGTAAAGTAACGAGGCTCAGTGGTAGTCCTCAGTCGTCGAACTCATTGTCGTCATCCCCGACCACTGAGGTCTCTCTCTCTTAAAGTCCTCCTTTAAGTCTCTAAGCACTCCTCTGCATAAGCCACCCTCTCTATGGGCCTCTCTCTCAACTGCACACCTCCGGCCGCTGGCCATCTAGTACTCACATTTCTCTGAGTTGGGGCTGAGGTGGCAGTGTTGCTCTGTGTAGCTTGGTGGTCGTGGTCGTCCGTCCCATAGGAGCCGCCCTAGTTCTTCCCTCCATCTTCAATTTGTACATTCATTTTAGTATACATTATCATTGCATATTGTATATCAATTGATTGAAAGCAGGAAAAAAATATATCAAGTATTGGGGCATGTGCCCATATACCCTAAAATTTGGCCCTGCGCCTTAATGATGGAAGATGAAAGAAATCACCAATCAATAACACACAACATATAATTGAGCTCCGCGCTCATCTATTCTCAAGCCCCATGCTTGAATTCTCAAAGTTTCATGCTTTGAATGCTCGAAACTCTTCGAATGCCCAACCACTGTGTACCAGATGCTTAAGCTCTGCACTTGAATGCTCAAAGCTCCGCACTTTGAATGCTCGGGCTCCACGCCCTGAATGTTCGAACTCTGTGTTTGAATGCTTAAAATTCATACTTTAAATGCTCGGGCTTTGCGCTCTGAATGCCCAACCATCGTGTACTAGATGCTCAAACCCTGTACTTTGAATGCTCAGACTCTACCTTCGAAATGCTCGAGCTTTGCGCTTTGAGCTTTGAGTGCTTAAGTCCAGAACTTGAAAGAAGCTCCACTCTTAAACACACATACGCATGGGCCCATGCACATAAGCACTCACATCTAGGAAGCATCTATTGCATATTGTTATCATCATCATCATATACATGCTATGTTTTGCATCTTTCACTCATGAAATAGGTCATTCTTTGACACACAGTCACGTGGTTCACATAGTTCATCGCGAGCTTTTCAATCCCTGCCACCTTTTCCTATCACTGTAAGTAGCTTATCTATACATGGTACTGATGATGCTGTAGACAAGAAAAAGATAAAGAGACAAGGGTATTTTTTTACTCAATAACACGGTCACATGGAAGCGAAAATAGTTGATATTGATACATAAACCTCAACATTGCTAAATATGATAATTCCCTAAACCAGTACAAGATACCAAGAAGATTGGAAAGAACAAAAGGAAGTAACAAAGTAGCAAAAGATATAAACATGCACATGATCAGTCATCCCCCATTCACTTGTGCACTGGACAAGGATGCTCATTTACCAAGGATCAACTTATCTAGAAATGAAGGTTATAGAGTATAAGCCAACATGCGCTATCAAATACATCCCCACTACCCCCGTACAAGGGGACAACGGTGCCCCGGCTACTCATCGGGTTCTTTTCGAACCAAAGGCTAAGCCCCACATTAATGAATCGCTACCCCCATCTTTTAATTGTCGGCCGGGAAGCCAGACGATAAGTTGACCCTTTACTAAGGTCTCTCTTTGTTGGATCTGTCATTAAGCCAAGAGTTGCCCACTTTCCCTTAGATCTAGTAGCCTCTTTCTAGTCTGACTTTATAGAGAAAAGATCTGACTTCTTGGAAGGTAGCTGAGGATCTTTAGAGCACTATCTATGGAGTGATTAAAGATCAGAGAAATCGTTGGATTTGAAATTGAAGTCTTCATCCTCTGACTAGCTAGAATATTGAAAAAATGTTGAACCTTCTAGGCCGTCACCCATTAGAAAGGAGAAGCAAGTTTTGGGATTAAAGTCAAGGCTATACAATTCCATTACCGAGGCAAGAAGAGGAATGAAAGAGAAAGAGAGAGAAATCAGAAGAGACTGGAAAGAATAAGGACCCCTTCTGCTGTCCCTACCTGATCCCTTTTCCTTCCCGCAGCCAGAGAGCAGTGAACAGTGAGCATTCAAGGTCCAAGCGACTAGGAACAGGCTGGAATACAGAAAGAGATTCGTACTCTTTACGCTTATTTACCAGCCACACCTCTGCTGGGAGGCAGAGTTCTAGTTAGACTGCCAGGATGAGAAGAAGGACTTCCTTCGAAATGCCATTCAGATTTACATCTGCGTGTCATTTGAACTCGAGTCTAGAAGGAATTAGATGCCAAAAATGGTCCTGCAAAGGGCAAAGAAATGAAATATCGCAATAGAGTTGGATAAGCCGACCATAAGTACCAAATAGTCCGATATACTGGAGATCGTTCCTCAAAAATATACTGGAGATAAGAAGGGATAGACCAATGAGTGGGTTGATTCGGTTGAACATCCAACTAAGCATAATATGATCAATTGAGCTTCTCTCTCAACAACAGCAGAACCCTAATATCGTTCTTCTAGAGTCTAAAGAAAAGCCATACTAATTGCTTGGGGGAAAAACTAAGGAGAATAACCAAGGCCATTTTGGCTCAAAAAAGTGACCTGGTATGGTCCCTTCCACAGCAGCAAGATCGTACAATCACTGAAAAAGGAAGCATCTAAGTATACCAAGTACGAGCAAACCAAGGATATTCATCCTAAAGCTATGATAAACCATTGATGCTATACAGCCAACACACCAGACTATTACAGAACCTTGGTCGAACCTCTAAAAGAACAGATCTTTTGTATTTACATGGCATGGCCCAACGTTCGTGCCTTCATATCATGAGAAGCCTGTTTCAAATCAAACAAAGAGACAGAGAAAATGCATCAAACATCAAAAGTTAAACAATAATAGTAACTGTTAATTGTTACATACTCTTTAAACAAATACCGCAAAAATGTCTTTCATATCAACTGCTTTGCTCCATCTTTGATGGTATTATTTCATAACCTAGCTCCACTTCTCTTACTTCCTTAAGAGCTCTAAAAAAGAAAATTCCCAATAAAAACTATCATATCCAGTCGGGCAAAACTTAGTAACATTGTAGCCTAACCCTTCAGGTTAGAAGTTTTGGATCTCTTTCCCTACTAAAGCTTCATACCTTCCGGAGTCCCTAGGATAGCAGTATTGTTTCCTCGGTGGAATGATTACATATTTCTCGACCAAAGTCTGTTCTTGGTCTCGAGCTCACTGTTTTTGACCCCAGGCTCTACATCTGACCTGAGTCAACTGCGCCTAATAGAACTCCTCATCCTCCATTCCCTTTGTTTCTTAGTACAAATTACCATGAACTTTCTGTTCCGGTCAAGTTCCAATGCCGATGGGTTCTCTTGCTCTAGCATCACTTCCATTATATGCGTGGAATTCTTTTTAATTGTTGACTAAATCTACATCTTCTAGTTAAGAAAGTGCTATTAGAACATTTAAAAAATAATAATAATACAACTGCAACCACAGTACGCATGGTTGACAAAAGAACAAACTAGTGTCAAAAAAGTTGTCATCACTTATTCATCTCAAAAAGGGGTCTTCCATACATGGAGTATACACAGAATCACGAGGACACTTGGCTTCTCCTTCTTTTTTCTATATCACCAGACACTTAGCGGACACTAACACTTTCCGAACATGTTCCGACACTCAAATCAAACTTACAACACCAATTGGGCTGAACGGGCTACACTTGGGCATTCGGCGTTTAAAACTTAAAAGGATCAAAGGCCTCAATCATTTCCTTGGGGGAGTAAAAAGCCTCAAAGGACTTCATACGTCTAAGAAATCCCTCAATCATTTCACAGGCAACTTCATCAAGGAGGCCTTCCTCAAAAGACATTGAATCATATCAATAAGGTCCTATTGGAGACACCTCTCGAACGGGACATCGCCATACAGATTGATCATTGTTTGTTTGCTCGCTTCGGAAACCAAGATCATGGATATTCCCATGAGTAGGAACATCGCCACATGATAGCGGTTATCATCAAAACAGAGTCGCCACACAGTTTATTAAAACTAAGAAAATATATAGAGATTCTGGATACGAAAGCCAAATGTATAGTAAGGGGAAGGTGTTAGGCACCCCTCTCTGCCTAGCCATGAGGCTAGCCCATAATCGTCAACATAAGACATATAGATGCTTCATTTAATTCTAACATGTAATCTATTTTCATGCCTTTAAACAGTAAATAAGGTGAGCCGAGACTGTAATTGAAACATGCATCAGAAAGCAGAACACAAAGTAAATTGTCCCGGGGAGATGGATCTCGCGGCCGGTGAATGGATGTCACGGCCGAGGGATCGAAGCCCCAGTCGATGTTCTTCCTCACACCAGACAGAAAAGTTAGCGGATAATCAAAAGCTATGATTAAGCGTAAAAACAGTAAATAAATTGAACCAGAGGCCCCTGGGCCTCACCACCTTGATCCCTCAGTAGCTTGATTGCTTTGGATTTGATCGGGATTAACTGATTGCCTATTGAAAAACCCTAGGGTTAGGGTTTGAGACTTCGGGGTTTGATCGTCGGATTGATGGCTGCCTTCAGGAGGTTAGGGCTTTTGTAGAGGAGGTTTGAGAGTATATGTTGACATAGTTTCGTGGCTAGAGAGGGTGTATAATGATATGAATTTCGTGTGTATATTTTCGGAGTCCAAAGGCCCCTTTATATAGGCATAGGCAATTGGTGACTCACTCGGTCCAATCAAAACGCACGATTGCAATTGCAATTGTAATGCAATGCAAACTCCTCGTTGTGATCTCTGAATGTGGCCCGAACACATCGGAAAGGTAGTGCAGTTGGATCAAACAATCGACAGAACGTTCCAGAGTCTGGAAAAAAGACAATCTGGCGGCCGAGCCATGGATCTGGCGGCCGAGGAATGAATGTGGCGACCGAAGGATAGATTTTGCGGCCGTGGGATTGATCTCTCAGGGAGATTTTTGGGCAACAGGTTGCTCGAGTGAGGAAATGATGTTAAGGCCGTGAGATTAATGTTACGGCCGTCAGATGGATTCTCCTAGGATTCTGTATTTCTGTCTGAAAGGCTATATGGCTCTGGATGGGGTCCTCTAATTGGCTCAAAGCTCTTACCGAAAGTCCTAAGGTTCTCGAGAAGTCAATCGGCAATCACTGTATCCATTTCATCATCGGGATGGTCCCCAAGGTGGGACCTGAAATAATCGTTAGGCCAAATTGGGGTGTCTACCGATGCCCCTCTTTGACTGAGCTCAGACGGATTGCGAGACATGTTTAAGTAAAAGTCAAAGCTGTAAAAGCAACTCAATTTGGTCCAACCACTATTCCAAGGGTTTTTTGAAAAAGGTTTTTGTTATGGTCGGGCCGGGAGGCTGCCTACGTATTCCACAGGGGAAATTCAGACCAACCGTAGTTCGGGGCAATAAAAAAAAAGAAAAAGGTTTGGAGGGTTAGGGATAGAAGACGTACCTTCAGGCTTTAAAAGCCGTAGTACAACGTACCTAGGTTGAGCCAGGATTTTGGCGGAGAATAGTTGAAGGAGCGCGGGGCTGCCGGGGATGTTTTTACGGAGAGCGTCCTTAGTATTTTGGGGTAGATCAATACACAGCGAGTGTGTTTGCTTTTCTTGATCATCCTAACCTTAACTGAGGGAAACTCGGTAGAGTAGCCTATCCTTGCGAATGAGCTGGAAGGAATTGATGTAATTGGGGTGGAATCCAAGCCATCTGTTGAGGATGAATTGGACACCGTTTCTTGAGATATGGGAGGCGCAGAGCCAGTAACTGGAGCACGGGGCATTGGAATGAAGGAATCTAGGCACGGAGCCGGTTTATAGATTTTAAGGCGTAAAGCTTGAGGAGTCAGAGCTTTTAAGCTTGATGGAACTGAAGTGCGGAGCTGGTATTGATCATAAGGCGAGGGCCTGGAGAGATAAAACCAAAGCGCAGAGCTGGTGTTGATCATAAGGCGAGAGCCTGAGATATGGAACCGAAGTGCGGAGCTGGTATTGATCATAAGGCGAGGGCCTGGAGAGATAAAACCAAAGCGCGGAGCTGGTGTTGATCATAAGGCGAGAGCCGGAGAGATAGAACCGAATCACGGAGTTGAGATTGATCATAAGGCGAGGGCCTGAGGTTTTAGAGCTTTGATGGAATCGAGGCTCGGAGCCGGTTGATAGTTCAAGGAGTTTTTCCTTCTGGAGGCGAGAACTTGAGATGTTGGCGCTTAGAGCTTGACGTGATTGAACCGAGGCGTAGAGCCGGTTGTATTCTGATGGTCTGTGCACGGAGCTTTCTCATCATAAATTTTGGCGTGGACTCGAAGGATCCAGGTTCTGTACGGATCAATAAAAATCGAGGCGCGGAGCCGGTTGATTGCAGGATTGACCTGTTTCATGAATAAGAGGGATATGCAGAATATATGTGATGATGGTGGTAGTGATTGATGCAATATGTGCACGGGCCTGTGCGTGTGTGTTTGATTTAAGCATTGAGCTTCTATCAAGTTCTGGACTTGAGCATTCGGAGCGTAGAGCTCGAGCATTCGGACGGCAGAATCCGAGCATTCAAAGTACAGGCTTTGAGCATCCAGTACGCAGTGGTTGGGCATTCAAGCATAGAGCTTGAGCATTCAAGTGTAGAACTTGAGCATCCAGTATATAGTGGTTGGGCATTCGAAGAGCTTCGAGAATTCAAAATGTTAGATTTTGAGCATTCAAGCGTAGAGCTTGAGATTTTGATGATGTCTTGATTGGGGTGGCGTAGAGCCTGCTGGGGATTGTTTATGGCGTGGAGCCAGTTGAAGTGGTTATGGCATAGAGCCAGTCGTAATAATGGGCGTGGAGCCTGCTGAGATGATAGGCAAAGAGCCTGTTTTGATAAATGGGCGTAGAGCCGCGAGGCTTGGAGCCTGCTGAATGATCATGGAGTGATTGCTGCGGGAATTATGTGGGCGTAGAGCCGCTAAAGTGATGAATATGGGCCTGGAGCCTGTTGAGTGGTTGATGGATGTGAGTTTTTGCTAACGGTGAGAATGGAGTTGTTGAAGCACTTTGAACTACTGTCAACGAGCACGAAGCTCCTGTTGGGAGATAGTGAAGTTGCTGTGACGAGCTCTGGGCATGGATGCAGAGCTACGAAATGACTGAGATAGTATGCAAGAGGCCGTTGAAGCGGCGAGCGAGTTGCTTATGATGACGGGGTTGAGGAGCTTGCTGTTTTGAATGGCTTTGTATAGTGTGAAGCTTTCGAGATGACGGGCTCGGGACTGTTCAGAGCTGCTGACGGGGTGAATTTGGAGTTATGATGGTGAGGAATAGCAGAGCTGCCAAGTATCTTGATTTGCTGTAGCAAGAGCTTCGACCAGTAGTTTATGGAGAGAGAGCTTCCTTTATGCTCGGGCATGCCCCCAAGGCTAGTTCTGATCACATTGTTTTTGCTCGGGGTGCCCCCAAGGTTATTTTGTTGGTCAAGGACCCAGAATTCACTGAGCAAAATCTAATGTTGCTGAGGTGGATCGATTAAGGGGCCAGGAGATCGATCCTTCGGCCAAGTAATGGATGTCTCGGCCGTGAGAACGCCAAACGTCAGAAAATTGATTTAAGTTCGGTTTAATCGATCTCGCAGCTCATTCTTTCTTTTCTCCTCCTCCTCTCTTCTTCTCCGTTTCTCTCATCCGAGTTCGTTCGTCAACCACCGCCGTTCTCCCCTCTTGCCGCCGGTTGCCATTGTCTCCGGCCACTGCCACCGCCACCACCACCACCACCACCACCAGCGTTGCTTGCTTTCTTTTTCTCTTGTTTTGGAAGTGATGGCCACACCTTCTTCGGACGTTGTGGGTTCGTCCTTGCACCCTCCGTGTAGGTGCGAGTATCCTCCTTCTGACGAGGAGGCAATTGAGGAGCCGGGTTTGTTTGATGCTGCTACCTATGTTCTTCCTTTGCGTAGGCTGGGTTATGGCGGTTTCTTGCAGTACCGTCCTCCTGTTGGTGGCCCAGAGGCCGAGGTGGTTCGCGGAGAGCCTGAGCAGCATTTGAGCATCCTTAATGTTCCGGTAAGTTTCCTGAAAAGTAAAAAGATTTACTTTAGTTTGGAATTCAGTTTTACTTTACTTAAAGACAAATTCCATTCTCGAGATAAAATCCCTTTCAGCCAGGGGCGTAAATGAGAGGGACCTATGTTTAGGTCGACATTGCTTTTAAAAAAGGCTAAAATAATTGTGCCCCCTGTTTAGGCAATGCATGCTTTTAAATATTTTTAAATTGATGCCCCTAGCTTTCGCTTGTTATATGCAATCATGAGATTGACTCCCTTTTTGTTTTTAATGGATCTTTGTAGAGGAATAGGAGACTGGAGGCTCGCGGCGGAGGCAAAGAGGTGCACAAGTGGTTCCTGGTGTTGCCTGAGCAGGTTCGAGAGTTGGTACGTGCTGCTGGTTTTGAGGCGTTCGTTCTGGGCCTCAATCTTTCGAAGATGGATTGGTCATTGATGACCTCGCTAGTTGAGAGATGGTGGGATACCACCAATACATTCCATCTCCCTTTTGCTGGCGAGTAGGCGGAGCTCCTCTTTGGGTTGACCACAGGCTTTGGGAGCGAGTAGGGGCTTTGGAGTGGTTCCTGGGCAAAGTGCCTCCTCTTCATTCACGAGGTCACGTTGATATCTCTTGGCTCAGCAAGACGTTCATGAAGACTGATATTCTGACCCAGATGAGTGTTAAGCAGCTGACACGGGCTTACCTTCTCTACCTCCTTGGGCAAACGTTGTCTGCCAACAAGGATGGTTCGGTGCATACGCAGTTTCTGGCCCCTCTGCAGCACTTGGAGGTTGTTAGGGATTTTGATTGGGGATCATCTGCTTTGGCCACCTTGTATGGCAATCTTGGAGCCTGCTCACGGGACAAGAGTCCCATTCTTGGTGGTCACTACCGGGTGCTTGAGGTATATATCTTTTTCTTCTATTTCCTTCCCTGCTTTGACTTCTCTTGGTATTTGAACTTGTTTTAATCTGTTTTTCAGCTCTGGGCTTTCGAGCACCTTCTCCAGTTTCCCCCTGAGACAAGACATGGAGATGCGAACTGTATACCTCCCTACGAGCGATGGTTAGCAGGGCAACGGAAGCCACGATCACCAGTCTTAAGTCTTCCCGAGTGGCGACGGGTTTTGGACCGACTGACGGTCGGTCAGGTACCTTTCTCCTTGTATGCTTTTTGTCTTCAGGTTTCCATATTCTTATGCTGTGGCTGATTTGATCTTATTTTATAGGTACGTTTTGACCCTTGGGGTGGTGTACCAGAGGATGCCCTACTTGTGCATTCTAGAGTCTTGGATCATACTCGTAGCTTGCCTGAGGGTCCCTTTTGTTGAGCCTGGTACTTAGGAGATCGAGTAGCTATCCAGTGGCGCCCGCGTGCTAAGGCACTTCAGTTCGTTCCTCCTCTTCCTCCAGCATCGATGAGGTCTACTTCCTTGATGTCAAAGGAAGGTTTAAAGAATGTTCGGATCAGAGATTGGGCAGGCTTGCTTCTCCAGGTGGGTGACTACATGGAGTACTGCTGTCTTTTCTTAGCTCCAGCTGTTGCAGCTCCTCTGTTGTTCTTGTTTGGCCACGGGCCCCTTCTTTTGTCTCCTTCCATTCTGATGATGGGGAGGAGGAGCGCCTGGCCCTTACTCCTTGCATAACCCAGCTTTATATGCTGCCAACTGGAGTTTCACAGGTATCATCCTATTTCTGAACTTGTTTCCCTGTTTGTACCTGGTATTGCAACGCTTGAATATTCGATTTGCTTTTACAGGTGCCCGCTGAGGTGGTGCAGGAGTGGCTGCATGCTTACCAGAGTGCGGAGGCTTTGGTTCGGAGGCAGCGCCGCCGGATCCTCGAGGTATGGCTTTTAACATGTATGTCATTTGCTTTGCATTATTTCTTGATTCTGAGTGTTTGTATCCTCTTTTTGTTGCAGCTTGAGGCTGGGCGAGTTCTAGCTGTTGGTGGGGAGGGTATGGGAGCTAGTGAGCAGTCCACATCTTCGTCTCAGAGGCCGTCTCGGAGGCGCCGTCATGACTAGCTTTTAGGAATTTTCTTTTCCTGTTCATAGTTAGCAAAAGAGGCAAGTAGAAATTGTATTGTAACGATCCTGATTTTTTGTCAATAAAAATTTCGTTAAAAAAATTAAATTTTATTTTATTACTTGAATTTCTATTTTCATAACCAAAAATCTGTCGTTATTGACTAATAAAAATCTC
The DNA here is from genome assembly GCA_025413875.1 of Rhododendron molle. Taxonomy (NCBI): domain Eukaryota; kingdom Viridiplantae; phylum Streptophyta; class Magnoliopsida; order Ericales; family Ericaceae; genus Rhododendron; species Rhododendron molle. The sequence continues at coordinate 20,606,404 of CM046390.1, forward strand.
GTTGTAATTCTCGTTTGATCGAAACCGTATTTAAATTTCCTTTTAAATTAGATTCGATATTCATAAGTTAAACTTCCATCGCCAATAGACTTAGACGCTCTCTAAAAACTAGGGTATTTAGAATATTCGATATAAGATCTCGACGTTTGAGTTTCCGGCTAGAAAACCCTAATCGGTTAGTGGAACTAGCTTCCAACTAGTTAGTTAGCCTAACCTAACTAGTAACTAACTTAGTTACATCCTCCTAACATCCTAGGACCATTGGACGATAGAAAACCATCATGAGATTCCAAAAGTAACTACTTTTGGCTTGTAATCATTACCTTTATGACAAGATTCTCTTTCATTACCCATTGGTTATTACCCTTACTTTTTTAAAAGCTTACCTTTTCTAGTCTACCTAGATAACTCTCTCTCTCTATATATATGTATATATATACGTTAGGAGGAGAGAGAGAGGGAGAAAGCCGAAAGGGAGAGAGGGGGAGAGTGAGGCCGAGAGAGAGAGAGAGAGAAAGAGAGTGCATGTGTGTGTGTGTGCTTTGGCCACTCCAACAAGCTACCTCCTTGCCTTTGTTCAACCCAAGTACAACCAATGACGATTTCTTTCTTGTGCTTTTACAAGCAAACCCTCCCTAGGACTAGACAACTCATAAAACCCCTCATGATAATCTAGGACTTAGCCATAAATGGAAAAGACAACCCTTGGCATGCTTTGATTGACACATGAAGGAGAAAGTTACATGCTTTCAAAGCATGATTGGACAACACAACGAGAGGAAGGGAGAGAGAGGGGATTTCGGCCAAGGAGAGGGAGGGGGGTGGTTGGAAGAGAGAGGGAGAGGTGAGGTTTGTGCATGTGTGCTTGGTTACTTGTACAAGCTATCTAAATAGCCCTAAGCCTAATACTTCCTTTACAACCAAGCCTAGCCTTTCAAAGGACTACCTAGCCAATGGTTTTGTGCTTTCTTGCAAGCAAAGCAACCCTAGGACAAGACTTGACTAGAAACCTTTCATGATTAACCTAGTTTATTAGCCTTAAGCCTAAAAAGATTAGGACAAGACAAGTCATGGAAGACTTGGCATGATATGACTAGACATGGCATGCTTTCAAAGCATGAAATGACAAGTCCATAAACCCTTCATGATAACCTAGTAGCTAACCCATTCTAGGACGAGACAAGTCATGGAAGACTTGCCATGCTTTCAAAGCATGAAAAGACAAGTCAAGGCATGCTTGGAAAGCATGAAATGACTAGACCTTGGAGCTAATTAATGAGGGAGAAAGGAGAGAGAGGGGGGCCGGCCATGAGGGAGAGGGAGAGCCCAAGAGTTTGCCTATAAATAGCCTTCATTCCTTGCCATTCAACTCACACCTCCATTCTCCAACTTTTCTCTCTAAGAAAGTCTAGTGTTCTTACTTGTTCTTGCTTATTTCTTAAGTTGTTCTTGAGTTTCTTCACTTGTTCTTCAAGAAACTCATCCCAAAACACCTTTTCAATCCATAAAGCTAAGTAGTTTTAGGTTTAGACTTAGTTTCAAAAGAAACCTTTCTCATTCGAAGCTACCGGAAGCTTACCGTAGGAAGTCACTCTGCCCAATCACCGAAGTACTTTCCGTAGTCACCCTACCGCCAAGAAGAACGGTAGAGTTCTTCGAACCTACTTACTCTAAGTATAGAAAGCTATATGTTTTATATAATCTTGTAGAATCCCCGATCTACCTTTCTAAGAATGCGTAGTTTACTTTGATCTTAAGAATACTTGAAGGCGTGATCTTGATACTAGTTGCTTGTTTTGATAAATGTAGTTACTTTGATAGACATATGTTGTTTTATTGAAGTTCTTATAAGAAAGAAAGTACGGTTTTACTTTAAAGATAAATTGTTGTTTTAAAAGGAAGTATTCGTATTTTGACCTTTTAGATGATCATGAGTTTGTTAGTATGTTGCTCGCCTTACTTGTGGTTATGAACAAGCATGATAAGATAGAGTTGGATGATCTTGCTAATTGTAAATGCATGATTCATGTGAAAAGTCCTACCGCGGAGTCCATGCATGATACGAGACACGTGAAATTGGAAAGTAGAAACATGACACTTAAGGTGTGGTTGATATGGATAAAAATACTTTTGAAACTACATAACGGCCGGACTTGGTAGCCTTATGTTGCTTGCGTTGCCAATGGAGCCGGACGTGGTAGTTCCATTAAAGGTGTGACTTGGTTATCCACGGAAAGGAGCCAAGATTGGTTGAGATTCAATGTGCCGGACGTGGTAGCCATTGTGACAATGAGCCGGACTTGGTAGCTCATTGGTGTGTGTTGACAATGAGCCGGACTTGGTAGCTCATTGGTGTGTGTTGTCAGTGAGCCGGACGTGGTAGCTCATTGGTGTGTGTTGTTTTTTTGAAAATGATGTTAAAAGATGAGACACGTATACGATGAGTCGCGTAGGAGAAACACGGAAAACATGACACCAACGATAGTTAGTGAATGCGCATGTGTAACTGTTATACGTTCTTGTTGAAGCATGTTAAGTTTGGAAAATCGTTATCTATATTATTTTTGACTTGTAAGTTAAGGGTTAGTGGGTTTTCGGTTACTCTATTGAGCTTTCAAGCTCACGGTGTTGCTTTATGTGACCCTGACATATTATATCGGTGGCGACGCTGGTATAATGTGTCAGACCTTATAGATAACCAAGGGAAGCTGTACACCTTGGAGGCATTTGGAGCCGAGGAGCTGGCTAGGATGGAGGAGCATGCGGAGCTATAGTTAGGAACCCTAGGACCCTCTCCTTGTGTAATAAAGAGCCAGACTCTCTTTTGATGTTCAATAAAATGATTATTTAACATACCCAATTTTGGGGGTGTTACATGTATAGTGAAAGCAACCACAACGGAAATTTTGTATTTAAACTTTTGTTCATGAAATGAGAAAAGCTTTTTGTGTCCCTAAGTGCATGTGAAAGTCAAAACATGGCTTTTTGAACAAATATTTGCTGATAGGTAGTAATTTGTGTGAAATGAAGTACTGGCCGAGGAATCGATTACTCGGCTGAAGAATCAATGTTACGGCCGTTATATCCATTCTTCGGCCGTTACTTTGATATTCCAAAAGATAGATTTTGTTTTGGCTAATTGGCATCCTCTTTTTTCTTCCTCCTTATGCTTGGTTTTGATTTTCTGCTTTTTGCTTTTGCCATATTCCATAATCTCTTTGCCAAACTCGAGAGTTTCCAAGGTATCCTGCTCATTGTGCTAACGACATTCAGGTCAGAGGGGATGAACGATAATTCTTGTGTCCTTTGCTGTTGCTAATTCTTTGAAAAAGGCATACTCATCTTTTGCGAGTTCAATACGCAGGGTTAGCTATGCCTATCATTGAGTACAAACCTGTTGATGTTTTTCCTTCTCTCCAAATGTTTGGGCCGCATCTCAATGTGAGATTGCCTACGTATCCCAATCAGGGAATCAGGCCTTTTACGTAGTTCCAAAGTCAACACCTTTGAGGTTGGTTTTTTCACTCTTGGTTTTTCTTCTCACTTGCTATAAATTTTGCTTGGGTTACCTGATGGAGGTTGAGTCCCTAGCGAGCATCTGAATGCCTTAACTTTTGCCTAGGCTGCATTTTTCCGTTTTCTTGCCCTAGCAGGCTTTGCTCTTACTTTTGCTTGGGCTACTTGGTCACCCAACGAGCATTCTTTCTCAAGAAGTTTTGCTGTACCTTTGGAAAGGAATTTGATGAGGATATTTTATGAATCTCCTCTTGTGTTTGTACTTTCATAATGGGTAAGTTCCCACGGGGATAGCGTCTTTTTTCTAAGTCTCGTCAAAAACTCAGGTTTAAGCGACTAAAGTTCATTCCTTCTTTCCCTTTTTGTCAATAACACAAAAATCTTGATTCCTTGAAGTTTCTCTTGTGTGGCAAAGAGATCATAAAGTCGTTGAATAAGCATAATCAGGGAGATAAAACAGGAATTCACTTAGAAATAAAATGCCCAAACAGGGGCCCAAAACATGTTCTAGTTTAATTTAGAAAGTAAAAAGCAATGTTTTTGATGTTCTTTGCCATGTTGTGACTTCCTCAGCTACTGCATGCTTTTGGGGTTGTCCTTTTTTGCTTTGTCTTTCACAATTTTATACTCTTTCCCACCCTCTTCTTTGCCAAACAGAGCCTTTGAATTGAATTCATCCTCGAAACTTGCATGGTGGCTGTCTCTTTGGGACATAAGCAGTCCCCAAATGGAAATAACAGCTTGGGCTTTTATCACCTCTTCGTCCTCCTTATTGATTGTATAGTTATGAAGGAAATTAGTTATCTCTATTTGATTGAATAGTGATGCCAAAGAGATTCCATCGAGTGGATCATCGTATTCCTCTTCCGTTTTATCGAAGTCGCTCTCCCCTGCTCTGTATGGATCGGGGCATATGAAATCCAGATCTTCTCTTTCCTCTATCCACTAGCTGTAATCGCATTCATCATAGAGATTGATCCATGGTTGCATTTGGAATTCCTCCACCTTTTCTCTGAGATTGATTGTCTCCCAAACAATGGGAGGCGTCGGAATTTTAGGACCGTTAATGGGTACCACTATTTGGGCGGGTTCGAAGCGGGCGTGCCTTCTTATCATAATGACCCTTTCTTTTTCCTTCTTCTTATTCTCAAATCAGATACGTAGCCATTCGTCGTCTTTTACAAATGGGATGTCAGGATCCTCTAAATTGTGTTTCGCCTAAGAATGCTCTTTCCATTTCCTTAGTTTTTCCTCCTTTGCTCGCTCTTCTTCATCACTTATATCGGGATCAATTACTTCTGATTGATCGGATTCAACATCTTCTTCTTCCTCCATCATGACACACTCATCCTCCTTTGGGAAGGTTAAGGTTGGTTTGGTTTGGTTGTTTTGGACAATGTACTGGCTCGGATTGTTTGTGGGATTGTGAGATAGGTTTATAAGGTTGACATTTTGGGGTGGTTCAGTATTGGATGGTTTGGTTTGTGTATCAGGTTGTAGAGGTTTTATGGTGTGGCTATCAATGAGATCTTGAATGTCATGGCGAAGACGTATGCAGTTGTCTGTCTTGTGCCCAGAATGTTGATGGTAGGCACATTGCTTGTTGGGGTCATGGTTTAGACCATAAGGCGGTTGAGGAGATGGTTTGTTCAAGGGTTTGAGATGTCCTTGACGGCTTAGAATGATTAAGGCTTGGGAGAAAGTCATATAGAGAGGGCTAAAATTATGGCGGGGCCGGTTTGAGCTTCAGGATGAGCTAGCTTGAAAAGGGTCTTGTGGTGAGGCTGAGTTAAGGGTGTTGACAGAGGCATGAGATGCACGAGTCGGGAAGGTTTTCTTGGGCGAAGGAGTTTCTTCTTTCCCAATGAGCCCCAGTTTGAGCCCTTCTTCAATTTGCAGCCCAGTAGCATGCAAGCGTTTGAAATCAGTGATAGCCTGTGTGTAGATATGCTTGAAATACTTGGATTGCAGATTTTTGACGACTATCCTCACTTGATCTTCTTCAGAGGGGCGATTCTTCATTTTGGCAGCCTTTTCCCTCCATCTAGCCACGAAAGTAACAAAGTCCTCGTTTGACTCTTACTTGGTCATTTCCAAATCTTGAGTAGTCAGCTCAACTTGGACGTTGTATGCATATTGCTTAATGAAAGCGTTGGCGATCTCAGGCCAAGTGTGATAGTGTTCAAACTCCAAAGTGAGGAACCAATCGAGAGCACTTCCAGTGAGAGTTCTTTGAAGCAGTTGAGCGATGAGCTCATCATTTAGACCCATCGGCTTTAGGGTATTGATGACATGGCGAACATGACTGGTAGGGTTGCCAGTTCCATTGAACTTCTCAATGTTTGGCATTTTGAACTTCTCAGGCAGTTGAGAGTCTGGAAAGAGGCAAAGTCCCTCAAAGTCCAGGATTTGGTCTCCTTGTGAACGAGCTAGAGCATGCTTGATTTCTTTGACTTGCTTGGCCAACTTAGGATTTTCTGGCCTATTCTTGTTTGCCATTGATCTTTCTTCATCTTCAGCGTCTCTTGCTGCTTTTTCTGCTAGCAAAGTGGCGATTTGAGCCTGAAGGTTGGCGATAGTGGCGTCGTCGCCTGCCATAGGAGCAGGAGGATTGCTTGGTGAAGCTTGGAATTGGATAGGTGATCGGTTTTATTGAGAAGATGACCGCGAAGTCCCAGGAAGTGATTGGGACCGTTGCGGTGAAGGCGTTCTGACAGGCGAGATGGCGGCAAAGGCCTCTGTTTGGCATGACTTCGGGTGTTATAAGAGTATAAAATTGGCTGTGGTTGCTTTCTTGGCTTACCTATTGTGCCTGCTTTAAAAGTAAAAATACCTGCAAGTTAGTACTTGGTTGTATAGGATTAAGATTTGGGCTGAAAATCCCAACCCTTCTGCACAGATAGAGATGTTACAACAATGAATGATACAGGGTGTGGGGAAGAACTTGGAAACAAAATGCAGGAAATTTCCTTAACCTGCAGGTTCCTGCCTTAGTTTGATAGGTTCTATGGCTTTCTAACACATGTAGGGTTTAGGTAGTCTCAGGGTGCTCCATTGTCAAAGGGCACCAGTCCTTTCGCCAGCCCATCATAGGCGGTGTTTGGGTGATTTCCTTTTTGACATACCCATAGGTACAAGTGACTGTGGAGTTTGCTGGAACCCCTAACATAGCCCGTGTCATGCCGGGGTATTAGGCAAACTCAACGAGGTTTGCCTGCTTGATGCATACGATAAACGAATTAAACAAGGCATGAGTTAGTCTTATGTTGAACTTTTTGGGGGCTCTCATGTCCGCAGCAGAGTCGCCAGAAAACTGTAGACACCTCCCGAACGGGGCATCGCCATACAGATTGATCATTGTTTGTTTGCTCGTTTGGTTGCTTGCTTTGTAAACCAAGATCATGGATATTCCCATGGCTAGGAACATCACCACATGATAGCGGTTATCATCAAAACAGAGTCGCCACCCAGTTTATTAAAACTAGAAAAATAAATAGAGATTCTGGATACGGAAGCCAAAGGTACAGTAAGGGGAAGGTGTTAGGCACCCCTCTCTGTCTAGCCGTGAGGCTAGCCCATAATCGTTCAACATAAGACATACAAATGCTTCATTTAATTCGAACATGTAATCTGTTTTTATGCCTTTAAACAGTAAGTAAGGTGAGCCGAGACTGTAATTGAAACATGCATCAGAAAGCAGAACACAAAGTAAATTGTCCCAGGGAGATGGATCTCGCGGCCGGTGAATGGATGTCACGGCCGAGGGATCCTCCTGGTTTGGATGTATTGACCGAGGGATCGAAGCCCCGATCGATGTTCTTCCTCACACTAGACAGAAAAGTTAGCTGATAATCAAAAGCTACGATTAAGCGTAAAAACAGTAAATAAATTGAACCGGAGGCCCCTGGGCCTCACCATCTTGATCCCTCAGTAGCTTGATTGCTTCGGATTTGATCGGGATTGACTGATTGCCTCTTGAAAAACCCTAGGGTTAGGGTTTGAGACTTCGGGGTTTGGTCGTCGGATTGATGGCTACCTTCGGGAGGTTAGGGCTTTTGTAGAGAAGGTTTGAGAGTATATGTTGACAGAGTTTCATGGCTAGAGAGGGTGTATAATGATATGAATTTCGTGTGTATATTTTCGGAGTCCAAAGGCCCCTTTATATAGGCATAGGCAATTGGTGACTCACTCGGTCCAATCAAAACGCACGATTGCAATTGCAATTGTAATGCAATGCAAACTCCTCGTTGTGATCTTTGAATGTGGCCCGAACACATCGGAAAGGTAGTGCAGTTGGATCAAACAATCGACAGAACGTTCCAGAGTCTGGAAAAAGGACAATCTGGTGGCCGAGCCATGGATCTGGCGGCCGAGGAATGAATGTGGCGACCGAAGGATAGATTTTGCGGCCGTGGGATTGATCTCTCAGGGAGATTTTTGGGCAATAGGTTGCTCAGGTGAGGAAATGATGTTAAGGCCGTGAGATCAATGTTACGACTGTCAGATGGATTCTCCTCGGATTCTGTATTTCTGTCTGAAAGGCTATATGGCTCTGGATTGGGTCCTCTAAGTGGCTCAAATCTCTTACCGAAAGTCCTAAGGTTCTCGAGAAGTCAATCAACAATCACTTTATCCATTTCATCATCGGGATGGTCCACAAGGTGGGACCTGAAATAATCGTTAGGCCAAATTGGGGTGTCTACACCTATCATCAGGACATGACCCTTTGGAAGGCATTATAGTGAAAAGATCCCTTGCATTATCAAGTGTTTGAAACAAGGTATAGTCCCTTGGAGAAAACCTGCTGGGGGCTAATGTGGGCCACAAAGAAACTAAGGCATTACCTATTAGCACATCCGGTAGTTCTGGTTCTCGTTTAGACCCAATCAAATATTTTTTCGAGAAGCCAACACATATTAAAAAGTTGGTTAGGTGGTTATTGCTGCTAGTAGAGACCTCAAATACATGACAAGAAAATCAGTGAAAGGAAGGGATGTGGCGGAATTCTTGGCAGATCATCCTGTGACAGAGGCCGAAGTAGAAGACTTCATGTTCCCCGACGAAGACATCTTATGTCTCCTAGATGACACCTGGCAGCTCTACTTCGATGGAACATTGAACCAATGTGGATATGGCATAAGGGTATTGCTAGTTTCCCCAAATAACTCTCATATCCCTCTGTCATATAAACTGAGGTTTGAAGTCACCAACAACCAAGTTGAGTATGAAGCCTGCATAGCTGGAATGGAAGCAGCATTGGAACTAAGGGCAAAAAGGGTAGAAGTCATTAGAGATTCAAACCTAGTAGTGTCCCAAGCAAGAGGAGACTAGAAGGTCAAGGTAGACATGCTGAAGCTATACCACTCTGTGTTGGAAGATCTAATTCCACAATTCGGTTCCATTATTTTTACACACACTCCACGAGTGAGTAATAGATTTGCAGACGCACTGGCAACACTGGCCTCAATGGTCGAGATACCCCTGGGATTTACAATGTGGCTTCTCATGATCGAGCAGACGGTCAAACCAGCATGCGAGTGCACCTTCATTGAAGAAGGTAAGGATGATGGGAAACCATGGTACGAAAACATGAGAAAATTCCTAGAAGAAAGAGAGTATCCCTCCGAAGCCACCTCGAAGGACAAGATGACTCTGTGGAAGTTTACCGCCCGATTTGTAGTCTGCGGAGGAGCATTGTATCGAAGAGCACATTTGGGCCCCAATTAACTTTGCGTTACCATGGAAGAAAGCCATAAGATAATGGAGGAAATACACGAAGGAATCTTTGGGCCGCACATGAATGGATCAACAATGGCAAAGAAAATCCTGCGTCAGGGATATTACTGGACTACAATGGAGGCTGATTGCACTGACTATGTCTGCCGATGTTACAAATGCCAAACTCATGCTGATCGCATGCATATTCCCCCTACAGAATTATATAGCATGACGTCTCCTTGGCTTTTCTCCACTTGGGGGATAGACATCATTGGGAGTATAAATCCAAAAGGGAAACACAAGCATCAGTTCATTCTAGTGGCCATCGACTATTCACCAAATGGGTAGAAGCAACTTCTTATGCTACCCTCAAAGCCACTCACGTGGCCAAGTTTATCCACACCAATATCATTTATCAGTATGGTGTATGTCACGAGTTCATCTGTGACAATGGATTGCACTTCAAAGGAGCAACAAAGAAGCTTTTTGCTGAGTTTGGGATACAGAATCATCGATCATCTACTTATCGACCTCAAACCAATGGAGCGGTTGAGGCTGCAAACAAGAACATCAAGAGGATTCTGCGGAAGACTACCGACATCTACACGAACTAGCCAGAAATGCTACCTCTAGCACTATGTGGTTATTGAACAACTGAAAGGACTTCAACTGGGGCTACCCCCTATTCCCTAGTCTATGAGATGGAAGCTGTCTTGCCTATCAAACTAGAGCTACCCTTACTAAGGGTTCTAGCTGAAACTGGAATGATCGAAGAGGACTAGGTTCAAAACCGCTACGACGAGTTAGCATTGCTTGATGAAAGAAGGCTGAGAGTGTTATACCATGTACAAGGGTATCAAAGCCGTATTGCACGAGCATTCAACAAAAAGGTGAAGCCACGAGACATTAAGGTGGGGGATATGGTGCTTAAAGCAATTCGTCGCCATGTTTCAGGCCCAAGAGGCAAGTTTAGACCAAACTGGGGAGGACCCTACTTTATCAAACGCATACTGTCTGGAGGAGCAGCATATATTGCGGACTTGGATGGAATGGAATTTGTAACATCGACAAGCTGAGGAAGTACTACCCCTAAGAGATGCCCGTTGGGTCAAAAACCACAAGGGTGTGTGAACCCAAGCAAAAATTAGAGCAGCCTGCTAGGTCAAAAACCCGTGAGGGCGACTTAGGCAAAAACTAAGGCATAAATAAAGCACTCGCTAGATTGAAAACCCATAAGGGCAGTTTAGGCAAAATCAAGAGCATAAAAGGAGAGAAAAACACTCGAGTGAACCCTAACCAAAAAAAAAAAATCTTTTTGGAACTACGTTCATGGTCTGATTCCGTCCATGGGATACGTAGGCAATCTCTAGATTAAGATTCGGCCACTGCTATCACTAATACTTTCGAATTTCTAGGTCTATCCTAAAGCATACTCACTGCCAAACTATGGCGAAGGCATTTTTAATAAAGCAAACAATGTTTTATTAATTGCAAGGAAAAAAGAAAAGCAAGCTAAAACAATTCTCGAATCTATGAAAGCTAGAATCAAACAAAGAACAACTTTTGAGAAACATAAGCAATTTGTCATTCTCTAGGTCAATTCCTTCTCTTCGAACTTTTGTCTTCGAAAAGGTTTTTTTCCAACCAGCGTTTGTACGAACCTGATAGCTTGTCAGCAAAGTTCTCGACAACCTCTTGCATCACTCGATTCGGCCAAAAGCAAAGCACATTGTGACGAAAGTTGGCATCATGGGCCTTAGAAACAGCATACTCAGGGTCACCCAAGACTTAGGCTTGTTCAGCCCCGAACTGTCTTTGAAAGCGAGCAAGAAAATAGAAGGTAACTTGAGCGATACCAATTACCGCAACATCGAAATGGCTCATGGTACTTATAGTCATACTTTCAATGCCATACCAGGGGCAAACCCATTGGATCCAATTGCCTTTACAAGTCTCCATCCACGCCTTCTAAGCAGCCTCAGTTGGAAACTGTTTCGTCACACGACACTCCGTGCAATGGTCGGAACTATAGGGAAGTCGCTTTGGCGCATCCCATACTCTCAGCTTCTCATAAAGCCATGCCTGTAGAAAACAAGGGAAAATTGCGAGTTGTGAGAACACGTGAGTTAAAACAAAAGAGTGATGAGCGGAAGGATAACTTGGCAATAAACAAGTAAAGAGCGAACCTGTAGAAGCAAGGGACTGCCTGAGAACTAGGCCGTTGGATTATCCTTCACTGCATCGAGACCCATCAAGGTCTTTGCTAACACTAAACCAACAAAACCTTCATAGTTTCCAGTTTGTTGAGCGAAATCAAGCAGCATAGAATCAGCATGGCCCGAGGAGGGCCGAGCAAGTAATAGTGGAGAAGAGAGAAATATAGCACATGGAAGCATGCTTTCTGTCGAGAAACTTGATGATGAGTTGTAGCCGTACCGAAACGCTAAAAAAGCTGTAAGGTTTCGAACCTTCCATTCACCATGAAAAACCTGACTTCATGTTTTTCTGAATTTGGAGCAAGGCCTTCAAAAGGTTACCACGATTGAACAAAGGGTTAGGGACAATGAGACCTTCTCCATCTATATGCCCCATGAAAGCTGCAAACTCTTTGATGGTAGGACACAATTCTTCTCTCCTATATCGAAAGACATGAAGAATAGGATCCCACAAGCTAGTGGCTGCCCGAAGGAAAGCAAAATTCGTAGAAATTTAAAAGAGAGAAGAGAAAGTCCATACCAAAGGACTTAAAGTGCAGACGGTCGAGACCGTTGAAGGAATCCAACCACTGATCAAGAACCGGTTGTGTCATATGTAAGAAACTGCTCTTAACAAGGCTATCGGGATTGTAGAACGCGTACTTATTATCTAGGTCGAGTCCTAGTCCAAATCGGAATTGAAATCAAAATCCACATCAGTCAGGTCGTTCTACCGGCCGATACTTCGAAATGGCGGTTGAAGGATCGATTCCTTGGCCCTTGAAAATCAGGGCTAACTCAAAGTCAACCCCAGGAAGACGAATCGATCCCTCAGCCACCAAATCAATGGCTTGGCCACCAGAATGACTGTTTTACAAGGAACTTCCACGGTTCTGCTCAATTTGTCAAGATACAATTTCATACTAAGCAAAACAGCACAAATGCAGCATACACAATCACATATCAGAGCAAAAGATTTCATTTCATCGAAAACTTTTACATCACAAGGTGAATCATCCCATGTTTCCTAAGCAAACTATACATCAGTTTCCCGTTGGACTAACCTATGCAGGAAGAAAAATAGAAAAACAGAAAAGAAGGAGAAGAAGATGTCGAATCTTCTGGTAGTCCGAACACCAGAGACCAGCTGCAAAAAAGAAAAAGGACACCCTCGAGGCGATGCATACCAAAGAAGTACTACGGTGCAGAAGAGACATCATGTGGCTCAAAAGAATCACCACATGACCCAGAAAAATCATCATACTGCGTACAAACGCCACCCCAGGAGTTCCACGTCACAGAAGCAAGCCCCTCATGCGAGGGTCCCTAATCAAGCATCAAGACATGACCGAGAACATCGCGGACTCCCTCTGTGATCGCTAACCGCACGTCACCTATGGCCCGGACCCGATGGGAATGAAGGAGAGAAGAAGTGAAGAGGTCCTCGGTAGAACGGAACGAAGAGGAAGAGGAGAAAAGTGAAAATAAATTGCCGAAGGCTCGACTTTAATAGAGTTTTGGAAACCAAACGATTCAGCGGCTGACACTTCGATCCTTCGGCCGAGGTATCCATTATTCGACTGTTGGATCGATCTCCTGGCCTCCCAATCTATTTCCTACAGCAACAGTAGATCCTGCTCGGTGCACCAAATTGTGGTTTTAGGTCCTCGACCAACAAAACCAATGATGAACATTGATTGAATCAGCCTTGGGGGCATGCCCGAGCACAAGGAAGCTCTCCCTCTGTGATAGCAAGCTCACAACTGCTGGTTGCTTAACCACTAAAGATTATCAAATCCAAGCTCTCGCCTTTCAAAATCTATACATCCATTGTCTCAAGCTACGTGCCCACCTACAACAATCAAATCACCCAGTAGCCCCGAGCTCGTCAGCATCAGCAACTCTAAGCTCGTTCAGCAGCTCCGAGCTTATTATCACTACCTACCACCAAATTCATAAGCAGCACCATACTCCTTGCACTATTAGTAGCTCTACGCTCGCTCAAGTGGCTCTATGCCCGTTTAGCAGCCTTGCACTCGCAATCTCACTCACCTAGTAGCTCCACACCAATGCTCATCGTCTCAATAGCTTAGTGCCTTGTGTTCACTATCATAATCACCTAGCAATCGCTTCATGTCCATCCAATAGCCCTGTGCCTAAGCTCACTCCATAACTCCATCAAGCTAGCCATCTCAGTGGCTCTACGCCCATGCTCATTATCACTCCTCCAGCAGCCATAAGCTCAAGTCATTATTGGTAGCTCTAAGCTCCCCATAAGCCCCAAGCTCATCATCTCAACAGCACCACGTATCATCAAGCATTTCAACAGGCTCTACGCCCGTATTCACCACCTCAGCGGCTCTATGCCCATATCCACCATCTCGACGGCTCTACGCCCATATTCACCACCTCAGCGGCTCTACACCTGTATCCACCATCTCAATGGCTCTACGCTCGTATTCACCACCTCAGCGGCTCTACGCCCATCTCAGCAGCTCTACGCCCGTATTCACCACCTCAGCGGCTCTACGCCCGTATTCACCATCTCGGCGGCTCTACGCCCGTATTCACCAGCTCGGCAGGTCTACACTCGTACTCATCATCTCAGCGGTTTTACGCCCATATCCACCATCTCAGCAGCTCTACGCTCGTATTCACCACCTCAGTAGCTCTACGCTCGACTTCAGCGGCTCTACGCCCGATCACTCAGCAGCTCTACGCCCACTATCTTAACTGGCTCTACGCCGTAACAATCAACAAGATATCATCTGTTCTCAAGCTCTACGCTTGAATGCTCAAAATCCAACATTTTGAATGCTTAAAGCTCTTCGAATGACCAACCACTGTGTACTGGATGCTCAAGTTCTACATTTGAATGCTAATGCTCTACGCTTGAATGCCCAACCACTGCGTATTGGATGCTAAATCATGTACTTTGAATGCTCAGATTCTACCCTCTGAATGCTCGAGCTCTATGCTCCAAATGCTCAAGTCCAGAACTTGAAAGAAGCTCTACGTTTAAATCAAACACACACGTACAGGCCTGTGCATATAGCATCAATTACATCACCATTATCACATCGAGTCTGCATAATCACCATATCTATTATCACATCTAATCACCATCATCATCATATACATATTCTGCATATATCTCACTCATGAAACAGGCCAACCTTATAATCAACTAGCTCTACGCCTCAGTTTTATTGATCGGTCTAGCTCCTTGATCCTTTGGCTCTACGCCAAAATTTATGATGGGAAAGCTCCGTGCACAGACCTTCAGAATGCAACCGGCTCTACACCTCGATTCAATCACGTCAAGCTTAAGCTTCGACTCCTCAGGCTCTCGCCTCATGACTGCAATCGGCTTTACGCCTCGTTTCCATCATGACAAAGCTCCAACTCCCCAGGCTCTCGCCTCATGACTATAACCAGTTTCACGCCTCGGTTCCCTCATCTCAACGCTCTGTGCTCTAGTTACTGGCCTCGTGCCCCCTATATCTCAAAATCGGCGTCCAACTTGTCTCCAGAAGATGGCTTGGATTCCACCCCATATCTCAAAACCAATGTCCGATTCATCTTCAGAAGATAGTTTGGATTCCACCTAATTACATCCATTCCTTCAAGCTCATTCGCAAGGATAGGTTACTCTACCGAGCCCCCCCCAGTCAAAGTAAGGATGATCAAGAAAAGCAAACGACTCACCCGCCGTGTATTGATATACCCCAAAATACTAAGGACGCTCTTCGCAAAAATTTCCCCGGCAACCCCGCGCTCCTTCAACTATCCTCCGCCAAAATCCTGGCTTAGCCTAGGTACGTCGCAGTACAGCATTTAAGCCTGAAGGTACGTCTTCTGTTTCTAACCCTCCAAATTTTATATTTTCTTTATTGTCGTCCCAAACTACAGTTGGTCTGAATTTTCCTTATGAAATACGTAGGCAGCCTCCCGGCCCAACCATAACTAAAACCTTTTTCGAAAACCCTTGGAATAGTGGTTGGACCAAATTGAGTTGCTTTTACAGTTTTGACTCTTACTTAAACATGTCTCGCGATCCGTCTAAGTTCAGTCAAAGAGGGGCATCTGTAAACACCCCAATTTGGCCTAATGATTATTTCAAGTCCCACCTTGGGGACCATCCCGATGATGAATGGATACAGTGATTGCTGATTGGCTTATCGTGAACCTTAGGACTTATGGTGAGAACTTCTACCCTCTTAGAGGACCCAATTCAGAGCCAAATAGCCTTTCAGACAGAAATATAGTATCCCAGTAAAATCCATCTATCGGCTGTTCATAGCCTCAGCATCATTCTTTCACCCGTGAAACATGTAGCTTGAAAATCTCCTTGAGTGATCGATCACTCGGCCTCCAGGTCTATCCCTTGGCCACAACATCAATTACTTGGCCGCCAGATCCTTTAACTGACTGCCAGATCATCTACTTTCAAGATTCTGGAATGTTCTGTCATACGTTTAATCCATTCACAAAACCCTAGCAGCCAAATCCCGATGTGTTCGGGCTACGTAAGGAGATTACCATGAAGAGTTAAAATCACCCTACAATTCCAATTTTGATCGTGCATTGTAATTGGTTGGAGTGAGTCAACCCCATGCCTATATAAAGGGACCTTTGGGTTCCGTAATTAAGAGATCAATACACCTTCTCTAGCCACGATACTCTACAAAAATACTCTTTCATATCCCTTCTACAAAAGCCCAACCTCCCGAAAGCAGCCGTGATCTAACGATCCAAGCCCCGAAGTTCAAACCCTAACCCTAGGGTTCTCGAGAACCAAATTAGTCAATCCCATCTAATCTGAAGCAATCAAGCAACTGAGGGATGAAGGTGGTGAAGCCCAGGGGCCTTTGGTCTGGTTTATTTACACCTTTCATAAATTAATCGTAGCTTTTTGATTTTCTGATAATCGTATAGTCTGGTGTGAGGAAGAACATCGGCTAGGTCTTCGATCCATCGGCCGGTACATCAAACCAGGAGAATCCCTCGGCCATGACATCTATTAACGTGCCGCGGGATCCATCTCTCTGGGACAAATTTGTTTCATTTTGCTTTCTGATGCATGCTTTCAATTACAGTCTCGGCTCCCCATTAACTATTTAAAGACTAATTTAATCAGTTTATGTGCTTAGAATTAAACAAAGTATGAGTTAATCATATGTCGAACAACTATGGGCCAGTCTCACGACTGGGCAAAGAGAGGTGCCTAAAACCTTCCCCTTATTGTACTTTTGGCTCCCGTAACTAGAATCTCTATTTGTTTTTCCTAGTTTTTATAAAATAGGTGGCGACTCTGTTTTGATGATAACTACTATCGTGTGGCGATGTTCCTAGGCATGGGAATGTCCACGATCTTAATTTACGAAGCAAACAACCAAACGAACAGCAACGATCAATCTGTATGGCGATGCCCCGCTCAGGGAGGTGTCTACAGATTGATCATCGTTTGTTTGTTTGCTTTCCACTTCATAAACCAAGATCGTGGATATTCCCATGGTTAGGAACATTGCCACACGATAACGGTTATCATCAAAACAGAGTCGCCATCTAGTTTATAAAAATTAGGAAAAACAAATAGAGATTCTGGGTACGGGAGCCAAAAGTACAATAAGGAGAAGGTGTTAGGCACCCCTCTTTGCCAAGTCGTAAGACTAGCCCATAATTGTTCAACATATGATTAATGTTTGCTTTATCTAATTCTAACAAATAATATGTTTTTATGCCTTTAATAGTTGTAATGGTGAGCCAGAATGATAATTGAAAGCATACATCAAAATAAGCAGAACAGGCATACTGTCCCAGGAAATAGATCCCTCAACCGGTGAATGGATGTCACGGCCGAGGAATCCTACTGGATCAATGTATCGGCCGAAGGATTGATCCCCCAGCCGATGTTCTTCCTCACACTAGACTAAATGATTAATAGAAAATCAAAGCGCTACGATTAATGTACAGAAGCATAAAAAGATCAAATCATAGGCCCTTGGGCCTCACTACCTTGATCCCTCAGTTGCTTGATTGCTTCGAATTAGAGGGGATTGACTAATTTGCCTTTCAAAAACCCTAGGGTTAGGGTTTGTACTTCCGGGGTTTGATCGTCGGATTGTGGATGCCTTTGGAAGGTTAGGGCTTTTGTGGAGGGAATATATGAGAGAGTATCTGCAGAATTTTGTGGCTAGAGAAGGTGTATTGTCGTTCTTAATTTCGAATCCTAAGTGCCTCTTTATATAGGCAATTGGTGACTCACTCCGGCCAATCAAATGGCGTGAATCAATAAGGTATTATAGGGTAACAAGATCTCTGGACGAAATTTGCTCCGTAGCCCGAACGCATCAGAGAAAGGCTGCTAGGGTTTTTTGAGAACGGATCAAACGTTTGACAGAACCTTCTAGAATCTGGAAAAAGGACGATCTGGCAGCCGAGCAATGGATCAGGCGATCGACGAATAAATGAGGTGGCTGAGGAATGGACCCTAGCGACCAAGTAATCAATCTCTCAGGGAGATTTTCAAGCAACATGTTTCACGAGTGAAAGAATGAAATTGAGGCCGTAAGATTAATCTTATGTAAGATCAATCTTACGGCCGACAGATGGATTCTCCTAGGATACTGTATTTCTGTCTGAAAGGTTATTTGGCTCTGGAGTGAGTCCTCTAAGTGGCTAAAAGTACTCACCAAAAGTCAATGGGTTTACGAGAAGTCAATCAGCAATCACTATATCCATTCATCATTGAGATAGTTCCCAAGGTGGGACTTGAAATAATCTTTAGGCCAAATTGGGGTATCTTCATTTTTTATGCCCCGTGCATCGAACGGGTACAACGCTAGTAGGTGTGTAAATGAGTGTAGTTATAAAATGATTCATCGAATAAATTATCGTTTGCACTTTGCAGTAAAAGGGAAGGGTTTCGATGATTATACCGTTCCTCGGACTGGGCCAAGCCGTTTGCCAAGCCCAATCCATTTTTCACTCTCTATTGTTTTGGAAAAATGACGGTCAATAACGTGTTTTAATAATTAATACCCGCCAAGAATATTTTTAGTATTAACAAATATTCTTAGCTTATTCTTGACGGATATTAATTATCAAAATACGTACTGGACCCTCATTTTGCCTTCTTTTTTTTTTTCAACAATGTCGCTTAATACTACCCGAATACTGAACCGGCCCGCTTGAATCTCCAGACTCGGTAACATCGAGCGGGCCTATATGGTAGTACTTTCGTAAACCTAATCGTATCCGCTTCTATCCCTTGGGTTGATGGTTTTGTTCCCAGAAATCGTGAAGCGGAGAGTGGGAGAGAGGGAAACCCTAGAGAGAGAGAGAGAGAGAGAGAGAGAGAGAGAATGGATACCAAATCGAGCCGAAAATCCAGGGACGAACGCGATAGAGCCGAGGAATCAACCAAAGAGCACAGAGATAGAGACCACAGGCACCACCGAAGCAGCAGCAAGCACAAATCCCGAGACGCCAAGGACGACGACGAAAAGGTCCGATCTAAGCATCACGAGAGGTCGCACGAAAGGGAAGGCAGCAGAGACAGGGCTCGTGAGGATAGGGCCCACGATCGCGACAGGAGAGAGAGGGAAGGCAGTAGGGATCGCGTTTTGGTGGCAGAGGAGTCGCGACATTCCAAGAGGAAGGAGAGAGGATATGGCGGCGAGGATGGAACAGACAAGAGAGCTAGGGTTTCAGATGAGAGGAAGGATGGGAGGCGGTTTGATGTTGATAAGGAATCGAACGGGGGAGAGAAGAGAGAGATGGATGAGAGGAGAGAGAGGAAGAGGTTTAACGATGCGACTGCGGATGTGAATTCTAAGGCAGATAAGAGAGAGAGGAGAAAGTTTGGTTATCGGGTGAAGAAAGAAGGTATGGATGTTGACGAGGAGGGTGATA
Organism: Rhododendron molle; assembly: GCA_025413875.1. Classification (NCBI taxonomy): domain Eukaryota; kingdom Viridiplantae; phylum Streptophyta; class Magnoliopsida; order Ericales; family Ericaceae; genus Rhododendron; species Rhododendron molle. The sequence continues at coordinate 20,625,750 of CM046390.1, forward strand.
AACAAGGGGGGGTGGTTGTTGATGAGAGAAAGGTGAAGAGTGAACCCAAAGATGAAATGTTTGATTATGATCAGGTTGATGCTGCTGATGCCCCCAACGGGACTGTGAGTTTCTCTACCTTTTAGACTATATATATACGTTTGTTTATCTTTATATTTGAGATGTTTTTTTCCCGTGCTCTGCAAGTGGAAAAATACATCATGTTAACTTGTTATCAAAACTAGAAGATGCAAACTGTTATTTGTTACTACATTGGACTTAGATTCGGTGGTCAAGTGTCTGGCTTTCCTAGGGCACTTGTCTATAAGTTGTTCATGGGTACCAGGACATGCTACTTCCGTTTATTTGTTTTGTATGTATATGTTGTTTGATGTGATTCGCCAATGTATGCTGTGAAATATTAGGAATTAGGAAATGTTCTTAAAATCAAACCACATTAAAGATAAATATGGATTCACTCTTCCTCTCTCATCCGTGTAAGGGTATTTCTTTTCTAGCAAATGTGAGCTTCAGTTTTTTGAATGTCATAAAAAATTGGATGATCCAAATGTCTAAATTGGTACGTGTGTATGACACTTATTCCACACCTTATGTAGTGTAGTGGGCCGGAATGACAATCTTAGCCCAATGGGCTAGTTAGGCCCATTGCCCCTTGAGCCTGCTTGTGAAAGGTAAGCAGGAAGAGCATAGGGATCCCCTATTTGTTTGGGGGCAACCGGGTCGAGACCCTGGCTCGAGTCACGTAGGGACTGCAGTAAATCTCAGGTGTTCTAGTACGAAAAAGATCAGCCCGGCCATGTGTCACTTAGTTACACGAAGCGGAAGCGGGGGAGCAGAGGTAGCTAGAAGCTGCCCAGGTTGGGAGCTGCTATGTATATTTTAATTTTAATATAATTCATATTATTTATAGGCACCAGAGTTCATCATGACTCTCTTTACTTATAGGCACCGGAGATCATCATCTTCAAGAAGAGAGAGGGAGAATGCAGAGAAAGTGATGGCGCTCTCTCTCTCTCTCTCACTATACTTATAGGCACCAGAGATCATCATGACTCTTCGCGGGGAACGAAATGGCGGTTCGAAATGTGCCAATTCTGAGCGGACACCCTCTTCGCGGGAAACGAAATGGCGGTTCGAAATGTGCCAATTCTGAGAAGATGCCAAAGGGGCGTTTATGCAAGCATCGCGTCATTACTCAGGAATGGCGTCAGCAAAAGTCAGTTGGATCGTTGACACATGTCACTATAAAGGTGTAGCGAAAGAGCGCCTTCCTCAAAGGCCTGAACCGGCGCATGCAAAACGTCCCATCCTTTCATCCTGAACGTCTGATGACTGACACGTGGCAATTACATCGCCAAATCCGGAATTCCCTGAACATGCATTAAATGCTGACCAGACCGAACGAATTAGGAGGTCATCCGGCCTCAATTTGAATCAATCCCACGCTCCTTTTTGACAGACCAGACTGAAGGATTGAAGGGCTATTGTAGTGGACTAGAATAACACTCGTAGCCCAATGGGCTAAGAGTGCTGGCCTCGGCCGGTGGGCACCAACTCACAGTCCTGTGGGCCCATTGCCCCTTGAGCCCGCCCATGAAAGGTAAGCAGGAAGAGCATAGAGATCCCCTATCTGTTTGGGCGACATCCAGGTCGGGACCCTGGCTCGGGTCGCACTTGGGACTGTAGCAAATCTCAGGTGTTCCAATACGAAACAAATTGGCTCGGCCACGAAGCACCAATCTAGTTCGGCCGTGTGGTGTGGGCAAACAAAATACGATGAGCTCACCGCACAGTACATGTACGGTTAGGCCACGCATCGTCTCTCCACAGCCACGTGGATCGGTCTCCGATTGAGCGAAGGTAAGACTTTCGGCGGTCGTCGGTACGGGCGTACAGGGCCAATCCGATATGTACACATAGCTCGACAGTGTTCCGGCTGACAAGCTCAAGGCTGAACTCCAATTTGGCTCTGTGCTAAGACGGGGGTTGGTGTTCGGTGATGTCACTTGACACGGGGGGAGCGCGCTTCCCTCCCAACTTGGCCCTCAAGGCAGGCATTTTTCTATAAATACTACATTGATAAACCCTAATAGGTATGTTCTCTTGCTCCTACTGAGTTCAGTTTTCCCTTCTCAAACCGGAAGTAACTTAGTCATCGGAGTGCCCGCCAGCTACCTTCGGCCGGTGGGCACTAACCGTTTGCTACCTGTGCAGTGACTGGTAGAGGGAGAAGAGGGCTAGCAGAGCAAAACCCAAGTCAAGTAACCCAAGTTAAGAGAGTGAGGTTTAGTAGAGAAGAGTGAACACCACCCCACATGTAGCACGGACACTGCACAGACACGCTGACATTCAGATTTCCAAAACATAAGATAGGATGTGGTCCTAGGCTTGTGCGATACGGTCCTAGGTTTGTGCGATACGGTCCTAAGTTCATAGCCATAGTGCCTTATAGAGGTGCACCATTATATGTCTATTGCGCCAGTATCTTCTTCTGTTGCAGTCTCTTTTATCAGGTTCATTAGGAAACAGGGAAATATTGCATAGCACAAGTTTAACACAAATTCTCATACTGAAGAAGTGCATTATTGTAGTGTAGTTTTAATTACTGAACTACTCAACACAGTTCATAGGATCTTGAAAACTACAATGATCAGGGTTGTTAGTGTCTCCATGACTCCATGTTTAATTGATGAACCTTAGCTGTTCCTTTCTATCTGCAAAATGAATTTATGATGTAATTGTGGCGTGGAAAACTGATATGCAAATTGACTCCTGCGTTTCAATTTCCCTACAGGTTGTGGCATCTAGGAAACTACCTGAGACATCTTTGGCCCCTGACCATTCCACTCCTACCAAGGTATATTCGATTTCTACCACAAATGAAAATAAGGGGGTTAATATTACCGGGTCTCATGAGGTTCCTGGAAAATCTAGTACAGATGGGACTTCTTCAGCTGGAAAAAGTGGAAATTTCTCTATTGATGCTTTAGCAAAAGCCAAGAAGGTTTTGCAAATGAAAAAGGAGTTGGAAGAGAAGATGAAGAAACTTCCTTTGGTAGGTTATTGTTTTAAAAATTAACCAATCCCTTCTATATACTGCTCTGTTGTGTTTTGTTTATCATCAATTTCTTTCACATTGCCTCTTTTTTTTTCTTTTTTTTCTTGTTATGCATTTGATTAAGTCCTCTATTTTACTAATTCAGTCAAATAAGGGTGTGAGCTCAGGAAGTATCCCGCAAGTGGGGTCAAAGGAGGGATCCTCTGGCTCTGGATTGCTTCCTACACCTGTGATTGCATCCACTTTACCTTCTGCTGCTGCTGCAGCTTCTGCAAATCCTACTGCAAGTATCTTGCCTCCTGAAGCTGGGCTTACCGTACCCAATGTGGAAGCTGTAAAACGTGCTCAAGAACTTGCTGCCAAGATGGGATTTTGGCAAGACCCGCAGTTTGCTCCTCTTATAAACATGTTTCCAGGACAGATGCCACCAGAGGTTACCTTCCAACCAAAGCCTGCCAAGGCTCCTGTTCTTCGTTTGGATGCACTGGGTAGGGAAGTAGATGAGCATGGGAATGTGGTGAATACAACTAAAGTAACCAACTTGAGCACCCTGAAGGTCTGTTTCTTATTTCTGTGCTCGTAATTGTCTGTTTTGCTTTGGTGTTGTGCTTTTGGTTCTTGCATCTCATCTTGAAACAAACTGTCCAGGTGAACATTAACAAGCAGAAGAAAGAAGCATTCCAAATTCTTAAACCTGAATTGGATGTGGACCCAGAAAAGAATCCACATTTTGACCCCAGGATGGGTATCGATTCAAAAAAGCTGTTGCGACCCAAGAGATCAAGTTTTCAGTTTGTGGAGGAAGGCAAATGGTCGAAAGACGCAGAGATCGTTAAATTGAAGGTATTATTTCTTTAGCTGTGACCTGTTTTTTCTCATGGTATTGGTTCTGATTTTTATTCGTTGTATTGTTGTTGCCGTTAATGCCAGAGTCAATTTGGAGAAGCACAAGCGAAGGAGCTAAAGCTAAAGCAGGCACAACTGGCAAAGGCAAAGGCTGAGCCTGATATAAATCCTAACCTAATAGAGTTATCAGAGAGGGTTATCATCAAAGAGAAGCCGAAGGAACAAATTCCCGACATAGAGTGGTGGTAAGTGTTTTCTTCCCTATGTCATGGAATGCCAATCGGTGTAACATTATGGGAAGGTTATTAGTGAATAAGTTCCTGTTCTGGCAAATTTTGTTTCTCTCCTTTTTAGGTTTCTGGAAAGGGGGAAACTTCCGAGATTGAGTGAGATATTGTTTTAAGCTATTGTTATGCATGCGAAGGCTATTGGCTATTTTGTGTATCATTAATCTTTACCGTAACCTTCATTTGTCCCCATTGCGGGGGAGGGGCATTAGTATTTTCTCCATGTTGTCTGTTGTTCCAACTTGTCTGCAGATGCTGTTGGCTGCTTATATACTGTCTCTTTTAACTTTGCTTGCTTAACTTTGTAGGGATCAGCCCCTTTTGCATTCCAGTGCTTATGGTGACATCACTGAGGGTATCATAGCTGAAGACAAACTGAGGACTGAGAAGATCACTATCTATGTGGAACACCCCCGACCTATTGAGCCCCCAGCTGAACCTGCTCCCCCACCACCTCAACCCCTGAAACTAACCAAGAAGGAGCAGAAGAAACTCCGTACGCAGCGGCGTCTGCTTAGGGAAAAGGACAGGCAGGAAATGATTAGACAAGGCCTGTTAGAACCCCCAAAACCAAAAGTCAAAATGAGCAATCTCATGAAGGTTCTTGGTTCTGAAGCGACTCAAGACCCCACAAGGCTTGAAATGGAAATCAGGAGTGCAGCTGCCGAGCGTGAACAAGCCCACATAGACAGGAACATCGCACGGAAGCTCACTCCTGATGAGCGCCGAGAAAAGAAAGAGAGGAAACTCTTTGATGATCCAAACACGGCAGAGACCATAGTTTCCGTGTACAAGGTCAACAGTCTTTCGCATCCTCAGACCCGCTTCAAGGTCGATGTTAATGCACAAGAGAACCGGTTGACAGGGTGTGCTGTGATTGCAGACGGCATCAGCGTTGTGTTGGTTGAAGGTGGGATAAAATCGATTAAAAGGTATGGGAAGCTGATGCTTAATCGTATCGATTGGGCTTCTGCTGTGAAAAAAGAGGATGAGGAGGGCAATGAGGATGAAGACAAACCCGTGAACAAGTGTTTGTTAGTATGGCAAGGAAGTGTCGCTAAACCCAGCTTCCATAGGTTCTCTGTTCACGAGTGCAGGACTGAAGCTGCTGCCCGTAAAGTATTTTCTGATGCTGGGGTTGGTCACTATTGGGATCTTTCTGTCAACTTCACCGAGGACCAGATGTAATTGAAGGGTCTATCTGCGGAAGCAATCCCAAACTCATGGGTGGATCGACGTTTGAGCTGCTTTGGGTCCTATTTGTTTAGATCCAATGGTGGGGTAAGTTGCTTTGCTGTACTGCTAGTTATTTGATGCTAGGCTCATATGAGGGACGGAACAACTAATACTGCTTATTCTTAGCAAAATAATGCCGTTTCAGGTAGTTGTATTCCGTTTGGCCCATTTTCTGGACCAATCTAATCTAGGGCCAGACTAAAAATTTGCATTAGTTGCATGAACTTTTCAACCCAGTTTGATGCTATATGTATGGTCATTCTAATGCTTTCGACTCTTTTTTGTTTCTACCAAGTCTGGATTTCTCGTTTCCGACCCTCCATCTTTTCCCTTCTTTTCTTATGCTTTCTCTTGTAGAACTAAATTCTGGCCTGTAGTTGAAATGCTTGGTTATTTGTCAATACATGCTTAGCTATATGTAGCTTGAGAGATTGATTTCATTTATGTTGTTAATTATGAAATGATGAAACATGGACTGGAACTCGATAAGCTAGCATTTTGGTCCTTATGGCATGGTGAATCATGAAAAAGTTCATGATGTAGGTGGGGTATTATATGGACAGAATCGTGAGTCTTGTTTTGGGGGTGAATAGCAGATGCAGAATTGTGAGTCTTGTTGATGTCCTGGCTTACTTGTCCTCAACAATAATAGCATTGCATTAGTAATTTGATTTGGGAAATTGAAAGGGTTTACCAATATGGGCATCTATCTGTTCATTTGGGGATTCGTGATGCCATTGTGTTGAATCCTTGGTCTATTGAGAAGATAGGGAGGCAAGAGATCCTTAAGTTAGATTCTCATCTCTGCACCAAACCTCGTCTTTTTCACATGAATAAAACAAGAGAGCTTCGTCCTCTTATGATAAAGAGATGGGACGTGAGATCCTTTGTGTGAAAGAGGGAGGGTCCTATTAGGTTAAAGGTTGATGGAGAAGTAATAGGGGATAGAATTGAGGTACTAAAATGATAAACTATGCATTCGATTTTAGGACATATGTCCAGTGGAAGTATTACTGAAATACTCATTATGTTTATTGGTGCAAGATTGGTAATTGGTATCAGCCAATGCAATAGCTGAGCCACAGCGAGAGTAGACGGTAGAATGGTTACCATTGCGTAGTTTTGGCTATTGAAGTTATACTTAAGATTTGCACTGTAACGTGATACTACCAATAGTTTAGTATCCTTGGACACGGTCTTCTACGACTATACTCAAGGAAAGCTGATTTATTTGACACTGAAATGTTAATCGTAGATTTTCATTCAAAGGTGATTTATCTGCCTTGGTCTTCATTGCGAGGCAAATGGAAGCATCAATGATTTACGAAAGAGTTTAGATGTTTTGGAATAGTCAAGCATTGTGTCTCGGTTAGTAATTTTTTGGATTTAGTTTCTCTCTTGCTACATCTACAATAACTCTTTCTAGAATTAACGGGTTCGCAGGAGGAACTACATAAATTATTGATTTTACTCTTTTAAGCTTACTGTTGAGGTCTACCCGGTGGTCCTGTGGAGGGCTTTTGATTGGACCAGTGAAATTCAAACTCGATTAAGCTATCAATTTTTAGGTTTGGGTTTTAGACGTAATTGACCTAATTGGTTACTTTCAAGTTCTTTAAGTCCATAGTTTAAACTGCACCCAAAAGTAGTGCATTTCCGAATTTTCTGGAGGATATTCTGTAAAAGAAACACAGCACAAAACAAAAAAACTGTAGTGTCCATTCTGTTTCTTGCTCTCTGCATTTGCTTGTCCCAAGAAAAGAAAAGAGCACGGCACAAAATGGCTTTGAACTCCCACGTGATCATTCTTCTCCTGGTCCCTCATCTGAGTCATTTATTTTTTAGGCTTTGATGTGTTTATCATTTATGCAAAGAAATAGTACATTTGCCTGAACGAATAACATTTGTCGCAAAAATATGGACAACCAAGCTCTGATAGTTCATTTATCTTCAAACAAATATAATACTTCGATGAAGTCTTGACAGATATCCGATCAAGCTAAGTTTTAGCGGTTATGAAGATCACATGGAGACCTCTACGATGAAAGACTCGAATTATCAAATGGGCCTGTGATGGTTCTTATTCTACGTCAAACGAAAAGCTACACGGGATATCTATTACATGAGAGAGGATCCTGCTTTGTTGGGAGTTGGTGTAGCTTCCTCACCTAGACCACTGTCACATGGATATTATTGCTCTTTATTAGATGAGACACCTAAATTATGGAGTATTGTTGGACAAGAACTTGTATTTGTGTTGAAGCAATTGGTATTTTACGTTTCAAAGGAAAAACTTCTTCTCATGATTCAACTCTCTCACTCATCAGTTGTCAATCTAGAGCTTGGAGTTTTCTACTGGTTGTGCTAGTTGATAAAGATCCAAAGACCCCATTAGATGAGATGATATTTTGGGGAAATTATTGACATATTGGATGAGTGCCAACTTCCATAAGGTTGGTGCAATTAGTTCCAAATCTAAAATTCCGGTTTGCGAAGAGTCAATTGCAAAAAAGGGGAATGTAATGCAGAAGCCTCTCCCTCACAGCACAATCCGACCGAGGCCAGGCAGTGGGTGGATAGTCTTATCCTCTCATTAGTTTTATACAGATGCTGGTTTGTTACTTGTTCGGACATATTTTTCTTCATATTTTATAGATGAAAAATATCTCCATTCATAATTTTTGTTCCAACAATTTTAATATCTCAAATAGTTCTTAAATTGGTGCGAAAAAGATTGAGAAAATTTTATTCAGTAATAGTATTATTTTATGTTCTGACGTAAAAATTGTACGATACTTTGTAATGTACTAAAATTATTAGAACAGAGGAACTATAATCCTTGGCAACCAAGCTGATTGGACAAAGAACCTCTACAATCCCATTTTGGGACTGGACGGTTCTATTAGGAGCTTTTTGTAGCTAGGTCCGTCTAGCTAGGATCTATTTTTTGATGATAGGAAACTTATACGTAATTTTTAAAACTTATTAGAACATTAATCATGACAAAAATTAGTACGAATCACATTGTGGTATGTGATAAGCTAGTAACAGACAGGGGTACGTATAGACCAGATTGGTCAAATGAGCCCAGTGTCCAGCCAATTTCTCATTGGCCCCAATTATTGAATCTATGTAAACAATATCGATCGACTCCACTAGGAACCACTAGCTAGGAAACCTTAATATCAATTGGCTGAATCGATCCCAAACTCATTGCACATTACTCTTTTGCCTAAAGGCTTTGTGAACCCTCTGTAAAGTGGTGCCTGCCAGGAACAATTAATACATACAGTATATATTTCCCGGATTTAGAAACTCCACTACGTACCCAAAATTCTTGCCGAATAATAGGGGAGGGTTTGACATATATTTGGGGACTAGGATTAGGATTAGGATTGGGATTAGGACTAAAAAAAAATAGGCTCGGGAGCAACCCTGGAAAAGGGAGGAGAGAGATTAGAGTGATCCGTAAGTTACTGAGAGAAAGATATATGTAGTAGCAAGTATTATCGAAGTATCTATGAATATGATCGAAATGCAATTCCTGGCTTTGTCTCAATTGATCATTGGTAATGTGATGTGCATACCACATATAACGTTGCAATAGATTACGGAAATTGATATACACACTTCCTTTTTTGTTATCAACACTCTCATTTTTGTTTTTTTAGTGTTGAAATTGTATGTATTTTTTTTGGCTTAAAGATAAAAAATGAAGTGTGAATATCGTGCCCCAGATTATATTCAACAAACATGATCCCATGAAAATATCGTTATTATCAAAAGGAGATCTCCAAATCTATATATTATTTTTGTCAAAACCTTCTATCTATCTCATGACGAGTGTAATTAGAGATTCGTCGAATAATACAATAAGTTTTAGATGGTGGACGAAAGAGTAGCACTGAATTTAGTCTGTCAAAGATGGAGGAGAGATTAGAGTGATGTGGAAGTAATAGAGACACAGGTATATTCTTTAAAAGTATAGTGGAAAAACGTAAAATTACTTATGTAACATCCCACATCGGAGGGTTATGGAAGTCTTGAGTAGTATATAAAGCCGACCAACTAATATTAATTTGAGGTTAATTTTTTGAGCCGCGTAGTTAGGCTAAAGGTAAGCAGGCTAGTTGGTTACAACTTAGGTCTAACCGTTTTTTTTTTTTGAGTAAGTATGATAGTGTTGCCAAATCTTTTCTTGATCAGCTTCCATACTTTTCTACAAAAGAAATATTTTTCCCATTTTGACACGGAACTGCCAAATTTCCCTCAAAACATAACCCATCTAAACGAGCATAAATTAAACAAGACTTTCAACAACTCAAAGAAAAAAACAAAGAGGTAAAACTGGGGTCCATAGGTAACTTGTAGCTTTTGCTACGATTTTTTAAGTTAATTGGTTTCTTGAAGGATGAGTACTCAATTTGCTATATGTACAGTCGATCAATTGCATAGGTCACATATATGTTCAAATTTTAGTAATACTTCATTATATTCAAGGGGCCACCGGCCACCAATTCCAGGCTCCACCGGAGGTTTGAATGATCATAACTTCCAGCTGGTTCCCAGATCAATCTTTCTCATACCCAATTGGGCTAGACGGAAAGTACTGCTATCCACGAAAAGACAAACTCATTAATAACATAACACAATGGTGAAATATTTTATCTTTCTACGTCAATAATTTACAACTGAAAACGAGTCTTTTTTTTTTTTTTTTTCTTGGCTCGTCTATCGGAACTATATTTTGAGGCTTGAAAGTAATCCTTTTAGTCACCACTTTTGGCGATTTATATATTGAAATTTCTACCGCTAGTTATGTAACAACACAAAAAGCGTTACAACTAAAACATTGTTGTGTTGCAATGACCCATGTTGAGTTGCAGCTTTTAGAATTGGCTTTATATATATCGAAAATGATAACAGCAGAGACAATCTGCAGAGACTCACACAGAGACAAACGTGTTTGGCCCCATTTCGGGTCTCAAAAAAATCTTAAAAAATATCCATAAATTTTTGAATATTATTTTATGGGGTCCTGTAAAAAATCAGCTCCTGCGGATATCGATAAGTATTCCTTTTGGATTCGTAGGGGCGAGCTGATTTTTTATAGAGCCCCATAAAATAATATTCAAAAATTTATGGATATTTTTTTAGATTTTTTTGGGACCCGAAATGGGGCCAAACATGTTTGTCTCTGCGTGAGTCTCTGTAGATTGTCTCTGCTGATAGCAGAGCTGTATATATATATCGGGACGGTTCAAGGGACATCCAAAAAAACACCCCAAATCTCAATCTTATAGTTTTCGATCAAATTTTTATGATCCGAACCGTTCAATATGTGCAGAATGTGATTTTAAGGGTACTTGCAAAAAATTAGCAAAAAATATGACTGGGAAGTGCTTATTTTGAGCAGTTTTTAATTGAACCGTTCATTAAATCTAAGTTAAAAACTGATCAGATCAAGCCTTTTCCGGACATTTTTTTTGTTAACTTAACGCGAGTTTCCTTAAAATCACGTTCTGATCATATTGAGCGGTTCAGATCATCAAAATTTGATCGGAAATTATGAGATGTTTTTTTAGGTGTTTAATTAGTTGTTCCCAGAACCACCCCGTACATACATATATATATATATATATATATATATATATACACACATACATATGACACTATTCAAATTCGACCACTGGGTTTATTTTTATTTTTTCCCCATTCGATATTTAAGGCACATTTTTCCTTTCATGAAACTGTTTGTGTAAAGCTGTGAGAGCATAACCATAAAATTCAATATTGGAGAGAATGCAAATTGTTTTCACATACCCAATCCTATAAAATAAATTGCACACATCATTGTTTATACATATATAGGGCCCTTCTAATAAGGGCGCCCTTATTTTCGTTATTTGCGGACATCACTAGTAGCCGTTGGATCGTGATTTCAATGGTCTAGATTTTAGTGCAATTTTTCCCGGAAAAGTTAATGGTGACCGGTCATAAATCATCCGGACCATTGAAATCACAATCCAACGGCTGACAATAGAAGTCTGCCAATAATGAAAATAAGGGTGCCCTCATTAGAAGCGCCCTATATATATATATATAACAAAAACTGCTCGGATCAAGCCCTTTCTGGTTTTTTTTTTTTTTGCTGATTTCTCGCGCGTATACAGTCCCCTTCTCTTAAGGACCATCTTAACATAGTAAAATGCAGACCTCCCTTTTGCGATCGAATTTCGATGATCTGAGCCGCTCAATGTATTCGGAATGTGATTTTAAAAGTACCCATGAGAAATTAGCAAAAAAAATAATCGGAAAGGGCTTCATCCGAGCAGTTTTATTTATTTATTTATTAAACGGTTGAAATAAAAACTGCTTGGATGAAGCTCTTCCTGGTCATTTTTTTTGCTGATTCCTTACATATTCCCTTAAAATCACGTTCTGAACATATTGAGCTGCTCGGATTATCAAAATTCGAACAAAAATTAAAAGAAATGGGGAGGTCCTTATTTTAACTAAAATAAGAACCTTCTCATTATAAAGTGACTGTATCTCTCTCTCTCTCTCTCTCTCTCTGTCTCTTTCTCTCTCTCTCTGGGTATATTAGTGTTCATAACATTTGATGCTTTAAGTAGTCTATTTTTCGTGAAGACTCTGGGACTTTAATTTGGTTAGAAAATTAAATTGCCTTCAAATGCAACTGTGATTTTCTGTTTTTATAGATGCGAATATTAGGGTGCAATAAAATATTAGAGTTGCATTTCAAAGCAATTTAGTTTTATACGAAACAAGCTATGCACATTAATATAGCCAACGATCTGGTTGAACAATGATCTACACGTGCAGCTTATTTTATATGGTCAATGTACATATACAAAATATTTTGCATTCATCACATTTACACCCAAATGTTTCTCATTGGTTGTAAATGGTAAATAATTAATACACTTATGAGAGACTTTGGATATACATGGAAAAAAAAAGAACTTATGTATGTTAATTTGTCGATTTTAGAAAGTAACTACTATTAAATACAGTAACAAGAGTGAATATTACGGTGAAGCTAGTGGTGAGAGAGATGAAAGAGAAAGAGGAAGAGAGAAGAGAGGTATTTTAAAAAATTTGAGGGATGATGTCATTAGATTTCTGTAGTTGACTCAACGGTCCACTAACAAATGAGGCTATTGAAATGATAAATGCATATCTTTGGTGGAGGGGAATTTGAGTCAAAATGCAAACCTCAGGGCCGGGGTGTTGATGAAAATTATCCTATGTATCGTGTTTACTGAAAATTTATTCCAGGAATATTTTGACTAATTAAATATTCATCCTAATCAGTCATACCACGTAAGTTTTGATCCCACCCACTTTTCGAACTTATGTTTTCATCCTCTTAATGTGTGTGTATAAATATAATTTAATGAGATTGAATTAGATTGTTTTTCTAATTTAGCGGGATAAGATTGTTTTCCTAATTTAGGGGGATTTGATGTATCCATATAGATACAATGGAAACCTAAACCCAATGATAACCAAATCTATACATATATTGGTTTTTTATATTCAAAATCATAGAAATCGATACTCTTTTCGTTTCAAATTGTTTTTTCGATCCGTAAAACGAGAACTAAAAAATGATGCAATTTTTGTTAAAACATCTAAACTTTTTTCAACGTTTACTAGATATCTATAAGTGTTTTTTTATTTATGAAAAAAATTTGAATTTTGTGTCGAAAGAGAGAGTATTATTTTTAGGTCACCGTTTGCAGACCGGTCAAATATTTCGGGAAGGAGAGAGTATAGAAAGAACCATTTTGGTTGAGAAATGAATAAGATTGTTATAAATGGATGACTACTTTAGTTTATTTTCCAAAAGATTTTATGAAAAGTGTTCCAAAATGGAAAGGAATAGCACCGTGCTGTCTTGCACAAGCGGAATCTACTCCGGTCTCATTCCGATGATTGAAAATGTTCACTTCGTAGAGCTATAAATGGTTGACTTGTGGAGACCCATATTTACTTTATCAATATTAATGTTTTATAAATGCATGATTTTTGAGAAAGAAAGTGAAATGAAAATGTTTATGTGATTTGGGGCCAATGTGATAGAATTGATTGTGGAAGGGAGCTATGTGTAATATATATATGTATGTATATATATATATGTATATATGTATATACATATGTATGTATGTATAGGAGGGTGTGAGAGTATCACACACACCCTTCACTCTTTCTCACCGTTTCTCTCCCTCTTTCTCTTGCTCTCTCTCCAAATTTCACCCAACTCACTCAAAACCCTTACAAACTAACCTCCATTCCTCGTTCTACACGTGATTTTGGGCTTGCTCTTCATCGATTAGAGCTTGGAGTGGAGTATTTTGGTCGAATCAAGGTTTTTCGGAAGTTAGAGCTCGTAGGTTTCGTGGGTTTTGTTCTTCGACCTTGAGGTAGAGATTCTACCTCTCAATATATGTGAAAGAAGTGTTTTCTATCCTTGAAATCGTTCCTATGGTTGTTATTGTTGTCGTAGTTGAATCCTCGAAAATCTACAGAAAATATGCTCGTAACGTTGCTGTATCGATATGGGCTTTTTGCCGTATTGATACCATAAGAAACCCGTAGCTTCAGAAGTTCTGATTTGAATGTTGTATTGATACCATCATTTTTGCTGTATCGATACCAGGAGCTTATGGAAAATTTTTGCTGCTGTAGACATCCCAATTTGAACATTTCGAATTTCCTTAATTCGTGGCCCGGAGGCTCCCCGATGATGAATTTGGATCGAAACAAGCCTTAGACTAGTCAGGACTTTGCTTCTTAAAGACTTTAAAAGGAGAAATAAAATGTCAAAATCAGTCCCAAGCGCTCTGGATCAATCCCAAGCGCTCAAAACCATTTTGAAAACCTGGGATTTGACAAACTCTCGAGCGCTCGAGAGTAAACTCCCAAGCGCTCGAGACTGAACCCGAGCGCTCGAGACATTTGTGCTGGCCAATGGATGCTGGAGCTCCCCCACTTCCCATGCAGGCCATCATTATAGCCGTTTTGGCCGGCTCAAACCTCAGGCAACACTCCACCTCAGTCAGAGGTGAGTCAGGCCTGATGGATTTGTAAAGATTCCAATATCATATTTTTTAAAAATGGGACCTTATGTTAGTTTGCCTATATAAGGCCTCATACCAGCTCAAACCAGGACGTTTTTCTCTCTCTCTAAAACCCCCCTTGACAGTTCAAACAGAGCTGTTCTTCCTGATCTCTCTCAAAAAAAAAAAAAATAGCTTGATTTTCAAAGGAAAAGCAAAAAAAAAAAAAAATTCCAAGGCATCACACACATGCAAGAAGCTCAGATGATCTGCATACTCTGATCTTCCTGGTCTTTCTTCTTTTCACCTCCTGGAACTTTTCAAGAAGCAGACTCCCCAACCAAAGGTAGAAGTTTTCTACCTTAGTGTCAACAATCAACGAAAGCAAGGTTGTTTTTCTTTTCTGAGGGAGGTCCCTCAGCCCTCTCAGTCTTTAATACTGAGTATGGGATGAGAGACCTTGGTGTAGTAACAAGAGCAAAGGGGCATGAACGAGTTTTCTGCATTAAGCTTACTGGAAGCACTCCCAAGCGCTCGGGACCACTCCCAAGCGCTCGAGAGTGGCTCCAACATTGTTTCATTCTTTTAAACACCTAAATGGACATGCATGGGGAGTAGGGTGCGTTTTAAAACTGTTTTAACCTTTTTTAAGTGTGTTGGTATAAACAATCTCCCTTTTTGAAGAAGAACAAAGAAGATGACCTTCATTCAAGGGCATGCAAAAGAGTTTTACTCTAGATTTAAAAACACACATTTTCATACTTCAAAAGCACAAGATCTGATGTACCAGCATTCTACATTGAGTGTACTGGATGGTTGAAGTCAGTTCTGGGGTGTGGTCATTCCCAAGCGCTCGAGTTCACTCCTAAGCGCTCGGGAGTGGCTGCATGCAGCCTTGATCCATTTTCCTTCCAGCTTGATCCTCCTATTGCCTTTGTATGTCCATGCATGTGTCCCTTCTTGCTCCTCGCAACTGTAAAATTATTTTTTTCAGAAGGACAAAGATGCATGGTTCGAAAGAATGAGGCATGATCTCAGTTTTTCAAGCCTTCTATTGAGTCTGTGTGATGTTTCATGTTACTTAGGTTTACATTTACAGTATTGTACTCTTTTACATTCTGTTGCACTAACAAAGCTTGCAGGGTTGGGACTCAATCACTCCCAAGCACTCGGGACCACTCTTGAGCGCTCAAGAGTGAATCCAGTGACAGGGTCTAATTTTTGCTTTAATTTGTATATTTTGCATGGCCATCCTTTATCCCCCTTTGTATAGTTGCACATGCATGCACTTCCTTACCTGATATATCTGTAAATACATGCTACTTGTTTAAAAAGACAAAACCATTTTGAAAAATCCCACGAATGTCTAGTAGAGACCGATTTCGAATCGGGCGAGGGGGGTGCCGTAAAACCCTTCCCCCCTCGTAACATGGCTTCCGAACCCTCAAACGAATCTCTGGTTTTCAATTCAATCAATCATTTTCAAATCAAAACGGTTTCTCCGGTGGCGAACCACAAATTCGGGTGGCGACTCTTCAAAACATTTTTCAAATCGATCCTAAAACGAGGCGCTTCTTTTATGGGCCGCCCCGATTCAAAACCCGGGGCTGTGGTAGCCCACAGTGGCGACTCTGCTGGGGATAAGATTTAATTAATACTTAAGAGAAAATTGGCATGTCTCCAAAACGGTCCATTTTCTTTGAATATTAATTAAATTAGTGAGCCAAGCTTGAAAGATATCTGTGGGATTTTCAAAATAGTTTTGTTTCATTCTTTTTCTATTCTTTGTATATATCTTGTGCAGCCTCGCTGTTGTGTTTCGGCAATCTTGCCCGGCTTGCCGGTGACAAGGAATCCCGGAACGCTCAGCAACTCTCGACCGTGATGAGTCATATCTACCGTTTGTACCGTTATTGAGTGTACGCTCAATAATGGGAGGTATACTTTGACTCTAGTCCGGGGAACCCTCTTCAAACCAAAATCGGCCTTTATACATGTTTAGCACGCCGTAGAACCTTCCAAACTAGGACAGGAACCTACAGGGCAGGATTACGTGCTATAATCTGTTTACGTGCCGCATTGCATTATGCATGGTCATGCTGTCAGCCACAGTTCTCGGGACTCGCTCGCGCGGTCTTTGGAGGTTTGCCAAGGCCCGATGAAGAGTCGTGCACCCCGGTGTACGTTATCTAAATTACATAAAGTCCTTAGAACGAGGAGACTTCGGGAAATCGAGACATATTAAGCCTTTGACTAATATCTAATTGGAAATTCAACAAAGAACAAGGAATAGCAAGGAAACGATGTCGTGATGCCCACACCACCCAGGTTACAGTGCAAAGTCACTTACACCACTTAGGCTAATGGCACCATGCTACTGACGCCGCTTTGGTTATGGTATCACGCTGTCTATACTAAGCTATTTCAAGTTCAAAATTGGAATTTCAAGTAGAGAATTAATCGAATACTTAGTCTGTTTTGGGCATCCCTTAGAATCTGGTGTTCCAAATAAAGGATACACTTCAAAAGAAAATCTGAGGATCGAGGCAACCTCCCATGCATCAATCTTTTTTTTTTTTTAAAAAAAAAAAAATTAGGATTGATGACGATGGTGACAACGGCGCACTCATTTTCCAAAATCATGCATGAATTTTTATAAAAAGTGCAGGCAGGAATCACGTCTGAGCACGGTTTTTGCTTTCCTGTCAGTTCTAAGCAATTGGGCCGAAAAAGAAGAGCACCATACCCTCTTGGACCAGACCTTTCGGACAGAGATTGGAACGGCTCCAACTACAAGCAGACTCCGTCGGTGTCTTTTGGGGGTCGGAATGGATCTGTTGGTCGGAGGCTTAAACCCAAACCCGAACCCAAACCCGAACCCGAGCGGAGGCAACCTAAACCCGAACGTTGGTAATTCGAATCCCAACCCGAATCCAAATCCAAGCGAGAGGCGAGCCCAATCCAAATCCAAATCCGTCCGAATCCCCGTGCAAACCCTAACCCGAACCGGGAAATCTGAATGGAGAGATGGCACAGAGATTAGAGAAGATATTCAACGCCTGGGCGAACGTACCCGATAACCAAATTGCCCAACTCATGATGATGATCACCGAAGTTGCACGACGCCTTTCCACCACAAGCCCAGAATCCGGTTCCTAACCCAATTCCTATCCCTAACCCAAATGCAATTCCTAACCCGATTCCTATCCCAAACCCAAATCCAAATCCCAACCTAAACTTCAACCCTAACCCTAACCCGAATCTAAATCAAGAACAGCTGGTGTTTGACTTGGAAACCCCGCAGAATCCCGAAATGGCAGCAGTATTGGCGAAACTTACCCAGCTGGAGGAATCTGTTGCAAGGAACGAGAAGATAACATCGACCGGTTTCGACATCAATAAGCTTTGCTTGTTTCCTAATGTGAAGCTTCCAGAAAAGTTTAGGCCGATCGATTTCGCTAAATTTGATGGAATCGGGGATCCAAAGGCCCACCTGACGGGTTACATTGGAGCGCTGTCTATGTGGGGAGTCGAGAAAGACGCTATGGCACAGATGTTCTCACAGACCTTGGTGGGACATGCACTACACTGGTTCACTTCGTTGGATGAGAGAAAGAAGCGATCCTGGGAGGACATATGCGCGGCTTTCGTGGCGCAGTACGACTACAACATCCAGTTGGAGGTAACCACCCGTGAGCTGGAGTCAACAAAGATGGAAGCAAAAGAGGCTTTCGCCGACTTTGTGAAAAGATGGAGGGGAAAAGCAGCACAGATGAAGGACCGGGATCAAATCAGGATGATTGTCCGCAACCTCCAACCCAATCTCGCCCGGCACATGGTTATGGCCCAAGCATGTTCAGACTTCAAAACTTTCTTCGATACAGGCTTGGCCGTCGAAGAAGCAGTTCAGTTGGGGATACTTGATAAGCCCGAGCCTGCTCCCAAACCCAAGAAAGTCTATACCGGCAATGCAATACCCTGTTTGGCAATTCCAACTACACTAACCTCCCAAACACCTCCTCAAATTCAAACCAAGCCGAGCCGGTGAACCAAATAGCCACTCAGAGCAGTCAGCCGCGTACCCAGCCCCGTACTTTTGCTCAATTCTCAGCACCGCTCTCTGCCGTGCTCGAGAAATTGGTCGAGAACGGCACCCTCAAACCACTCAACCCTACTCCCTTACCTCAAAAGCTTCCCGCATCCCACAACCCCAATGCATACTGCGCCTACCATCAGAACGTCGGCCACCTAACCGACAACTGCTTCCGCCTTCGCCATGCTATCCAAGACCTAATTGATAACAAAACTCTCCCCACGCCTCCGCAAAAACCCAACACTGTCTCTAACCCGCTCCCAAAGCATTCAAACCCCCGCACCAACTTCATCTCCACAAGCCAACCCTTTAACCCTAGCCTTTACATCGTTCCTGATTCTCAACCCAAGCCGACCGTCGAGTTGCCTATTGAAGATACTGTCTGCGCACTAGAAACAGTGGAATGGGACTTTCAGGTAAGATGGGAAGACCTGGTACAAGATTTCTTGGCAGTAGAAGAAAGAGCTCTCATCACTGGAACATGGCCTGTGGCACTTGATGCGCAGCAAGTTGAAGAATTGGAACAAGGAGAATGGAGGCAGGATTGGGAGGAGATGATGGTTGATCCTTTGGATGGGTGCTCTCTGTTTGCTTTGTTCTTGGAACCTGAACCGGTTAGAGAAGAAGATGAATGGGAATGGGAGCCTGAACCCAATGGATGGCACTGGATAGATGACTCTGACCCCCTAGATGAAACATCATTGGTGTATCTCTTTCAAGAAGAAGAGGAAGTGGTAGAAGAGTTGGATCTGATGAACCCCCGCATGCTCTCAGGGCTCAATGCCAGGACCATTGTCAACCTCACTCGAGACTCCGATGCTCTGGAGCGCGCCACGGATTATTATTTTTGCCCCCAGGAATACATCATCGAGGAGTTCTTTTCCAAACCCATGGTTCAAATCCCTGATGAGCCCAACATTTGTGTATTGGACCCTGAAGACCTCTGGGGAAAAGCTGAATTGGTAAACATATGGATGGACGGTGAAGAGTTAACCGTTAACAAGGCCATGATAGAGGAGGGGTCAATTCAGCATGGTAACAACAACCGCAGCAACAATGACAACTTCTGGAATTCCTTGGAGGAAGAGAACATATGGAAGGCCTTGGAAATGGAAGCTCTCAACGAGACTTTGGAGAAGACAGAAATTGACAAGGGGAAACGTAAGGCAGATGATTACAACCTCGACTTCTTTGATTTCTGGGAAGGTACCTGGTGGGAGCCAATCCCCAAAACGGTTAGTAACCTTACCAGAAGTGGAAGGGTCTACCAGCCCACCAACCTCCAACAGGGTAACTCATCCCGAGCCCCTCCACCCCAACAGAATACCCCTGTCAACCCCGCAAGTCTGAACATCCGCACCTCTCAAGCTCCACAAAATAACCCTCCTAGCTCCACTAAAACTAACCCACCTACCCAGCCCAAATTGTCCATTGACCTCAACTCACTCCCTGAACCTGATCCGGGAGCCTCCACTGATCCTATCGTCCGTCAACTCCAGGAAACTCCCGCCCGCATGTCTATGTGGGGAGTGTTAGCTGCCTCTCGTGAGCACCGCCGCAGGTTGGTCAACACTCTCTCCAGACTTGAGGTCCCCTCTGATATCGCCCCAGAAGCTCTCATTGCTCTCATAACCCCGAACTTCACCCAGCACACCTTATCCTTCACCGAGAAAGATATGCCGCCTGAAGGAGCTGACCACAACAAGCCCCTTCACATCACCATGAAGTGCCTCGGAAAGTGGGTTCCCGCAATCCTTGTTGATAATGGCTCCGCCATTAACGTGTGTCCACTCCGCACCGCTTATTGCTTGGGCTTTAAGAACAAAGACTTTGCGCCATCGAATTTGGGTGTTCGCGGTTATGATAATACGCGCCGAGATGTTCTGGGGACGATCAATTTGGAGTTGGCAACTGGCAAATTCAAAACCACCGTCGAATTCTGCGTACTGGAAATTCCTGCATCCTTCAATCTCTTATTGGGAAGGCCTTGGCTACATCGTCCGGATGTTATGGGTGTACCCTCAACATTGCACCAGAAACTGATCTTGGGTTTGGACTCTGGAACCCTCATCATTCATGGAGACTCAGGCATTCGCCCGCACTCCGAGGACAATTTCCCGCTGCTTGAGATTATGCATGGAGAGGAAGATGTTGCCATGGGAGGCTTTGTTGTCATGACTTCGAAGGTGTGTACTATCCGAGCCGAGGACGGCTTCTTGGTAAGCTCCGCAGCATTGGAAATTATGAAAAGGATGAAGTATCTGCCGGGCATGGGCTTGGGACTTTACGCTCAAGGTGTCCCCGAATTCCCTGACTTCCCTGGAAGTAACGAACGTTTTGGTCTAGGCTATGATGCCAAGAAGAGTGATCCAGCAAAGAAGTGGCGCAATCATGCCCGGTCTCGTGCAATTGAGATGAAGTCGAAAGGGAAAGAACCACTGTACCAAGGAGAACCTGAACCATTTGTGGACATCGAGACAAAAAAGAAGTATCCTGGCTTTGAAATCTTTGCCAATGACACTTGGGAGAGTGATGAAGAGGTTCCAAAGGTGGAAGAATTGTCTGAGGCACTCGATTGGCTAGAAGCTTTGGGCAGTCTCCAACTTCTGTTCGAGGGCGAGGGTCCGGAGGGTATGGTCGAAGATGCTGCTATGCTTGTGCTTGGAGATGAAGAAGAGATTGAAGACCCTTCCAAGCTCATTGTCGAGGCTATAGGCACTTATGATAATTGCACTTTCATTCCACATGTAACTCGCACTCACAACACTTGCACTGAGTCTGAGTCCGAGTCCGACACTGACTCGTTGTCTAGCACAGAGTCGGAGTTTGTGCCCATCGGCCCTCCACACCGTAGCTTTCATTTTGAGTTCGAGTCAACCGGTGTATTCCCCCCGTCTGCTGAAATGGTTAATGAAATGAATGACGTTTTCGCTTACTTGCCGATTTTTGAAATAATCTGTTTAGATCCCGATGATGAAGGAATAGATCTCGATGGGGACATTCCCAAGGAGATCCGTTCCTTATCGATCGCGAAAATGAAAGGCATGCTCGGCCTTTAAAAGAAGAAATAATCTCAATAAACTTGGGTGATGAGGATGACCCTCGATTGGTTCGGGTAGGTTCTGGGCTGTCTCCCACTGCTTCAAGAGCTCACCGATTTGTTAAAAGAATTCAAAGAAGTTTTTGCTTGGTCTCACGCGGACTGCCCGGAATCGACCAGAAAATAGTCGAGCACAGAATCCCCTCTACCCTGACGTAAAGCCCGTTAAGCAAAAACTAAGAAAAATGCGGCTGATTGGGTTTTAAAGATAAAGGAAGAACTCACGAAACAAATCGACTGGTTTTCTAATTGTAACGAGTACCCCACTTGGGTAGCCAACATCGTTCTGTCCCCAAAAGGACGGAAAGATCAGAGTGTGTGTCGATTTCAGAGATCTAAACAAAGCGAGCCCTAAGGATGATTTTCCATTGCCGCACATAGATGTACTTGTTGATAATACCACAGGGCACGCTTTATTATCCTTCATGGATGGCTTCTCAGGGTACAATCAGATTCTCCTAGCTCCGGAAGACAGAGAAAAGACCACGTTCATCACTGAGTGGGGGACATATTGCTATCGGGTCATGCCGTTTGGGTTGAAGAACGCCGGTCCTACGTATCAAAGGGGTGCTACGTTGTTGCATGATATGATTCACAAGGAGGTCGAGGTTTACGTTGATGACATGATAGTGAAGGAAAAAGAGCGAAAGGATCATCTACCAGCGTTGAGGAAATTCTTGAAAGGATTCGAAAGTACAGAATGCGACTCAATCCGCAGAAGTGCACGTTCAGAGTTACGGTAGGAAAGATGCTTGGATTCATGATCATGACCAGGGGGATCGAGGTGGATCCTTCTAAGATCAAAGCCATTCTCGAGATGGAGCCGCCTCGATCCGAGAAGGAAGTCCGGTGTTTTTGGGAAAGATTCAGTTTATCAGTCGATTCATCGCTAAGCTGACTCTAACCTGTGAACCGTTGTTTCGTCTGCTTAAGAAGGATGTGAGATTCGAGTGGAGCGATAAGTGTCAAAAGGCTTTTGAAGCAATCCGAACCTACCTACAGAATCCGCGATCTTGATGCCACCCATTCGGAAAACCTTTGATCCTATACTTATCCATCACGCCCTCATCCATGGGGTGCATGTTAGCACAAGAGGAGAAGATGGGGTTGAAAGGGCAATCTACTACCCGAGCAAGAAAATGGTCGGAAGCGAAGAGCGATACACTTCATTAGAGAAGACGTGTTGGGCGCCGTTTGGGCCACAGAGAAATTGAGACACTACATGCTTTGTCTTATTCGGTGATCTTGATTTCTGGATGGACCTCAAATATCGTTCGAAGCCAGCACTTACCGGTAAGTTAGCACGTTGGTTGCTCTTCTTGGCCGAATTCGAAATCAAGTATGTCACCCGCAAGTTAGTGAAAGGAAGAGCAGTAGCAGAGTTTTTGGCAGATCGCCCGATCGAGGGGCCAGAGCACACAGAGTTTCAATTTCCCGACGAAGACGTAATGACTGCTGTGACGAAACATGGACGTTGTATTTCGACGGCGCTGCAAACCAGAAAGGTTTTGGGATTGGCATCCTGCTAGTCTCACCTGAGGGGTCGCATATTCCCCTGGCCTTCAAATTGAACTTCGAAGTCACGAATAATGAGGCAGAGTATGAAGCATGTATTGTTGGAATGGAAGCCGCACTGGAAATCGGAGTCAAAGTACTGGAAGTCGTGGGGGATTCTAACTTGGTCGTGTCACAAGCAAACGGGGAATGGAAGGTCAAAGATGAAAAGATGAAGCCGTATCATCAGCAGCTCGACGAACTTATCCCGAATTTCCAGAAAGTGACTTTCACGCATGTACCTAGGATGAAGAATCGCTTCGCAGATGCGCTTGCTACTTTGGCATCTATGTTGGAACTTCCGATCGGAGTGAAGTTAAGGCCTGTTATGATCGAGCAAAGAGGAAAGCATGTGTACGATTATGTCATGAACATTGACGAACCAAACGATGGACTCCCGTGGTTCCACGACATTTGGAATTTTGTGGAAAAAGGGGATTTCCCTGCAGATGCAACCAAGAAGGATCGCATTGCATTACAAAGATTGGCGTCTCAATACATCATCTGCGGTGGACAGTTGTACCGGCGATCTCCATGCGGAATTCACAAGCTGTGCATTCACGGTGACAACACGAGAGCGGTTATGGAAGAAGTTCATGAAGGAGTCTGTGGGCCTCACATGAATGGGATGATGTTGTCAAAGAAAGTTCTGAGGTTGGGTTACTATTGGTCGACTATGGAGATAGATTGCATCGAGTATGTGCGTCGATGTCATAAGTGCCAGACTCATGCTAATCTCATCCACGTCCCGCCCTCGGAATTACACCCAATGGCAACGCCATGGCCATTCTCCGCCTGGGGCATTGACGTCATCGGGAGGATCACGCCTGCAGCTTCTAACGGTCACAGGTTCATCTTGGTAGCGGTCGATTACTTCACCAAGTGGGTTGAAGCGGCTTCATACAAGACTTTGACAGCAGTTCAAGTAGCTCATTTCATCAGGCAGAACATCATTTATCGGTATGGAGTACCTCAAGCTCTAGAGCTCTTTGACGAATTCAAGATTCAAGTGCATCACTCAACCACTTACCGCCCGCAGACGAATGGGGCGGTCGAAGCAGCCAACAAAACCATCAAGTCGATTCTTGAGAGGACTGTCGAATCAGCTAGGGATTGGCATGAACAGCTACCACTAGCTTTATGGGGATACCGGACGTCTATTCGCACACCGACGGGGGCAACACCCTATTCTTTGGTGTACGGTATGGAAGCCGTTCTCCCTATCGAGCTAGAAGTCCCATCGCTAAGGGCCATGGCTGAGCAAGGAATAGATGAGGCTGAATGGATCAGTGGAAGGTTCGAAGAACTCATGTTGTTTGACGAAAGGAGGCTGCGAGCATTGTATCACATTCAGGGCTATCAGCGAAGAATCGCCCGAGCATTCAACAAGAAAGTGAAGTCGAGGGACCTGCAAGAGGGGGACATGGTAGCTAAAGAAATCCGTGCTCCGATCTTTGATTTATGGGGGAAGTTCCGACCAAAGTGGGCCGGGCCGTACATCATCAAGTCGATCCTTTCCGGAGGAGCAGCTTCAATCATCGATCTGGACGGCAACGAATTCTCGAATCTTGTCAATTTGGACCAACTCAAACGATATTACCCCTGAGAGCTTGGCCGAAAACCGCAAGGGCGGCGGTCCTATGCAAAAATTAGAGCAAGCCTGCTAGGTCGAAAACCCGCAAGAGCGCGGCCTAGGCAAAAGTAAAGGCAAAAAGTTGAAAGAGAGCTCGCTAGGCCGAAAACCCGAAAGGGCGGCTCTAGGCAAAATTTAGAGCACAAAAGGAGAGTGTCAATACCCGAGTGAACCCTAGCCCGAACTACGTATGGGCCTGATTCCCTTTCTTAAGGGATACGTAGGCAATCTCACTCTGAGGTTCGGTCCTAAGTTTCAAAACTCAAATCCAAATTGACAAGTCAAAGCTCTTTCTTTCAAAGTACATGCAATTAATGAACCGAAAGGGGGAAACCCTTAATCAGTCAATTTTATTCCGATGATTTCTTTATTACAAGCTGAACATGAAAATGGAAAACGCACAACGAGATCTAACTTTTATTTCAAAAACGGCAAAGTAAGCAATCAACCCATCCTTGCTTCCACATCTCTCCTTAGCCATTTGCGGTACCTTCCGGTTGAAGCAATGGAGTAGAGAGGATCACTTGGCTCATCCTACGAGCCTCCCATGTTCGAACATAACTCCAAGGGCCGGAATGGTGAAGGGAGGGAGGCGAGCACTCCAGATCCTTGCGGCGGCACTTCTTGACTAAGTCCGAGATCAAAGGATGCGGAAAGGCGAGTAGAAAGTGAAGCTTGCCAGCCAACCATAAACACATGCATCGAGCCCATGTTGCTCCACGGTCATCACGGGAGCCTCACCAATGGCACCGCTAAGCAATATCATCTTCCTCCAGACGCGAGGAAATCAGCCTAGTCATCTTCACTACTGTACATCACCTGGAAAGGGCGATCCCATCCGCTTGCTCGATACCACCACCATTCCGGGGGCATTAGCAAATTCAACTTGTCACAGAGCCACATCTACCCAAAAAGAGAGAAAACAAGTAAGGAGCCAGATAAAGCCTAAACCAAGTGACGAGGTAAAATGAATGTGAGAAATAGAAAAAGGAGAGCTGAGTGAGGTCCCTAACCTGCAGCAACAGCGGGCTACCACCGAAAACCCTTGTGCGACCTGCATGAACGGCATCCAACCCCATCAAGGTTTCCGCAAGAACCAAAGGCGCAACGTCTTTGCGAGCCTCGATCTGAGCAGCAACTCCCACCAACAGAGAACTGGGCTGACCAACAGATGGAACCAACAAGAAAGCCGCCAGGAGGCAAATGCAGCAGGCTGTCATCCGACGACCTTGGTACTCGAAGTCCGTTAAGTCTCCAGGGGGACTGAATCTCTCGTACAACTGCACGATGTTGATGGCATTACCCCGAGTTAAGAACTCAGCAACATTTCCACTAACACCCAGCTTGCCTTTTAGGATGTTCTTCATGCTCCCCCTAAGCATCGGAACAATTGGCTCGGCGGAGTCATGGCTGCCCAGATAGGCATGGAATTCCTCGACGGTGGGGCATAGCTCTTGAGAACCGAACCGAAAGACATGCACTTTGGGATCCCAAAAGCGTGCGGCCGCATGCAGCAAGACAGGACGGATGGCAATCTCGCGGAGATACTTCAAGGCGTGGAGGCGATGCCCTCGGAAATTCAGCCAATCAATGCCATCAAGGCTGTCCAACCAAGGGCGGAGCAAGGCTTGGTTCAACAAGGCCATGAGAAATGAAGTTTGGGAAGGGAAAGGGTGGTTTGAAGTATGAATGACTTGCCAAAGCTAAGCTCGGTATTTATAGAGGGCTGAATGAGACAACCCTTCACCCACCAGCATTGAAACTCAGCATGCTCATCCTTTCCAAGGCCATGTCTTTGTGTTTTCAAAGTGTCAAACCTTGAAAACTTGAGAAAACATTGGAAAGATGCTAGTCTTACCTTGGGAAATCACTGACCCTGGGAAATCAGCATAAGGAGAGTTACAGGACGTCTTGGAAGTGTACATGCAGTGCAAAAAGACACAAGGGAACTGAAAAATGATCTTGGAAATGAACAGTGGTCTGTTGATCACAGTAGTCCCGAGCGCTCGAGAGTTAATTCCCAAGCGCTCGACAATACTCTCGAGCGCTCGAGAGTTCTGCAATTTTCAGCAGGTCTGATTTCATGGTTCTTGGCTCCAACGCAGCACCGCGATCTCAATAAGCCTGGCTCAACAGCTTGCAATCTCTCTTACAGCACTTCCAGTTGTCAGTTTGTTCAAATGTTCATACATATTCCTTGAAAAACCTCAAAATTTCAATGGTTTCCTTCCCATCGATGTGTCCAAATTCATGTCAAGAGCATTCGTGTGACTCCAATGGTGTATGCAAGTTTTAATGCGTGTTTATAACTACGTAAAGCGGTCAAACACGTGTTAAAGCTTATGGAACCAATTTTTGCCGTCAAACACCTCAAATTTCATTACTTATGATGGCACTAAGAACATGCACCTTAGTCAGACAATCTCGTGTCCTATTCTCGTGTTTAATCCCGGTCAAGTCTTGTCATTATTCTCCTTGATGATTGTAAATTCCACATTTAAGGGCATTTCTGTCATTCCCAGTCAATTTCCACGAGTCGAGTCGATTATGTCAAGTTTTATCCTGTTTTAAGAGTATCGGTCGAAATTCGCGTGCTCTTTACTTTCTTTCAAAGCTAGACGGACATATTTCATAAAATACAATTCTTAAAGGGAGTGCGAACGAAGGCAAATGAAGGAAAGTGCAAATTCTCATAAATCAATACGGTATTTACAATGAGTGAGGGAGGAAAGTACATAAACTGGGGCAAGCACACGCCCAATCCTACCTACCAGGGCACACAGGCCCAAACAAAATCAAGGCACGCAGGCCCGAAAGCTACAATTGTGATGGCACGCAAGCCCATGTACAAGAAAGTCTGACAAAGCAAAAACCTAACCTAGACGGGTCCTCTTCTGCCGATGTCCCTCTGACTCGGAGCTCTCGACCTCGTCGCCGTTGTCATCACTGTCATCGTCACTGGAAGAACCCAAGGCTGAACTCGAGTCTGTAGACCCTAAAGCTCGCGACTCGAGTGACTCCTCCGTGTCCTCCTCGGACTCCTCTCGAGCACGTCTCCGCTGTGGCATAGCCCTAGGGACCACCTCGAACTGTCGCGCTCCCGCCGTGGACTGTGACGCCCTCTGTGTACCCCGGCCTCGTGTGCTCGCGGGAGCCAAAACGCTCGTGGCACCCCGTGGCTGTCCCCTAGCTGAACGTCGTGGCTGTGCCTGCATGACATATGCATATATTCATACATTTGTTCTATAAAATTGCTGTTTTCAATAAATTGTGAATGCAGTGTCATACCTGAGAAGCAACAACTGGAACAGGCTCTGAAGCGGGTCTGGTCTGCAGGGTGCGTCCCTTCGCGCAATCCTTCAAGAGATGGCGCATCCCCACCATTAGCATGATCGCCTGCTCCGCCCACTCTCGCGGTACCTGCACAATGGTTCAGAAGTCAGAAACAGTATATGTGTCAACAGGAAACAGTTGAAGCATGAAAGAAGCAATGTCATGTCATACCTGTGTAGGAAGCTGCATCGGCCGGTGTGGAAGGCGCGGGATATCCAGAACCGCCCGTGCCCCAGCAGGATCCCTCACGCTGATCGACCAGTCCAGTATCGGTAACCCTACTGGAGCAGGAATCTCGGACACCCCAGCAACCCCCGTGCTACCCTCACCTCGTCCTGAGGAACCAGCACCTCGCCCACCAGCAGGAGCCCTACCACCTCGGCCCCTACCAAGTGAAGATCGACCGCGGCGACCTTGTCCTCCCTCCTGGACCTCAACCGCGTCAACAGTGATGGTCTCACCTCTCGCCCTCCTAGCCTCAGTCTCGGCTATCCGCCTCCTCAGCTCTACCTCTACACCCAGGCTGGTGGCTAGGTACCTGTCTCTGTAAGCCGCGTAGTCCAGTGTGCGCCGCAGGTACTGCTCCAAGTCGGTGTCTGGCACCGTGTATCGCTCCAACTCAGCTCGAGTGTAGGTCTCAGTCCGCTGCACTCGTGGTGGAAGTGGCCCCGGCACAATGAACTCAGGAGTACCAAGCGACTGTCGTGTCACCCGATCCCCCAAGTACCACTGCCAGCCTAGGGGGCACTCCAGCAGGACCCGACTCCTTGTCACCTCCCGGCTTCGTGGAAGGAAATCAGCCTCCACCCTGGCCCAGCGATCCCAGTGTACCTGCATTCAGACTTCTTGCATCAGTAACCAAAGTTTACCAGAAGAAACATGAATCAAGAAAGGAAAGTCGAGGTGTATACCGTAACCCCAGTGATGTTATCCAGCCAACGCCGGAAAACCATCACTTGCCCCCTCTGCTCTTTGGCCCTCCGGTACTCTGTGCTCCATGCAAGCGCACGCGGAAGCAGGCGTGGATTTGTGCAAGTGTTCTCGGGCGGGAACATGCCCAAGACCTCATAAGCCCAAAGCTGCATATGTTAGAAGTCGATTCAAGTCAGATACATATTCAAGTTCAATTCAATCAATCAAGAGCAATTCAAAGCAAGGGTGTCGAAGCATACCTCTATCACCCTCCAGTATCCGCCAATGGTGTCCCCCACCCCGCGTGTGGCAGCTCCCAGAAAGCAGTAGAGAGTGCACAGAGCAGCGCCTCCCCAGTCATATCGGCCTGCCTGCCTCAGATCAACCAGGCCTGCCAAGTAACTCAGGTGAACCCGAGATCTCCTGAGCGGGAACAGGGAAGCCCCAAACAGGTACAGCAAATAGGCCCTGGCCATCTGAGCCACCTCCGTGTCGTCCGCTGGTTCATGATCCCAGTACACCGTGAACTGCCCGTACTCTGACACGCCTCCGCTGTGGCGCGGAACCCGTCCAAGGAACCACCTCAGAGCTGCATCGTTCAGTGCTATACTCGGGTCAAATGGAATCGGCTCACCTCCAACTCTAAGCCCGGTAATCGCTGCAAAGTCAAGGGGCGTCATCGTCATCTTCCCAAAGCAGAAGTGGAACGTGTTGGTAGTGTCCCACCACCGCTCTACCAGTGCTGTCATCACCGCACGGTCTACCCTCACCGCTGTCAGCAATTGGATGAATGGCCCAAAGCCAGTCTCCTCCACCAGCTCCCGTACTCTCCGGGGCAACTCTCTGAAGTGTTGCAATGAATGACCTGAACCTCCGTGGCCGAAGATATCCTTGGTACGCTGTTTCAACAGAGCAAAGGAATAGCGTCAATTAGCAAAGCAATGATTCAAGGAAGCAAATCAAGTGCAGAAAGTAAAATATTGAACTCATACCATGGTCCATCCGGAAGAAATGTGTGAGGCCCGATCTCGGAGAAGCAGATCCTCAGGGTAATCCGTCCGAGCAGGAGTATAACCAATCATCCCCGTCGGCTCCAAAAAGTGCAACCGTGGTGCGTAAGTATCCGCCGTGAACCCAGGTCGTGCACGGGACAAGTAGGCCTTCGCCTCAGCGGCCGCTGTGACTCGCTCCTCGATAATCTCCTCCTCTGCCCCTGGCTCCTCCCTCAGCTCTGTACCCTCCATCTCTGCTTCCACTCCAAGCCCTCCAACATCAGATGCCCCCGCACCACTCAGTAAAGCTCCCAACAGCAAGGCCGAGGTCTGATCCTCTGCGCTACTCGCACCCCTCAGCACCTCCCTCATCCCGGCGTCAAGACCGAGGGCATCCAATATATCCTGTGGTCTCGCGCTGTCCAAGAAGTCCCCCTCCACGAAGGGAACTGGCTCCGAGGCCCCTATCCCACCGTCACCTCTCCTCGGCTCCACAATTACCGTCCTCAATGTCGGAGTCGCAGCAACGCGACCGACTACCACTACCTCATCATCGTCCCTCCGCTCACCACCCGTCCTCTCAGCAACTGCAAGCAGCTCCTCCACCGTGGGAGTGTGAGGAATGTCTCGGGTGCCATCCCCGCTGCCCGTAGCCTCATTTTCTTCCCTCGCCATATCGTCCCTGCTACCCGTAGCGTCCGTATCACTGTCGGTCCTACTCTTGGCACCACCAATTCCGGCCTCACCACCCCTAGCCACTGTCACGTCCCCACCAACATCGTCCCTCGTCTCCTGACCACCACCAACATCTACCATATCTTCCTCGCTGGCCCCACCATCCCGTACTGTAGCGGTACAGCTGCTAATCTCCTCCCTCATCACCCCTGGACTCTCATCAACAGCCATTGCCGCTGCCATGCCCTCGCCGGTGGCTCTCCTCTCTCTTGGCGCCGTACCCCCGGTCTCCCCTGTCACCGCCGTAGCTGCCACCACCACCGCCTCCTCGCGGTGGGGCATCTCTCCATCACCTCCACTCGCCATGGCTGCCTCTCCTTCTTCCCACGAGGTCCTTTTCCCCTTTCTTCGAACCTCGTAGCACACCACTGCCCAGCACAGGATCGAAGGGAGATCAAGGTCTCGTCCCCGATCCGTCTTGGAATAAGAGAGAGAGAGACCAGTCGAGGTGGAGAGAGTAGGGGGAAGAGTTGTCTGAGTGAGAGAAGGAGATTGCCTGAGAGAGAGAGTGAGTTCGTGCAAGGATCGAAGGACGCACAGTGCTCTGGTTCTCGAGCGCTGAGGAGTGGGTTTTGAACCCCAGACCTGATGAAGAAGATGTAAGGACGGTAGGCCCCAGCTAAGGTCTCGAGCGCTCGAGTCCACTCTCGAGCGCTTGGGAGTGGTTCTGAGCGCTGGGATCTTTCCTCAGCCTTCGTGCCGGCCCCGACGTCCCGTGCCTCTTCCCACCGACGAGGCTTGCTTAGCTTTTTCCTCCCTTTTTACAAAATCAATCTCAGTCCTGGCTTTGGCCGCATCAAACGGGACTAGAGGAAGCGAGTCCTAGACGGTTTTGGGATTTTTGAGCTCTCGCCCCTCTATTAGCTGTTTTACTTGGTGATCGATCAAAATTTTGTCTATTTACGCTAATCTCAATATGTTGGCAGGTATTTCTACCCTACAGATGCTACTTTATCATCGTTCTTTCCGCCAAACAGAGCAACAGGTGGACCATTTGCATGTTTACCTTATCAAATTCGTGTCGATCATTTCTCGTGCATGCATCACACGTGTTTGCACTTTTCCATTCACCAAACAAAGCAGCAAGTGGACCATTTGCATGTTTATCTTATTAAACTCGCGTCGATCATTTCTCGTGCGTGCACCGCACGTGCTCCTTTCCAACAAACAGAGCAACAGGTGGATCGTTTACATATTTATTTCATCGAGCTCACGTCAATCATTTCTTGTGCACATACTTGCATTTTCCCTTCACCAAACAGAGCAACAGGTGGACCATTTATATCAAAATTGTGTCGATTCTTTCTCGTGCATGCATTGCACGTGCTTGCATTTGCCCCGAAGGTCTGATCCTTGCAGAAAAGGGTACGTAGGCAGTCTGAAAGGACACGACCTCATGCATGGGATGTATCATTTTGCATTTGGTTGTGGAATTGAGGATTTGACGTGGCTCGAATTGGGCTGTCTCAATCTTTGGACATCACTCATATCCAGACATGATATCGAGCAACGCCCAAAGAGGGCAGCTGTAGACATCCCAATTTGAACATTTGAATTTCCTTAATTCGTGGCGGAGGCTCCCGATGATGAATTTGGATCGAAACAAGCCTTAGACTAGTCGGACTTTGCTTCTTGAAGACTTTAAAAGGAGAAATAAAATGTCAAAAATCACTCTAGCGCTCTGGATCAATCCCAAGCGCTCAAAACCATTTTGAAAACCTGGGATTTGACACTCTCGAGCGCTCGCGAGTAAACTCCCAAGCGCTCGAGACTGAACCCGAGCGCTCGAGACATTTGTGCTGGCCAATGGATGCTGGAGCTCCCCCACTTCCCATGCAGGCCATCATTATAGCCGTTTTGGCCGGCTCAAACCTCAGGCAACACTCCACCTCAGTCAGAGGTGAGTCAGGCCTGATGGATTTGTAAAGATTCCAATATCATATTTTTTAAAAATGGGACCTTATGTTAGTTTGCCTATATAAGGCCTCATACCAGCTCAAACCAGGACGTTTTTCTCTCTCTCTAAAACCCCCCTTGACAGTTCAAACAGAGCTGTTCTTCCTGATCTCTCTCAAAAAAAAAAAAGCTTGATTTTCAAAATAAAAGCAAAAAAAAAAAAAAATCCAAGGCATCACACACATGCAAGAAGCTCAGATGATCTGCATACTCTGATCTTCCTGGTCTTTCTTCTTTTCACCTCCTGGAACTTTTCAAGAAGCAGACTCCCCAACCAAAGGTAGAAGTTTTCTACCTTAGTGTCAACAATCAACGAAAGCAAGGCTGTTTTTGTTTTCTGAGGGAGGTCCCTCAGCCCTCTCAGTCTTTAATACTGAGTATGGGATGAGAGACCTTGGTGTAGTAACAAGAGCAAAGGGGCATGAACGAGTTTTCTGCAGTAAGCTTACTGGAAGCACTCCCAAGCGCTCGGGACCACTCCCAAGCGCTCGAGAGTGGCTCCAACATTGTTTCATTCTTTTAAACACCTAAATGGACATGCATGGGGAGTAGGGTGCGTTTTAAAACTGTTTTAACCTTTTTTAAGTGTGTTGGTATAAACAATCTCCCTTTTTGAAGAAGAACAAAAAAGATGACCTTCATTCAAGGGCATGCAAAAGAGTTTTACTCTAGATTTAAAAACACACATTTTCATACTTCAAAAGCACAAGATCTGATGTACCAGCATTCTACATTGAGTGTACTGGATGGTTGAAGTCAGTTCTGGGGTGTGGTCATTCCCAAGCGCTCGAGTTCACTCCTAAGCGCTCGGGAGTGGCTGCATGCAGCCTTGATCCATTTTCCTTCCAGCTTGATCCTCCTATTGCCTTTGTATGTCCATGCATGTGTCCCTTCTTGCTCCTCGCAACTGTAAAATTATTTTTTTCAGAAGGACAAAGATGCATGGTTCGAAAGAATGAGGCATGATCTCAGTTTT
Organism: Rhododendron molle; assembly: GCA_025413875.1. Lineage (NCBI taxonomy): Eukaryota > Viridiplantae > Streptophyta > Magnoliopsida > Ericales > Ericaceae > Rhododendron > Rhododendron molle. The sequence continues at coordinate 20,659,547 of CM046390.1, forward strand.
TCAAGCCTTCTATTGAGTCTGTGTGATGTTTCATGTTACTTAGGTTTACATTTACAGTATTGTACTCTTTTACATTCTGTTGCACTAACAAAGCTTGCAGGGTTGGGACTCAATCACTCCCAAGCGCTCGGGACCACTCCCGAGCGCTCAAGAGTGAATCCAGTGACAAGGTCTAATTTTTGCTTTAATTTGTATATTTTGCATGGCCATCCTTTATCCCCCTTTGTATAGTTGCACATGCATGCACTTCCTTACCTGATATATCCGTAAATACATGCTACTTGTTTAAAAAGACAAAACCATTTTGAAAAATCCCACGAATGTCTAGTAGAGACCGATTTCGAATCGGGCGAGGGGGGTGCCGTAAAACCCTTCCCCCCTCGTAACATGGCTTCCGAACCTTCAAACGAATCTCTGGTTTTCAATTCAATCAATCATTTTCAAATCAAAACGGTTTCTCGGGTGGCGAACCACAAATCCGGGTGGCGACTCTTCAAAACATTTTTCAAATCGATCCTAAAACGAGGCGCTTCTTTTATGGGCCGCCCCGATTCAAAACCCGGGGCTGTGGTAGCCCACAGCTGCTTTGTTCCAAACTTCATCATTTTGACCCCCGATCACTTCTAACTTGTTCTAAGCACCTCCAAATCACCCCATAACATGATCAATCGTATTCGTTGAGTTCTTGAAATATCTTGCATCTCTTGCCCATGTTTGGTAGAATTTTACATTGAATACCCCTTGAACTACGATTGCAATGAAATGACACATTATGCGAGTACGAGATTCATGGATACTTATTAACACGACGAGAACATTCAGGACTCATCGACAGGTGGGTGCCTGGCAGGGGGTATCGAGATCCATTAACTGGCCCGGCAGGAGCAAAAACTCGTATTGATTATATTCAGGACCTACCAATGGGTATGGTGCCTGGCAGGGGATATCGGGGTCCTTTAATTGGCCTGGTAGGAGCTTCGGCTCATGACACATACAACGAAAGGATTTTAGACACTTGAAAGGTGGAAATGGTTCTAGTTTGAGTTACACAATGATTGTTAGTGGTCGTTTGAGCTTGTGGAACTAAGATTGGTGATTATTCTGTAGTCCTTGTCCATGTTCCTATCTTGAGATCATCCTAGCATTTCATTTGCATATAATGTTAGTGTAGAATTTCCTACTGGGCTAGTGTAGCTCAAACCTTATATCATTTTCAGGTACTAACTCGGGGCAGTAGCTTGCATGATTAAATGCTTGGACGTGGACCCACATTTGAAAGCTAACAATGAGAAGTTACTTATCTATCTTTGTAAATCTCTTTTGGAAGATGTATTTGTAACTCTATCTGTAAACTCTTAATTCTCTTTCAATACTCAGTACTTATGCTATTTGGGCCTCGGAGCCAAAGATGTAATCCTTTGGGAGCTCTTGGATGTTGAAGTATAATCTTGGAAATGAAAATGTCTAACTCTTTTGGGTATTGTACAGATTATTGTGAGGTTTTATTTATGGAAATCCTTTATATTTATGTTGAAAATCGAGGGCATGACAACTTGGTATCAAAGCATAGGTTTAAAACACCTAGAGACCGTGGGTAGATGTTCAGTCTCATGGGTTTAAAATGTTGTATCTTTTAACTCAACTTGTGCATGCTTGTGTGACTAACATTCAGGTGACTACTTGGCATTGCATTTTCATTATCGTAGAGTGGAGTAGAGTTGTTAACCCGTGTTGGGAAGTTGGGGGCATAGACCTTATAGTTATAATGTTGTGATTAATAGTTTTCTTTTCTTATATCATGCAGTAGTATGCCTCCGAGGACATGTGTTAGACGGAGTGCGACTGGAAATCGGGGTGGTTGTGGCTGTGGGGTACTTCTTGAGGATGAGGTTAGTCAGCATGGGGAGAACCCAGGTGGGGATCCAGGGGCTAGGGCCGGTCGAGGTGCAGGAGTAACTCATGCTCAAAATCAATTTGCTAGGAATCTCGTCGCAGCACTCGCAACTACAAATCTTTTAAAACAATCTCCGTAAGAGAATGCCAGGATCGAGCCGTGGTGGTGATGTGAGAGTTTAGCCGTAGGAATCCACCGGTGTTTGATGGGACCGGTAGTGACCCTCTGGTAGCTGACCACTGGCTAGCTCAAATTCATAAACTCTTTAGAGCTCTTAATATCACTGAAGACAACATCAGAGTAGGTATTGTGGTAGTTCAGTTGGTTGGGGAAGTCGGCGAGCGGTGGAAATCCGTTTTGGAAAGTAGGAAGGATGCGAGGAGGGCGGCAAGGACCGTGACTCAAGCAAATGAACCGAATGTTGAGAATTTGACATGGGCTGAGTTTGAGGTGCTTTTTGAGGAGCAGTATTTTTCAAAAACTTCACGTGAAAATCTGAGGGATCAATTTGAGAAACTGGAGTAGGGTAATATGACTGACTCTGAGTACGTGTAGAGGTTTCAATCCTTATCTCGTTTCGCTCCGAAGTTGGTGGCGACGGAGGAGATGAAGTGTCAACGATTTGAGAAGGGGTTGCATAACACCGTGAGGAGGATAGTGATAGCCCAATGTAAAATGAAGTTCTTTGAAGTTGTGGAGTGTGCGAGGAGTATTGAAATTCCGAAGGAAGCTCAACGAAATGCAAGTGTTTGGGCACCAAGGCAATCAATGGGAAGTTTAAGCGTTCGGGAGTCAAGGAAGGAAGAGGCAGAAGGAACTGTCTCAGCAACCATCTAACCAACCTAACTTTAAGGTGCCTACTTCTTCAAAAACTCGGGGTGCCTCGTCTAGACCTCCAACCGTGTGCTATAAGTGTAATCAACCTAGACACATTCGTGCTCAGTGTCCACACCTCAAGAAGGCTTGTTATGTTTGTGGGAAGACGGATCATCTCGTTAGGAATTGTCCTTAGGGGTCGGGAGTGTGCAGTGAGTCGGGTTTCGTGCAGCAGCCGGGAACGGGGCATAATGTGGGCCAGCAGTTTACGGGAACTTAGAGGTAGTAGCAGCCTCACTTCTACCAGACTACATCAGCTCAGAGCTCCGGGGTTGATAAGGGGGCGAGTTCTTCTGCACCTGCTCAGAGTTCTGGTCAGAGGGGAGGTTTTGTGCAAGGTCAGGGTACCCAAGGGTGAGTTTACAACATCACTTCTACTATTCCATCTACCACTTCTCAGGCTCCGGAGACTCCTGTTGTGAGGGGTACATTTCTTTTATTCAACTCCTTCGCTAAAGTCCTCTTTGATTCTAGAGCATCGCATTCATTCATTGCTGCATCACTTATGTGTGCCTTGGAATTGGAAACGGAGAGTCTTAGCCCTCTTCTATTCGTTGAGACACCTCTTGATCGTATATGTCGAGACAATGAGTTGATTATTCGTGATCATCGTTTTGTCTTTGACTTCATCGTTTTAGGAATGATGGGGTTTGATCTTATCTTGGGAATGGATTGGTTATCCACATTTCATGCTACCATCGACTGTTTCAAGCGTCAAGCTCGTATTTGCCCACCCGAGGGTCCTTGTTTCAAATTCTTTGGGAATCGTCGGGAACCGTATCTATGTTGGCCTCGAGAGCGTGAGTCAGTTTATTCCTTGTTGGCAAGTTTGACATTAGATGATGATGCCTCCATGCGTGGGGAGTTACCCTTAGTGGTTTGTGATTTTTCAGATGTGTTCCTGGAAGAGTTATTTGACTTGCCTCCCGAGAGAGAGATTAAATTCACTATTGATTTGCTTCTCGGTACCGCTCTTATCTCCGTACCTCCGTATCGTTTTGCGCCCGTCGAATTGAGAGAGTTAAAAACTCAGTTGCAGGAATTGGAGAACTTAGGGTTCATACGTCCGCGTACGTCACCGTGGGGAGCACCGGCTCTTTTCACACAAAAGAAGGATGGTTCACTCCATTTATGTATTGATTATCGTGAGCTAAACCAAGTCACCATTAAGAACAAGTATCCTATGCCTAGAATCGATGATTTATTTGATCAACTTCGGGGTGCGACTTGCTTTTCAAAAATCGACTTAAGATCCGTGTAGACACCTCCTAAACGGGGCATCGCCATACAGTTTGATATCGTTTGTTTGCTCGTTTGGTTGCTTGCTTCGTAAACCAAGATCGTGGACATTCCCATGGCTAGGAACATCGCCACATGATAGCGGTTATCATCAAAACAGAGTCGCCACCCAGTTTATTAAAACTAGGAAAACAAATAGAGATTCTGGATACGGAAGCCAAAGGTACAGTAAGGGGAAGGTGTTAGGCACCCCTCTCTGCCTAGCCGTGAGGCTAGCCCATAATCATTCAACATAAGACATATAGATGCTTTATCTAATTCTAACATATAATCTGTTTTTATGCCTTTAAACAGTAAATAAGGTGAGCTGAGACAATAAGTAAATCATGCATCAAAAAGCAGAAAACAAACAAAGCTGTCCCAGGGGAATGGATCCCGCGGCCAGTGAATGGATGTCACGGCCGAGGGATCTTCCTGGTTTAGATGTATCGGCCGGGGGATCGAAGCCCCGGTCGATGTTCTTCCTCACACCAGACAGAAAAGTTAGCAGATTACCAAAACGCTACGATTAAGTGTAAAAACGATAAATAAATCGAACCAGAGGCCCCTGGGCTTCACCACCTTGATCCCTCAGTAGGTTGATTGCTTCGGATTTGATCGGGATTGACTGATTGCTTCTTTGAGAAACCCTAGGGTTAGGGTTTGAGACTTTGGGTCTTGATTGTCAGATTGATGGCTGCCGTCGAGAGATTAGGGCTTTTGTAGAGAGGGTTTGGGAGATTAATTCTGCAGAGTTTCGTGGTTTGAGAGGGTACGAATCTGATCAATTTTGTGTGTATATTTCGGAGTCCAAAGGCCCCTTTATATAGGCAATTGGTGACTCACTCGGTCCAATCAAAACGCACGATTGCAATTGCAATTGCAATGCAATTTGAACTCTTCGTTGTGATCTCTGAACGTGGCCCGAGCGCATCGGGAAGGTAGTGTAATCGGATCAAACAATCGACAGAACATTCCAGAGTCTGGAAAAAGGACAATCTGGCGGCCGAGGAAACAATGCTGCGGCCGAAGAATGGATCTTGCGGCCGTGGGATGGATCTCTCAGGGAGATTTTCAGGCAATAGGTTGCTCGGGTGAGGAAATGATGTTAAGGCCGTGAGATCAATGTTACAGCCGGCAGATGGATTCTCCTAGGATTCTGTATTTCTGTTTGAAAGGCTATTTGACTCTGAATTGGGTCCTCTAAGTGGCTCTAAGTTCTTACCGAAAGTCCTAAGGTTCTCAAGAAGGCAATCAGCAATCACTGTATCCATTTCATCATCGAGATGGTCCCCAAGGTGGGACCTGAAATAATCGTTAGGCCAAATTGGGGTGTCTACAATTCGGTTATCAACAGTTGAGAGTTCAGAGAGAAGACATTCCTAAAACCACTTTTTGTACCCGCTATGGTCATTATGAATTCGTTGTTATGCCTTTTGGATTAACAAATGCCCCAACTACTTTCATGGACCTAATGAATCGTATCTTTTGTGCGTACCTTGATCGCTTTGTGGTTGTATTCATCGATGACATCCTTATTTACTCGCCTACGGAGGAGGAACACTAATCTGATCTTACCATTGTTGTAGAACTCTTGAAAGAGCACTAATTGTATGCCAAACTTAGTAAGTGTGAGTTTTGGTTATCCGAAGTCAAATTCTTGGGCCACGTGGTTTTAAAAGGTGGAGTGTCTGTAGATCTGGGAAAGATAGAGTCCATTATGAACTGGTAACGACCGAAGAACGTGTTTGAGATTTGAAGCTTTTTGGGGTTAGTTGGATACTACAGCCGTTTTGTTCTCAACTTTTCTCGTTTAGCGGCACCGATGACTAGATTAATGCGTAGGAGGACTCATTTCGTATAGAGTGACTCGTGTGAGGCGGCTTTTGAGGAATTGAAGAGGAGGTTGACTACTGCACCGGTTTTGATTGTGCTCGAACATGGAGTTGGCTACTCCGTACATTGTGATGCGTCTAAGGAAGGATTGTGATGTGTTTCGATGCAAGGGGGATGAGTAGTAGCGTATGGGTCATGACAGTTAAAAACTCATGAGTGGAATTAACCGACACATGATTTAGAACTTGCAGCTGTTGTTTTTGCCTTGAAAAGTTGGCGTCATTATTTGTACGGTGAAAAATTTGAAGTCTTTTCCGACCATAAAAGTTTGAAATATTTGTTTTCTCAAAAAGAACTTAACCTTCGACAACGCCGTTGGATGGAGCATTTGGAGGATTATGACTTTGAATTGCAATACCACCCGGGGAAAGCGAGCGTTGTGGTGGATGTGTTGAGTAGAAAACTGACACACCTAGCGAGTCTAGCTATCCACGAAGGGAAAATGATGAATGATTTGGGCTTTTATGCTTTGCACTTCAAGGAAGTTCGAGAAGGAGTCACGTTATGCAACTTGACCGTGTAATCAACTTTATCGGCTCGAGTAATTGAAACTCAACAACACGATGAGGAAGTGGAGGAACTTCGTGCTAAATTCCTTAGTGAAAACACTCGAGAGGGGTGGATGATTCACGCTAATCAAAGCTTGTGTTATAAAGGAAAGTTAATTGTACCCATTTCGTGTTGGGAAGAAATCTTGCTAGAGTTTCACCATTCTCCGTTGGCCGTTCATCCAGAGGGGACAAAATGTATCATGATTTAAGTAGGCAATTTTGGTGGTACAGAATGAAGAGGGATGTTGTGATTTTCGAATCCAAGTGTCTTACATGTCAACAAGTGAAAGTCGAATATCAACGACCCGGGGGGGGGGGGAGTTACAACCATTGCCTTTGGCCGAGTGGAAACGGGAGAACGTGACCATGGATTTTGTTATGAGTTTACCGAGGGGACATGACGCTATTTGGGTAATCATGGATCGTTTGAGCAAAATTGCTCATTTATTGCCCATTCAAGTTACCGATTTTGTGGATACGCTTAGCTGTTTGTATATTTGGGAGATTACTTGCCTTCATGGGATTTTCGTATCCATCGTGTCCGACCGAGTTCTGAGGTTTACCGCACGTTTTTGGCAGAGTTTGCAAGCCGCTCTGGGCACAAATCTTTTATTTAGTAATATGTATCATCCTGAAACCGATGGGCAATCCGAGAGGGCAATTCAGATTTTGGAAGACATTCTTCGGGCTTGTGTGATGGATTTTCAGGGTAGTTGGGAAGACCATTTGCCATTGGTAGAATTCGTGCACAACAATAGCTATCAATCTAGTATCGAAATGGCACCGTATGAGGCTTTATATGAGAGACCATGTCGATCGCCTGTGTGTTGGACCAAATTTGGGAAAGGTGCTTGCGACCAAATTGAGTGTCAAGATGGAGAGCGCCCCAAGCGTAGGGCTAGGTCGGTTGTAGCATAATAAACTCGGAAGTCCGAGGTCGAATCCACAGGGAGCCAATGGAGCTAGGCCAGAAGGTTTGCTTTACGAAGGGTTTTTAGCGTTAGGACCGCCAACCTTTGAGCTCGACTTTGAGACGGCCAACTATTGAGTGATGACAATTCTCTCTACCTCCTAACTTTAATTAAAAATGAAGATTGACTAGAAATTAAAAGCGGCAAGGTCTAGGGGTTCATTCCGCCCATAACTTAGGCCGTTCAATGCTTCTCTTTGATAACTCAAGTGAGAGTCATTGTCCTTTGATCTCACTCGGAAGATTTAACCATGAAAATCAAGTTTAACTCATACAACAGGGTTTGGAAATGGAAAGGAACTCATTTAAGCATTTTATCAAACACATAGAGTGCCATGGTTCTAAGCATTAGGTGCCAAGGAGACTTGTCTACACACAATCAAAGAAGTTAACAACCCTAAGTTTAGACCAAAGATTAGAGTTCAACAAGTTCTTTGAGGCATTTTGGCAAACACTTAGAGTGACATAGCTCCAAGCATTAAATGTGGCAAGAGACCGAGTCCTTGCCTATGCATAATCAAAGAGGTTTAACAACCCTAGGTTTTGTTACATAAAGATGAACTTAATCCATTCACAAACCACATTAAGCACAAGAAATGAGAGAAGCCATTAAACTACCTAAATCATGGGGTAGAAATCACCCCATGACCAAGACTTTATCACTACTCAACCATAGAACAAGAATGAAGAACAAGCAAAACAAGATAAATACAATTCATGGATAAAAACGAAAATAAACTTAAGATTACGAAAGATCTCAACCGTACCTACAACATTAATGAAGATGAAAAACTCCAAAACCCAACTCGTCAATCTCATTTGAGGAGAGATGAAGAAGATGAGAAGAAAGGGAGGTAGAGAGAGAAGTTCCTAGGGCTGAAAATGAAGGATAACCTAGTGAAATAAGGCTTAAAGGTATTTATAACCTCTTAGAGTTGTGTTACAAAAGTCCTAAATGCCCTTAAAATCTCCCAAAGTCGGGCACAAAATCTGCAGATTTTGCCTAGTTGCTACATGTAGCAGGGTAAAGGCGCTACATGTAGCAAACCTCTTAAATTCGCCTCTGATCATTGGATACATGTAGGAGGGTAAAAGTGCTACATGTAGCAAACTTGATTTTGAAGCTTTTGTTCACTGGCTACATGTAGCAGGGTAAAAGCGCTACATGTAGCATCTAGGCAATTTTCAACCCTTCATTTCTTCATCTTCTCTTGGCCATTCAACGGCCCGAGTACCCTCCGATACGTCAATTCATGATTCTTGGGACCCGGGGCGGGGTGCCACATGGCCTCAAGGCCTTGGACACTCTTGGTAGCCATCCATGGCGTCAAAGCACGCCTTATTCACGCAATTAACCTGAAAATACCAAAAACACAACCTTCGCGCAATATCAATCAAATCAAACAAGTTACGCACGTGCGTGTGACAAAAATGAGAAAGATAAGCCCATTTATTTACACTATTTAGGGCTTATCAAAAGGCTACGTTAGTGGGGCCGAATATGATTAAGGAGACCTCCGAGAGCATGAAAGCAATTCGCGAACGCCTTTTGGAAGCTCAAGATAGAACAACAAAACAAATCAAGGTAATACGCCAAAGATTGTTGACCGCCCAAAGTAGACTAAAGAATTATGCCGATCGTCGTCGTCATCTATTGTCATTTGAAGAAGGGGATCATGTATTCCTTAAGGTATCGCCTCGTAGGGCTTTATCGCGTTTTGGGAAAAGGGGAAAGCTTTTGCCGCGTTATATCGAGCTGTTTGACATCATTGAGAAGATTGGGGAGGTTGCTTATCGTTTGGCTTTGCCACCGAAGCTATCGGGTATACATGATGTGTTCCACGTGTTAATGTTGAGAAAGTATGAACCGGATCTGTCGCACGTGCAGAAGTGGTCTAAACTTGAGTTGGAGGCTGATGCGTCTTATGGGGAGGAACCGATATGCTTCCTAGATTTGCATGATCAAGTTTTGAGGGGAAAGACGATACCGTTGGTGCAAGTCTTGTGGAGTAATCAGGGTAAAGAAGAGTCGACATGGGAAAGGGAGGACGAAACTAGAGAGATGTACCCGCACCTATTTCCGGAATGAACCAATGTGAGTGTTTAAGATTTAAGTATCATAATGTTTGACATGTTGTGTGATATTGATGACTATAGGTATTGCATGCATGTGTGATTTATGTGCTAGCTAGTCTTGGCATGGAAATTTTTGAGGACAAAATTTCTTTAAGGAGGGTAGAATGTGGAGACCCGTATTTACTTTATCAATATTAATGTTTTATAAATGCATGATTTTTGAGAAAGAAAGTGAAATGATAATGTTTATGTGATTTGGGGCCAAGGTGATAGAATTGATTATGGAAGGGTGTAATGTGTAGTTTATATATATATATATATATATATATATATATATATATATATATATATATATATATATATATATATATATATATATATATATATATATATATATATATATATATATATGGGAGGGTGTGAAAATATCACACACACCCTCTCACTCTTTCTCACTGTCTTTCTCCCTCTCTTCAACGTCTCTTTCTCTCTTTCTCTTGCTCTCTATCAAAATTTCTCCCAACTCACTCAAAACCCTCAGAAACTAACCTCAATTCCTCGTTTTATGCGTGATTTTGGGTTTGCTCTTCATCGATTAGAGCTTGGAGTGGAGTATTTCGGTCGAATCAAGGTTTTTCGGAAGCTAGAGCTCGTAGATTTCGTGGGTTTTGTTCTCCGACCTTGAGGTAGGGATTCTACCTCTCAATATATGTAAAAGAAGTGTTTTCTACCCTTGAAATCGTTCCTATGGTTGTTGTTATTGTTGTTGTAGTTGAATCCTCGAAAATCTGCAGAAAATCTGCTCGTAACGTCTCTATATCGATACGGGCTTTTTGCCGTATCGAAACCATAACAAAACCATAGCTTCAGAAGTTTTGATTTGGATACTGTATCGATACCATCATTTTTGTTGTATTGATACCAGGAGCTTATGGACAGTTTTTGCTGCTTTGTTCCAAACTTCATCGTTTTGACCCCGATCACTTCTAACTTGTTCTAAACACCTCCAAATCACCCCATAACATGATCAATTGTATTCGTTGAGTTCTTGAAATATCTTGCATCTCTTGCCCTTGTTTAGTAGAATTTTACATTGAATACCCCTTGAACTAATTGATTACACAGATGGGGAATCGATGTTGCGGCCGATGTATCCATCCTTCGACCGTTACTTCCATTTTCCAAAAGAGTCTAGATTTTGTTTTAGCCAAGTGGCATCCTCCTTGATTTTGTCATGTCCTATTGCCAAATTTGAGAATCTTTGAGATACCATATTTATAGTGTCAACAACTCTTAAGTCAGAGGGGATGAACGATAGTCCTTGTCTTTTTTTGCTATTGTCAACTCCTCGAGAGAAGCATACTCATCTTTTGCGAGCTCAATACGCAAGGTTAGCTATGCCTATCATTGAGTACAAATCTATTTGATACTTTTCCTTCTCTCTAAATGTTAAGGCCACATTTCAATGTGAGATTGCCTACGTATCTCACTCAGGGAATCAGGCCTTTTACGTAATTCCAAAGATCACAATCTTTGAGGTTGAGTTTTCACTCTTGGTTTTTCTTTTTACGTGCTCTAAATTTTGCCTTGGTTACCTGGTGGAGGTTGAGTCCCTAGCAAGCTTTCCAATGCCTTAACTTTTGCCTAGGCTGTGCTTTTGCAGTTTCTTGTCCTAGTAGGCTCTGCGCTTTCTTTTGCTTGGACGTTCAAGTCATCCAACGAACATTTCTCATAAGAGGTTTTCTGTATTTTGGAGAGGAATTTGGTGGAGATATTTTTCTGAATCTCTTTTGCGTCTGTACTTTCATAATAGGCAAGCTAACTTTAAATGTTCTCACGGAGATAGCGTCTTCTTTCTAAGTTTTGACAAAAACCTAGTTTAAGCAACTAAAGTTCATCCTTTCTTTCCCTTTTGTCAGTGACACAAAGAACTTGATTCTTTAAAGTCTCCCTTATTTGGCAAAGAGACTATAGCATATGGCAATTGCAATTTAGGAATTAGATTATTGAACAAGCATAGTCTAGAAAACGAAATAGGAATTCTCTAAGTGGAAATAAAATGCCCAAAATATGTCCTAGTTTGATTTTAGAAAACAAAATCAATGTTCAATGTTCTTTGCCATGTCATGACTTCACAGCTACTGCAGCATTTCAGGGTTATTTTTTTTGCCTTTTGTAACTTTATACTCTTTTCCACCCTCTTCCTTGCCAAACAAAGCCTTTGAAATGTCTGCCTAGGTTACTTCTCTGTTGGCTGTGCAGTCGTGATGGAGATTAGCTACTTCCATTTGATCAAATAGTGATGCCAAAGAGATCCCATCGAGCGGATCGTCAAAGTCTATCACACCCTCGATTTTCAGCATAAATAATAATAACATTTGATAATTAAAATTTTCACCGGAGTTACAATTAATAACTCAAAAGATAGTTTAGACCCCAAATCCACAGTCCTGCCCAATACTTACAGAGTTCCACAATAGAAAATGCAATACAATGTAGTTTAGTTTACAAAAATAGACAAGTGCTTCCAAAAATAGCTTTAAACAATGACATCAGCATGCACTCCATGACAGTGACCTAAAATGTACCTGAAAATGATAGGTTGAGCTACACTAGCCCAATAGAGAAATCTGTACACAAGTTATAGAAAAGTATGCCAAGTTATGCATCTAGAGTGAATGAGCATAGACAGATATACCCAAAGTCTATATGGCTATCAACAAGCAACTCACTATGGCCAAAGGATTCTAGACAATCCTATATGCGATACCTACCATCCCATAATACTAACTAGAACCAATCTCACTTCCACACAATCATAATAAACCAAATAGCAAGTTCCGTTTTACCACATAACATATGAATCTACAATCATTCTCATTTCACAATCTTTCACATTTCTCATTTCATCAACAAATCTCCTTTCTCATTCTCATCTGTCATCAAAAACTCTTTTGTTTTCAACTAGGAGTAGTATGGAGAAATACGTAACCTATAATGGTCAAGCTCCGTTGATTCTGTGCACGAATATCGAAAACCATTGATTTGCTCAAGAATGCTGGATGATTTTTATATCAAAAATCCTTTTTTCCTTTTAACAATCCAATTTAGTAAAGATCAATCTTTCTTTCTTTTTCTGAAGATTTCATATTTCATCAATCAAGGTTTTTGCATAACTCGCACGTACCCCGGGACATATCACATATAAGTGATACCCATTTATATACTCCGGGACACATCACATATAAGTGATGCCCATTTATAAACTCCGGGACACATCACGTATAAGTGATGCCCATTATAATCTCCGGGATACATCATAGATGAGTGATGCCCATAGCGTCATATCTCGTTATATCGGTACGTGTCGATCAATCAGCCACAATTTAATCATTCCAAACAATTCTATCACAACATCGATTATACTTCAAGCATCTTAAATGATCTACCAATCCACCACATTGATTACATTTCAAAAATGCTCAAAACTGTCAACCATATCATGACTCTGACTAATAAATTAATACACGCTCTTCCCTTTTAATTATACTCCATTACCGCACGTAAAGTACCAACCCATCACCACCCTATGGCATACCTCTCGCTAATATCGGCACCTAGACCTCATGAAATAAGCACCAAAGGAATTAAAAGAAAATAACAAGGCGGATCATTAGGACATGAGTTTCGGTCTTACCTTTCTGATCACTAAATGGACACCCATCCACCCATTCGCACTCACCACAATGCTTCGAATAACCTACGACACCCTTAAACCACCTTACAATACATCCTCTGCTTACAACGATACTAAAGTTACGTTTTAAGAGCATCTCGGGAATGGGAACATCAAGGAGTCAATAGAGATCGAACAATTGAGTTTAGAAATGGTCTAAAGACGTTTAAGAGGTGCTAGAAGTGATCGAGGGTTAAAATGATAAAGTTTAGAACAAAACAGCAAAACTGTCGATAAGCTCCTGGTATCGATACAGCAAAAATGGCTGTATCGATACAGTAATCAAATCAGAAAGTAAAGTTAAGATTTTGAAATAGTATCGATATGGCAAAAATCCCGTATCGATACAGCGACGTTACGAACAGATTTTCTGCAGATTTTCGAGGGTTCAACTACAACAACAACCAACAATCTAAAGCATGATTAAGGTGCAAAATCAACACATAAACATATAACAAGTGCAAGAAATCCCTACCTCAAAGTCGAAGGACGAAACCCAAAGAGAGATCGAGCTTTAACTTCCAAAATCGGCACCAAGAGCAATACAACTCCACTGAGCCGTAGCCAATGAAGCACGAGCCCCAAAACACATGTAGATGATGGATTGAAGGTTGATGTGTATGGGTTTTGAGGTTGGAAGTTGAGTTTTGGTGCAAGAACAAGAGAGAGGGAGAGGAGCCGAGAGCGAGAGGGGACACCGGGAGAGTAGAGAGAGAGAGAATTTGGGATTTTAATCCCCTACACTCACACACACCTATATATACTCACACATAACTCACACTTCACTCCCTCCACTAACAATCCTTTCATATTAACCCCAAATCAAATAAACTTAACAAATTCCCTATTTTCCTCATTTATAATATCGAATAAACCTTTTAATAATTTCTGAAATTACGGGTCCGTACAAAGTCACTCTCTTCTGTTCGGTATGGGTCCGTGTGTATGAAATCTAGATCTTCTTCTTCTTTTACCCATTGGCTGTAGTCACACTCTTCGTAGGGATTAACCCACGGCTGCATCTGGAACTCCTCCTCTTCTTCTATAAGGTTGATTGTTTCCCAGACAATGGGGGGTGTTGGGATTTTTGGACGGTTGATGGGTACCACTATTTGGTAGGCTCGAAGCGGGCATGTCTTCTCATAATGATGACCCTCTCCTTTTCCTTCTTCCTTCTTTCTATTCTCAAACTAGATGTGCAGCCATTCATCATCCTCTGTAAATGGAATGTTTGGATCCTCCAAATTGTGTTTTGCCCAGGAATGTTCTACCCATTTCCTTAGTCTTCCCTTATTTGCTTGTTCTTCTTCGTCAGACATGTTGGGATCAATTACTTCCGACTGATCCGACTCATTGTTTTCTTCTTCCTCCATCATGAAACATCCATCGTCCTCTGGGAAGGTCAAGGTTGGCTCGGCCTGGGTGCTTTGGACAAGGTATTGGCTAGGGTCGTATATGAGGCTGTGAGACAGGGTTATAAGATTGAAACTTCGGAGTGGTTCAGTATTGTGGGGTGGTTTGGTTTGTGCATTAGGTTATGGAGGTTTTATGGTTCGACTATCAATGAGATCTTGAATGTCATGGCGAAGACACATGCAGTTGTCTGTCTCATGCCCAGAGTGTTGATGGTAGGCACATTGTTTGTTAGGATCATGGTTTGGGCCATAAAGCAGCTGGGGGGGTGGTTTGTTCAAGGGTTTGAGATGCCCCTGACGGCTTAGAATGGTTAAGGCTTGGGAGAGAGTCATGTAGAGAGGATTGAAATTGCAGTGATGCCAATTTGAGTTTCAGGAAGGGCTGGCTTGGAAAGGGTCTTGTGGCAATGCTGGGTCAATGGTGTTTACGGAAGTATGAGGTGTACGGCTTGGGAAGGCTTTCTTGGGTGGAAGAGGTTCTTCTTTCCCAATGAGTCCCAGTTTGATCCCTTCTTCAATCTGTAGCCCAGTAGCATGCAGGCGCTTGAAATCGGTTATAGCCTGAGTGTAGATATGCTTCAGATACTTAGGCTGCAAATTCTTGACAACTGTTCTTACTTGATCTTCCTCGGAAGGACGATTCTTCATTTTGGCGGCCTTTTCTCTTCATCTAACCACAAAAGTGACAAAATCTTCGTCCGACTCCTGTCATCTCCAAATCTCGAGTGGTTAACTCAATTTGGACATTATGTGCATACTGCTTGACAAAAGCATTGGCAATTTCCAGCCAAGTATGATAATGCACAAATTCAAAGGTGAGGAACCAATCAAGGGCGCTTCCAGTGAGAGTCCTTTGAAACAATTGAGCAATGAGCTCGTCGTTCAAGCCCATTGGCTTTAGGGTGTTGATAACATGGCGGACATGACTGGTAGGGTTGCTAGTCCCATTGAAATTCTCAATGTTTGGCATCTTGAATCTTTCAGGCAATTGAGAATCTAGGAAGAGGCAAAGTCCTTCAAAGTCCAGAATTTGATCTCCCTGTGAACGAGCCAAAGCATGTTTGATCTCCTTGACTTGCTTGGCTAATTTGAGACTTTTTGCTAATACCACTTTATGGGGATTTTCATCCTCTTCCTTCGTGTCTTCTTCGTTCTCAGCGTCTCTTGTGACTTTCTCAGCTAGTAAAGCAGTGATTTGGGCTTAGAGATCTACAATAGTGGCTTCGGTTCTGCCATTTTTAAGATGGGAGTGGGAGGATAGCTTGATGAAGCTTAGGATTTGGTAGATGATCGGGTTTGCTGAGAAGATGACCGCGAAGTCCCTGGAAGTGATTGGGATCGTTGCGGTGAAGGTGTTTTGGCAGGTGAAAGTGACAGACGAGACGGCTTCAAAGACCTCTGTTTGGCGTGACTTTGGGTGTTGTAAGAGTATAAAATCGGCTATGGTTGCTTTCTTCGCTTACCTATTGTGTCTGCTTTAAAAGTAAAATACTTGTAAGTCAGTACTTGGCTGTATAGGGTTGGAATTTGGGCTGAAAATCCCAACCGTTCTGCATAGAAAGAGATGTTACAACAACAAATGATACAGGGTGTAAGGAAGAACTTTAAGGCAAAATGTAGGAAAATTCCTTAACCTGCGAGTTCTTGTCTTATCTTGATAGGTTCTATGGCTTTCTAACACATGTAAGGTTTGGGTAGTCTCAAAGGTGCTCCGTTGTTAAAGGGTGTCAATCCTCTCAACAACCCATCATAGGCGGTGATCGGGTGATCCCTTTTTTGATATACCACTAGGTACAAGTGACTGTGGAGTTTGCTGGAACCCCTACCATAGCCTGTGACATGCCGAGATATTAGTGAACTCAACGAGGTTACCCGCTCGATGCATATGACAAATGAATTAAATAAAGCATGTACTAGTCTTATGTAGAACTTTCTGGTTATGGCTTTTAAGTCCCCAGCAGAGTTGCCAAAAACTATAGACACCTCCCAAAACAGGGCATCGCCATACAGATTGATCGTTGCTATTTGTTTGGTTGTTTGCTTCATAAACCAAGATAGTGGATATTCTCATGGCTAGGAACATCGCCACATAATAATTGTTATCATCAAAACAAAGTCGCCACCTAGTATATAAAAACTAGGAAAAACAGATAGAGATTCCAGGTACGGGAGCCAAAATTACAATAAGGGAAAGGCGTTTGGTACCCCTCTTTGCTCAGTCGTGAGACTAGCCCATAGTTGTTCAATATACGATTAACACATGTTTTTTTTTAATTCTAAACACATAGTCTATTTTTAGCCTTTAAACAATGAATAAGATGAGCCAATATGGTAATCAAAACATGCATAAGAAATAAGCAGAAACACAATAGACTGTCCCAAGGAGATGGATCCCACGGCCGGTGAATGGATGTCACGACCGAGGGATCCTCCTGGTTTAATGTATCGGTCAATGGATCAAAGACCGAGCCGATGTTCTTCCTCATACTAGACTAAACGATTAACAGAAAATTAAAATACTACGCTTAGCATGCATAAACTGTAAATAAACCGAACCAAAGGCCCCCTTGGGCCTCACCACCTCGATCCCTCAGTTGCTTGATTGCTTCGAATTAAATGTGATTGACTGATTTGCTTCTCGAAAGCCTAGGGTTAGGGTTTCTACTTCGGAGTTTGATCTTTTGATCATGGCTGCCTTCGAAGGGTTGAGGCTTTTGTAGAGGGGATATGAGAGAGTATATGTGCAGAGTTTCGTGGCTAAAGAGAAAGATTTGTCATTATACTTTCGGAACCCCAAGGGCCCTTTATATAGGCGATTGGTGACTCACTCCGGCTAATCAAATGGCATGAATCAATAAGGAATTCTAGGGTAATAAGATCTCTAGTGGAAATCTGCTTCATAGCCTGAACGCATCAGAAAAAGGGTGCTAGGGTTTTGGTGAACGAATCAAACGTTTGACAGAACAGTACAAAATCTGAAAAATAGATGATCTGGCGGCCAAGCAATGGATCTGGCGGCCGAAGGAAGGATATTGCGGCCGAGGAATGGACCTGGCGCCCGAGTGATCGATCTCTCAGGGAGATTTTCAAGCAACATGTTTCACGAGTGAAAGAATGAAGTTGAGACCATGAGATCAATGTTATGGACGAAAGATAGATTTTCCTGAGATATTGTATTTCTGTCTGAAAGGCTGTTTGGCTCTAGATTGGGTCCTCTAAGTGGTTAAAAGTACTCACCAAAAGTCTAAAGGTTCACGAGAAGTCAATCAGCAATCACTGTATCCATTTATCATCGGGATGGTCCCTAAGGTGGGATTTGAAATAATCGTTAGGCCAAATTGAGGTGTCTATAAATACGTCGAAGAGATGCAAGGCGAGGGGGTTGGGAGGGGCAGCAGTGGTTGATTTCTTTAATGAGACAAGATATAGGCGAAATAGTGCAAAGATGGTCTTGTGGTGGCGGAAACTGAAAAAGGGCTAAAGGAAGTCAGGAAGGAGAGAAGAGAAATTGTAGACACCCCAATTTGGCCTAACGATTATTTCAAGTCCCACCTTGAGGACCATCCCGATGATGAAATGGATACAGTGATTGCTGATTGACTTATTGTGAACCCATGGACTTATGATAAGAACTTTGAGCCACTTAGAGGACCTAATCCAAAGCCATATAGCCTTTCAGACAGAAATACAGAATCCCAGGAGAATCCATCTATCGGTCGTAACATTGATCTCACGGCCTTAACATCATTTCTTCACCCGAGCAACCTGTTGCCTGAAAATCTCCCTGAGAAATCAATCCCTCGACCGCAAGATCTATCCTTCGGCCGCCACATCATTTCCTCGGCCGCCACATCCTTTCTACGGCCGCCAGATTGTCTATTTTCCAGACTCTTGAACGTTCTATCGATTGTTTGATCCAACTACGATACCTCCCCGATGCGTTCGGGCTACGCTTAGAGATTACCACAAAGAGTTTGCATTGCATTGCAATCGTGCGTTTTGATTGGCTGGAGTGAGTCACCAATTGCCTATATAAAGGGGCCTTTGGACTCCAAAAATAGACACACAAAAACCACGAAATTCATATACTTACTCACCCTCTCAAGCCACAAAACTCTGTCAATATACACTCTCAAATCTCCTCTTCAAAAGCCCTAACCTTCCGAAGGCAACCATCAATCCGACGATCAAACCCCGAAGTTCAAACCCAAACCCTAGGGTTTTCAAGAAGCAATCAGTCAATCTCATTTAATCCGAAGCAATCAAGCTACTGAGGGATCAAGGTGGTGAGGCCCAAGGGCCTCTGGTTTGATTTATTTCTCTTTTTTATACTTGATAGTAGCATTTGATTATCTACTAACTTTTCTGTCTAGTGTGAGGAAGAACATCGACTAGGGCTTCGATCCCTTGGCCGGTACATTAAACCAGGAGGATCTCTCGGCCGTGACATCCATTCACCGGCCGCGAGATGCATCTCCCTGGGACAGATTTGTTTTATTCTGCTTTTCTGATGTATGTTTTCAATTACTGTCTCGGCTCACCATTAACTGTTTAAAGGCTTAATTAAACAGACTATGTGTTAGAATTAAATAAATCAGGTATATGTCTTATGTTGAACAATTATGGGCCAGTCCTACGGCTGGGTAGCGAGAGGTGCCTAACACATTCCCCTCACTGTACTTTTGGCTCCCGTACTCGGAATCTCTGTCTATTTTCCTAGTTTTAATAAACTAGGTGGCGACTCTGTTTTGATGATAATCGCTATTGTGTGGCAATGTTCCTAGCCATGGGAATATCCACGTTCTTGGTTTATGAAGCAAGCAACCAAATGAGCAAACAAAGATCAATCTGTAAGGCGATGCCCCGCTCCAGGGAGGTGTCTACAGTTTTTTGGCGACTCTGCTGGGGAATTGAGAGTCATAACCAGAAAGTTCGACATAAGGCTAATACATGCCTTATTTAATTCATTTATCATATGCATCGAGCGGGCAAACCTCGTTGAGTTCACCTAATACCCCGGCATGACGCGGGCTATGTTAGGGGTTCCAACAAACTCCACAATCACTTGTACCTAGTGGTATATCAAAAAGGAAACCGTCTGATCACCGCCTATGATGGGCTGGCGGAAGGACTGGAGCCCTTTGACAACTGAGCACTTTTGAGACTACCCAAGCCTTTCATGTGTTAGAAAGCCATAAAACTTATCAAAATAAGACAGGATCCTGCAGGTTAGGGATCTACCTGCATTTTTTTTAGAAGTTCTTCCTCATACCTTATATATGTTGTTTTAATATTGCTTTATGTGCAGAACTGTTGGGGCATGAACTAAGAGCCCTAACTCTAAGTCTTTATAGCTAAGCATTATTGCATAACATTGCTTGCAAGGTATGCTTTTGGTAAGTTGAAAGCATCACTGCTTACTTAAACACTCCCGCTTTACTTAAAGCACCGCAAAGCATGGATTTCTAGAACGAAATCAAACACTGGCCGCCTCGTCGGCAATTGAACTAGGGATTGCTTTAGCAATCTCTGCCTTGCGAGGCTAAAGGAAAGAGGTAGTGTAAAGTAGTAGAGCAGATTATGGATGATTGTATGCAAAGTCAAGGATATTATGGATAGAACTTACAATACTTATTTCTCCATGGATGATTCAGCAAGTGTAGGACTTTGGTTCCTATTTCCAAATCGGCCTAGCAAACCATCTTTCAAAATTCAAAATTTTAAGCATGCTTACCTCAACGAGCCGATAAGATTTAGGAGTTTGTCAATGTGCTAGCGAATAATCAAGTGGATTTCAATTATCTCAATCATGTTTTCAGAAAGAATCTTTCCTAACCAAGAATTGAAAGAACTTTCAAAACTTTTTGCAATGCCTAGTCTAATCCTCAAATGACAAATTTTTCTGAAACATTCAAATAGCCGCTAGCACAGGGATGGACTCCGAGTCTACTTTTTGTTATATTCATATGCTCAACCTTTTCGGTTTGTCTCATAATATGGATTGACTTGGAAATGGGATCTTAAGTGGCAGCAACGAGTCTTAAGAATCATCCATATCAAAAATGGCTGGCTATCTATAGTATCCGATAAACTCATGCATAATTGCAATGCATAACTCATCCATAATCTGTGTAAGTAGCTGTGGTGCTATACGTATACATATCGTTTTGCTTGCCTCTTTCTAACTATGCAGGGGCCAAACCAAATGAGGAGTCCATCCCTCTCATTTTCTTTCTTTGTTCATCGCATGTCATTTGGTTACACCACCACTAGGGGAAATTTGCATATTAGAAAATGCGCCGCATGGACAATTAGTTTTGGGCATCTCAACTTGAGCATGATTAGGTTTCTCCTTCTCTTAGTTTTGGAGTTTTATCTCAGATGTGATGGTAATGGCTGACGAAAAAATTGAAGTTTTAATTCAACCAAGTTTTAAGTAATGGCAGCCATGTCCATCACGTATTGGCTTAGATTTTAAAATAATCTTTTCGTACCTAGCTAACTTTCGCCGCCATTTTGGCCCATATTTTGCGTTTATTGAAAAATTGATGTCACTTTGCTCATCATAGTTTCTGGCCAATTATCGCACTCAACATGAAATGTGGATTCTAGTCTCCTTTGATATGAACTACGAATGGCCTGATTCTCTGTTGGGATACGTAGGCACCTTTTAGTCGGCCACAATTTTGAAAATATTCCCTCCTATGCTAGTTTGTTACCATAGAATGCTCATGATAACATCAAACGTTGAAAACAATGTGCAAGAATTTCAAAGTAATCTTATGGCATCTTTTGGAACACATCATAATCACTTGAATTATCAAAAGCGCAAAATGAGTTTTTCAAAGTTATGACCCGCGTCATTTCTGTTGAGCTAAGAAGGAGTTAACACATCTCTGCACCCTCACAGAGATCACTTGTAAGTAAAACATGTTGTCGAAGATAAAGAGAAGAAAAATATAGAGAAAGAAAAAAATGATGAGCTCGCTAGATTGAAAACCCGTAAGGGTGGTCTAGGCAAAAGTTAGAGCACGAACAAAGTGAGAAATTAGCCGTGTCTCCATGCATCTACTATGTGTCTCAAAAGATTGTCCTCAATCTTAGAATGTCCACTTGGTTAAACCTCGAAACCCTTAATTTCTTGGTAAGGATCCTTGACACTTTGTCGTGTGTTTCAAGATGAAGAAAAGCATTCATTTCTCTATTCCAAATACTTATCCTTTGCTAGTCACGTTGAGCCTCTGAATAATTCCTTTGAAAAGCCTACTAGGCAGCCATCCCCAACACTGGGGCATACAGAAAAACACAAGAAGAGATGAAAGAAAAATCAATGAAAGGACGAGCACCCCGTCATACAAGGGGCATTTTGAAGGAAACATTTCTTCCAATCATACAAAGGAAATTTTTGAAGAAACCAACTCTTTCACATAAAGTGAGGCAAGAGACGACAAGAGTTGATCAAGATGTTGAAGATGGCTGCTAGCTTTTAAAACCCAAGCGTGAGTAGAAATTAGGCTTGAGCCTTTACATCTGCTTCTTTCTCAAGCCAAAACCCCATGTCTACATTATGGTCCATAACAAAGTTCTCTCAGATTGGGGAACACGACTTAGTAGAAAGGTCCTAGACACTAGGGGCATCACCAATGTGGGACTTAACATGAAGGGCAAGAATCTTGGAATTTGCATCATCTTGGCAAATCACACAACATGGAGAGTTACGTGAGATAAGGGGCATGGCTATGTTCCCCTTTATGCTTTTCTCTCAAAAGTACCCAACCTCTTATGTTAGTAGGCGCTTATCAATCCAATTCAAGTCAACCAAATCAAGCTCGAAGCAACAAACTCACCTAATTGACCAGGGGCATGGGTTTGCAAAATAGTTCTATGTCCTTTGATGATTGAATGACGTGAGTCTGGAACATGGATGGAATGATATGACCTTGAAATCCTCGAGGAAAAACTTTCAAAGATGGTTTTATCCTAAGCATTCTTAACACAGCAAATACAAGCGCAGTCATTTTTTGCAAATTTCTGAGGAAATAACATGGGTCTCTCATTTCATGAAGAGTGCAGCAATAAGGTCCCTTAACCAAATAATGTTTTCAGTGGTGCCGCTAGGGCATTGCGGTCTTTCAAAACACGTGGCTAGTATAAATAATAAGTCATTATCAATCTCTCTAGGGCGAGGGGATGCATTTGATCAAATAAACGAAAATTGAGATGTCCAGAATGCATTACGGGTTCACATGCATATCATTATCACCCTGTCTTTTGCATTGATCTTTTGACCCTAGTATTCCATGTGTACATCTTTATGTTTGCTTAGCAAAAGTAGTTGTCCTGGTTGCGCAAGCTAACGCCAAGTATGAGGTGTTCTTATGCTCAAGTAAGGCAGGTTCATCAAGGCATCATGGCCATCATCTCTATATAAAGAATAAAGGGCAACAAAGGGATGTACTGTAAAGTCTACCTCCCTGCCAATACACTTGCAGAAAACTCAGCCTAGGAAGCGTCATATCCTGGGGGAACACCTTAACTCTTTTGTGGAATGCTATCACACAACACTGTCAAGGGCAAGCCAAGATCTCTACTGAACAGAAAAATTGCACTCACATTCATTGTTATTTACATTGCATGTTTCTATGCTAGGGGCAATTAGATCATCGTCATCATACACAGTTAAGCTAGGGTCAAGCATCCATTGCCTAAACAGGGGGCTTCTATTTCTTCCTAAATGTTCAGTTCAATACGCATATATGTCACGTTGCAAACCATGTCACCTAAAATCGTTCAAGCTCTTGAACTAGGGTTCTTTAAGTGTGGTGGTCCTGCCCCTAGCAGTCAGCATAAAAGGACTGCGACCCGTGGTCGATTCCAAGCCTGTTGCATATTGTTTTCCTATCCATTGCTGTTTTCTAAACTATTCAAATGTGGATTGCAGGATTCTCCTGGATTTTGGTCCTGGAACCGACCATACCAAGCTTGGTATCTATAACCGACAAAGCCGAGTCAAAGAGGCTGAAAGATAGCCTCGTAACTAGTCCCGAGCAAACTCTACAATTGGCACCATGTCAACAAGCATTAAAGTGGCTTTGCACTTCACATCTCCATAGCTTCTTGCTTCGTGCTATCATCAAGCAAATCCAGCAGCTCTACGCCAACCAACTCAGCGGTTCTATGTCCATAATCATTTAACGGCCTCACTCACCAAGCAGCCTCAAGCTCATCACTTGAACAGTCAGGCTCACTCAGTAGCTCCAAGTAGCCACCTGGCAACACCATGTGCTCCTTGCTCGCCATTTCAGACAGCATCATAACTCAGTAACTCTCTAGTACTTAACTCAACAGCTCAAACGCCCATGAAAACACCGTTTCTGCAAGCATCATACCTCTGGCACCATCAGGTCACTCAGTAGCACCATGTGCTCACTTTTCAAGCCGTTCAATAGTTCTACGCTCATCCCCATGCTCAAAAGCTCCACGCCCAAGTCACTCAGCAAGCTCCATTGTCATTATCCCAACATCTCCATATCCAACAGCTTCAAGAACTCTGAGCAACTCTACACTCAGGTGTAGACACCCCAATCCGGACCTCGGAGAGTCCTTGTCCGCCTCGATGATGAAATGAAGGAAACGATACCTTTGTAAGCTTGAAAAAGGATCTCCCTAAGCCCATATAAACCAAAGACCAAGAAACCCAAAAAATCTGAAAAAGCTCAGATAAAGCCCAGACAAAGCCCAAAAGACCCTGGACCAAAGAAGGAGGCACCGTGCGGAGTGGCACTGGAGCGCACGGCACCTTGAAATTCAAGGAGCCGTGTGCGGCAAACCTTCACCGCACGGCACATTGACCAAAAGGCTGACTGGTTCAGAAAGCTATCGGCCACGCCAGTTTGAGCCACAGCTGATGACTGGCTCAGCCGAAAATGAATTTCTGGCCCGCCCAGAAAATACCTTCACCATTTGAAATTCAAAATCCTTGGCCTTTTCCTATAAATTAACCCCTCCACTCAAGGGAAAAGGGCCCTTCCTTTGAGTCCCTTTTGGCCTTTCTTTTGGCTCTCTTTGCTTTTGGGTATTCTTACTCCATAAGCTTTCTCTCTCTAATTTCCACACCCACTTTCCCATTACCACTTCCATTTCCAAGTCTTAAAGAATGTCATTCCCAAAAGACATTCTTTAAGCACCTTCACTCACTCCCTTCTCATCATTGAAGTTGATCACTCATTAACTTCAAGGTCCTATCCCCTAAAACACCTAATCTTCACTCACACCCATACTCCCTTTGTCTCATTTAACCTCCTCCATTTACATTTGTGACGATCAGTCCTCTTCCTTGCATCAACGATCCTTGATCAAGCTCAACACCAAAGGTAAAAGCTAGTTTCCTTGGACTAGACTCCATTCTCGTCCTGAGGGGACTTTTTTGACAGCAGCTCTAATCCCTTTTGGTTAGATCCTGACTTAAAACTCATTTTCATAAAATAAAAACAGTATTGTGCTGAAGTTGGGGAACCGCGCGGCTGGATGACCGGCGCGCGGCACCTCGACCATCAGCGCACGGCATCTTCATGTGTTGGTGTTATCACAGGCAGGCTATCTGGATCTGAGTTGTTATCTGCTGTGGCTGTCTGCATCTGCTGTTTACTGTTTCAGTTCTTTTAAAACAAGACCATATCTACAAGCCATGTCTTGGCCCTTCGAAAAAGGTTTTCTAGATCATCCCGAATGATCAAATACATCAAAAATCGTTTTAAAGACATGTTTTAAGGAAGTAATAAGATGTTCGGGGTGATCTGTCTTCCATGAAGTCTCTGATGAGTTTTCCAAAAGACGTATAGAGATAGCAATGAGCTAGATGATGTTTTGAAAGTCTGTAATAGTCTGACAGCAGAGCAGGTACCCCGCACGGCATGTTGAGGTGCTGCGCGCGGCATCTCAGGGTGCCATGTACAGTATGACTGAGGTCCAGACAGTTTGCTGAACGCTTTTATTCCTTCTGCACACATCATTTTTACCACTACTGTACAGACAGCACCACATGCACGTCAACGTGATATATTTTCCATGTCCTTTCCCCGATATTTGCTTTTATTAAAGACCTTAATCTTTTAAATGATACTCGAAGATTTCACCTTTTGAAAACATTAAGTAGAGACCGGTTTTACCGGGCGAGTGGGGTGCTTTTTAAAAAAAAACCTTCCCCATTCGTAACGTGGCTCCCGAACCCAAGATCTTAACGTTTTCGCTAGACCAAAAGCCTTTTGTAAGCGAGTTCTCCGTTTCTCGGATCATCCATCTCAAAAATCCGGGTGGCGACTCTTCGAAAAAGGGCGCGGGAGCCCACAGTGGCGACTCCGCTGGGGATAATAACTTTATTCAATACTTTAAAAAAAAAATGTACAAAAGTATTGAATGATCAAGAGAGCCAAGCTTGAAAGGTGTTTTCAAAAGGGGGATTTTCAAATGTTTTTCGAAAGATTAAGCTCTTTTATCCTGTACACTTTGCACTGCACAAGCCTCGCTAGCGTGTCTCGGCTATCTTGCCCGGTTTACCAGTGACAAGCTCTCCCGGGATGCCTAGCAACCCTCGACTATGATGAGCCATCGTGCTGTTCGACCATTGTCTTGCAATACACTTGACATGGGGTAGTACATCTTGGCTCTAGTCCGGGGAACCCTTCTGAGACCAAAACCAGCCTTTGCACTTGTACATAGCCATAGAACCTTCCTAACTAGGACAGGAACCCGTGGCTAGGACTTATGTGTTATATCTTGCTTACATGCTTTTTATTCTTGTACACACACATCATTCATGCATCATCGCATCTTGCGGGCTAGAGGATTAGGCTCACTTAGAATTCTTTAGGGCCCTACCGGTCGGTCTAGGAGACCTTAAATCCATGGAGTTTGCGATACCTCCGGTGTTTGCCGTGCCCAAACGGCTCCCTTGGTTTGAATCTAGCCTTAAGCGCGTGCGTATCTGGACTCCGGTAGTCACATTGCTGTATCTCGGATGGTCACGGTAAGGAGGTTGGCTCTGGTTCCGACCCGTTCGGAATTTAACCTGCCTGATTGCACCTACCCGGACTATCAGAAATCTTCTGTACAAATGTCTTAAATGAGATTCAAGCCACGATAGGTCCTAGGCCTTGTTTCTAGGAGATGGGTAGAAGTAGGGTGAGCATTCGGATCGGTTATGAGTTGCTCCCTTTCGACTTGTTGCCAGTGTTGCCAACATTGATCGCCTGCGAAGAAAAGAAGCTATACCCAACTGGTTCCGTCCGTCCCAAAGACTAGTTCGCATAGACACCCTAGAAGAAACCCCACTGTTCGAAATCCAAGTTGAGGAGGAGGAACAACCGTTGCTAGAAGATAGTAGAAGGACCCATAGTCTCAATTCTGCCCAAAGATCCTTTACCCATGGCCGATCAAGGAGGTGAAATAGAAGAACTCAGGCAAAACATGGCCAACATGGATATTCAGTTCAAGCAGTCCCTCGCCGGTGTCGATGCACAGCTTAAGGCCACCGTAGTCTCCATGAAAAACGACATTAACATGATGATGGAAAGTATGCAGGAAATCACTGACAAGCTACTGACCAAGACTCCCCCACAGCTCGAACAACCCAAAGTTGAAATACCGGCCGCTGATTCCAACTTGGCCGCTATCATGGATAAGATTGGCAAATTGGAGGAATCTGTCCGAGAAACTAAGCGACTTGGAAAAGGAGAAATTGACAAGAGCAAGCTATGCCTCTTTCCGAATGCCAAGTTACCGGAAAAATTCAAAGGAATGGACTTTGCGAAGTTTGACGGTACTGGCGATCCGAGGGCCCATCTCCAAGGATACGTTGGTTCCCTCACTATGCGTGGCATCGAAAAAGAAGCTATGGCCCAACTCTTCCACGAGTCCTTGTCTGGTCCAGCCCTGCAATGGTTCCTCACTCTCGAACCATCCAAGAAAAGGACTTGGGAAGACATCGGAACGGCTTTCGTGGCTCAGTACGACTTCAATGTTGACCTGAAGATGACTACGAGGGAGTTGAAAAGCACTAAGATGAGTGAGAAGGAAAGTTTCGCGGACTTAGTGAAGCGTTGGAGGGCTAAGGCTGCCCAGATACAGCACAAGCCTAATTTGAAAGAACAGATACAGATAATAATCAAGAACTTGCCAAGCTCCTTTGCTCCTTACATGGTTCTTTCTCAGGCTACCCCAAATTTCGAAACCTTTTATGATTCTGGACTGGCTATAGAAGAGGCTTTACGGGATGGAACTCTGGAGAAGAAAGAATCAAGATCCGGGTCAAAATCCAAGAGGGCATATTCGGGAAACAACAACGTTCTCTTCGGGAATACGAACCAGGCAGGAACCTCATCCACTAAACCTGTAGAAGTCAACCAAATCTCCGAAAAACCAAAATCCCAGAATCGAACCTTCACCCAATTCAGCACTCCCAGATCCACTCTTTTTAAGAAACTCACAGAAATCGGAGTGTTAAAACCTCTCCTGCCACCACAAACCATTCCACCAAACCTAAACCAAAATGTCTACTGTGACTTCCACCAAATGCCTGGCCATACCACCGACAACTGCATCCGCCTCCGCCATGAAATCCAAAACCTCATCGACAACAAGGTTGTCGATGCTCCACCCGCAGATAAACCAAACACCGTCTCAAACCCTCTACCGCAACACAACGCTCCCTTCCGCATTAACCAAATCACTCTAGCCGAAAATCAAAACCTCCCAGAATTCGACCCTACCCTGTTCATTGTCCCCGATACCGAACCGAGGCCCATTGGTGAAATTCCCGAAGAAACTGCCCTTCGTTCTATATGGGGATGGGAAGACACGTGGGGAGAACTAATTGCCGATTGGGAAGAGTTTGAAGCCGCCATCTTTCAAAGAAATGATGAACCTTTGTTCGAGGCCGGATGAGAAGTTAACTGGCAACACATCCATGCAGATCCTCTTGATGGATTCTCTCTGCATGCGCTGTTTGAAATTCAAGGGGAAGAATACCAAGTTTTCCAAGAGATGCCTGAGTGGGGATGGGAACCAACCCCAGACGAATACCAGCTTTTGGCCGGGAATGATCCTTTGGATACCTTCTCCCTGCTAGCACTGTTCGGTGGAGAATACCAGCCAGGGTATCCACCTGAGATGATGACGTACAACTGGGCAGAGCTCGCTCCGCTCCGCCCAGATTTCTCTCATTTTAATAATTTTGTCATCAATAACTTATATAACAATGTGAACCTCACCCCGTACCCAAATCTCCCTAGGTGCGAAGAGGAAGTCGCTAGCAATGGGTTTGACCCAATGGACTACCTTGTAGATGGAACTGAATCCGAACCATCGGTTACTTTTCCAAAAGACGCTGATGTTGCTATGATGAACTTATGGGAAGATGAACTAGGGGTTAGAACAAACTTGTGGGCAAACACCGAGGTGGTCAACATAAAAGTGGGAAACGAGGAATGGACCGTCAACAAAACTGTAATGGAGGGTGAAAGGTGGAAACCCGAAGATCTGTGGGACGATCTAGTCATTGCCGACCTGGCTACCAATCTACAGGATACGACTATCGGAAACAAGCGTAAGGCCCTTGCAGACTTATGGAGCGAGGAATCGAAGTATCGTTAGATTGATCACCTGACCAGAAGCGGCCGTGTTTACCAACCTCTGAACCTTCAAGTCGGAGAATCTTCCAACTCTACAGCCCCAGGGCCTTCTGATCCCTTTACCACCCCAGTTAAAAACACCTTCCGACCCCTTGACCCACCAGCCAAGGAACCTTCACGACCAGAAAAGAACCCCGAGGGAATGATTAAGCGTCAACTCGAGCAAACCCATGCCAAGATGTCCATTTGGGATGTGCTGGTTCATTCCACACGCCATCGTGAAGGGCTCATCCAAGCACTTTCTCAACTGAAGGTTCCCTCCGCCATAACCCCGGATGAGCTTGTGGCACTAATCAAGACCATACCGATCAAGCATGTCATCACCTTTACTGATCGAGACTTACCCGCCGAAGGAACTGATCATAATCGGCCGCTGCACATCACCCTGAAATGCCATGGTAAATCGGTTCCAGTGATCCTGGTTGACAATGGTTCAGCGATTAATGTTTGTCCACTCCACGTTGCTTACTGCTTAGGGTACAAAAATAAGGATTTCTCCCTATCAGAAGTCAAGGTCCGAGCATATGACAACACTCGGAGAGATGTGGTTGGGACTCTCATGATTCCTATGACCTTTCGACCATATCAGACAGAAGTAGAGTTTCACGTGGTGAATATTCCCGCCTCTTTTAACCTGCTACTAGGAAGGCCCTGGTTGCACCGGCCCGACATCATGGCTGTGCCCTCTACACTCCATCAGAAAATTCGGCTGGGACTGAAAATGGGAATGCTCACCATCCACGGGGACTCTGGGATTCATGCCCCTGTTGAGAACAATGCCCCACTCCTGGAAATTCAACACAGGGAAAAAGATATCACCTTGGGAGGTTTTTCTTTGGACACCTCCAAATCCGTCTACTCGGTCAGAATTGATGACGACTTCGTTGTTAGCAATGTCGCTATCAGAATGATGAAGAAGACATCTTACATGCCAGGATTGGGACTGGGAAAGAACCTCCAAGGCCCTGCAAAGTTTGAAACCCAGGGCACCCTGACATGCACAACTAGCCTTGGTTACTCACCCTCGAGTAACAGCAAGGTAAAAAAAAAGGGGAACAGGTTAGAAGATTACTTTGTCAAAGAAAAAGTAAAACAGATCTACCAGGGCAGCCTGAACCATTTGGGATAAAGAAACTAACACATTTCTGCCGGGGTTTGAGATATTCGCAAACGACGTCTGGCCGGAGAGTGATGAAGAGGTTGAAGTTGTGAAAAGACAGAGGGAACTAGCCGATTGGATTGAGTTTTTTGCCATGGGTAGTCTCGCAACTTTGTTCAGGGAGGATGAACCAATGGGTACAGCTAAGGAGGCAGAAGTGCTGATGATGGAACAAGATACTCTTGAGGATCTGACTTCGCTCATCATGGATGCTGTTGGGGAGTACAAGAACTGGACCTTCATACCAAGTGCAACTTACCATGGATCTGAGTCTGACTCTGAGTCTGAGTCTGAGTCTGAGTCCGAGTCTGAGTCCGCTGAGTCTATCGAGTCCGAGTTGGTGCCTCTCGGCCCAAACTCTCAGAGTCTGTATTTCGAGTTCGAGTCCACCCGTGTGTATGGTGCCCCCGAGGCCTCCGTTAGCAATGAAATGAATGAAACTGATTCTGTTTACTTCCCTGACTTTGGAATAAATTGTGTCGACCCTGATGATGAAGAGATTGATTCCGACGGGGACATCCCCAGAGAAATCCGATCCCTAATTGACAGGGAAGATGAAAGGCATGCTCAACCTGTAAAAGAAAAAATCGTTTTAATAAATTTGAAAGATGAAGGGAATCCCCGGATGACCCAGATTGGTTCCGCGCTATCCGCTGAAGAGCGCGAAGCCCTTGTAAATTTGCTCAAGGAGTTCAAAGATGTGTTTGCGTGGTCACACGCAGATATGCCCGGAATCGATCCTGAAATCATGGAGCACCGGATTCCCCTTTATCGGGATGCAAAACCAGTAAAATAGAAACTAAGACGCATGAGACCAGACTGGGTGCTTAAGATAAAAGAGGAAGTCACTAAACAGATTAACGCTGGGTTTTTAATGGTAACCGAGTACCCTCAGTGGGTTGCAAACATCGTCCCCGTGCCAAAAAAGACGGTAAAATAAGGGTCTGTGTCGATTTCAGGGACCTTAACAAAGCTAGCCCTAAAGATGACTTCTCGCTACCACACATCGATGTGCTAGTCGACAATACTGCCGGCCATGCCCTGCTCTCTTTCATGGATGGTTTTTCAGGGTACAACCAAATTCTCATGGCTCCGGAGGATCGGGAAAAGACTACGTTCGTCACTGAATGGGGAACATATTATTATCGAGTCATGCCCTTTGGACTGAAGAACGCAGGATCTACTTACCAGCGGGCCGCCACGGCGTTACTGCACGACATGATTCACAAAGAGGTGGAGGTCTACGTTGATGATATGACTGTTAAAGCCAAAGAGCGAGAAGGGCATTTGCCCGCGCTCAGGAAGTTCTTTGAAAGAATCAGGAAGTACAAGATGCGCCTCAATCCCGCCAAATGCACGTTTGGGGTCACTACAGGGAAGATGCTTGGGTTCATGATCACCACCCGGGGCATCGAAGTCGATCCATCAAAGATCAAAGCCATCATAGAAATGGAGCCGCCGCAATCTGAGAAGGATGTAAGGAGTTTCCTTGGCAAGATACAATTCATTAGTAGATTCATTGCAAAGCTGACCTCGACTTGCGAACCCCTGTTCCGCTTGCTCAAGAAGGGAGTACCAGGCACCTGGGATGATTGGTGCCAGAAAGCCTTCGAAGCCATCAAAGCCTACCTGAACAAGCTGCCAGTATTAATACCGCCCGTGACAGGAAAGCCTTTGATCCTAGACCTGTCAGTCACTCCGTCTTCGATGGGGTGTATGTTGGAACAGGAATGAGACGATGGGGTTGAAAGGGCAGTTTACTACCTCAGCAAAAAGATGGTTGGACCCGAAGAACGTTATACCCCTTTAGAGAAGACATGCTGGGCACTCGTAAGGGGTTCCAGGAAGTTGAGGCATTATATGCTGGCCTACCCGGTGAGGTTAATATCCCGGATGGATCCCCTAAAATATCTATTCGAGAAACTGGCCCTCACAGGTAGGATGGCACGATGGCTGCTGATGTTGGCCGAATTCGAGTTAAAGTATGTCGCCCAAAAATCAGTGAAAGGAAGGGTCGTTGTAGAATTCCTAGCCGATTACCCA
The DNA here is from genome assembly GCA_025413875.1 of Rhododendron molle. Taxonomy (NCBI): domain Eukaryota; kingdom Viridiplantae; phylum Streptophyta; class Magnoliopsida; order Ericales; family Ericaceae; genus Rhododendron; species Rhododendron molle. Next base: position 20,692,128 of record CM046390.1, read on the forward strand.
GTTGAGGGAGGGGAGGACGCGGAATTCAATTTCCCCGACGAAGACATAATGACAGTAGCCGAGGATGTTTGGCAGTTGTACTTTGATGGAGCAGCTAACCAGAAAGGGTTCGGAATTGGTGTATTGCTTATTTCGCCCGATGGATCGCACATCCCATTGGCATTCAAGCTTAACTTTGAAGTCACCAATAATCAGGCAGAGTACGAGGCTTGCATCGTGGGCGTGGAAGCAGTCGTCGAGATCGGCATAGAAAAACTGGAAGTTGTGGGAGATTCGAATTTGGTTGTATCCCAGGCGAATGGCGACTGAAAGGTCAAGGAAGAAAAGCTGAAACCGTATCATCAGAATCTCAAAGACCTTATCCTTCATTTCAGCAAGGTGACATTCACTCATGTCTCGAGGCTCAAAAATCAATTCGCAGACGCTTTGGCAACACTAGCATCTATGGTGGAGATTCCCGTTGGTGTAAAACTAAGACCGATCGTGATAGAACAAAGGGACACACCTGTATACCAACACGTCATGGTGATCGACGAGTCCGATGATGGCCACCCATGGTATTATGATATTTGGAGATATGTAGAGAAAGGAGAGTACCCCATGGGAGCAAGCAAGAAGGACCGAATCGCTCTCCAGAGAATGGCGGCTCAATACATTATTTGCGTAGGGAACCTATACCGAAGATCGCACTGTGGCACGCACAAGCTCTGCATCTATGGAGAAGATGCGAAAAGGGTAATGGAAGAAGTTCACGAAGGTGTATGCGGTCCCCACATGAATGGAATAATGCTTGCCAAGAAAATCCTCAGGCAGGGATACTTCTGGACCACCAGGGAAACGAAATGTGTAGAGTATGTGCGAAGGTGTAGAAAATGCCAAATTCACGCCAACCTCACGCATGTCCCGCCACATGAGCTGCAACAAATGATCTCACCATGGCCTTTCTCGACATGGGGAATCAACTTCATCGGAAGAATAGTGCCAGCAGCTTCCAACGGTCACAAGTTCATTTTGGTAGCTGTTGATTATTTCACGAAATGGGTAGAAGCTGCTTCCTACACCACTTTGACCGCAGTTCAAGTTGCACACTTTGTTAAGCAAAATGTCATTTACCGTTACGGGGTCCCCCAAGCTTTTGTATCTGATAATGGGGTTCATTTCAAAGGACGAGCCCGGGAAGTTTTGGATGAGTTCCAAATTCAAGTGCACAAGTCAACAACTTATCGGCCGCAGACCAATGGTGCTGTGGAAGCAGCTAACAAGACGATCAAAGCCATTTTGGAGAAGACTATTTAATCTGTAAGGGACTGGCATGAACAACTACCCTTGGCTTTGTGGGGGTATCGCACATCTGTGCGAACACCGACGGGAGCAACCCCCTACTCTTTGTTTTATGGAATGGAAGCAGTGCTTCCCATCGAGTTAGAAGTCCCATCTCTTCGGACTATGACTGAGTGTAAGGTCCAAGAGGCAGAATGGTTGAATAATCGGTTCGAAGAACTTATGCTGTTTGATGAACGCCGTTTAAGGGCTCATTACCACATTCAAGGGTATCAACGAAGGATTGCATGGGCATTCAACAAGAAAGTGAAACCCAGGAACTTGGCAGAGGGTGACATGGTTTTGAAGGAAATCCGGGCTCCAGTCTACGACCCACGAGGAAAGTTCCCACGAAAGTGGCCGGTCTGGCCCATACATCATCAAGGCCATCCATTCCGGAAGAGCTACGCAACTCATCGACTTGGACGGAAACGAATTCTCAACCCTGGTTAACTTGGATCAACTCAAACGCTATTACCCCTGAGAGAAGCTTGCTAGGTTGAAAACCGCAAGGGCGGGCAATCTTAGGCAAAAATTAGAGCAAAGCCTGCTGTAGGGAGGTAATCCCGAACAGGTACAATGAGTGGCCGAACACGTGGTACGTGGGGCCCATAATAAATATAGCCGGAATATCCGCCGTGCAGTGAGATGAACGGCAGTGAACACCGGAGAAACAAGAGGTCCCAGGTCCCAAATACCCGAGCAGTGGTATGGTCTATAGAGCAAGGATAGTTGCTGGACCAGTCTCATGATAAGGGGTCTAATGATATGAGAAATCATTGGACTAGATGGTCTGTTCGACAACGAGAAGGCCGAACAGGAGCAGCAATCTAGAGGAGGTGCCAGGAGGCACTCCAGAGGGGTCTAGGAATGGAAATATCCAGTAAGGAAACAAGATCTGGAGGGGATACCCAACGAGAATGGGATGAACGGCCAGTTTTGGAAAGAGTTCCTAAAAAAGTCTAAAAAGGAAATATGCAGTTATGGGAATGAGGATCCCTGATGTTATGGGTTCCCTTTACGAGAAAGGAAACTTAGGTCAGCAAGATGGCTTGAACAGCAAGTAGACAGGGGTCTATAAATATGAGGTAAACCTAGAGGTAAAGGTACGCAATTCCTGGTTATTTGATTATTACCTACTGAGAATTAGGGTTTTTACTAGTACGAGATACTAACTTTGGCATCGGAGGGCCTTTGCCACGAGACGGCAAAGGTGCGCTCACCTTTTGTTTGTTTTACAGGTTTAACTCCGGCGGTGTGAGAAGTAGCCGTTACAGTTCTGTACTGTTCGAAGGCCTTTTTCGTTTTCTACACTTACAATTGGCGCCGTCTGTGGGAAACGAAAGAGGTCCCTTTGAAAAAGCGACCATGGTGGAGGAAGATCCAAAGACCCCAGTTGACCCGAATAATCTGCTGGGTGGGGGAGGTGACAAGTCCCGGATCCTCCAAGAAAGCCCGATGGCGAGCGAGCGGGGAGGACCCGAGCAAGGACCGCCCCCTGGCGACCCATGGCGACTCGAAACAAAGACGGACGGACGGCAACGGAATCCGAGAAGGAGTAAGTCCCGCCGTGAGAGGGAGTCGGTGGCACGTTCGAAAAGCGTGCATAGCCGGGAAGATATCCTGGACAAAAAGAGACAGGAGATAGAAGAGTACGCTTGCCTGATTAAAAGGCGAGAGTATGAGATTCAACAGTTGCAGAGGATACGAGAACATCACGAGGATTCTGGGCTTTCACGAAGGAAGTCCAGAAATGAAAGGTTGGATGTGGCGGAGTACAAGAGGGCTTCTTCACGAAAAAGAAGGAGCAGGAGTTTCACTCCAAAACGACAGAGAACTTCTTCACGAAAAAGGAGAAGCAGGAGCAGGAGCTCCACTTCCGAGGAAGGAGGGAGCAGGAAGCACCACAGGGATAGGTACGAGAGGCCTGATTCCGACTGGGAAAGAAATAATGCCAGGGCTGCAAAGGAGGCAGAGGAAGGGACCATGTCTGCACGAGAAGCAGCGCGGAGAGCCCTAAGCAATATAGCAACCTCACCTTTTGCAAAGAGATTGCAGGAGGCAAGGTTGCCGAGCAGGGTTAAACTCGGGACGTTTATCCTGTACGAAAGCAATGCAGACTCAGTGGCACACATACAGCACTACCAGCAGGCGATGTTCATGCACGATGGTGATGACGCGATCATGTGCAAGATGTTCCCATCTAGTTTGGGAAAGGTGGCCCTGTCTTGGTTCCACAAGTTGGGGCCAAACACCATACAAGGATGGAGACAATTGGCCGAGGAATTCACTGCTCGGTTCCTGACGAGCAGGAAGCCTCCCAAAACTTTTGAGAGTCTCTCAGTTATGAAGCAAGGAGAGAATGAGCCGATCAGAGACTACGCCAAGAAGTATTGGGAGTCTTTCAACGAGATTGAAAGTTGCAGTGAGGAGTATGCAATAGCAACGTTCAAAACTGGGCTACCTGTTCGGGGAGAGCTGCGAAAGTCCCTAAACATGAGTCCAGTGAGCACGCTGGCAAAGCTGATGGAACGGATTGAGCAGCTCGCCAGAAACGAGGATGACATACTACGGGAAGATGGCAAGCTAAGTGCCGAGCAAGTCAAGGGACCCGCAAAGAAGGCGGATAAATCCGAACCCAAGACTTACAAAGAAAGAAAGGAGCACGGGCAGACTAAAAGAGAGTCGTACCGAGAAAAGCACGTCCTTGACCCGAAGTCGTTCTTCTCGGTGACAACGGTTTGGAAAGAACCGATTTATCGGGTTCTTTATCGGATAAAGAACCGCCCATACTTTAAGTGGCCTCCACGGCTGGAGGGTGACAAAGATGCAAGAAGGGCTACGAGTCAGCACTGTAGTTACCACAAGGACTGGGGTCATATGACGGAGGACTGCGAGATGTTTAAGCAGCACCTTGATGACCTGGTCTCACGTGGGTATTTGAAGGAGTTCATCCAGGAGAAGCATAAGGGCGCCGAGAAGGCAATGGAACTGGATTACGAGCAAAATCCGAGAGGCGTGATCCATATGATTCATGGATTGGCCACACCTTATACGAAAAATGAGGTGAGATTGCTCCAAAGGCAAGTGAAACACGACCAGCACGTGATGCGGTTGGGAAAGAAACGTGGACGTGAAGCAGAAGGGTGCGACGAAGGCATAGTCTTCACGGATGAGGACCTGGGAGGAGTCCAGGTGCCACACAACGATGCCTTGGTCATAACCCTACGAATTGGGGAGTATGACATGGAGAGAATCCTAATGGATTCAGGAAGCTGCACCGAGGTGCTTTATTACGACGCATTCAAGAAGCTAGGATTGGTACAAGCGGACTAGGTATAGTCAGTAACTCCATTGGTAGGGTTCAGTGCAATGGGCAGTTTGGCCATTGGGTAAAGTGACCCTCCCTGTTTGGGCAGGAACAGTGGTACTGAGAACCGATTTTTTGGTAGTGGATGTGCCATCTTCCTATAACGCGATTATAGGAAGGACTTGGTTGCATAAGATGAGGGCAGTATCATCCACCTACCACCAGATGGTGAAGTTTCCAAGGTCCGCTGGAATCGAGAAAATAAGGGGAAACCAAAAGACGGCCCAACAGTGCTTGGTTTCCATCATCAAGAAGGCACCCAAGGCACAGTTGGTGCAGACCGTCGAAGTTAATAATCAGCCGACCATCGAGGGTGTCGGGGGGAATCCAGCCGAGAAAGTGGTGGAAGGATTGAAGAAGATCCAGATCAACGAGAATGATCCAGAAAGGTATTTCCTGGTCGGGGAAAACTTGTGCAAAGAAGAGGAGGAGGAGTTGGTGAAGTTCCTCAAAGAGCACGTCGATGTGTTTGCTTGGGTGCCAGAGGAGATGCATGGGGTGGATATAAACGTGATTTGCCACCACCTGAACGTGGACCCACAACACAAACCAGTGATGCAAAAGAAGAGAAGATCTGCCGTACAGCATGTGGACGCTGTCATCGAAGAGGTAGACCGCTTGCTCGAGGCAAAGGCGATCCGAGAAGTGTATTACCCGGAGTGGTTGTCTAACACAGTGGTGGTAAAGAAGAAGAATGGGAGATGGCGAGTTTGCGTCGACTTCACAGATCTAAACAAGGCATGTCCAAAAGACAGTTTTCCCCTTCCACGGATAGATCAATTGGTGGATGCAACAGCTGGATATGGACGTGTGAGTTTCCTCGACGCTTATCGAGGATATCACCACATAGCAATGTACGGCCCCGATCAGGAGAAGACTTCCTTTATCACACCACGGGGGTTATACTGTTACAGTGTTATGCCCTTTGGTCTGAGGAATGCTGGAGCAACTTATCAAAGACTAGCAACGATTATGCTAAAGAAGCTGCTCGGCAAGACCATGGAGGTGTACATAGACGACATGGTGGTAAAGAGCAAGGAGAAACGGGACCACATCGCTGATCTGAAAGAGGCTTTTGAGATACTAAGAGAGTATAAGCTGAAGCTCAACGCCTCGAAATGTGCGTTTGGAGTAAGTTCTGGGAAGTTCCTGGGTCACTTAGTGACCATTAGAGGGATAGAGGCAAATCCCGATCAAATTACAGCTTTACAGAAGCTACAGAGTCCAAGGACCACGAAGGAGGTCCAGCGGTTGACAGGGATGGCGGCAGCCCTCAACAGGTTCATCAGTCGTTCGAGTGACAAGTGTAGACCTTTCTTTCAGTTGTTGAAGAAAAGAGAAGGTTACGAATGGGGAGCAGAATGTGAGCAAGCGTTCCAAGACCTGAAGAAATAATTGGCGGCAGCCCTGCTTCTGTCCACTCCTGAGCCTGGTGATATCCTAACCTTGTACTTAGCAGTGTCAGAGCATGCTGTTAGCGCAGTCTTATTGAGGAGCAAGGGATCCGAGCAAATCCCTGTTTATTATGTAAGCAAGACGCTACTAGACGCAAAGACGAGATATCTGCCCCTTGAGAAGTTGGTCCTGGCATTGAGGACGGCGGCTAGGAAGTTGCCCCATTACTTCCAAAGTCACAAAGTGGTGGTTTACACAGAGTTCCCATTGAAGTCATTACTCCGAAAGGCCGATTTCTCGGGACGAATATCAACCTGGTCAGTGGAGTTGAGCCAGTATGATATTGATTATCAACCGCGCACGGCAGTTAAAGGGCAAGTTTTGGCAGATTTCGTGGCAGAGTTTTCTCCCACAGTTGCTCCACTGCCTCCTACGAGAAAGGAGCAGTGGGTCGAGCAATCAGCTGAGAAACGAAGGGCATCCGCCGAGCAGGATCCTTTGGAATGGAAACTTTTTGTTGATGGATCCGCATGCAACACCGGATCAGGAATTGGAGTTGTGCTTTTCCCTCCTGAAGGAGTTATGATCGAGTTGTCCCTGCGCCTGGGTTTCAGTGCGTCAAACAACGTGGCGGAGTACGAGGCACTCCTGGCCGGGTTAAGGAGCGCAAGAACCTTGAAGGTAAAAAGAATTCGAGTATTCTGTGATTCACAGCTCGTGGTGAATCAGCTGTCTGGGGAGTATGAGGCCCGGAATGAGAAGATGGCAGCCTACGTGGAGGCAGCCAAGGATTTGCTTGATACCTTCGAGAAGGTACACATCGAGCAAATAAGCTCGCGTAACGCCCACGCCGACTCATCGCTTGGTTGGCGGCCGGGTGCAACGGAGTTTAAAAGGAAAGTGGCAGTGGACTATCTTGCTGAGCCGAGCATTGGGAGAAGTGTGGAATTGGTCTTGGACGTGAACCAAGGACCGAGTTGGATGGATCCAATAGTGGAGTTCCTACGAGACGGGACACTCCCCACAGATAAAAAGGAGGCTCACAAGATAAAAACAAAATCTGCAAGGTTTTGGCTATCACCAGAGGGGAAGTTGTATAGAAAGTCCTTCACTGGACCGTATTTGCTTTGTGTGCATCCCGAGATGGTGCAGAAATTCCTCCATGAAATACATGAGGGAACCTGTGGGAGTCATGCAGGTGGGAGATCCATTGCTCACCGTGCAATCACACAGGGTTATTGGTGGCCGCATATGCAAGAAGATGCAAAGGTGTATGTGAAAATCTGCGAGAAGTGTCAGAAGTTCTCGCCTATGATCCGAACACCAGCCGAAGACCTGGTGCCCTTGACAAGTCCCTGGCCGTTTGCACAGTGGGGAATGGACATCGTGGGTCCACTTCACAAGGCTACTGGGAACAGGAAGTTTCTATTGGTGGCAACGGATTATTTTACCAAGTGGATTGAAGTAGAGCCACTGGAAAAAATCACAGAACCTATGATAGAAAGGTTCGTGTGGAAGAACATCATCACTCGATTTGGAGTGCCATATTCCTTGATCACTGATAACGGGTCACAGTTCCAGAAAAAGTTCAAGGCTTTTTGCGCCCAATATGGAATAAGGAACTACTATTCCACACCGGCCTTCCCTCAGAGCAATGGACAGGCAGAAGCGTCCAACAAGACTATACTTGACGGGATCAAGAAAAGGTTGGACAAAGCAAAGGGCAAGTGGCCTGACGAACTGCCATTGGTCCTGTGGGCACACCGAACAACTCCTAGGAGGTCTACGGGAGAGACCCCCTATTCGCTAGCGTATGGAACAGAGGCTGTGATTCCATTGGAGATTGGTTTGCCGACCAACAGGACCACATTGGTGGAAAGTGGGGGCAATGACAGAGCTCTGGAAATCGAGCTGGATCTCGCCGAGGAGAGAAGAGAACGAGCTCTGGTGCACCTGGCTTCGTACCAGGAACAACTGATGAAAGGCTACAACAAGCATGTCCACCCACGAGAATTTGGTGTTGGAGATCTTGTGTTAAGAAAGGTGCTCGGCAACACCAAAGTGGCCAACGAGGGCAAGTTGGGGGCCAATTGGGAGGGCCCGTATCGAGTTACAGAGGTTGTTGGCATTGGGGCATATCGATTGGCAGACCTGGACGGGAACCCGGTACCAAGGCCCTGGAATGTTCACAACCTGAGGAAGTTCTACGTGTAAAGAACTTCGATTTCGTTTCTATTCTGTTTTAAGATGCACATCGTGATTGTGTGGAAATTACGAATAAAATTCCCTTATGTTTTGTTTTACTAGTTACAAGGGGTATGCGTAACGCCCCCTTGAGTTCTTTGAATTATGAATAAAATTCCCGGATTTTGGTAAACAAACACCGTTTCTTACGAGTTCTTCTTTCGTTATGCTTTAAATACGAAGTCAAGCCAAATCCTTAGTCCTCACTCCGTATTGGGGAGCAGGGGTGGAGAGGTGTAGGGTAGCTGAATGAAATTTTGAATATTTCAAAATTGTACCAAGTACGAATATACTTGTCTATTTGTTCGGGTACGAATACACCCAGAATTGAGCCAAGTACGAATATACTTGTCTGCTTGCTCGGGTACGAATACACCCAAAGTTTTATCAAGTACGAATATACTTGTCTGTTTGTTCGGGTACGAATACACCCAGAATTATGTCAAGTACGAATACACTTGACTGTTTGTTCGGGTACGAATACACCCAGAATTATGTCAAGTACGAATACACTTGATAGTTGCTCAGGTACGAATACACCTAGAATTATGTCAAGTACGAATACACTTGATTGCTTGCTCGGGTAATGAACATACCCAGAATCGAGCCAAGTATAAATATACTTAAGTGATTGCACGGGCACGAAAACGCCCAGAAAGCATATGAGAGTATGCATACTGTCCTCAAACACGAATATGTTTGGAATAATCTCAAGTGCAAATAGGTTTGTTTACTTGTATGCGGGCATGCCCACAACAGAGTCTGGGTATGAGCAAACCCAGGATCACTAGGTCCAAATACGAACACATTTGGGTAACCTAAGAATGGAAGCTTCCAAGCACGAAGCATTTGAGCTGCATACGTGAACATGCAATAATATCTAAAGTCCGAAAAACTTGAAGACTGCTAAAGCATCATTAAAAGGTACGAGAAACCTACAACAGTTAAAAAGTGAACACGATTGGACCATCAACAGGCACGATGAGGCCTGGGGAGCATACGTGAGTATGCGTAAAAGCCAAGTACGAAGACGCTTAGCATGACAAATGCTGGCCAAGAGATGGCCACCTGCATAGATAAAGGCCACGAAGGGCCAGGCAGAGCCAAACATAAAGGACCACGAAGGGCCAAAACCAGCAGAGTTAAAAATGTATGGAAATGTATCAAGTGCCACGCACGACAAAACCAATGGCCACACAGGGCCAGTCAAAAAGAAGTTCCAATTGTTGTTAAATACGAGGAGTCCAACTTACTCTTCGTTCGTCAGGTCTTGAATGATAGGTGGAGAAGCTAGAGCAGTTGTGGAGGCAGGATCAGTCGCAGAGGCCGGGGCAGCAGCAGAGGCCGAAGCGGTTGGGTTGTCTGCAGCAATGCTCGGCTCAGATGGACCCCCGTTGGCTTCTTTTTGGCCAAGGCTGGTCACTGCTCCAGTTTGTTCGACACTAGCACTCTGCTGCTCGGGGACGTCGGCATTGAGCTCCCTGTCCAGGCTGTCCTCCTCTACAACTTCTTCCTGTTCATCAGCAGCCACCTGGGTGCTAGGAAGGTCAATCTCTGTCCAAAGGGGAGAAGACTCTGCTGCACCAGATTTCTTGAGACAGGCCAGCCAACCAGCTTCGAAGACTTGGTCCTGGATCCCAGGCATTTGGTCCGTATAGCTTTCGGTAGCCACACGGATCCCTTCATTGTAGCCCTGCTGATAGGAGGTCTTGGCTTCATTCTTGCTCGCCTCCAGCTCAGTAAGAGTTTGGTTCAGGCTGTCCTCGGTCCCCTCCAGCTTGCCCTTAAGCTCATCCACGGTCCCGCGAGCCTGGTTCCTCTCCCTCTCCAGCCTGACGATTGTATTTTGCAGCTTGGCATTTTCACTTGCCAGTCTGGCACGTTGGGGCTCAGACTGGCCAAGTTTTTGCGCCATGGCAACCATCTTTTGCATTGCCTGGAGGTACAGAAAACAAAGCAATGTCAGACATAAGTAAGGATACGTAACGCACTAAAAAAGCACGACAGGTCTACCCTAGCACTGTGGCTCATGAACGAGCCCAGGAGGTTGTCAGGGGAGCAGGAGACTTCCTTCTGCATGTCCCCAGGCAGCAGAAAAGCCTGTGACAGTGCAAGGGCAGTCCCTTCAGATTCAGCACTGTCACGGACAGTGACCGGCCGGCCGCCATGGGTAAGCTGAGGGGCCCAGAGCGGGGTCGGAGGAGCTGTAAGTTGGGACGGAGGACGTTCAACCGCAGAAGTTTCCAACCGTTGGCGTTTGTCACGATGATCGGCCTCAATCTCCTCAGGGGAGAAGCCTGGAGGAGCGTCCAGTTGAGCTGGGCGACGGCAGCCATGAGATGGTGCCGGGCTCTGAGAGCATCCACGGCCACGAGCAGTGCGGCCTCTTCCACGGCCAACGGTGAGAAGGTTGCTGAGATTTATCGGTTGATCCATTTCTCGAGGTGGGGGAGATGCAGAATATCCGCTGGAGGATGTCGAGGTCTCTTCGGCGAGTTGGATTGGTTCGTTGGGCAGAGGAGGGGTCCGAGAACGCCTCTCTTCTCGCTGCTCGGGCTGTTGAGCTGGAGGATCAGGGATAATGGGATTGTCTGCTGCTCGGATTCGTCGGTCGATGAATCCGCCGTATGATGCCCGGTAGCTGAGAAGAATCTGTGCCGCCCTTGCTCGGCCAGCCAAACACGTGCCTTGACCGTTGAAGGCGAGTGCACGGTTGATGTCGGTGACGTGGACCTGGGGGGTGATGATGGCGTGCCCCTGGTTGACGTTTGTGGCTGCAAATACGAGGAAAATTGGCAGTCAGGAAAACAAGTGAATGAAAGGTGCAATACGAGAAATTGCTCGGCAAAAGAGTTCTACGAGAAAAGAAACTAACGTGGTGTGCCAAATCTGTGGGGTGCGTGAAAGCCGATGACTCTGCCGTCCTCGTCCCTGGGCTCGAAGTTCCCTGTGACGATGAGGAAGTTGTCGTCGTCCCCTCTGGCAGAGTCAAGCAGAGCACCAACCTTTTCCTGGAATCCTTACTCTTGAGGTAGTAGGTTGAGGCGTCCTTAGTTCTGGAAATGTTGTATAGGTGGTGTATATCATGAAGGCCTGGGGACGTACCTAGCATTTGATTCAGGCATTGATGCCCATGACAACCCCGAAAAAGTTGGCAGAGACTTGCATGGGGATAGTCTCAGTAATAGGCCAAAACCTGGCGGAGTAACCGTGCCAGGGGAACCTAACGCCGCCTCAACGACGGCAATGACAGGGATGTGCAGTGTCGTTGTCAAAACACTCACGAATGGCGTGCGCAGCCAAAGAAGTGGCCACGTTGTCTGGGATCTCATAGCGAGACCTAAACTCGGCCATTCTTTGGGGCGTGTCACAGTGCCTACGAAATCGACCCATAACGAAAGCTCTGGGTTTGGGTTTTAATAGGGGGATGGATACGAAAAAACCCTAAAGAGATTGAGGAGATCTTAGATCAACCGAGATAACGCTAGACTTAAGAGAAAAGTGGAGGGAAAGGGGAAATAAAACTTACGAATTAGCGGACGAGAACCCTAATATCGGAAGAGAAGAAGACTTCGAGCAGAGCTTCAATGCCGCGTATGGACGAACCGTCTGTCTGCAGAGGGAACTTAGAGATGAAGTGGGTTTGAAATTGGGGACGAAAACCCAAGTATACCCCAGCAAAGGGGGTGACGTATGAGAAACGTCTCCCCCGACGCCGTTTGGGCGTTCCGTTCCCCGAAGCGTCTGCTCGCATTTAATACGGACAGTACAGAGCATGCCGCGTGTAAAGGCGTTAGCTGGAAAAGCCTGTCCAAAGCCAAATGACGAGACGTTTGGGTTGGACTAGTGATAAGTTTGCACCAAGAAAGAGGAACATGGGTGCAGGAGCAAAGGACGAGAATCTTGCTCGGTGTTCTGAAGCTTTGCTCGTCATATTAAAGAGAAAATAACGAGTAAAGCTGGGGAGCCATTGTAGGGAGGTAATCCCGAACGGGTACAATGAGTGGCCGAACACGTGGTACGTGGGGCCCAGAATAAATATAGCCGGAATATCCGCCGTGCAGTGAGATGAACGGCAGTGAAGACCGGAGACACGAGAGGTCCCAGGTCCCAAATACCCGAGCAGTGGTATGGTCCATAGAGCAAGGATAGTTGTTGGGACCAATCTCATGATAAGGGGTCCAATGATATGAGAAATCATTGGACCAGATGGTTTGTTCGCAACGAGAAGGCCGAACAGAGCAGCAATCTGGAGGTGGTGCCAGGAGGCACTTAGGGGTCTAGAATGGAAATATCCAAAGAAGGAAACAAGATCTGGAGGATACCCAACGAGAATGGGATGAACGGCCGACTTTGGAAAGAGTTCCTAAAAAGTCTAAAAGGAAATATGCAATTATGGGAATGAAATCCCTGATATTCAGGGTTCCCTTTACGAGAAAGGAAACTTAGGCGGCAAGATGTTGGACTGCAAGTAGACATGGGTCTATAAATATGAGGTAAACCTAGAGGTAAAGGTACGCAATTCCTGGTTATTTGATTATTACCTACTGAGAATTAGGGTTTTTACTAGTACGAGATACTAACTTTGGCATCGGAGGGCCTTTGCCACGAGACGGCAAAGGTGCGCTCACCTTTTGTTTGTTTTACAGGTTTAACTCCGGCGGTGTGAGAAGTAGCCGTTACAGTTCTATACTGTTCGAAGGCCTTTTTCGTTTTCTGCACTTACACCTGCTAGGATGAAAACCCGTTAGGGCATCCTAGGTAAAAGTTAAGGCATACAATAATGAGCTCGCTAGACCGAAAACCCGAAAGGGCGGTGCTAGGCAAAAGTTAGAGCGCAAAAGGAGAGTGTTAAAACCAGAGCGAACCCTACTGAACTACGTCATGACCTGATTCCTTCACCAGGAGGATACGTAGGCAGTCTCATACCGAGACTCGGTCACGATCCATCAAAATTAAAAACCAGGTTGAGAAGGCTTGAAGAACAAGTGTCAATAAGGGGGAAACCCTCCAAAACTCATTTTTATTAACACGATTATTTCTACTACATAAGGTTGAGCAAAGCTTTCAAAACGAAAAGAAGTACGAAATAATGAAAATGGGTCCACAATTTATTCAACGGTCAGGGTGGTAGGATTGAGTCAGTTTCCTTGAGCTCTAGCCCTTGCAGCAATGTCCCTCCTAAGCCACTTTCGATAGCTCCCGCGTATCGCCATAGAAGGGTAGGGATGCACGTCGGTCACCTCGCGTGTCCTCCAGAAGCGCTGGTAATGGCAAAGAACTGAATGGTTGAAGAGAGGCAGAACCACATCCACGAGAACCTCTGCAGGGGCCTCCTGCCTCAAACCTAGCTGTCGCTGGATATGGTAAGGGATGTAGAAGGTGAAGGCTCCCAAGCCAGCAAGAATGACCCACTGACGGCCCATATAGTGCATTGTCATGGGAGGGAGATCCAGCCATCGACACCTCCAAGCAATAGTCTCCGCTCGCCGGCACCTGAAGAAGTCGACCCACTCGACCCTGCTCCTATCAGCAAACTCAAAACATCGCTGAGAAAGTAACCTCGCCTCATATGACCAATTGCCAGGAGGAATGGTCAGCACATTCACCTTGTCACAAAGCCAAATCTCTGGGAAGAGAGAAAACAAGTAAGAAGCCATAGAAAGCCAAACCGAGTGATTGAGGTAAAATGAGAACGTGAGATGAACCCGAAAAAGGAGAGCTGAGTGAAAAGCCAACCTGTAGGAGGACAGGACTACCCCCGAAAGTCTCGGTCTCTCCAAAACGAACCTTGTCCAAACCTATCAGAGTCTCGGCCAAAACCATCGGAACCACATCCTTTCGGGCCTCAACCTGAATAGCAACGCTGACCAATGCCGAGCTAGCATGACCGGCAGAAGGAACCAGAAGGTAGGCTGCAAGCAAGCACATGCAGAGAGCAGTCATGCGTCGAGTCTGATAAGCCATATCCGCGAGCTCACCGGGAGGAGAAAACAGCTCGATGAGGCGCATAACATTGAGATGGCCATCCCTAACCAAGTAGCGAGCAACACCATCACTCAATCCAATGGCCGCGGCCAAGACTCTGTAAGCGCTCTCGCGCACAGGAGGAATGATGACCTCCCCTGAACCAAAACTCCCGAGGTACGCACGGAACTCCTTGACGATAGGACAAAGCTCCTGGTCGCCGAAACGGAATACATGAACCTCCGGATCCCAGAAACTCATAGCCGCCCTCAAAAGCTCGGGACGAAGATGAATGTTACGGAGGTATCACATGGAATAGAGACCGTGGGCTCGGAAGTTGAGCCAATCAATGCCTTCCATGGAAGCCAACCATGGACGGAGTGAACCGGTAAGAGAAAGAACCATTGCAATAAGTAAAAGGGAAGATAGGGGTTGAATGAAGTGAGGAAAATGTGGTATGAGGGAGCTTGAATTTATAGGAAGAGTGGAGAGGACAACTTCAAATTTCAAAGAGCCTTGGGTTCCAAAAGTGCACATTTTCCATAAGTCCTACATAGGGAAAAGCTTGGTCAAGTCCTAAAAGGGTCAAAACAGACATGCACTAGCTCAAAAATGCCATTGCATGGGTCAAACCTCAACCCCCGAGCAATCTGCCTTGGAAAACAGCAAAACTGGAATCTGTCAGGAAATTCGCCACGCACGGCACCTTGCGATGTCGCACGGCACCTTGCAACCAGGGGAATCTCACGGCACAATGTTTGAGGTACCGTGTCCAGGATCAAGGCCCGCGCGGCACCTTGGAGCATCCGCGCGGCATCTTAAGTCTGTATTTCTGCAGTTTTTGGCAGCAATACATCAAGATGGAATCGAGGCACTATGAAGCACCAGCAACCGCCAAAACACACTCTAACGGGTATTTGGGACTTCAGGGATGTTTCGCTTCGAGACAATTCCCGGGATTCGTCGTCGTGACATGAAAACTCGATAAAATCCATTTCTGAAGTTATGTCAAGGTGTCAAAATCCGTTTCGACTCATTCCGAGCTGTTTTTCCAAGTCCCACAGGTCACAATGGTCGAAAGTGACTTAGTCCAAGTTTCGGTTCGTGTCCCAAGTCAAAACTCGAGAATGTCGCATATTAAAATCAATGTTTTCCTACTTTTCAAGTATATTCCAAAAGCAAAGTGGAATTTTTGAGTCTCATATCAAGATTTAAAGGTCGTCATTGTGTCCGGAGTCGGTTACGAAGGTGTCCATATAAATTCTCACATGCGGAGTCAATTTTACAAAGGTTTACCTAATTGCTTTCTTTGATTTCTATTCCATTGTCAATATGCTTTGATTGTTAATGTGTCACTCATCACAAACCTCACATTCAGCTCAATCCCTTGAGTCAACGGTTAGTTGCACATCCCAGTCCAAGTTTTAGTTATTCAGTTTTCTCAATGTAAGCAAAAGGAGATTGAATGGCATAAACAATGGAGGAACAAAATCTCTGTATATAAATCTCAAAGGCATCCATGAGTCGAAGTACAAAAGGGGCATAATGGCCCAATGATCAAAATCTTATCTACCGAAGGCAAACAGGCACCCTACAAAAGAAGCACGCAGGCTCCATCAAAAGAACAAAACAAAAGAGGGATCTCAACTCTCGTCATCCCCGTCCTCGCCCTCCTCCTCGTCCTCCTCAGAGACCTCCTCGTCCGCCGGGGAGCTGCTCACCTCTAGAGTGCCGGTCGCTCTAGGCACGGTGCTCGCTGAGGTGGCCCCTAGGTCGACGTCCGTAGGCTCGGCGGTCTCGTCCTCAGAGACGTCAATAGGCTCATCCTCGGTCACTGCCGAGTGCCATGCCCTCTTCGATGGCGGCTCCTCCCGTGAGCCGGCAGAGTAAACCTGTCGTGCTGGAAAACAGACAGACTTCCGCCGTAACCCTCATGAAGCCCCTCCTCTAGCCTGCAATGGTATAACATTCATATAGCACTTGCATCACAATTATGATATAAGCAATAGAAGTAAAGTAAATAGCTAAGGTTCGAGAGAGTACCATCGTCCCACCAACGCGAGGCAACACCTCCGGGGGGTGGCCCATGGCATACTGCCTCACCAGCTGCTCCAGGCCCATCATGGCCTCCGCCATCTCCTTCACGTACCCTGGAGGAGCTTGCGATAAAGAAGATGGTCAGAACATGCAAAAAAGCGAATTTACGAAGGAATGGAAGCACGTTATACCTGAGCAAGAAACTCTGGAGTCTCAGCTGAAGGGCGTGGCACTACAACCAGGCTCGGGGCTCCCTGAGGAGTCATCACGTCCACTGTCCAAGAGAGGGCAGGGAGGCTAGTACCACTGGGGCCCGCACCATCGCTGCGACCTCTGTCACCGCGGCCCCCGTCTCCTCCGCTGCCTCCATCACCTCTGTCTCATCTCCTTCCTCTTCTCCCTCTAACGCCGCCTCGCGCTGCTTGCACCACTTCCCAAGCAGCGCGTATCCCTAGACTCGACATCAAGTACCGAGCACAGTACTCTGTGTAGTCAGCCGCCAAGCTAGCGCCAGCCTGGAAGAACGGCTCCAACTCGAGGTCCGGCCGTGTGAACTGCTCAATATCCCTCCGCGTGTACTGGCCCGTCCTCTGCACCAAGGCAGGAAGTGGCCCAGGGACTCGAAACGCGTCCAGCCTCAGCGACTGGCGTGACACTCGGTCACCCAAGTACCACTACCAGCCGTAAGGGGACTCGAGAAGCACTCTCCCCCTGGCAACCACCCTACTCTGCGCAACGTAGGGGATCTCGAAGCAGTCCCACACCAGCCAGCAGACCTGTCATCAAAATGAACGATATCAAGATGCGGTTTGATTGGAAATGAACAGGAGAGCCATGAAACAGATATGGAAATGCCTCAGTACTTGATCAGGACGCAGCTCGTCCAGGTAAAGACGGAAGGCATCCAGCTTGCCTCTTCCCCTCTTCACGCCCTTGTACTCCGTTGACCAGCGCAAGGCCCGAGGGAGTATCATATCATTAGGGCACGTGGTCTCGGGAGGGTACATCCCTATCACCTCATACGTCCAAAGCTGCAAGTCAAGATATTGAAAGTTAGCACAAGATATACATTGAATGAATATGAATGGAAAGCTAACTATTCATAAGAAGGAAATGAGATATACCTCCCAGACCCTCCAGTAGCCACCGAGGCTCACTCCTGCCCCGCGAGAAAGAGAGCCTGCGAAGGCGTAGCACGTCCCTAGTGCTGCACCTCCCCAGTCAAAACGAGCGATCTCCCTGACGTCCCTCAAGACCGAGAGAAGCGAAAGGTGTACTTGGTTACGCCTGTTAGGAAACAGAGACACACCAAGTAAGTACAACAGAAAGCACCTCGCCATCTGCTCCTCCTCCACCCTGTCAGTCGGAAGCCTCTCGGTCCAGAACCTCAGTAGCTGAGCATACTTAGCATCGTCAGCCTCTGCCCTCAGCTCATACCCCAGCTTCGCCTGCTGGAACGCCACCTGCCCCCCTGTGGCAGCGTCAAAAGGAATAGGGCCACTTCCGACCCTGAGACCAGTAATCGCTGCGAAGTCCAACGGCATCACGGTCAGCTCGCCGAAGGAGAAGTGGAGGGTATTCGCCGTGTCCCACCACCTCTCAGCCAGAGCCCTCACCACTGGGCGGTCATTGCACACACCCCTTGCCAACACCTCGACAAACTCCCTGAAGCCAGCCTGCCTCACCATCTCCTGCACCGCCCCAGGCAGCCTCTCCCAGAACGTCGGCACAGCTGCCGAACCTCCGTAGCACGAGAGTGAGATCGCCTATTGCAACAAATCAGCAATATTTAATAAACAGGCGTGACATGTGATACAAATGGTATACTTAGATGCAAAAGAATGAAATACTGTGCGTTGGAATTTGAAATGCAAATATCTAAAGCATACCTCATCTCGCCGCAAGGAAAGGTGCTGCTGAGGGTCCTTCAGAACTAGAGCCTCATCGTACGTGGGCCTCCTCGGCGTGTAATGGTCGAAAAGCGAGGGCACCACCACGTGCTGAAAGGGCACGGAGGTCGCCTCGTCATAGGCCCTTCGTCTCTGCAAGGCTAACGTCGCCTCGTCCACCACAGTACTGCAAGGGGCCATCACCCTTCCGGCCTCCTTGTCAACCCACTCCTCCGTAGCCTCCGGCTCTCTAACACCCCTAATCCCGAGCTCGGCCTGTAGCTCCGCCTCGCGGGCCGCGAGTAAAGCGTCTGCCAACCCAGGAAACCCCCGCACTACCTCCAGAACGTCCTCCATGGACGCTGTCGCTAAGTAGTCGCTCATGCCTATGTGGCGTGACGACCCTGCACCTGCACCGCTGCCCATGAACATGGGCGATGTATCCTCCGCCTCTGGCTCCACCACCGGCTCGTCCGCAATGATGGGGGCCTTCCCCAAGTTGGCCCGAGGCTCCCTCACAGGAGAAATCTCCGCCTCCTCTACCGCCCGGTCTAAACTACCACTGCCAGGACCCTCCGTGGTCCTCTCCTCCACGCCAACCGCCGCCTCTGACCGGCCCAAGGCCTCGGCATCACCCCTCGACTCCACTGCACCCGGAGTCTCCGCCTCCTAACCGTACCCGGCCAATACTACACTGCCACCATCATCACCGCCACTACCAACCACCGCAGCGGCCGGGGCCGTGACCTCCTCGGCCAATACCACCTCGTCCGAGACCCCCGTGGTCTCCGGAACGCCCTCGGCCATCGTAACACCCTCCGGAGCAATCGGAGGTGGTGTAACCTCGATCTGTGATGAATGATCAGCACCGGGTGTCTCACCGCTATCCATGTACGAGAGAGAGAGAGGGAGCAGTCAGGAGAGAAAGAGAACAACAGTGAGAGAGAGAGAATAACGAGAGAGGGAGAGAGATGATCGAGAGAGAGAGAGAGATAGTCGTGAGGGAGAGAGAGATGATCAAAAGAGAGAGAGAGGGAAATTTGAAACATGCGGGGTGTACTGTATACACCCTGCGTATATATATATATTCCCCCGAACCGGTTCGCTTGGAAATCGATTCTGGACCGGGTTCACAGCCAGCCAAGCCGCACGGCACCCTGGACGGGACGCATGGCACGTTGAATGGGCGTGCAGTCCTTTTGGTATGAAGTACCGCGTGTCCCTAAATTGGCTGCGCACGGCACGTTGATTTGTTCCGACAGTTTGCTTCCTGAAAGCAGTTCGTGGCATTTTCATGTACGATTCGATTCAGAATTAGGAGATAGATGTAAGTAGAAGGAGGAAGAAAGGGCTTTTCATTAAATAAAACCCAGGATAATCCCCGGGATTTGTCATTACATTTCAAAAAAAAAAGAAAAAGAAAAAAAAAGAGGAAGAAACAAAACAAAAACAAAAACAACAAACAGGGCCTACTGCCCTTCTTCCTCCTTCTTCTTCTTCCTTCTCCTCCTTCTTCCTCCTCTCCTCTAGCCCCCCGTCTCAATCGCTTGCCCCGTCCGAGCGGTTATCCAAACCATTCGGATTACCCTCGGAGTCTTGCGCCATCTCATCTGACTCACGCCTCGGAGTGTACTCGGGGTCATGTTTGTCATCCTGCTGGTCGAAGGCAAAGTCTTGTAAGTTGGACACCGCGTGACGGAGGGTCCGGATCGTAGAGATGGGGCGGGCGATTTGAGCATTGAGTTGTTCTATCTCTGCGCGATAGAAGGCCATCTCGGCCTCTAGAGAAACGACCCGTGCTGCCAAGTCGTTGTTCGCCATGCTTGAAAGATGAATTGGTTGTAGACACCCCAATTTGGACGAGTTTAGAGAAGTTTTGTTGGTGGTGCATAGAATGTGGCACCCCCCATGCTTATAAAAATGCTCCAACCATCGGAAGGGCACGCCCGAATTAATGGGTACCCTTAAACCTGTCAACTGTTCTCGAAAACTGAAGAGGTGCTTGGGAAAACGAGGTACCGCGCGCCGCGGCCCTTACCCGCACGGTATGTTGACCCAGAAGGATAAATGCTTTTTCTCAAAAATTGATCCACTCAGCCACCAAAATCTTGTTGGAAATCCAATGTTCCAGCCGTTTTGCAGCCATAATCTATTAGAATGTTGTGCATTGATTATTGCACCATTTGATTCTTATCCCCCGAGACTCGTGGGATTTTGCGTCCCTCGAAAATCCACCGTAATACACAAAATTCGTCCTCCGGGACTCGACATAATTTACCATCACCGTTCCAATCTAGAGTCTCTTCGTCTCTCGAGCTACGGTCTAACGGACCTAAAGTCTCTTCGTCTCTCGAGCTACCGTCTAACGAACCTAGAGTCTCTTCGTCTCTCGAGCTATGGTCTAACGGACCTAAAGTCTCTTCGTCTCTCGAGCTACGGTTTAACCGACCTAAAGTCTCTTCTTGTCTCGATTTTCGCCTCCCAAGGGCTCGTCCCAAGCTTTTCGCCTCCCGAGGGCTCGTCTCTATTTTTCGCCTCCCGAGGGCCCGTCTCAAGTTTTTCACCTTCCAAGGGCTCGTCTCAGGTTTTTCATGATATTTTGCATGACACACGGCACCATAAGCACTCTATTGTTTTTCTCTGCACGATTTCATCCCCCGGGACTTGTTTTCTTGCATTTCAATGTCCCAATTGAACTACGCTGGTCTGATCCCTACCACGGGGTACGTAGGGAGCTCCCTGAGCGCGACCACCATCGTTATTTACTTACATTTTTCATTTTGCCTCCGTTCAGAGGCTCTAGAGCAACGGATTGGGATGCCTATTCTTTAAGCGTCACTCGTACCAACCAATGGTATCCGAGTTACGTTAAAGAGGGACTACTGTAGACACCCCAATCCGGACCTCGGAGAGTCTTTGTCCGCCCCGATGATGAAATGAAGGAAACGATACCTTTGTGAGCTTGAAAAAGGATTTCCCTAAGCCCATATAAACCAAAGACCAAGAAACCCAAAAAACCTGAAAAAGCCTAGATAAAGCCCAGACAAAGCCCAAAAGACCCTGGACCGAAGAAGGAGGCACCGTGCGGAGTGGCACTAGAGCGCACGACACCTTGAAATTCAAGGAGTCGTGCGCGGCAAAACTTCACCGCACGGCACATTGACCAAAAGGCTGACTGGCTCAAAAAGCTGTCGGCCATGCCAGTTTGAGCCACAGCTGATGACTGGCTCAGCCGAAAATGAACTTCTGGCCCGCCCAGAAAATACCTTCACCATTTGAAATTCAAAATCCTTGGCCTTTGCCTATAAATTAACCCCTCCACTCAAGGGAAAAGGGCCTTTCCTTTGAGTCCCCTTTTGGCCTTTCTTTTGGCTCTCTTTGCTTTTGGGTATTCTTACTCCATAAGCTTTCTCTCTCTAATTTCCACACCCACTTTCCCATTACCACTTCCATTTCCAAGTCTTAAAGAATGTCATTCCCAAAAGACATTCTTTAAGCACCTTCACTCACTCCCTTTTCGTCATTGAAGTTGATCACTCATTAACTTCATGGTCCTATCCCTCAAAACACCTAATCTTCACTCACACCCATACTCCCTTTGTCTCATTTAACCTCCTCCATCTACATCTGTGACGATCCGTCCTCTTCCTTGCATCAACGATCCTTGATCAAGCTCAACACCAAAGGTAAAAGCTAGTTTCCTTGGACTAGACTCCATTCTGGTCCTGAGGGGACTTTTCTGTCAGCAGGTCTAATCCCTTTTGGTTAGATCCTGACTTAAAACTCATTTTCATAAAATAAAAACAATATTGTGCTAAAGTTGGGGAACCGCGCGGCTGGATGACCATACGCACGGCACCCTGACCATCAGCGCACGACAACTGTGTATGTTGGTGTTATCACAGGCAGGCTATCTGGATCTGAGTTGTTATCTGCTGTGGCTGTCTGCATCTGCTGTTTACTGTTTCAGTTCTTTTAAAACAAGACCATATCTACAAGCCATGTCTTGGCCCTTCGAAAAAGGTTTTCTAGATCATCCCGAATGATCAAATACATCAAAAATCGTTTTAAAGACATGTTTTAAGGAAATAACAAGATGTTTGGGGCGATCTATCTTCCATGAAGTCTCTGATGAGTTTTCCAAAAGACGTATAGAGATAGCAATGAGCTAGATGATGTTTTGAAAGTCTGCAACAGTCTGACAGCAGAGCAGGTACCCCGCACGGCATGTTGAGGTGCCGCGCGCGGCATCTCAGGGTGCCGTGTACAGTTTGACTGAGGTCCAGACAGTTTGCTGAACGCTTTTATTCCTTCTGCACACATCATTTTTACCACTACTGTACAGACAGCACCACATCACGCCAACGTGATATATTTCCCATGTCCCTTCCCCGCTATTTGCTTTTATTAAAGAGCTTAATCTTTTAAATGATACTCGAAGATTTTCCCTTTTGAAAACAATAAGTAGAGACCGGTTTTACCGGGTGAGTGGGGTGCTTTTTAAAGAAAAACCTTCCCCATTCGTAACGTGGCTCCCGTACCCAAGATCTTAACGTTTTCGCTAGACTAAAAGCCTTTTGTAAGCGAGTTCTCGGTTTCTCGGATCATCCATCTCAAAAATCCGGGTGGCGACTCTTTGAAAAAGGGCGCGGGAGCCCACATCAGGCCATGCCATATGCACAGCCTCGTGCTCAGCAGGTCCCATCTCAACAGTGCAGTGCTTACTTTAGCTGCCCTGAGCTCACATCTTGAAGCTAAGCAACCTCGCCACATCCAGGCCAACAAAACAATCCTGCGGCTTCCACTTAATATGTTGAGTGAACACCTAACAAGAAAAAGCACCTGTATAAAGCTTGCAATACCCTAGTGCACACTTCAGCCCTTCAGAAGGCATCTATGTGGCTAAAATCCCCCAGAAAGGGCATCCATGTTGCTAAAGCCCTTTAGAAAGCGTTTATATTGCTAGCTTCCAGAAAGCGTTTGTATGGCTAGCTTCCAGAAAGCATTCAGCCTCCGGAAGGCACCCCGTTAATGGAGACGATGGAAATCACCCAAACAAGGTGAATCACCTCATCAGTCGACGCGATGGAAATCACCGAAGACATTAATAGCCGAAGCATTTAACAAACCTTATGGCACTTTGGGTCAACAAGTCAACAGAGTCAAAGTGGAATATGGTCAAGAATTAGCCTTGGGGACAATCCCGAGCATACTCAAAACTAGTCCTGAGAGACAATTCCGAGCATACTCAAAACTAGCCTTGGGGACAAACCCGAGCATGTGAAATCTAGCCTTGAGGGACAATCCCGAGCATACTCGAAACTAGCCTTGGAAGCATCCCAAGCATGAAGAACAAATCAAACCCCGTGAAAGGTGGAAGATGGAATACTTAACAGCTCTAAGTTCACTATCACTACCATCAACTCTATATTCATACTCAGCAGCCCTAAGTCGCTCAAACAGCTCCGCATATTCAGCGGCTTCATGCCCACAATCTCAACTGGCTCGACGTCGTAACAATCTTCAATTGGCTCCACGCCGCCCCAAATAACAAGATATCATCTATTCTCAAGCTCCATGCTTGAATGCTCAAGCTCCACGTTTGAATGCCCAACCACCAACCACTGCATACTAGATGCTCAAAGCCTGTACTTTGAATGTTCAAGTTCTACACTTGAATGCTTAAGCTCTATGTTTGAATGCCCAACCACTGCGTACTAGATGCTCAAAACCTGTACTTTGAATGCTCAAAATCTAACATTTTGAATGCTCGAAGCTCTTCGAATGCCCAACCACTATGTATTGGATGCTCAAGTTCTACACTTGAATGCTCAAGCTCTATGTTTGAATGCCTAACCACAGCGTACTGGATGCTCAAAGCCTGTACTTTGAATGCTTGGATTCTGCCGTCCGAATGCTCGAGCTCTACACTCCGAATGCTCAAGTTCAGAACTTGATAGAAGTTCTAAGCTTAAATCAACACACACGCACGGGCCCGTGCACATTTGCATCATTTGCATCACCATTATCACATCGAGTTTGCATCACCATATCTGTTCACAATCTAATCAAATCATCATCATATACACATTTTGCATATCTCTCTTATTCATGCAATAGGTCAATCCTGCAATCAACCGGCTCTATACTTCGGTTTTTATTGATCGGTCCAGAACCTCGATCCTTTGGCTCCACGCCAAAATTTATGATGAAAAAGCTCCGTGCACAGACTATCAGAATGCAACCGGCTCTATGCCTCGATTTTTATTGATCGGTCCAGAACCTCGATCCTTTGGCTCCACGCCAAAATTTATGATGAGAAAGCTCCGTGGACAGACCATCAGAATGCAACCAGCTCCGCGCTTCGATTCCATCAAGCTCAAAAGCTCCGACACCTCAAAGCTTCTATCTCTCAGGCTCTCGCCTTATACTACAACGAGCTCAGCGTTTCGGTTCTATCTCTCCAGGTTCTTGCCTTATGATCAATACCAGCTCCGCATTTCAGTTTTGTAATGCTCAAAGCTCCTCAAGACTGCAACCGGCTCCGCGCCTCGGTTCCCTTATTCCAATACTCCGTGCTCCAGTTACTGGCCTTGAGCTCCCCGTATCTCAGAAAAGGCATCCAACTCGCCTCCGGAAGATGGCTTGGGTTCCACCCCCATATCTCAAAAACGGCGTCCAATTCATCCCTAACAGATGGCTTGGATTCCACCCCATTACATCAATTCCTTCCAGCTCATTCGCAAGGGTGGGCTACCCTATCGAGTTTCCCTCAGTCAAAGTCAGGATGATCAAGAAAAGCAAACACACCTGTCGTGTACTGATCTACCCCAAAATATTAAGGATGCTCTTCGCAAAATCCTGGCTCAGGCTAGGTACGTCACACTACGGCTTTTAAAGCCCGAAGGTACATCTTTTGTCTCTAACCCCCCAAACTTTTTCTTTTTTTATTGCCCTCCGAACAACGGTTGGTCTGAATTTCTCCTGTGGAATACATAGGCAGCCTCCCGGCCCGACCATAACAAAAATCTTTTTCAAAAATCACTTGGAATAGTGGTTGGACCAAATTGATTTGCTTTGACAGCTTTGACACTTAGTCAAACATGTCTCGCGATCCGTCTGAGCCCAGTCAAAGAGTGGCATCTATAGACACCCCAATTTGGCCTAACGCTTATTTCAAGTCCCACCTTGGGGACCATCCCGATGATGAAATGGATACAGTGATTGCTGATAAACTTCTTGAGAACCTATGGACTTATGGTAAGAACTTTGAGCCACTTAGAGAACCCAATTTAGAGCCATATAGCCTTTCAGACAGAAATACAGAATCCCAGGAGAATCTATCTGTCGGCCGTAACATTGATCTCACGGCCTTAACATCATTTCTTCACCTGAGCAACCTGTTGCCTGAAAATCTCCATGAGAGATCAATCTCTCGGCCGCAAGATCTATCCTTCGAGCGCAACATCATTTTCTCGGCCGACAGATCTATGGCTCGGCCGCCAGATCGTCCTTTTTCAAGATTCTGGAACGTTCTGTCAAACGTTGGATCCGTTCACAAAAGCAATCGTGCGTTTTGATTGGTCGGAGTGAGTCACCAATTGCCTATATAAAGGGGCCTTTGGACTCCGAAAATAGACACACAAAAACCACGAAATTCATATACTTACTCACCCTATCAAGCCACGAAACTCTGTCAATATACACTCTCAAATCTCCTCTTCAAAAGCCCTAACCTTCCAAAGGCAGCCATCAATCCAACGATCAAACCTCGTAGTTCAAACCCTAACCCTAGGGTTTTCAAGAAGCAATCAGTCAATCTCATTTAATCCAAAGCAATCAAGCTACTGAGGAATCAAGGTAGTGAGGCCCAAGGGCCTTTGGTTTGATTTATTTTTCATTTTTATACTTGATCGTAGCGTTTGATTATCTACTAACTTTTCTGTCTCGTGTGAGGAAGAACATCGGCTAGGGCTTCGATCCCTCGGCCGGTACATTAAACTAGGAGGATCTCTTGGTCATGACATCCATTCACCGGCCGCGAGATCCATCTCCCTAGGATAGTTTTGTTTTATTATGCTTTTCTGATGCATGTTTTCAATTACAGTCTCGGCTCACCATTAAATGTTTAAAGGCTTAATTAAACAGACTATGTGTTAGAATTAAATAAATCAAGTATATGTCTTATGTTGAACAATTATGGGCCAGTCCTACGGCTGGGCAGCGAGAAGTGCCTAACACCTTCCCCTCACTGTACTTTTGGCTCTCGTACCCGGAATCTCTGTCTATTTTCCTAGTTTTAATAAACTAGGTGGCGACTCTGTTTTGATGATAACCGCTATTGTGTGGCGATGTTCCTAGCCATGGGAATATCCACGATCTTGGTTTTTGAAGCAAGCAACCAAACGAGCAAATAACGATCAATCTGTATGGCGATGCCTTGCTCCAGGGAGGTGTCTACAGGAATTGGAGTGGTGAGCCATTGTTTTGCGCTGGTGATGATTGGTGAGCCATTGCTAGGGGGGAGAGAGAGAGAGAGAGAGAGAGAGAGAGAGAGAGAGAGAGAGAGAGAGAGAGAGAGAGAGAGAGAGAGAGAGAAGTTCTAAAACTTTGACTAAAAAATGGTCTAGTCAACACAATATGTCATGCCCCTAACAAATAAGGTCGTGGAATCATCGCCATTGGATTCGATAGATATTATTTACTATAAAATGTAGGGATGTTACACATATGGTATTAAATCGGATTTGATTCAGTTAATATATATAACGTTGTTTTGTAATCAAACTGAGATTTTTCATGTGACCTAAAAAGGAAATATAGATTCACCATAAAATCGAGAAGAAGCTTATATAAATGTGAATTTTCTTCATTATAACTATTTAGTTATTTTCCAAACACAAATAAAATCCTTAAATTAGAAAAGGAGTTTATGAACGAAGAAACACAAGCTAGAAACTTCTTTTTTTAAAGGTAATGTTTACTTTAATTACTGGCATCAAACCTCAAACATTTCGGCGGAATGATCATAATACAAGTTCAATTAAAGGACTAAAGTTAAGCAACAATAAAGTTAAGGGAGCAAATTGCATTTTTACTATATTTTAGGGGGATAAATGTAGTATTATTTATTCGGAATAAAAGTCAACAAAAGACAAGTTTTGAAAACACCCCCAGTTTTTCTGATCGGCCAAATGATCTACTCATCTGACATTTCACATGGAAATAGACAAAATGCATTAATTCCCCAAGGTGAAGACTTCAAATATCTTGTGCAAAATAGTAGTATTTCATGAACAAGCATTTATAATAGAGTTGGTTTCATCTCATTGTCTTTGTTTGCAGTTTTTCATCTGTATATGCATGCAACGTTTCCGAACCAAGGACCAGATCAAAGGAAAGAAATAAGCTTTGAACACCTTTGTTTTCTACAGAAAAATATGGGCAAATTACCAAAATCACTTCCGAGGTTTCTGCCAATTATAGATTGCTCTATTATGTTTGAGAAATTACAAATTATCTCATATATCATATAACAAATTACTTCCTATCGGTTGTCGTGATGTAGCTGCTAGTAAATTCAACTGAATTAATTTGACATCATCAAATCCTAATTATAATGGACTACACTGTCCTTTTGTGGTCTATGAGAAGTTGCATAGGTGTGAAAATAGTCTCACAAGCTACAAAAGGACAATTCGACCCATTGTAATTAGGATTTCATGATGTTAAACAAATTCCGTCGAATTTCCTAGTGAATACTTCATAGCAAGGGAGTAATTTATCATACGACATGGTGTATTTTGTAATTTTCCAAATGTGAGGGGGCAATTTGAAGTATTTACACACACCATGGGTGCTTTTGGTAATTTATCCAAAACTAGTTCCAGTAATTAGCACGTTTTGCTGTCTAAAAAATATTGTTCCACTTGAAAACCAAAAAAGTATAGTTAATGAAATTTCTATTTCACGCTTCTACTCTAAAATCAATAGTATTAATAAAAATTAAATTTAATAAACAGGTTGGATCATATGTGGGATCCGTAGTGGACCCCACATTGCGATCTATGCACAGAAAATTTGCATCAATTGACACCTCTAGTTAGACAAACAATACATGTAATGATTGAAGGGTAAAATGGTAAAATGGTAAAATATGGTGATGTAATGATTATGTTTCCTTAGTTGGAATCTCCAAAATGGAAAAGAAAGGAAGATGGAGCGCGTATATACTTGCTCCCATCAAATCAACGGGTTTTTCTTTGGAAAAATGACGGATCAGGATGTGTTTTGATAATTAATACCCACATTTTTAACATTAACAAATGTTCTCAGCATATCCTTGACGGGTATTAATTATCATTTCCCTTTTTATTTTACCAATAGCTAATCTTTGGAGTGCCTTATTGATGTATATATCAGCCAAATTTAATATTGTAGCTCGCCCCTACCATCTTCTCTTTGTGTTGCATGTTGGGATTTGCTTAAAATGGTAGTAGCATTTATCTCTTCTTTACTCCTGCATAATAACTATGGACTATTGAAAATGGCAACCAGCTAACCAGTAATTAGGTTTTAAATATTTTTATGCTATAAAGGCATTACATCTGATTTGATTTGGTCACATTATTCTGTAATAATTTAATTGTGAGTTAATTGTTATGTGACTAGATAACGAAATATACTTTTCACCCACAAATCCAGAAGAAACTTAAATAAATGTGAATTATATATCTTCATCATTTATTTGTTCCCCAAATGCAAATTAAATCCTTCAAATGGGTTGATGAACAAAGAAGCAAAAGCTAGAAGCTTCTTTTTTTTTTCTTTTCGTAATATTAGTGTTACTTGCAT
This sequence comes from Rhododendron molle, assembly GCA_025413875.1. Classification (NCBI taxonomy): domain Eukaryota; kingdom Viridiplantae; phylum Streptophyta; class Magnoliopsida; order Ericales; family Ericaceae; genus Rhododendron; species Rhododendron molle. The sequence continues at coordinate 20,721,204 of CM046390.1, forward strand.
CCAACCTCAAATTTTTGCGAGATTTTTCACTATTGTGTAATGGGACATATATGAATGAAATTTTTTCTTTCAAAAACTTCACGTTCAAAATTGCAATCTTGTGATTTCGAAATAAAATACTTCCTCTGTCTCATTTTCTTCGTCTCAATTGGGAAACCAACAATTTTAAGAGAACATAACATTGTATTTTTTTTTCTAACTTTTCAATTTTGCCCCTTGATAAAATAATGCTTCTTGAGATGCTAGCTAACTTATTTTTAAGGTAAGAAAAAATGTGGGGCAAAATGAAAATTTCACATAACATTTTGTTAATTTTCTTATTATTACCTAGCATATCCTTAAATCATTTTATTAGTTTTTTTTTCATAAATAAGTTTATTAGTTGAGCAGCGAATATTTTCAGCAAGAGGATTGTTTAGAAAAATCTCTACAGCTTAGGCAAACAGTAGCTTACCACCCCCACCTAATTACTACATGCAACCAACCAAATGGAATCCCAAAGAAGAGAGAGAGAAACAAAGCCCCACAATGCCACGTGTGAAGTCCAACTCAATCAGAACACCCCACGTATTTTCCATCTTTCCCCCGCAAGTAAGGAAGGCAGGCGTGTAGTTAAGAAGATTAGGAGGTGTAGGTCACCTCTCTCTCTCTCTCTCTCTCTCTCTCTCACCTCCCTTCCCAAACTAGAGAGAGAAAAAGAGCCCAATTCACACGCATCTCATACATAATACTCGTAATAGATATAGATACAACCAACAATGTATACGCATATATTCAAACCAAGTTTTCTATATATAGAAAACACCTGTCCATTTGTATTAAAGAGGTTGGGTTGAGAGTTGGATTTTGGACTTCGCCTCTCTCTCAAAGCACTTTTAAGAGGTTGTACAACTTCTCACCCACTAAAGCTGTGAACCATAACTTCTCCATACCTCCCATACTAATACTATACTACTGATTCCACTGGGACTGGATTTTCTTGTGTCCTCCCCCAGCGCACTGTAGCAGCGTTCAGTACTAGCTTCCTGGCCTTATGAATCCACGTATCGCATGAGAACGTACGTACGCGCGCTCACACCTTCTCTCTCTCTCTCTCTCGATCGAAAATTAGTTACACACTTTCTCTGTCTCTCTAAAACTCCGTCGATTCAGCTGCTGCTACTACACGTGTAGAGACGGACAGAGATATTTCGAATGTCTCGTGTTGTGGCGGAAAATATTTCTCCGGCGAGAGACTGCGCGCCGTTCTACCACCGCCGGCAGGGGATGGAACTCTCCGCCCCCGCTGCTGCGTGTGCGTCGCCGACGCTGGGCCAGCTCCTTAAGAAAGTCGGAGACGTACGGAAAGAAGTCACCGGCGACGAAACCCCGGTTCACCGCGTCCTCGATATGAGGGGCGATGACGCCGGCGGAGAGCCCAGGTCTCTCCCATTCGTTCTCTCCTTCACCAACCTCACTTACAGCGTCAAAGTCAGCCGCAAAATGACGCTGAGCCGCCGCCACCCCGCCGTACCGGCGGCCGGAGAAAATATTTTCTCCAAGACGAAGGTGCTGTTGAATGAAATCTCAGGTGAGGCGCGTGACGGCGAGATCCTCGCCGTTCTGGGAGCCAGTGGATCGGGAAAATCGACATTGATTGACGCCTTGGCGAACCGAATCGCCAAGGGAAGCTTGAAAGGAAGGGTGACTCTCAACGGAGAAGCTTTGGAATCTCGATTAATGAAGGTGATATCGGCGTACGTAATGCAAGACGACTTGCTCTTCCCCATGTTAACCGTGGAGGAGACGCTCATGTTCGCCGCCGAATTCCGTCTCCCCAGAACCATATCCAAATCCAAGAAGAAGATGCGAGTCCAAGCCCTAATCGACCAACTCGGTCTCAGAAACGCCGCCAAAACTGTCATCGGCGATGAAGGGCACCGCGGCGTCTCCGGCGGCGAACGGCGGCGAGTTTCCATCGGGATCGACATTATCCACGACCCCATCATCCTCTTCCTCGACGAGCCAACGTCGGGTCTCGACTCAACCAGCGCTTACATGGTGGTCAAGGTGCTACAGCGAATCGCACAAAGCGGGAGCATCGTCATCATGTCCGTACACCAGCCGAGCTACAGAATCCTCGGTTTGCTCGACCGATTGCTCTTCTTATCCCGTGGACAGACTGTTTACAGCGGTACTCCGTTGAGTCTCCCCATGTTTTTCTCCGATTTCGGCCATCCCATCCCGGAAAACGAGAATCGGACCGAGTTCGCACTGGATCTAGTGCGCGAACTCGAAGGTTCTCCAGGAGGTACGAAAGCCCTAGTGGAATTCAACAAGTCATGGCAAAACATGAAGCGAAGCACTCGAAATGGTTTCAACGGGAGTGAAACACCAACTCAGGGTTTGTCGTTGAAAGAAGCGATAAGCGCGAGTATTTCGCGTGGAAAACTGGTCTCGGGTGGCACCACTGCTGGTTCCGACTCTTCCGCCACTTCAATGGTCCCCACCTTCGCAAATCCGTTTTGGATAGAGATCGCCGTGCTCTCCAACAGGGCCATAACGAACTCCCGCCGCATGCCGGAGCTCTTCGGGATCCGCCTGGGCGCAGTCGTGGTAACGGGGTTCATCCTCGCCACCATGTTTTGGCGCCTCGACAACTCCCCCAAAGGCGTCCAGGAGCGCCTCGGGTTCTTCGCATTCGCAATGTCCACAACCTTCTACACCTGCGCGGACGCCCTCCCCGTCTTCCTCCAGGAACGCTACATCTTCATGCGAGAAACCGCGCACAATGCCTACCGCCGATCCTCCTACGTCCTCTCCCACTCCATCACCGCCTTACCAGCATTAATCTTCCTCTCCTTAGCGTTTGCTTCCATCACGTTCTTTGCGGTGGGCCTAGACGGGGGCCTCTCGGGCTTCTTCTTCTACTTCCTCATAATCCTCGCCTCCTTCTGGGCCGGAAGCTCGTTCGTCACCTTCCTCTCCGGTGTAGTCCCCCATGTCATGCTCGGTTACACCATCGTTGTCGCTATATTAGCCTATTTCCTCCTATTCAGTGGATTTTTCATCAACAGAGACCGAATCCCCCCTTACTGGATCTGGTTCCATTACATATCGCTGGTTAAGTACCCTTACGAAGCGGTTTTGCAGAATGAATTCAGTGACCCCAACAAATGCTTTGTGAGAGGGGTTCAGATCTTCGATAACTCACCGCTCGGACTGGTCCCGGAGTCAATGAAGTTGAAGCTGTTGAGTAGCATGAGCAGTACCTTGGGTGTGAATATCTCGAGCTCGACGTGCGTGACCACCGGAGTGGATATACTGCAGCAGCAGGGGATTACGGACTTGAGTAAGTGGAGCTGCTTGTGGGTAACGGTGGCTTGGGGGTTCTTCTTTCGGATCCTGTTTTACTTGTCTTTGCTAATGGGAAGTAAAAACAAGAGGAGTTAAAAAAAAAAAAATACTTCAAATCCTCGATCTAGTGCTAAAATTGTGGGGCATGGTTACTCTCTGTTTCACTTTGGCGGGAAGATTATATGTTTTTTGTTGTTTTTTTTTTTGGGTTTGGGGGGAGGGGGGTCTTGGAAAGGATGGCATTTTAATGTTGGTGAATTTTTTTTTTAAGTTATAAAATATATATTTGGAGGTTTAAAATTGTTACATAATACTTCACACTTCAATGATACGAATAAATTAGTTGTTACTTAATTCCTAGTTTCTAGTCGAAGTAGTATATATTGTGCTGGCATGCAGCTGCTATATATGTATTGGCTGGAATAAATTGGTGACAATGAATAACAATATTCAACTACGTTCTTTGCTTAATTAGTTTTGAACAGTTTTTAATTTTTTAAACTGTTAGACCAACAATACGTTTGCTAATCATATTTACATCAGACCATGTTTCCACGTACTAACAATTTTTTGCAACTTGTGGGATTTTACAAAGTTGTTCACACTACTTAACAAGTTATCGATTAGTAAAAATAATTTGATATTTTTTATCAATTTTTTACTTACACACATTTACAACTTATTGGTTACAGTAGTACAGCAAATGGGTAAAGATTTTGCATACGGATTTGTTGTGGGGCCTATTACGGATCTTACACAAATGATTTGATTCATTCATTAACTGTAAAACATTTTTTCAAGGGCCCCTTTGAAAAATCATCACAATCAAATACTTTTATAGGTGTCGATCCAATCATCTAACTTTTTATTTAGATTCCAGGATAATTAACGAAACATTATATGATTGGATTGAGCACCTATAAAATCGGATTGAACTGATTTTGCGCGGGAGCTCTTGAAAAATTGTTTTACATTTAATGAATGGTTTGGATCATTTGTGTGAGACCCGTAGTGAGTTCCACAACAAATCTGTACGCAAAATCTATACCTTTTTGTGGTACCAGTAGACTTACTGTATTGGTTAGTGGAACCAACTAAGAATTTTTGAACAACGACAAAATCTCCTTAACTTGAAATTATTCCCTACCGAAAAACCTCCTTATGTTTGAGGTTATTGCAGGGAGTAGCATCATCATAATGTTTTCCACTGGGTAAGTAGTAAAAGAAGGTTACTGCATGTTATGGATTGTAAATGCAAGTTTAACAACACGATCGATCAATGGCATTCTATTCACATCAATAACAAGCGCTGTAGACGATTTCATAGTTACACTCCATTGTTGTAAACTTTCTGTCCAAAATCTTTTTCGGTTTTTTTTTTTTTTTTACTTTTTGTAACTTTTTATTGAGCTTTTTGTCATAATTTTTTAGATTAATTATTCGTTTTGACGAGAGTAATCAAAAAAATATACTAGAAATGTAGGCTGATGTTGAAAAAAAATTATATAAGACGACACTTTAAACCAAAAAGACAATTGTTCTGCGTGATCTTCGTAACATTAGGCCGATCTTTTTTGGTATTTTTTAGATTAAATTGTTCCTCATGATCCTCGTACATTAATATAAATATCAATATGTGTATATATGGATACCTACATACATACAAATATACTATATATATATAGGGATCCCTCATTTTGCTTATATGCGAACCTCAAATTTTTTGGTTATATTTTGATGATGTTAACCATTTAATTTGCTTATAACATGTTTTTAAGATTCCCTGCGAGAAATTAGCTCAAAAGAATACTAGTAAGTATTTGATTCAAACAATTTTTCATAAAACAAATTCTGTCAAGCTTTATGAAAAACTGTTTGGATCAAACACTTTCTGGTCTTATTTTTAGTTGATTTTCTTGCGGATACTCTTAAATACATATTTTAAATAACTTGAACGGTTTGGATCATCAAAATATGACCCAAAAATATATGCATATATATATATATTCGATATAGGTGTATTAAGTGTATATATATATATATATATATAGATACGCACACGTACATGATGTTGCCTGTATCACATGCATGATGGGGAGTGTCTGAAACGGTCCGCCAAACAACTACTCCAGTAATAAGTGTGCGATGCTAACAAGTTCACGTCAAGTTAAAAAACAGCAGGTGAAGTAGAGAAGGGTCACACGAAATCAACTACTCTACTAAACAAATGGTTTTTTTCGTTGTCCTTCGGTTTCTTGTGCTACATGAATGTTCCATTGACTCTCTCTCTCTCTCTCTCTCTCTCTCTCTCTCGTTACAAAAGTTTTATGCTCGGAAAATTGTACAAAATATTAAGTTGTTCGTGTACTAATAAATACCTAATTAATCAAACTACACTAATGTGTAACAAAATTTTTGTGCTTGAAATTAGGGTGACACCTCCCCCGGCCACCCCGTCTATGTGGCTCCACCACTGCTTAATGAAAGATGCAAAGTAATCAGGTAGACATGTTATAACAAAGGGACGCACCAGTATAGGTTGACAACTCTATCTTTTGGTCATCATAACTCTATCTTTTGGTCATGACAATGCTTTGCCCATCCCATATTTATTTAAAAAAAAGCTCATGTGGTAAAATAGGTTTAAGACGACACTAAAAAATAAAAATAAAAAAGCTAAAAGTAAGTGGTTAAAAGAAATATTTTACAATTTTGAGACAAAAAAGGATTGATCAAACATTATTGAAAAAATAAATTTTTTTGAACAGCAAAAAACATACTGCCTCAGTACCAATTTAAATGTCCCCTACGATTTTTCATGCATTTTCAAACCACAAAAAAATATACATCTACATATTTATTTTTTATTTTCTTACACCAAATTAAAGTGCTCAGCACTTTAATTTGGTGTAAGAAAATTAAAAAAATAATGCAAAAATTTTTTTTTGGGGGTTTGAAATGCACGAAAAACTGTAGGGGACAATTAAATTGGGACGGAGAGAGTATTATTAAATAATTATAATATATACAAAGATAAAGGGGGACAAGAGGAAAGCATCACAAATTTGAAAAAAAAAATTGATAGGCTCCATTCTTGTAATTTTTTTCATCTTCCTTTATTATGTTTTGTTCATTTTTTCCTATTTTTTTAGATTTGTGTTATATTTTTTGAATTACTCATTTGTCTCGACGAGAGGAGTTTAAAAGGTAATAAAATTATGACCAAAAGCAAAAAAAAAATTCACTAAAGACGAAACAATACGAGACAACGTAATTGTCCTCTTCTTCTTCTTTTTTTAATCTAAAATGCCGCCTTAGATAAATTTTTCAAACAACGGTCAACATTATTAAATTTTCTTTATTCATCTCGTTGAGACGAATGACTATCTCCCAAAATTACGTCAAAAAACTGAAAAAAAGCTAAAAATTTTAAAAAATTACCAAAAAAAAAAATTTAGAGAAAACTTTACAAGAAATGAAGCCTTGATAATCTTATCGATCGCTCCATAAAATATTTTACAAAAGGGAAAATTTTACAAATGGTCCCTTTACTTTGCTTGAATTCTTATTTTCTTCTCTCTAGTACCAATTGCATTAGTTTTAGCCCTATAATTTATATTTTGCCTCAATTTCGTCCCTCTTGCTTACAATGTCAATGAAGCAAACGGAATTGAAGGGCAAAATTGTCATTTCTCCTCACAGAGGGACTAAATTGAGACTTCATGTAAACGGAATTGACTATTTATAAAAATATTCTTTTTACTTTTGTTTTTGCAAATATAATTAAAAGACACCATACATAATATATTTTTCATCTCAGGTTTTTTAATCAAAATATTTTGAAAATATTAATGATGTTCCATACTTAATATTCCATACTTAATGATATGAGATATTAAGTATGGAATTTAAAAACGCAAGAGGAAACAATTTGCAAAAATTTTCAACATATAATAGGAGTACTTAATTAATATTCCATATCACAAAAATTTTTGGAATATATAAACAATTTTAAAGCTTTTACTTTTATTATATTCCATATCACAAATTTTTTAATGACGTCCATATCATTAAGTATGGAAATATAATGTTTTTATTATATTTCATATCACGAAAATTTTTATTTTTATCATTTAGTATGGAATTGAAAATCATTATATTCCATACTTAATATTCCATATCATTAGTATCATGTTTTTATAATGTTCTTTTTTTTTCACCCAATAAAAAATAATGTTCAAAATTATTTAGTTAATTTTGTAATCATTGATTAAGAAGTGGATCACTATTGAATAACAAATAAGCGAATGAAATTTTGACTTGGGGGTGATATTAATTTTAAGCCAACTCACAGCTTTGATATTGCTAACTTATATTGATCTGAAGATGTTATTTTCGTATTTCATTATGTAGCTATATGTCGTTAAATTATTTGAAGACTAAAATAAACTGATTATGTAGCTATTAATATTCAATCTGTATTTATTTGTTATATGAGTGGTCCTATGAGTAAGACCCAAAAAAATACATTATACCCATGTTTTAATGCAATAGTATTTCATTGGTTAGTTAAACAAAAATACAAGACACCTAAATATTATTGAACAATTTTTCTTTTTAATCGCGTAACAAAGAACATAATGAGATTGAAAATCCAATTGAAAAAAATACGATACATAGACATTTAACATAGGGGTTACTTTTTGAATTTTCTCATATTTTTGTGATATAGAATATAATAAAAGCTTTAAAATTTTCAACATATTTTGATTAAAAAAATTGAGATGAAAAATATATTATGTATGGTGTCTTTTAATTATATTTGCATAAACAAAAGTAAAAAGAATATTTTTAAAAATAGTCCCTCTAGTTTGTATGAAGTCTCAATTTAGTCCCTCTGTGAGGAGAAATGACAATTTTGCCCTTCAATTCCGTTTGTTTCATTGACACCGTAAGCAAGAGGGACGAAATTGAAGCAAAATATAAACTATAGGGCTAAAACTAATGCAATTAGTACTAGAAGGACGAAAATGAGAATTTATGCAAAGTAAAGGGACCAGTTATAAAATTTTCCCTTTACAAAAAGTCTAAAGTAGTAATATCGAAATGCGATTCTACGGTTGAATACACAAATATTTCACAAATTCATAGGCACAATTAAGCCCCTGTAAGGTAGATTCGGGTTGTTCATCTCGGCAATGAATAACTCAGATTCTAATCCGATCAATGGACGGTTCGCCCGGTACTAGGGCAGAGCGCCATACAGGATTTTCCCATTCCCAATTATAAGTAACGTAAGAGTGACTTTCGAATTCCGGGTGGATTTGGATTAAAAAGTATAGAGTGACTTTTTTTCCTCTTTAGTCAAATTTGTTTTGCATTTGTCAGTTTTGCGTCAAACTGGGTTCATCTCGACGAGAGGAACTAAAAAAGTAAAAACAATTTATCAAAATTCATAATTTTTTTGAAACAAACAAAAACAAGTCAAAATGACAGCTTTTGACTTTCATTGATTGATGAAACGATCAGACGTGTTCCATAACGAAAAATAAGTACTTAATTTTTTATGAAAACAATTTCAATTACTCAAAAATAATGGGTTTATTAAAATCTAAAACTATGCAATATGGATTTTGTTTGAAAAATCTCAATAAGATCTTTTGAACAATGCAAAAAAAATTAAAAATTATTTTTCATTTACATAATTTTTGAGTTTGAAAATGTAAAATAAATACTTATTTTTTAAAAAGGTGCTCTAAAACTAGTCCTATCTAATCATAATATTTCTTTGACTTCCATTGATTGATTATACTACGTACTATCATATCCATGATATCCAAATAATAATGAGCTTAAGTAGAAGGAATTTTTTTTTTTCAAACGATATACGTCAGTGGGGGGTTAGCGCCTTAGCGGAGTGTTAGTGTATTAGTCAACGGGGGGTTCAATGGCTATATATCCATATATAGCCCTAAAACCCCAAATCTGCTCCCCCTGAAACTCGAATTTTGGTCACCACTGAAGAGAGAGGAGAACAAATCACTTATGCTAGCGTGGTGTTCTCAGTACAAGGAACATGATCCCTCTCCAATTCCTTAAAGATAATAAAAGGTCTTGTTTGGGCCATTTTCAGGCAGTTTTGGATCCATTTTGATGATCGGAGTTGTTTATATTTTAGACATCGTCGATAACATTAAGGCTGCATTCTTATGAACTTAATTTAAATTTGGAAATTTTGTCCTTATTTGAATTTTTTTCTCATTTATTAGTTTTGCGCCAAACTTTTGTAGGTTATTGATTCGTCTTGACACTTTTTTTTTTGTGCTAAAAATGGTTATTTCTCAATATAGGTACTTGATTAAAAGTAAAAAAATTTTACATTTCTGATTTCTCACATCGAGACGAATTAATAACCCACAAAAGTTTGGTGCAAAACTAACAAATGCAAAAAACAATTCAAATAAGGACAAAATTTCCATATTAAAGCTTAGTTTGTGGGTGATTGATTCATCTCGCTTAGAGGAATTAGAAAAGTAAATTTTTTTTTTTACTTTTACCAAAGTATTTTGAGAAATAATCACTTTTTAGGCCAAAAAGTGATTTTTTTCCTTTCTCCTAAAAAGGGGTTATTTCTCAAAATACTTGGGTAAAAGTAAAAAAAAAAAATGACTTTTTCGATTCCTCTCGTTGAGGCGAATCAATAAGTCACGAAAATTTGGCACAAAATTAACAAATATAAAAAAAATTCAAATAAAGACAAAATTCCCATATATAAGTTAAGTTCATAAGTACGCAACCTATGATGTCAATATTTATGTTACTCGGATACTGTTTGATATATTTTCGATACACATGCATTTACTTCACAATGTTCACCCTGCTTTTTTTTTTTTCCCAGAATAAAAGAACTTCACAATTTCTCAAATCCATGGGGACGCAACTAACATAAGAGTGACTTTTGAATTCCATTTGCAAGATCACGTGGGACTCGGGGGCTTGTGGTGCCCCAAGTCACCACTGGGAAGTAGTGCCTCAATACGGTGCCGCTTTGCGGCAAGAAGAAATACTGAAAAAAGGGCTGAAATGCCCTGTTTGGTAAAAATGGGAGGAAAAAAATTATATGTTCTAATTTTCAATTCGTTTGAACCAATGCGAAGATCTTGTTTTTTTTTTTTATCATTTTATCCTAAATGGTCATAATTAATTTTTGACTCTAGGACTCTCGTTTGTTAGTCCTAAGAGATATTTGGTTCTACGACTTTCTTAGGGCTAATCAACAAGGGCCCTAGAGTCAAAAATTAATTATGACGCTTTAGGATAAATGATCAGAAAAATAAGATCTTCAAACCGGTTCAAACGGATTGAAAATTGGAGCATTGAAATTTTTAACCCTATTTTTTAATATATAAATGGTTTAAAGATTGTTGAAAAATTAAGTGCTCTAATTTTCAATTTGTTTGAACCAGTGCAAAGATCTTGTTTTTCTTATCATTTTATCCTAAAGGGTCATAATGAATTTTTGACTCTAGGGCTCTCGTTGGTTAGCCCTAAGAAAGTCGTAGAAACAAATATCTCTTAGGACTAACAAACGAGAGTACTAGAGTCAAAAATTAATTATGACCCTTTAGGATAAAATGATAAGAAAAACAAGATGTTTGCACTGGTTCAAACGAATTGAAAATTAGAACACTTAATTTTTTTCCTCCCATTTTCACCAAACAAGGCGTTGCAGCCATTTTTTCACTATTTCTTCTTGCCGCAAAGCGGCACCGTATTGAGGCACTACTTCCCTGCGGTGACTTGGGTCACCACAGGCCCCCCCGAGTCCGATAACGTGCACGTTGACTTCCAGTCATGAATATTCGTTTGATTTCCATTGATTATACCCTTCTTTCCATTTTTTGGTAACATAGGGTATCTCGAGTCAGTTTATACGTCCCTCAAACTAATCTCTGCGGGCCCTCTCGCATTATACTAATATCCTATCCTTGATGGTTTATCTTTATATCCTTAAATGCATGAGCCTCTTCTTAGTCCTTACAAGGAACTGGTCCTCTTCGGTCCCTTGAAGAAACTAACGATTCTATCTAGGCCATTTTCCGGTATGTTCTTCCTAGGTCTGTTTTAGTGATCGAGACCATTTGTATTCTAGACCTTGTTGAGAACATTTGGTACGTCCAAATTCATATAAATTGCTCGAAGTTCGTTTAATATATTGATGTAGAATATGTTGACGCCCAATTTCATAATCAATTAGATGGGTTAAATCCTCGGAAGCACAAACGATACTTAATTTCAAATTATTTGATTTGACAAAATTTGGACGAGCTCAAATCGGGCCCAACCTTGGTGGCCACGCTGACTTATTTTCGCATTGCCGTCAATACTCACCACCCTTAGTCATGACGCATGATGGATTTCGGCCTAATTCATTCGTTTAGGCCTTTAATTTAATATTTTTACCATTTTAGCAAAGTATTTAAACGTTAATAACTCTTAGTCGGTGATTCCTTTTTATTTGGTTCTTTTTCAGAAAAGTCTAGTTTTTCTTTCCCGTTTGCAATTTTGATAGTTTCCCCAATTTTTGGGATTATTTATTTTTCGGCTTTATTTTTAAGGTTTCTTGTAAAAGGGGTTGTAACCTAATGTTTTGCCTTAGGATCCGTTTGATTAGTGAGAAAAATAAAATAGAAAGTGAAAATGATAGAAAGTGAAGTGAAAGAAAGGAAAATGAAATTTTATTTCTTTTCTTATATATGTTTGATTAGAATGATAGTTTTGCAAGAAAATAGTAGAAAAAATAAGATATCCTTGTTTGGAGGGAATAAAATTGCCAAAATTAGAAGAGAAAAAGTGGAGAGAATAGGATAAAGAAGGAGGTTAGAGTACTTCTTGTTGATTTCCTCGAGAAAATAAATTTTCTTGCACATTTTGTGAGAAAAAGTAAAGTAATTAAGCTCGCATGTTTTAGAGAATTGTACAAAAAAGTTCACTTTTTATCATTTTCTAAGATATTTTTGCTAAATGAACACACAAAAAGTATATGTTTTTTTCTTTTTCTTGCATTTTCTACCATTATTTCACTAATCAAACGGACCCTTAACTTTTATCAATACAACTTCTGAGTTTTCTCTCACTCTCTTGGATTCGAGTTTACTACTTCGTTTAGATTAGTATGCAACTAGTCTCTTATCAATTCCATGGCGTCATATATTTTTGAAACACATTTATCTTAAAAAAAATAGGTTTAGAAAATATTGCAACAATAGATAAAAAAAAAAAAAAAGCCATTTCGGCAAGATAAATATGTTTCGAAAATGTATTGAATAATATCCAATTAATGAATTTTTACGTATGTCTAATATTTTCGACGAGATCTATATTATCAACTGTTTCAATCACAAAACAGATTTGAAAAGGGCCCGGAATTAACCTCAACAATATCGTCCAGTCGCTTCTAAATTAAGGGATCGGAGAGGATCCTGTTGCAGAGTACTTTAGGGCTCGTTTGGATGCCGAACTATGAAGGGGTGTTGTCCAATCCCCCTTTTTAATCCGTGGAGCCAGTTCTATGGCGTGGTTTGGGAAGACAAAAATCGGGGGATTTGATAATACGCCCTCTTCCATAACCCCCCCTAATATCTCCTGAGGGGGGCTTACATACGGCTAGGGCTTAAGCCGGCATTATGGAATCCCCCCTCCTAATACCTCTTCTCTCATTCATTTCAACTACAAAATAATCTTATCCCCCCATTTTATCTCTCATCCAAACCAAGTATTATTTAATCTCCCGTCACATCAATGTGGGTCCACATTTCTTACATAAAACTCCATACTATCCAATCCCCCCTTCTTACATAATACCTCCAAATCTAATTCCGCATCCAATTGAGCCCATAAAGCAAACCTACCCACCCAGCCACCCACCAGTTGAATGTTCAACCCGGAGGAATGTTTCCTTCTTTCTTTCCCGGCCGGCCGGCCAGCCACTTACCAACCATATACTACTAACTGCACAAAAATCTCCACCTATCTATGAGTATTTAATATCCGTCGCATTCAATTGGGATCGCAGTTCAAACTTAGACCACCACCACATCTTTAGCTCTTAGGCCTAGTTCCAGAACACCTTTTTAAAAAATAAGTATTTATTTTACATTTTAAACTCTACATTTTCAAACTCAAAAATAATGTAAATAAAAAAATTATTTTTTATGTTTTTGCACCGTATAAAAAATCTCGATAAGATCTATCAAACAAGATTCATATTGCTATGAAAATTATTTGCGTAAACACATTATTTTTTAGCTTGAAATTACTTCTTAAAAAATAAGTACTTATTTTTAGTTCTGAAACGGAGCCTAACTCTAAGATTATGCAAGTTTGTGTATGTATATATATATATATAGAGAGAGAGAGAGAGATAAGTGTAACTTGTTGAACTACCGTTACCTTCATTAATTAATTAATAAGTAATATTTGATAGCTAGTACTCCACGTCTTTGAATCCTGTGACCGGACAGTTACACCAATATTCATCGCCCAATCACCGTAGAAAGCATGTCCCTCATCCCAAGGGAGTTGAATTTGGAATACACACATGAAAGTCGATCCCTATACGCCAAAAATTACTATTACATGCACTAATAATAGGCTACGTACGTACCCATTGAATAGGAAGGGAAAACTATTTTACAAATGCATGTTTACTTTGAAGCATAAAAAATCCATCTGGACTACTACTAGACTGTAATAAATTAGTTTTGACATCATATATATGTATAAGTCGTAATGCATGGTTGTGTTTTGGTTTGTAATCTGTTAGCTCCCACAAGCGATGTTATTTTTTTGGTTGGCAATTCCATTGACAAAATCAGATTTTCAATTGTATTCCTTTCTTTATCGAGTTGTAGTTTTTTTAATATTTTCTAAGTGTATTGAGTCTGTATAGGATTAGAGTGACATGAATCATAATTTGTAATTGAGAGTGAGTGTGAGTGTTTGATGAATCAGCTTTGTATCTGGCTCCGACCTGTTCCTGTAGAGACAACGTGAGAACTAAAGTCACCGGTGTGGTGGCGTGCTAACCACTGTTCGATGCCTAAGTCAGTAGAGAATTTGCTATATGGTGAGAGAATTGAGATTCACAAGTGTTAATTGAGCGTACCTTAGCTGGAGTTCTACCGTCACTTTTATAGGCATTCGATTGGAGGTTGAGTCCTAGTAGGACTGTGTTCCGGGAATTTATCGGTTATCCAAGCGATGTCAGTGGAGTCCAGCCTTAGCTGGGACTCCATATTCATCTGATCTTGGCCTGGATTCATTATCCTTTATTGGCCGTGTTTATCTTTGGGTTCGAGGTCTATCTTATCCATATCTTCTCCTTTATCCCATGGGACGGTAGTTCATCTTTATCCGGGATAAACATGTTACCTGAGTATTACTTATCCAGTCCTGGTTGGGTTTCCGGGCTGGACCTCAAACCCTGACCCAGCTCCGTCTCGTGGGCAGAGCTGAACATCTTTTCGTACTTACTGGTGACGCCCTCCAGGGAGTCTTAGGTGGAGCTGGCTATTCATTCCCCAGCTCCGCTCTTTTTGCCGAGCTGGCCGTGTTAGATTTTCCCCACTTATCAGGTACTCCCCTGTTTTCGAGCTTCAGCGTTGGAGGTTGGGAACACATACTAGTGCTGCATGGCGGTTACCGCTTTTTCCCTTTGCAGGCGGTTTTATATGCATGGGTCACTTCGTGGGCCAGGTGTCAAGATCTTGAGTTCCCTGACGTTAGGAGGTGGACGACGATGATCGAGGAGCCGTTCTCGGGATCAATGCTCATCTTTTAGGCTTCTTATCGCCTTGATCAACTTCTTTTTTGAGAACCACCATCATTCATCCAGACGATCCTCGCTGTGAGACTCTCCCTGTGATTTCTCCTCCATCGTCGTGCTTACAGCCCGTCCCCTTTAGGTACGTTCCTCTTCTCTTGCTGTTCTTCATCTGTTTTCCATGCTGGATTCTCCTTCTGATACAGAATTTTCAGACCCAAAGTGGGTTGTTCCGGGAGAGTTTATCTTGTCCCGACTGATAGGGTTTTCTTGTATCCATCTTTGTTCTCCCATTATAGAGGACTTTGCCCCTCCTCTCTTGCTCTCCAAAATAGGGTTTTTCGTGACTTATTTTACCTGTCGGTACGTCTTTACCCCAAATTCCTGGTAGGAACCCTAATGTCTGAGGGTTTTATTAACTTCTCTACATTTTTCAAGCCGAAGAGTCGATGGCGGAGGAGAAGAGCTCTATGCGTCGGAGTAGCATTATTAGGGCTTCGGCTGACAAAGGTCAGTCGAGCGGTGTAAAACCCTCGTCGCCTCCTGCTCCTTCGTCGAGATGTCCCCGTAGGATCCCGGCTTTCTCGGCCTCCAACATCCCTTCCTCAATCACAAACGAAGAGCTAGCCATCCTTAGGGTCAGATATTCTATTCCATCATCTGTTTCTCTTCGGAAGCCTTCTGGGACCGAACGGGCATGCTCCTTCTCTGAGAATGAGACTTGCCTCTACGTGGATGCTTTGGAAGGAGGTTTGCGGCTCCCTTTTCCAACCGTGGTAAGGGACGTTTTGAGTTTTCTTGATTTGGCCCCTGGCTAAATTGTTCCCAATTCTTGGCGTCTCTTGATAGGTTATGCGGCATTGTGGGGGGTGATGTCGGATGGCCGGGTTTCTTTGACGAAGGGGCCTTTCCTCAACCAGTTTTCTGTTAAGGAGGCTCCTGGTGGCATTGGGTGGTATTATTTTGCGAAGAGAGCTGGTGAGGGGAGCTAGTTACAGAGCTTCCTATTGTTAGTAAAAATTGGAAAGACAAATTCTTTTTCGTTGGAGGTGATGGTTGGGAACTCCCCAATTGGGAGATTGGATCATATGTTCCTCGGATCCCAAGTGGGTAGGAGGTCCCCATTACCAATTGTAAGCTATTTGCTTTTCTTTAATCCTGTAGCTTTGTGAATTTATTCACATCTTAATGAATTCTTCCTTACCTTTGTAGCCAGAGGATCATTCCCGTTGAGCCCTGTCCTGGAAGCGGACCTGCAGCAAGCCAGGAGCTACTCAGTTCATACTTGGGATTTGCTTGTGACTCCAGAGTCATTGGCTGCTTATCTCCTGGGCCCAAAGACTACTCGTGAGGCCATAGCACTTTTGAGAGGTAGTTTCTATTTCTTGCCTGGTTCCGTATTTTTAGCTGACTTTTTATTGCCTCTCTCTTTCTTTTCCAGAAGAAGAAAGTGAAGACAAAGTCATGGCACCAAAAATGGACAAAGCCATGCTGGCCCAATTGAAGGCTGATAGGGCCAAGCAAACATCTAGGGCTATAGCCACCAAGACGAAGAGCTCCCATCTTCAGAAGGAGCTAGGCGTTGATAGCTTTCTGGAAGCTGATCTTTCTATCATTCCTTCTATTGACTTAGTGGTTGGGCCGCAGGCTGAAGGGGAATAAGAGAAATCTAAGAGAAAGGCAAAAGGCGCAGCCGTGGAGGGCACCCCTCCCGCCAAGAAGATGAAGGCTTTGGTTGGCCATTCTGTGCTTGGGAACTATCAGGAGGCCCTCGAGCGTGCTTCTGGGCTACTCAGTGAAGCTGACAAGGATTTGATGGCGGAGATGTCTCTCCAGGCTGTGGGGGACCAAATGTTGGTTGAGTTAGCCATGGTATTCTCCTTCTTTCCATTGTTGTCAACTTGACTATTTGCTGTTTCTTTATTAATTCTTTCCTTCTTTCTGCAGGCCACGACCCGTGGCCATTATCTTGCTTCCCAAAGCCATAGTCTGGGAAAGCAGGTGGTTACCCTCACCGAGGCCAATATCCAGCTTACAAAGCAAGGTGCTTCTATGGCTGCAGAGCTGCGGAAGGTGACAAATGAGAGACATGCGATTCTTAAATCAAAAAGGGGCTTGGAAGAGGAGAGAGACACGGCCGTGGCTACTGCTCAAAGTTTGGAGCAGAAGATTTCTGAATGGAGCAAGGAGATGGAGAAGCAGAAGGCCATAGGCATGGGGATGCTAGAAAAGGTGAAGAATGCTCGCAGGGAAGCCATTGACCTCTTCCTTCGGTCTCCTGAATACCGTCAAAACGTTACCCAGCAATATTTTGGTGGGTTCGAAGCTATGAGGAGTCGGGCGGCCGCAGCTTTCCCAAATTTGGACTTTTCCAAATTTGAGGTTGATGATGAAGAGGGGCCCTCATGCTTTGACGGGGGACAGAAGGGAGAAGATGAAGCCGATGATGCTGTATCCAAAGACACATCCGTCCTGAGCTCTTCCCTTGCATCCCTTCTCCAGACACCAGAAAAGGTTTCCCTTGACACTCCTAGCCTTGCTACAACACCTCCTGGCCCGTCATCTGGTGACAGGCAGACAATTGATAACTCCACCTTGGGCCTTTGATTGGCTTGAAAAACATTCGATTTCTTGGGTCTGTAACTAATACTTTCTGAATACTTTTGTACTTTCTTGCTTGCTCAGGAGTGGCCTTTGTTTTGGCCTCGATTCCTTGTTGACTGGTTTGGAAACTTTATTTCCTTGACTGATGGGTGATCGTTTTCGAGATCATATTTTTAGGAGCCTTGTAAAGGCTATTGGCTTGATGGTAGGTGCTGAATCTGAAGACGTGCTTCCAGTTTAAGCCAAACTTTATGGCAACTTTCATGCGTATGTTTTAACTGCATGTTAATTCCTGCTTTTATCGTAGTTTTTCCAAATACTTGTACCTGGTCTATTATGAGCTTTTCATTGCATAGCAGTGCTACGTTTGTTTGAAAATTTGCTTGGAAATTTTCCTAAGCCACTTCTTCAAGGACACAGTTATACTACGTCTTTACTCCCCTAAGTGTGTTAATTGTTTGCGTCCAAGCATTTGAGGTACTTATTAATATTCCCCGTGGGATTTTTGATGTGGAAATTGTGATTCCGTAGATGGCATAAATGAGCTTGGGAATTTTTCCTAGGCTCTTTGCTTTGCTTCGTTTGGAGCTTGGGAATTTTTCCTGAGCTCTATTTTTTGCATAGCCTTGTGGGCTCTTGAATCGTTCCGGAGCCCTTTAATTTGCATAGCGTTGCTACGTCTCCTGAGCTTGGGAGTATTTCCTGATTTCTTGAGCTTGTTAATTTGCATAGCCTTGCTACGTCTATTGAGGAGGTGACATTTCCACTCCCCTAAGTATATAATTGGTTTTATGGTCGAGCAATTAATATACTTACTTGAATGACTCAGGACTAACAATTATTACTATAAAGTAATACAGCTTAGCAAGACGCGTGAGGTTTGCTTTGGAATAAGAACCGTGTATATTTAAAAGGCGTTCGTTTCAACTGCTCGAGGTGAATGGGTTTATAACTACCCATTACTCTAAGCGATTGAGGTGACCGTTTTAAGTGCAGTTTTTAATGGTGATCATGCTGATTGGTTTAGCTAACGGTTAATGAACCGTTCCTTTGTGCTATAAATACCAACAGTTCTAATAAGTCACTCCCCATTCCATACTCAACTTCACAATGGCAAATAATGAACAAATCTCCAAGTTATGTCAAGAACTGCAGGGTTTGAAGGTCGCCGTTGATGGCCTTGCGGCCAAAATGGAGGCTATGACGGATTCAGTTTCCGTCATGGAGAAGACGGTCCGCCTGGTGCTGATTGCCAACTGGGATCAGTTGGCAGCTTTCCAAGGGCAGCCACCGCCGCCAGTTCCTTCCCCTCCAAGGGAGGGTGGTAGTGATTAGGTTGCGACTTTGTGGGTTTTGTCCACAAAGTCTTTTGTGTACTAGCTATCCGCATCTCATTAGGGATGCGGATTTTATAAATAAAATTTAAGAATTTTATTACTGTTGCTTTATCTTTTCCTTATCATGCATACAGGAAACTTAAACCATTTCATGCTTAACAGGAAATAAATTAGAACAACCTTCCCTCGTGGGGAGTTTATTGGCCACAAGGGCTAGTTAAAAGAACACAATAGTCCTAAAACAATTCTACTGCTAGAGCTTTATTTGCACGAAGAGTTTTCTAAAAACAACTTCAATTTCCTAAAAACAGAAATAAAACAATATTGGCAAGCACCTACTTGTAATATTTTGTGAGATGCTCCGCATTCCAGGAATTTGGCAACTCCTTTCCCCTTAGGGTTGCAAGCTTGTATGCTCCAGCTTTGACGTGATGCAGGACCTGGTAGGGTCCTTCCCAATTGGGGCCAAGTTTGCCCACCTTCTTCCCCCTAGGGTCGACTTTCCTTAGAACTAGATCACCAGCCTGAAAATCCCTTGGCCTAACCTGCGCCTCATGATACTTGACCATTCTTTGCTGGTAGACCGCTACTCTGGCCATTGCTGTTTCCCTTTTTTCTTCCAAGAGATCCAGCTCGGCCCTGAGATCTTTCAGGTTTTCTTGCTGGTCCATGCTTGTTGTTCTGTAATTGAGGAGTTCAACCTCAATTGGAACTACAGCTTCAGCCCCAAATGCAAGAGAATATGGAGTTTCTCTAGTTGCAGTTCGAGGTGTTGTACGGTATGCCCATAGCACGTTGTACAGCTCATCTGGCCATGCTCCCTTGGCCTCTCGCAGCCTCTTCTTGATTCCTTTCTTGATAGTTCGGTTCGTCACTTCCACTTGGCCATAAGCCTTTGGGTGAGCCTTGGATGCAAAGTGCACGTGTATTCCCTTGGAAACACAGTAGTCTTTGAATTGAGCATTATCGAATTGTTTTCCCCTATTTGTGACTATCACTCGTGGCAGACCAAAACGGCTAATGATGAATTTCCATAAGAAATCGATTGTCACCTCTGCTGTAATTGTGGCCAATGCCTTGGCTTCGACCCACTTCGTAAAGTAATCCACAGCTATGATGGCATACTGGACCTGCCCTGCTGCCGTGGGAAGTGGGCCAATTAGATCTACTCCCCACTGGGCGAATGGCCATGGCCCTTTCATTGGGGTCAAAACCGTATGTGGCCCATGAATGACGTTTGCGAAGAGTTGGCACTTCTCACATTTCTGAACCATCAAGTTGCAATCCTTCTGCATGCTTGGCCAATAGTATCCCAACCTGAGAAGCTTATAGGCTAGCATGCGGCCTCCTTGGTGATCCCCATATACGCCTTGGTGGACTTCCTCCATAGCTCGTGTGGATTCTGCCACTGTCAGGCATTGCAGGTATGGCAACGAGAAACTCCTCCTGTATAGCACGTCTCCCATCATCAGGTATTTTGCAGCCTTGATCCTGAGCTGCCTAGCTTTGACTTTGTCATCTAGTAGCATCCCATTCGTTATGTAATCGACTATAGGAGCAGTCCATGAGTTACTGTAGTCGATGGCGTGCACTTGTGGACTTGGGGTGAAGATACTAGAGAGCTCTAAGTACCGGATTGGGGCATTCCGTGGGATAGCCTCTTCCCTGGCCAGGGCTAGCTTTGACAAGTAATCTGCTTCAACGTTATCTTCCCTTGGGATTCTGATGATGTTAAAGCTTTGAAACGTTGCAATTAGGGACTTTACTTTATCCAAATACTTCTGCATTACTTCTTCTTTCACAGTGTATTCCCCCATGACTTGTCCCACGACCAACTGCGAATCACTTTTGGCTAGCACATGGCTAGCACCCACGGCCTTGGCCAACTCCAGTCCCACGACGAGAGCTTCGTACTCCGCCTCGTTGTTGGTTGCTTTAAATTCAAACCTAAGGACGTAGCTCAGGCGTTGCCCTTTTGGGGATGTTAAAATCAGACCAGCTCTGCTTGCTTCCCTGGTCGTTGACCGGTCAACCTGAAGAAACCAAGGCTTGGGATCTTCCTTGGGGAGCTCTTCTGGTTCCGGATAGGTGTACTCTGCTAGGAAGTCTGCTAGCACTTGTGCTTTAATGGCAATCCGAGGCTTGTACTCTATATCAAACTCGCCAAGCTCTATTGACCACCGAATTAACCGGCCTAATGTCTCTGGACAGTGGAGGACTTTTCGAAGTGGTTGGTCCGTGAGTACTTTGATGGGGTGAGCTTGGAAGTATGGCCATAGCCTCCTGGCTGCTATTACCATTACAAAGGCTACCTTTTCAGCTCTGGGATACCTCAGTTCAGCTCCTCGTAGCGCCCTGTTGGTGTAATATACCAGGAGCTACGTCCCCTGTTCCTCCCGTATCAGGACCGCGCTAACGGCGTGGGGGGGAGACAGCAAGGTATAGAAATAGGTCTTCTCCATCTTGAGTCCTGCTAAGCAGTGGGGGGGATGTGAGGTATTCCTTCAATTGATTAAAAAGCTGTTTCTTCAACGGTAGTCCATTCAAAGGCTTTTTTCAAGACCTTGAAGAACATTTGGCACTTATCAGTGGCTCGTAAGATGAACCTGCTCAGGGCTGCTACACATCCTGTTAGCTTTTGGACCTCCTTAATATTCTGGGGCGAGCGCATGGTGAGGATGGCTTGGATTTTCTCAGGATTGGCTTTGATACCTCTTTGAGACACCATGAAGCCCAAGAATTTTCCTGAGGATATTCCGAATACACATTTTGTTGAATTGAGCTTCATTTGATACTTCCTTAGGACTTGAAAGGTTTCTTCCAGATCCGTCACATGGTTTAGTGCCTTGGCACTCTTGACCAGCATGTCATCTACATACACCTCTACGTTGCACCCAATTTGGTGTTTAAACATTTTATTGACCAACCTCTGGTATGTTGCTCCAGCGTTCTTAAGTCCGAAGGGCATTACTTTGTAACAGTATAACCCCCTGTCGGTAATGAATGACGTATTCTCTTGATCTTGCTTGAGCATTTGGATCTGGTTGTAGCCTGAAAATGCGTCCATGAAGCTTAGGAGCTCGTGCCCTACTGTAGAATCCACCAACGAATCAATCCTTGGTAGTGGGAAGCTATCTTTTGGACATGCTTTATTGAGATCGGTGAAGTCTACGCACATTCTCCATTTACCATTGGCTTTCTTCACCATGACCACGTTTGCCAGCCAGTCGGGGTAGAGAACCTCTTGGATGGATCCTGCTTGGATGAGCTTGTCTACCTCCTTAGCTGCAGCTTCATTCCGTTCCGGGGCAAAGATCTTTTCTTCTGTTTAACTGGATGAACCGTGGGATCCACATTCAGTTTATGGGTTATGACCCTTGGGTCGATTCCTGGGATGTCCTCGTGGGACCATGCAAACACATCCCTGTTCTCCCTTAAAAATTGTAACAGCTCTGCCTTTGCTACCGAGCTCAGCCCTGCTCCGATTCTCACAGTCTTGCCTGGTTGGCCCGGCTCCAAGAGTTCTTCTATGAGCTCTTCCACAGGCTCTCCTTGTTGAAGCTTCTCTTCGTCTCGAGTGTCGAGGCTTTCTATAGTCATGGTAACGTTAGCTCCTCTGAGCGAGGTGACATAACATTCCCGTGCTGCTTTTTGATCTCCTCTTACGCATGCTATCCCTGCTGGCGTTGGGAATTTTATCATCAAATGATGTGTGGAGATTATTGCTCCGATCTTATTCAGGGTTGTTCTCCCCAGTATTGCATTATATGCAGAAGGACAGCTAACCACTATGAAATCTATCATTCGTGTAATCTGGCTTCCTTCCTCTCCCATAGTGACATGTAAAGCTATTTGGGCAGCTGGATAAACGGGCGTACCTGCGAATCCAACCAGTGGTGATGTCATAGGCCTTAGCCTTTCTCTTCCAACTTTGAGCTGATCATAAGCATGGAGGTACAGGATGTCGGCGGAGCTCCCGCTGTCTATTAGCACCCTACGGGTGAGGTAGTTGGCCACGACAACGGTGATAACCAGAGGGTCGTCGTGAGGAACTTGAACTCCCTTAGCGTCTTCTTTTGAGAAAATTATTGGTATTTCCTCCTTCTTTTGGAATTTACTCGGACGGCCAACCGTGTTGACCTCCAAGTGCTCCTCCATTCTTAATTTCCTTAGGTGAGCCTTTCTAGCATTGCTGGACTCTCCTCCTCTAGCAAATCCTCCATGAATGACCTTTATCTCTCCAATAGGACCCGATCGGGGTGCAGCACCATCTCTTCCATCTTTGTTTGTATCATCCCTCCTGGATTGTTTCTGGTACTTCTTTGATACAAAACGCTGAAGTCTCCCTCTCTGGATCAACTCCTCGATTTGCTGCTTTAGATCTATGCAATCGTCTGTGTTGTGACCATGGTCTTTATGGAATCTGCAGTACTTATCTTTAGCTCTCTTGCTTGGATCGGACCTCAACTTTCCGGGCCACTTGAGGTCTGGATCGTCTTGGAGGTTGCTGAGGATTTGCTCTGTCGTAGCTATGAGCGGTGTGAACTGCTTATACCGGCCTTGAGGCAGTCCTCCTCCCCTTTATGGGGAAGTTCTCGTGTCTGCTTTCTTATTCTTTGGTTCTCCTCCTGCTTTACGGGTGGAGTCTCTTCTTTTCCTGTCAGATGGTGGAAAATCACCAACCTGCGCTGGCCCTGCCTAGGGGTCAAAGCCATCACGGGAGCGCCTTGCATAGATAGCTTCTTCGGCGTTCATGTGCTTCTGTGCCCTAAGCATGAGCTTCGCCAGGGTCTTGGGTGGTTCTTGAGATAAAAGGTATAAGAACTGTCCTGGGTACAGTCCGGCTATATACGCAGTTATACTCACGCTGTCATCGGTTTCGTCTATCTGGACCACCTCCTTGTTGAACCTGGTGGAGAAGTCTCTTAATGATTCCCATCGTCCCTGTTTCACCGACAGAAGGTGTGTTGCTGGTTTGCCGTCGCGTTGGCCAGCAATAAAGTAGCTTACAAAGTTCGTGCTAAGCTCTTTGAAACTACGTATACTCCCAGGAGGGAGTTTATTAAACCGTGCTCGGGCATTTCCTATAAGAGTAACGGGAAAAGCTCGACACATGACTTTGTCAGGAACTGCTTGCAGGTGCATCAGGGACCTGTACGTTTCCAAATGATCCAACGGGTCCGTGGAGCCATTGAACGTTTCCAACTGGGGCATCTTGAACTTCCTTGGAAGAGGGCGCCCCATGACTTCGGAAGTGAAGGGTGAGTCCGTATTTTGCACCAGCTCTTCCACCGTAGCAGGAGTCTGCGCCTTAACTTGCTTCATTAGCCCTTCAATCTGATTCTGCAACTTGAGAATCACCCCTAGTTCATGGGACGACTTCTCTAGGGGGGGCTTGCTATTCCTCTTTCGGTTTTGGCTTTCATCCTCACTGGACTCGCTTTCTTCTCTATGATTCTCCTCTTCATGTTGACTGTGTTGTAGGTTCAGGATGCTTGGCTCGGAGATTTATAGAAGCAAAGCTGCGTTTTCCTGCATCGCGGTTTGTAACCCTTGGGTTACTGTTTTTATTTGCTCCTGCATTTGAGCGAATGCCTCTGGAGTCATCTGATCGCCTCCCGTCTTACTTGCCCCAGTGGCATTAGCCGCTTCTGCTGCTTCCGCTGCCTTGGCAGCCTTTTCAGCGACGGCAGCAGCCTTGGCCGCTCTTGCTGCCTTGGCTGTTTCGGCGGCCTTGGCGGCTTTAACCGCGGCGGCGGTCTTGGTGGCGTCGTCGACGCCCGTTTGCGGGGGGTCTGAAGGCATTGTTGTTCTACTAGATCGGGTATCCACCATACAAAACTATTCACCGTGAAAGAGAAAGTCGTTTCCCACAGACGGCGCCAGCTGATGAATCAGCTTTGTATCTGGCCCCGACCTGTTCCTGCAGAGACAACGTGAGAACTAAAGTCACCGGTGTGGTGGCGTGCCAACCACCCTCCGATGCCTAAGTCAGTAGAGAATTTGCTATATGGTGAGAGAATTGAGATTCACAAGTGTTAATTGAGCGTACCTTAGCTGGAGTTCTATCGTCACTTTTTTAGGCATTCGATTGGAGGTTGAGTCCTAGTAGGACTGTGTTCCTGGGATTTATCAGTTATCCAAGCGATGTCAGTGGAGTTCTGCCTTAGCTGGGACTCCATATTCATCTGATCTTGGCCTGGATTCATTATCCTTTGTTGGCCGTGTTTATCTTTGGGTTCGAGGTCTATCTTATCCATAACTTCTCCTTTATCCCATGGGACGGTAGTTCATCTTTATCCGGGATAAACATGTTACCTGAGTATTACTTATCCAGTCCTGGTTGGGTTTCCGGGTTGGACCTCAAACCTTGACCCAGCTCCGTCTCGTGGGCAGAGTTGAACATCTTTTCGTACTTACTGGTGACGCCCTCCAGGGAGTTTTAGGTGGAGTTGGCTATTCATTCCCCAGCTCCGCTCTTTTTGCCGAGCTGGCCATGTCAGATTTTCCCCACTTATCAGGGTTCTTTTTGGGCAAATTAATCGGCCTATCAAACTCGCATCCATCGAGACCAACTAATCAAGTGTGGCAGCCAAATGAAATAAAAGCAAATTGAGTGACGGTTCAATTCCCCGATCGATCGGAAGGTTATTATTATAAAAGGGGCGTTTTCTTTCAGCTAGGGTATTGAGAAAAAAAAAGCAGCAGCAGAAGATACGAGAGTTTTGGTTAAAGGAATCAGAGGAGATTCTTCCGTTCGACGATTTTGAGTGCTCATGCTATTTCCGACGTTATAGTCAACCTCCAATAGTTCTAAACTTTCTTTCAACAAACACAGAGTTGTTTCTTCGGTGGATTTCCGAAGTATTGTGGAAGGCTTGAGGAGTCAAGGCTGCGGCAATCAAATACGGGGTGTGGTGAACGAGGAGTCAGCAATCATCTTTGGTCAATTGTGAGGAGTCTCAATTGTAAAGTAAGGTCGATTGTAACCACACAAGTTAAATATAGTATTTGATTCCTTCCCATGGTTTTAATCCGTTTTTGGGGTTTTCCACATTGATGAATCAGCTTTGTCTTTGGCCCCGACCTGTTCCTGTAAAGACAACGTAAAAGCTTAAGTCACCGGTGTGGTGGCGTGCCAACCACCCTCCGATGCCTAAGTCAATAGAGAATATGATATTTTGTAAGAGAATCGAGACTTGTGAGCGTTAAATTGGACGTACCTTAGTTAGTGCTCTACCGTCACTTTTATAGGCATTTTGTAGGAGGTCGAGTCCTAATAGGACTGTGTTCCGGGGATTTATTGATTATCCTAACGGTGAGTGTGGAGTCCTGCCTTAGCTGGGACTCCATTTCCCTCTGATCTTGGCCTAGATTCATTATCCTTTACTGGCCGGGTTTATCTCTGGAGTTTGATGTCTATCTTATCCGTATCTTCTCCATTATCCCATGAGATTACCGTTCTTGATGGAGTGACATGTTTATCTGGGATAAACATGTTGCTGGAGTTTCGTTCGCCCAGCCTTAGCTGGGTTTCTGAGCTGGTCCCCAAACCTGTACCCAGCTCCGTCTCGTGGGGCGGGCCGGATATACTTGCTGGTGACGTCTCCCACGGGGTTTCTGGTGGGGCTGGGTTTTCACTCCCCAGCTCCGCGTATTCTACCGAGCTGGCCGCATCATGTCTTTCCTACTTATCAGGTACTCCCCTGTTTCCAAGCTACAGCTCTGGTTTGGAGGTTAGGAACATATACTAATGCTGCATGGCGGTTACCGCTTTTTACTTTTGTAGGCAGTTTTAAATGCATGGGTCGCTTTGTGGGCCAAGTGTCTAAATCTCGACTCCCCTGGCGCCAGAAGGTGGACGACGAGGATTAAGGAGCTTTTCTCGGGATTAATGCTGATCGCTTAGGCTTCTTATTGCTTTTGATCCTCTCTTCTTTAGAGAAGCATCAGAGTTCACCCAGACGATCTTTGCTGTGAGATTTTTCCGTGGTTCCTCCTCCGCCATTTGTGTTTAGTGCCCATTCCCTATAGGTACGTCTCGCTCTTCTTACTGTTGTTCTTCTCTTACACTGGATTCTCCATCCGGCGTGGAAATCTCAGACCCAACGTGGGTCGCTCCCGGGGAGTTTATTTGCGCTAGGTTAATCGGCTTTTCCTGTATCAACTTACATTCCCCTGTTATTGAGGGTTTCGCACCTTACTCCCTTGTTCTTCAAAACAGGGTTTACCGAGAGCTCTTTTACCTTTCAGTGCGTCTTTACCCCAAATTTCTGGTAGGATCCCTAATGTCCGAGGGTTTCATAAACTTTTCTTCGATTCTTCAAGGCGAGGAGTCGATGGCGGAAGAGAAGAGTTCTCTACGTCGGAGTAGTATTATTAGGGTCTCGCTTGACAAGGGTCAGTCGAGCAACGTTAAACCCGCATCGCCGCCTGCACCTTTATTGAGGGATCCGCACCGGGTCCCTACTTTCTCGGCCTCTACCATACCCTCCACAATCATGAATGAAGAACTGGCCGTTCTTAGGGTTAGGTATTCTATTCCTCCATCCGTTTCTCTTCAGAAACCCTCTGGGACCGAACGAGCGTGCTCCTTCCTTGAGAATGAGGCTTGCCTCTATGTTGGAGCTTTGGAGGGAGGCTTGAGGCTTCCTTTTCCAACCGTGGTGAGGGATATTTTGAGCTTTCTTGGCCTGGCCCCTGGCCAAATCGTCCCCAATTCCTGGCGTCTCCTAATCGGTTGTGCGGCACTGTGGGGGGCGATGTCGGATGGCCAGATTACATTGACAAAGGGGCCCTTTCTCAACCAGTTTTCTGTTAAGGAGGCTCCTGGTGGAGTTGGGTGGTATTATTTTGCGAAGAGAGCAGGTGAGGGGGAGTTAGTTACGGAGCTCCCTTCAGCGAGTAAGAACTGGAAAGACAAGTTCTTTTTCGTTGGAGGTGACGGTTGGGAACTTCCGAATTGGGAGGTTGGATCGTATGTCCCTCGGATCCCCAGTAGGTGGGGGGTTCCCATCTCCAATTGTAAGCTGCTTGCTTTTCTTTAATCCTGTTACTTTTATGAACTTTATTCATATTGTAATGAATTCTTGCTTTCCTTTGTAGCCAGAGGAACATTCCCGTTGACCCCAGCCTTGGAAGAGGAGCTGCAGCAAGCCAGGAACTACTCAGTCCATTCTTGGGATCTACTTGTGACCCCTGAGTCGTTGGCTGCTTACCTTCTGGGCCCAGAGACTACACGTGAGGCCTTAGCACTTTTGAGAGGTAGTTTCTCCTTCTTGCTTGGTTTCGTATTTTTAGCTGACTTTTTATTGCTTCTCCCTTTCTTTTCCAGAAGAACAAGGTGGAGAAGAAGCCATGGCACCAAAAATGGACAAAGCCATGCTGGCTCAATTGAAGGCTGAGAGGGCTAAGCAAACTCCAGGGGTCGTGGCTACAAAAAGAAAGAGCTCCCGCCTGCAGAAGGAGTTATGTGTGGACAGCTTTCTGGATGCTGATCTTTCCGCCATTCCTTCTATTGACTTAGTGGTTGAGCCGTCTGCTGAGGGGGAACCAGAGAAATCTAAGAGGAAAGGGAAGAGTAGTGCTGTAGTGGGCACTCCACCAGCCAAAAAGGTAAAAGCTGCTGTTGGCCCTTCTACACTGGGCAACTTCCAGTATGCTTTAGAGCGTGCTTCCAGGTTGTTGAGCGCAGCTGATGAGGATTCAATGGCGGAGATGTCTCTCCAGTCAGTGGGGGAGCATATGCTGGTCAAGCAGGCCATGGTATTTCCCTTTTTTCCGTTTTTTGTCAACTTGAATACTTGTTATTTCCTTACTGACCCTCTTCTTCCTCTACCACAGGCTATGGCTCGTGGCCGTTACCTTGCTTCCTAAAGCCATAGCTTGGGGAAGCAGGTGGTCACCCTTACTGAAGCCAACCTCCAACTCACAAAGCAAGGCGCTTCTATGGCTGCGGAGCTGCGGAAGGTGACGAATGAGAGAGACGCGACTCTTAAGTCGAAAAGGGGCTTGGAGGAAGAAAGGGACACAGCCGTGGCTACTGCTCAGAGTTTGGAGCAGAAGATTTCTGAAATAAGCAAGGAGTTGGAGAAGCAAAAGGTTATGGGCATGGGGATGCTAGAAAAGGTGAAGAATGCTCGTAAGGAAGCCATCGAACTCTTCCTTCAATCTCCAGAGTCCCGTCAAGACGTCACCCAGCAATACTTTGGTGGGTTTGAAGCTATGAGGAGTCAGGCGGCCGCTGCTTTTCCGAATTTGGATTTTTCCAAATTTGAGGTTGATGATGAAGAGGGGCCCTCATGCTTTGACGGGGGGCAGAAGGGAGAGGATGAAGCTGATGATGCCGTATCCAAGGATGCATCTGTCCCGAGCTCTTCCCTTACATCCCTCCTCCAGACTCTAGAAAAGGTTTCCCTTGACGCCTCAATCCTGGCTGCAATACCTCCTGGCCCATCATCTGGTGACGGACAGACAATTGATGACACCCTCCTGGGCCTTTGATTGGCTCATAAAAACATTTGATTTGCTGGGTCTTGTAATTAGCACTTTTCAATACTTTCGTACTTTTGTGCTGGCTTAGGAGTGGCCTGTTAGTTTGGCCTTAACTCCTGTTTGGATGATTTTTGAAGCTTTGCTTTATCGACGGACAGGGATGATCTCTTTGAGGTCACGTTTCTTGGGAGCCCTGTAGGGGCTTTTAGCTTAATGGCAGGTGCTGAATTTTAGCCAAAAACGTGTTTTGAGCCAAATTTTATTGCGATTTTGATGCATATGCATGTTGATTTCTACTTTTATCATAGTTTGGCCAAATACTTGTATTTGGCCTATTCTGAATTTTCCATTACATAGCTGTGCTACGTTTGTTTGAAAATTTGTTCGCTTGACCAATTTAACCATGAGGTCAAAAATTTTCCTTAGCCTCTTCTTATGCATAGCTAAACCTGGAATATGTTTCTCAAGCTTACTATGCCTGTTACTCCCCTAAGTGTATTAAGGGCTTGCGTCTAAGCCATTGAGACACTTATTGATACGTCCCGTGGGGTATTAAGTGGGTGAGCAGTGATTCCGTAGATAAAGTAGTCGTGCTACACATATTGAGCTTGGCAATTTGTCCAGAGCTCTATGGTTTGCGGAGGCGTGCTACGTCTTTTGAGCTTGGGGATTTCTCTTGAGCTGTTTAATATGCATAGCCTTGCTACGTCTATTGAGGAGGTGACATTCCCACTCCCCCAAGTGTATAATTGATTTGATTTCCAAAGAATTAATACACTTACTTAAATTTCCGTAGGGTATTCTTTAGGTCTACCAAATAGCACTGTAAAGTAATACAGCTTAGCAAGACATGTGAGGTTTGCTTTGGGATGAGGACCGTGTATTTCCAAAAGGCGTTCGTTTCAACTGCTCGAGGTGACTGGGATTGTAACTACCCATTACTCTAAGCGGTTGAGGTGGCCATTTTAAGTGCGGTTTTTAATGGCGATTATGCTGATTGGGCTTAGCAAGCGATTAATGAACCGTCCCATTATGCTATAAATACCAACAGTTCGTGTTTAACCACTCCCCATTCCGCACTTCTACTTTACAATGGCAAACAACGAAGAAATCTACAAGTTATGTCAAGAATTGCAAGGTTTGAAGGTCGCCGTGGCTGGCCTTACGGCCAAAATGGAGGCCATGACGGAGTCACTCTCCGTCATGGAGAAGACGGTTCGCATGGTGCTGATAGCCAACTGGGAACAGTTGGCAGCTTTTCAAGGGCAGCCACCGCCACCAGTTCCTTCCCCTCCGAGGGAGGGCGGTAGTGATTAGGTTGCGACTTCGTGGGTTTTGTCCACGAAGTCTTTTGTGTAATGGGTATCCACATCTCTTTAGAGGTGTGGATTTAATAAATAAAATTTAAGAATTTTATTTTTTTCGTTGTATTTTTTCCTTATCGTGCATACAGGAAACGTAAACCATATCATGCTTCAACAGGAAATGAACTCAAACAACTGTCCCTCGTAGGGGGTTTATTGGCCTCTTGGGCTAGATAAAAGAAGACATAGCCTTAAAACAACTCAAGCACTAGAGCTTTATTTAAACGAAGAGTTCTCTAAAAACAGCTTCGATTTCCTAAAAACAGAAACAAACGAAAATTGACAAGCACCTACTTGTAAAATTTCTTGAGGTGCTCTGCATTCCACGAATTTGGTAACTCCTTTCCCCTTAGGGTCGCAAGTTTGTATGCTCCAACTTTGATATGATGCAGGACCTGGTAAGGTCCTTCCCAATTCGGGCCAAGTTTGCCCACCTTTTTCCCCGTGGGGTCAACTTTCCTTAGAACTAAGTCACCAGCCTGAAAATCCCTAGGCTTAACTTGCGCCTCATGATACTTGATCATTCTGTTGGTAGACTGCTACTTTGGCCATGGCTGTATCCCTTCTTTCTTCCAAGAGATCCAGTTCGGACCTGAGATCCTCCAGGTTTTCCTGCTGGTCCATGCTGGCCGTTCTATAGTTGAGGAGTTCAACCTCAATTGGAACTACAGCCTCAGCCCCAAATGCAAGAGAATATGGAGTTTCTCCTGTTGCAGTTCGGGGCGTTGTACGGTATGCCCATAGCACATTGTAGAGCTCGTCCGGCCATGCACCTTTGGCTTCTCGCAGTCTCTTCTTAATTCCTTTCTTGATGGTTCGGTTTGTTACTTCCACTTGGCCGTTGGCTTTTGGATGAGCTTTGGATGCGAAGTGCACGTGTATTCCCTTGGAAACACAGTAGTCTTTGAACTGGGCATTATCAAATTGCTTTCCCCTGTCTGTAACTATTACTCATGGCAAACCAAAACGGCTAAAAATGAATTTCCACAGAAAATCAATTGTTACCTCTGCTGTAATTGTGGCCAGTGCCTTGGCTTCGACCCATTTTGTAAAGTAGTCTACAGCTATGATGGCATGCTGGACCTGTCCTGCTGCCATGGGAAGTGGGCCAATTAGATCTACTCCCCATTGGGCGAATGGCCATGGTCCTTTCATTGGGGTTAAAACCGTAGGTGGCTCATGAATGATGTTTGCGAAGAGTTGACACTTCTCACACTTCTGAACCATCAGGTTGCAATCTTTCTGCATGGTTGGCCAATAATATCCCAGCCTGAGAAGCTTATAAGCTAGCATCCGGCCTCGTGTGGATTCTGCTACTGTTAGGCATCTCAGGTATGGCAGCGAGAAGCTTCTCCTGTACAACACATCTCCCATCATCAGGTATTTCGCAGCTCTAATCCTGAGCTGCCTAGCTTTGACCTTGTCATTTGGTAACGTTCCATTCGTTATATAATCAACTATAGGAGCTGTCCATGAGTAGCTGTAGTCAATGGCTCGTACTTGTGGACCTGGGGCGAAGACACTGGGGAGTTCTAAATATCGGACTGGGGCATTCCGTGGAATAGTCTCTTCCCTGGCCGTGGCCAGCTTTGACAGGTAATCTGCTTCAACGTTATCTTCCCTGGGGATTCTGATGATGTTAAAACTTTGGAATGTTGCTACCAGGGACTTTACTTTGTCCAGATACTTCTGCATTACTTCTTCTTTCACAGTGTATTCCTCCAGGACTTTTCCCACGACTAACTGCGAATCACTCTTGGCTAGCACATGGCTAGCACCCACGGCCTTGGCCAGCTCCAGTCCCACGACGAGGGCTTCATATTCTGCCTCGTTATTGGTTGCCTTAAACTCAAACCTAAGGGCATAGCTCAGGCGTTGCCCTTTTGGGGATGTAAAGATCAGACCAGCTCCGCTTGCCTCCTTGGTCGTTGACCCGTCAACCTGGAGAATCCATGGCTTGGGATCCTCTTTGGGATATTCCTCTGGTTCCGGATACGTATACTCTGCTAAAAAGTCTGCCAGCACTTGTGCCTTGATGGCAGTCCGAGGCTTGTATTCTATGTCAAACTCGCCAAGCTCTATTGACCATTGGATTAACCGGACTGATGTCTTTGGGCAATGGAGAACCCTTCGAAGTGGCTGGTCTGTGAGTACTTTGATGGGGTGAGCTTGGAAGTAGGGCCGTAGCCTTCTGGCTGCTATCACCATTGCAAAAGCTATCTTCTCAGCTCTGGGATACTGCAGCTCAGCTCCTCTTAGCGCCCTGCTGGTGTAATACACCAGGAGCTGCGTCCCCTGTTCCTCCCGTATCAGGACCGCACTGACGGCGTGGGGAGAGACAGCAAGGTATAGGAAGAGATCCTCTCCATCTTGCGTCCTGCTTAGCAGCGAGGGCGAGGCAAGGTACTCCTTCAATTGATTGAAAGCTGCTTCTTCGACTGCAGTCCACTTAAAGGCTTTTTTCAAAACCTTGAAGAACATTTGGCACTTATCTGTAGCTCGTGAGAGGAACCTGCTCAAGGCTGCTACGCGTCTAGTTAGCTTCTGGACCTCTTTAATGTTCTGGGGCGAGCGCATGGTGAGGATGGCCTGGATCTTCTCAGGGTTGGCCTCGATACCCCTTTAAGACACCATGAAGCCCAAGAATTTTCCTGAGGATATTCCGAATGCGCACTTCGTTGAGTTGAGCTTCATTTGGTATTTTCTGAGGACTTGGAAGGTTTCCTCCAGATCCGCCACATGGTGTAGTGCCTTGGCACTTTTGACCAGCATGTCGTCTACATACACCTCTACATTGTGCCCAATTTGGTGCTTAAACATTTTGTTGACCAGCCTTTGATATGTCGCGCCGGCGTTCTTAAGACCGAAGGGCATCACTTTATAACAGTAGAGCCCCCTGTCGGTGATGAACGACGTCTTTTCTTGATCTTGCTTGAGCATTTGGATCTGATTGTACCCTGAAAATGCGTCCATGAAGCTTAGGAGTTCATGCCCCGCTGTAGAGTCTACCAGGGAGTCAATCCTTGGCAGCGGAAAACTGTCCTTTGGACACGCTTTATTGAGATCGGTAAAGTCAACGCACATTCTCCATTTGCCATTGGCTTTCTTTACCATGACCACATTTGCCAGCCAGTCGGGGTAGAGAACCTCTCGGATGGATCCTGCTTGGACGAGCTTGTCTACTTCCTTAGCTGCAGCTTCGTTCCGCTCCGGAGCAAAGACTCTTTTCTTCTGCTTAACAGAACGAACCGTGGGATCCACATTTAACTTATGGGCAATGACCCTTGGGTTAATTCCCGGGATGTCCTCGTGGGACCATGCAAACACATCCCTATTTTTCCTTAGAAATTGCAACAGCTCCGTCCTTGCTACTAAGCTCAGTCCTGCTCCGATTCTCATTGTCCTGCCAGGTTGGCCAGGCTCCAGGAGCTCTTCTATGAGCTCTTCCACAGGTTCTCCTTGTTGAAGCTTTTCTTCATCTCGAGTGTCGAGGCTTTCTATAGTCATGGTAATGTTAGCACCTCTGAGTGAGGTGACGTAACACTCCCGTGCTGCCTTCTGATCTCCTTTTACACATGCTATCCCTGCTGGCGTTGGGAACTTTATCATCAAGTGACATGTGGAGATTATTGCCCCGATTTTATTCAGGGTTGTTCTCCCCAATATTGCATTGTATGCGGAAGGATAGCTCACCACTATGAAGTCTATCATTCTTGTTATCTGGCTTCCTTCCTCTCCCATGGTGACAGGTAGGGCTATTTGGCCGACAGGGTAGACAGGCGTACCTGCGAATCCCACCAGGGGTGAAGTCATAGGCCTTAGTCTTTCTCTTCCGACCTTGAGTTGATCATAAGCATGGAGATACAAGATGTCGGCAGAGCTCCCGCTGTCTATCAGCACCCTTCAGGTGAGGTAGTTGGCCACGACAACGGTGATAACTAAGGGGTCATCGTGAGGAACCTGAACCCCCTTAGCATCTTCTTCTGAGAAAATTATGGGTATTTCCTCCGTCTTTTGGTACTTATTTGGACGGCCAACCGTGTTAACTTCCAAGTATTCCTCTGTCCTTAATTCCTCAGATGAGCCTTCCTGGCATTGCTGGATTCTCCTCTTCCAGCGAACCCTCCATGGATAACCTTGATCTCTCCTATGGGAGTCGATCGAGGTGCAGCATTATCTCTTCAGTCTTTGTTTGTATCATCCCGCCTGGGTTGTTTCTGGTATTTCTTTGATACAAAACGCTGAAGTCTCCCCCTCTGGATCAACTCCTCGATTTGCTGCTTTAGATCTATGCAATCATCCGTGTTGTGACCGTGGTCCTTATGGAATCTGCAGTATTTATCCTTAGCTCTTTTGCTTGAATCGGACCTCAACTTTCCGGGCCACTTGAGGTCTGGATCGTCTTGGAGGTTGCTGAGGATTTGCTCTGCCGTAGCGATGAGCGGAGTGAACTGCTTGTACCGGGGAAGTTCTTGAATCTACCTTCTTATTCTTCGGTTCTCCTCCCGTTCTGCGGGTGGAGTCTTTCCTCTTTCTATCAGGTGGTGGGAATTCTCCAACCTGTGATGGCCCTACTTGGGGATCGAAGCCATCACGGGTACGCCTTGCGCAAACAGCTTCCTCGGCGTTCATGTGCTTCTGTGCTCTAAGCATGAGCTCCGCCAGGGTCTTGGGGGGTTCCTGAGATAAAAGGTATAGGAACTGTCCTGGATACAGCCCGGCTATGTACGCAGTTATGCTCACGCTGTCATCAGCTTCGTCTATCTGGACCACCTCCTTGCTAAACCTGGTGGTGAAGTCTTTCAATGATTCCCATTGTCCCTGTTTCACTGTCAGAAGATGTGTTGCTGGTTTGCCGTAGCGTTGGCTGGCAATGAAGTAGCTTACAAAGCTTATGCTAAGCTCCTTGAAGCTGCGTATACTCCCAGGGGGGAGCTTATTAAACCATGCTCGGGCACTTCCTTTGAAGGTAACTGGAAAAACTCGACACATGACTTCGTCAGGAACCGCTTGCAGGTGCATCAGGGACTTGTACGTTTCCAAGTGATCTAACGGGTCCGTGGAGCCATTGAATGTTTCCAACTGTGGCATCTTGAATTTCCTTGGAAGGGGGCGCCCCATGTCCTCGGACGTGAAAGGTGAATCGGTGTTCTGCACCAGCTCTTCCACAGTAGCCGGAGTCTGTGCCTTAACTTGCTTCATTAGCCCTTCGATCTGATGTTGCATCTTGAGAATCACCCCTAACTCTCGGGACGATTTTTCCAGGGGGGGCTTGCTATTCCTCTTTCGGTTTTGGCTTTTCTCCTCACTGGACTCGCTTTCTTCCCTGTGATTCTCTTGCTCGTGTTGACTGTGTTGTAAGTTCAGGATGCTTGGTTCGGAGATCTGCAGGCGCAAAGCTGCGTTCTCCTGCATCGCGTTCTGTAACCCTTGGGTTAGTGTTTTGATTTGCTCCTGCATTTGAGCGAATGCTTCTGGAGTAATCTGGTCGCCTCCCGTCTTACTTGCCCCGGCGGCGTTGGCCGCTTCTGCTGCTTTGGCTGCTTTCTCTGCGACGGCAGCGGCCTTGGCGGCTTTAACCGCGGCGGCGGTCTTGGTGGCGTCGTCGACGCCCGTTTGCGGGGGGTCTGAAGCCATCGTTGTTCTGCTAGATCGAGTATCCACCATGCAAAACTATTCACCGTGAAGGAAAAAATCGCTCCCCACAGACGGCGCCAGCTGATGAATTAGCTTTGTCTTTGGCCCCGACCTGTTCCTGCAAAGACAACGTAAAAGCTTAAGTCACCGGTGTGGTGGCGTGTCAACCACCCTCCGATGCCTAAGTCAGTAGAGAATATGATATTTTGTAAGAGAATCGAGACTTGTGAGCGTTAAATTGGACGTACCTTAGTTAGTGCTCTACCGTCACTTTTATCGGCATTTTGTAGGAGGTCGAGTCCTAATAGGACTGTGTTCCGGGGATTTATTGATTATCCTAACGGTGAGTGTGGAGTCCTGCCTTAGCTGGGACTCCATTTCCCCCTGATCTTGGCCTAGATTCATTATCCTTAACTGGCCGGGTTTATCTCTGGAGTTTGATGTCTATCTTATCCGTGTCTTCTCCATTATCCCATGAGATTACCGTTCTTGATGGAGTGACATGTTTATCTGGGATAAACATGTTGCTGGAGTTTTGTTCGCCCAGCCTTAGCTGGGTTTCTGAGCTGATCCCCAAACCTGTACCCAGCTCCGTCTCGTGGGGCGGGTCGAATATACTTGCTGGTGACGTCTCCCACGGGGTTTCTGGTGGGGCTGGGTTTTCACTCCCCTGCTCCGCGTATTCTACCGAGCTGGCCGCATCATGTCTTTCCTACTTATAACACATATATCCGTTTGTTCCTCGTATTGTGTTCTTTTCATATTTGTGGCTATTTTTGGATTGGAGTATCTCATAGGAATTTCATAATCAAAGACAAACAACGAAAATGTGAACAAAAAATATTACGTACATGATAAGTAGGAAAGACCTGAAGAGTCCAGCCTGGAGAAAGAAGCGGAGCAGGGGAGTAATACTGTCAGCTTCGCTTGCCACCATCAGGAAGTACATCAAGTAAGCCAGCTCGGTCCGCAAGGCGGAGCTGAGCTGAAATCAAAGGTCCAGCTCCGTCGTACAGGACTGGAACATGATCCAAGGATCAGCTCAGAAGCCCAGCCAGGGCTGGGCAAGTAACGCACATGCAGTGTACTTATCCATATGGAAGATATCCCATGTGGGATAAAGGAGGAAATACAGATAAGATATATATGATGATCCCAAGGATAATCACGGCCAACACAGGATAATGATTCCCGGCCAAAGTTTAAGTGAGTATGGAGTCCTAGCTAAGGCCGGACTCCACGATCACCATTCGGATAACCAATGGATCTCCGGACCACAGTCCAACTAGGACTCAACCTCCCACAAAATGCCTATAAAAGTGACGGTAGAGTTTCAGCTAAGGTACGTCCAATTAACGCTCATAAATCTCAATTCTCTCACCAAATATCATATT
Source organism: Rhododendron molle (assembly GCA_025413875.1). NCBI lineage: Eukaryota > Viridiplantae > Streptophyta > Magnoliopsida > Ericales > Ericaceae > Rhododendron > Rhododendron molle. The sequence continues at coordinate 20,759,194 of CM046390.1, forward strand.
CTCTACTGACTTAGGCATCGGAGGGTGGTTGGCACGCCACCACACCGGTGACTTTAGCTTTCACGTTGTCTTTGCAGGAACAGGTCGGGGCCAAATACAAAGCTGATTCATCAGCTGGCGTCGTTTGTGGGAATCGACTTCTTCCTTCACGGTGAATAGTTTTGCATGGTGGATACCCGATCTAGCAGAACAACGATGGCTTGGACCCCATGAAATGGGCGCGCGCCACCAAGACCGCCATGATTAAAGCCGCCATGGCCGAAGCGGCCAAGGTCGCGAGAGCGACCAAAGCGCCTGCTGTCGCGAAGGTCGCCAAGGCGTGAGCGACCAAAGCAGCAGAAGCGACCAACGCCGCCGGGGCAAGTAAGACGGGAGGCGACCAGATTACTTCAGAAGCATTCGCTCAAATGCAGGAGCAAATTAAAACACTAACCCAAGGGTTACAGAACGCGATGCAGGAGAACGCAGCTTTGCGTCTACAGATCTCCGAACCAAGCATCCTGAACTTACAACACAGTCAACATGAGGAAGAGAATCACAGAGAAGAAAGCGAGTCCAGTGAGGAGGAAAGCCAAAACCGAAAGAGGAATAGCAAGCCCCCCAGGAGAAATCGTCCCGTGAACTGGGGGTGATTCTCAAGATGCAGAATCAGATTGAAGGGCTAATGAAGCAAGTCAAGTATTAGACTCCAGCTACGGTGGAAGAACTGGTGCAAAATACTGATACACCTTTCACGTCCGAGGTCATGGGGCGCCCCCTTCCAAGGAAGTTCAAGATGCCTCAGTTGGAAACATTCAATGGCTCCACGGACCGTTAGATCACTTGGAAACGTACAAGTCCCTGATGCACCTGCAAGCAGTCCCTGACGAAGTCATGTGTCGAGCTTTTCCAGTTACCCTCAAAGGAAGTGCCCGAGCATGGTTTAATAAGCTCCCTCCTGGGAGTATACGTAATTTCAAGGAGCTTAGCACAAGCTTTGTAAGCTACTTCATTGCCGGCCAACGCTATGGCAAACCAGCAACACATCTTCTGACGGTGAAACAAGGACGATGGGAATCATTGAGAGACTTCACCACCAGGTTTAACAAGGAGGTGGTCCAGATAGACGAAGCTGATGACAGCGTGAGTATAACTGCGTACATAACCGGGCTGTACCCAGGACAGTTCCTATACCTTTTATCTCAAGAACCACCCAAGACCCTGGCGGAGCTCATGCTTAGAGCACAGAAGCACATGAACGCCGAGGAAGCTGTTTACGCAAGGCGTACCCGTGATGGCTTCGATCCCCAAGCAGGGCCATCACAGGTTGGAGAATTCCCACCACCTGATAGAAAGAGAAAAGACTCCACCCGCAGAATGGGAGGAGAACCAAAGAATAAGAAGGTAGATTCAAGAACTTCCCCTAAAAGGGGAGGAGGACCGCCCCAAGGCCGGTACAAATAGTTCACTCCGCTCATCGCTACGGCAGAGCAAATCCTCAGCAACCTCCAAGACGATCCAGACCTCAAGTGGCCTGGAAAGTTGAGGTCCGATCCAAGCAAAAGAGCTAAGGATAAATACTGCAGATTCCATAAGGACCACGGTCACAACACGGATGATTGCATAGATTTGAAGCAGCAAATCGAGGAGTTGATTCAGAGAGGGAGACTTCAGCGTTTTGTATGAAAGAAGTACCAGAAACAACCCATGCGGGATGGTACAAACAAAGACGGAAGAGATAATACTGCACCTCGATCGGCTCCCATAGGAGAGATCAAGGTCATCCATGGAGGGTTCGCTGGAGGAGGAGAATCCAGCAATGTCAGGAAGGCTCACCTGAGGAAATTAAGGACAGAGGAATACTTAGAGGTTAACACGGTTGGCCGTCCAAACAAGTTCCAAAAGATGGAGGAAATACCCATAATTTTCTCAGAAGAAGATGCCAAGGGGGTTCGGGTTCCTCACGATGACCCCTTGGTTATCACCGTTGTCGTGGCCAACTACCTCACTCGAAGGGTGCTGATAGATAGCGGAAGCTCTGCCGACATCATGTATCTCCATGCTTATGATCAACTCAAGGTTGGAAGCGAAAGGCTAAGGCCTATGACCTCACCCGTTTACCCTGTTGGCCAAATAGCCCTACCTGTCACCATGGGAGAGGAAGGAAGCCAGATTACACGAATGATAGACTTCATAGTGGTGAGCTGCCCTTCCGCATACAATGCAATATTGGGGAGAACAACCCTGAATAAAATCGGGGCAATAATCTCCACATATCACTTGATGATAAAGTTCCCAACGCCAGCACGGATAGCATGTGTAAAAGGAGATTAGAAGGCAGCACAGGAGTGTTATGTCACCTCACTCAGAGGTGCTAACGTTACCATGACTATAGAAAGCCTCGACACTCGAGATGAAGAAAAGTTTCAACAAGGAGAACCTGTGGAAGAGCTCATAGAAGAGCTCCTGGAGCCTGGCCAACCTGGCAAGACAGTGAGAATCGGAGCAGGACTGAGCTCAGTAGCAAGGACGGAGCTGTTGCAATTTCTAAGGAAGAACAGGGATGTGTTTGCATGGTCCCACGAGGACATCCCGGGAATCGACCCAAGGGTCATAACCCATAAGTTAAATGTGGATCCCACGGTTCGTCCAGTTAAGCAGAAGAAAAGAGTCTTTGCTCCGGAGCGGAACGAAGCTGCAGCTAAGGATGTAGACAAGCTCGTCCAAGCAGGGTCCATCCGAGAGGTTCTCTACCCCGACTGGCTGGCGAATGTGGTTATGGTAAAGAAAGCCAATGGCAAATGGAGAATGTGCGTTGACTTTACCGATCTCAATAAAGCATGTCCAAAGGATAGTTTTCCGCTGCCAAGGATTGATTCCCTGGTAGACTCTACAGCAGGGCATGAACTACTAAGCTTCATGGATGCATTTTCGGGGTACAATCAGATCCAAATGCTTAAGCAAGATCAAGAAAAGACGTCGTTCATCACCGACAGGGGGCTCTACTGTTATAAAGTGATGCCCTTCGGTCTTAAGAACGCCGGCGCGACATATCAAAGGCTGGTCAACAAAATGTTTAAGCACCAAATTGGGCGCAATGTAGAGGTGTATGTAGATGACATGTTGGTCAAAAGTGCCAAGGCACTACACCATGTGGCGGATCTGGAGGAAACCTTCCAAGGCCTCAGGAAATACCAAATGAAGCTCAACTCAACAAAATGCGCATTCGGGATATCCTTAGAAAAATTCTTGGGCTTCATGGTGTCTCAAAGAGGTATCAAGGCCAACCCTGAGAAGATCCAGGCCATCCTCACCATGCGCTCGCCCCAGAACATTAAGGAGGTCCAGAAGCTAACAGGACGCGTAGCAGCCCTGAGCAGGTTCATCTCACGAGCTACAGATAAGTGCCAAATGTTCTTCAAGGTTTCGAAAAAAGCCTTTGAATGGACTGCAGCCGAAGAAGCAGTTTTCAATCAATTGAAGGAGTACCTTGCCTCACCCCCGCTGCTAAGCAGAACGCAAGATGGAGAGGATCTCTTCCTATACCTTGCTGTTTCTCCCCACGCCGTCAGTGCGGTCCTGATAAGGGAGGAACAGGGGACGCAGCTCCTAGTGTATTACACCAGCAGGGCGTTAAGAGGAGCTGAGCTGCAGTATCCCAGAGCTGCGAAGATAGCTTTTGCAATGGTGATAGCAGCCAGAAGGCTACGGCCCTACTTCCAAGCTCACCCCATCAAAGTGCTCACGGACCAGCCACTTCGAAGGGTTCTCCATTGCCCAGAGACATCAGGCCGGTTAATCCAATGGTCAATAGAGCTTGGCGAGTTCGACATAGAGTACAAGCCTCGGACTGCCATCAAGGCACAAGTGCTGGCAGACTTTCTAGCAGAGTATACGTATCCGGAACCAGAGGAGCATCCCAAAGAGGATCCCAAGCCATGGATCCTCCAGGTTAACGGATCAACGACCAGGGAGGCAAGCGGAGCTGGTCTGATCTTAACATCCCCAAAAGGGCAACGCCTGAGCTATGCCCTTAGGTTTGAGTTTAAGGCAACCAATAACGAGGCGGAATATGAAGCCCTCATCGTGGGACTAGAATTGGCCAAGGCTGTGGGTGCTAGCCATGTGCTAGCCAAGAGTGATTCGCAGTTAGTTGTGGGACAAGTCCTGGGGGAATACACTGTGAAAAAGAAGTAATGCAGAAGTATCTGGACAAAGTAAAGTCCCTAGTTGCAACATTCCAAAGTTTTAACATTGTCAGAATCCCCAGGGAAGATAACGTTGAAGCAGATTACCTGTCAAAGCTGGCCACGGCCAGGGAAGAGACTATTCCACGGAATGCCCCAGTCCGATATTTAGAGCTCCCCAGTATCTTCGCCCCAGGTCCACAAGTACAAGCCATTGACTACAGCAACTCATGGACTGCTCCTATAGTTGATTATATAACGAATGGGACGTTACCAGATGACAAGGTCAAAGCTAGGCAGCTCAGGATTAGAGCTGCAAAATACCTGATGATGGGAGATGTGTTGTACAGGAGAAGCTTCTCGCTGCCATACCTAAGATGCCTAACAGTGGCAGAATCCACACGAGCTATGGAGGAAGTACACCAAGGCGTATGTGGGGACTACCAAGGAGGCTGGATGCTAGCTTATAAGCTTCTCAGGTTGGGATATTATTGGCCAACCATGCAAAAAGATTGCAACCTGATGGTTCAGAAGTGTGAGAAGTGTCAACTCTTCGCAAACATCATTCATGGGCCACCTACGGTTTTAACCCCAATGAAAGGGCCATGGCCATTCGCCCAATGGGGAGTAGATATAATTGGCCCACTTCCCATGGCAGCAGGACAGGTCTAGCATGCCATCATAGCTGTAGACTACTTTACAAAATGGGTCGAAGCCAAGGCATTGGCCACAATTACAGCAGAGGTAACAATTGATTTTCTGTGGAAATTCATTATTAGCCGTTTTGGTTTGCCACGAGTGATAGTTACAGACAGGGGAAAGCAATTTGACAATGCTCAGTTCAAAGACTACTGTGTTTCCAAGGGAATACATGTGCACTTTGCATCCAAAGCTCATCCGAAAGCCAATGGCCAAGTGGAAGTAACAAACCGAACCATCAAGAAAGGAATTAAGAAGAGGCTGCGAGAAGCCAAAGGTGCATGGCCAGACGAGCTCTACAATGTGCTATGGGCATACCGTACAATGCCCCGAACTGCAACAGGAGAAACTCCATATTCTCTTGCATTTGGGGCTGAGGCTGTAGTTCCAATTGAGGTTGAACTCTTCAACTACAGAACGGCCAGCATGGACCAGCAGGAAAACCTGGAAGATCTCAGGGCCGAGCTGGATCTCTTGGAAGAAAGAAGGGATACGACAACGGCCAAAGTAGCAGTCTACCAACAAAGAATGATCAAGTATCATGAGGCGCAAGTTAGGCCTAGGGATTTTCAGGCTGGTGACTTAGTTCTAAGGAAAGTTGACCCTACGGGGAAAAAGGTGGGCAAACTTGGCCCGAATTGGGAAGGACCTTACCAGGTCCTGCATCATATCAAAGCCGGGGCATACAAACTTGCGACCCCAAGGGGAAAGGAGTTACCAAATTCGTGGAATGCAGAGCACCTCAAGAAATATTACAAGTAGGTGCTTGTCAATTTTCGTTTATTTCTGTTTTAAGGAAATCGAAGCTGTTTTTTTAGAGAACTCTTCGTTTAAATAAAGCTCTAGTACTTGAGTTGTTTTAAGACTATGCGTTCTTTTATCTAGCCCTAGAGGCCAATAAACTCCCTACGAGGGACAGTTGTTTGAGTTTATTTCCTGTTGAAGCATGATATGGTTTATGTTTCCTGTATGCATGATAAGGAAAAGATACAACGATAAAAATAAAATTCTTAAATTCTATTTATTAAATCCACACCTCTAAAGAGATGTGGATACCCATTACATAAAAGACTTCGTGAACAAAACCCACGAAGTCGCAACCTAATCACTACTACCCTCCCTCGGAGGGGAAGGAACTGACGGCGGTGGCTGCCCTTGAAAAGCTGCCAACTGTTCCCAGTTGGCTATCAGCACCATGCGGACCGTCTTCTCCATGACGGAGACTGACTCCGTCATGGCCTCCATTTTGGCCGTAAGGCCAGCCACGGTGACCTTCAAACTCTGCAATTCTTGACATAACTTGTAGATTTCTTCGCTGTTTGCCATTGTGAAGTAGAAGTGTGGAATGGGGAGTGGTTAAACACGAACTGTTGGTATTTATAGCATAATGGGACGGTCCATTAACCGCTTGCTAAGCCAATCAGCATGATCACCATTAAAAACCGCACTTAAAATGGCCATCTCAACCGCTTAGAGTAATGGGTAGTTACAATCCCAGTCACCTCGAGCAGTTGAAACGAACGCCTTTTGGAAATGCATGGTCCTTATCCCAAAACAAACCTCACGCGTCTTGCTAAGCTGTATCACTTTACAGTGCTATTTAGTAGACCTAAAGAATACCCTACGAAAATTCAAGTAAGTGTATTAATTTTTTGGAAATCATACCAATTATATACTTGGGGGAGTGGAAATGTCACCTCCTCAATAGACGTAGCAAGGCTATGCACATTAAACAGCTCAGGAGAAATCCCCAAACTCAAAAGACGTAGCACGCCTTTGCAAACCATAGAGCTCTGGACAAATTGCCAAGCTCAATATGTGTAGCACGACTACTTTATCTACGGAATCACTACTCACCCACTTAATACCCCACGGGACGTATCAATAAGTGTCTCAATGGCTTGGACGCAAGCCCTTAATACACTTAGGGGAGTAACAGGCATAGTATAATAAGCTTGAGAAACATATTCCAGGTTTAGATATAGTATAACTATGCATAGGAAGAGGCTAAGGAAAATTTCCGACCTCATGGTTAAATTATTTAAGCGAACAAATTTTCAAACAAACGTAGCACAGCTATGCAATGGAAAATTCAGAATAGGCCAAATACAAGTATTTGGCTAAACTGTGATAAAGGCAGAAATCAGCATGCAGTTAAAATATGCAATAAAATTTGACTTAAAGCACGCTTTTGGCTAAAAACTGGTACCTGCCATATTACTAAAACCAACAGCCCCTACAGGGCTCCCAAAAATCTGATCTCAAAGAGATCACCCGTCTTCATCAACGAAACAAAGTTTCAAAACTATCCAAGCATGAGCTAAGGCCAAAAGTAACAGGCCACTCCTAAGCTAGCATAAAAGTACGAAAGTATTAAAAGTGTTAGTTACAGGCCTAGTAAATAAAATGTTTTTTTTTTACAAAGGCCAATCAGAGGCCTAGGAGAGTGTTATCAGTCGCCTGCCCATCACCAGATGATGGGCCAGGAGGTGTTGCAGCAAGGATTGGGATGTCGAGGGAAACCTTCTCTGGAGTCTGGAGGAGGGATGCAAGGGAAGAGCTCGGGACCGATGCATCCTTGGATACGGCGTCATCGGCTTCATCCTCTCCTTTCTGCCCCCCGTCAAAGCATGAGGGTCCTTCTTCATCATCAACCTCAAATTTGGAAAAATCCAAATTTGGAAAAGCAGCGGCCGCCTGACTCCTCATGGCTTCAAACCCATCAGAGTATTGCTGGGTGACGTCTTGACGGTATTCTGGAGACTGAAGGAAGAGTCCGATAGCTTCCTTACGAGCATTCTTCACCTTTTTTAGCATCCCCATGCCCATAACCTTTTGCTTCTCCAGCTCCTTGCTCATTTCAGAAATCTTCTGCTCCAAACTCTGAGCAGTAGCCACGGCTGTGTCCCTTTCTTCCTCCAAGCCCCTTTTCAACTTAAGAGTCGCGTCTCTCTCATTTGTCACCTTCCGCAGCTCCGCAGCCATAGAAGCACCTTGCTTTGTGAGTTGGAGGTTGGCTTCAGTAAGGGTGACCACCTGCTTCCCTAAGCTATGGCTTTGGGAAGCAAGGTAAAGGCCACGAGCCATAGCCTGTAGTAGAGGAAGAAAAGGGTCAGTAAGGAAATAACAAGTATTCAAGTTGACAAAAACGGGAAGAAGGGGATTACCATGGCCTGCTCGACCAGCATGTGCTCCCCCACTGACTGGAGAGACATCTCCGCCATTGAATCCTCATCAGCTGCGCTCAACAACCCGGAAGCACGCTCTAAAGCATACTGGAAGTTGCCCAATGTAGAAGGGCCAACAGAAATTTTCGCCTTTTTTGTTGGTGGGGTGCCCACCACAACACCACTCTTCCCTTTTCTCTTAGAATCCTCTTGTTCCCCCTCAACAGGTGGCTCAACCACTAAGTCCGTAGAAGGAATGATAGAAAGATCAGCTTCCAGAAAGCTATCCACACATAACTCCTTCTGCAGACGGGAACTCTTCCTTTTCGTAGCTACGGCCCCAGGTGTTTGCTTGGCCCTCTCAGCTTTTAGTTGGGCCAACAAGGCTTTGTCCATTTTAGGTGCCATGGCTTTGTCTTCGCTTTCCTTTTCTGAAAAGAAAAGAAAGAAGCAATAAAACGTCAGTTAAAAATATGGAACCAAGCAAGAAAGAGAAACTACCTCTTAAAAGTGCTAAGGCCTCACGGGTAGTTTCTGGGCCAAGGAGGTAAGTAGCCAACGACTCTGGAGTCACAAGTAGACCCCAAGTATGAACCGAGTAGCTCTTGCCTTGCTGCAGCTCCGCTTCCAGGGCAGGGCTCAATGGGAACGTTCCTCTGGCTACAAAGGTAAGGAGGAATTCATCAAGATATGAATAAAGTTCATAAAAGCAATAGGATCAAAGAAAAACAAAGCAGCTTACAATTGGAGATGGGGACCCCCCACCTACTGGGGATCCGAGGGACATACGATCCAACCTCCCAATTTGGAAGTTCCCAACCGTCACCTCCAACGAAAAAGAACTTGTCTTTCCAGTTCTTACTCGCTGAGGGGAGCTCCGTAACTAGCTCCCCCTCACCTGCTCTCTTCGCAAAATAATACCACCCAACTCCACCAGGAGCCTCCTTAACAGAAAACTGGTTGAGAAAGGGCCCCTTTGTCAATGAAATCTGGCCATCCGACATCGTCCCCCACAGTGCCGCACAACCGATTAGGAGACGCCAAGAATTGGGGACGATTTGGCTAGGGGCCAAGCCAAGAAAGCTCAAAATATCCCTCACCATGGTTGGAAAAGGAAGCCTCAAGCCTCCCTCCAAAGCCCCAACATAGAGGCAAGCCTCATTCTCAAAAAAGGAGCACGCTCGTTCGGTCCCAGAGGGTTTCCGAAGAGAAACGGATGATGGAATAGAATGCCTAACCCTAAGAACGGCCAGTTCTTCATTCGTGATTGTGGAGGGGATGGTGGAGGCCGAGAAAGTAGGGACCCGGTGCGGACCCCTCAATAAAGGTGCAGGCGGCGATGCGGGTTTAACGTTGCTCGACTGACCTTTGTCAGGCGAGACCCTAATAATACTACTCTGGTGTAGAGAACTCTTCTCTTCCGCCATCGACTCCTCGGCTTGAAGAATCGAAGAAAAGTTTATGAAACCCTCGGACATTAGGGATCCTACCAGAAATTTGGGGTAAAGACGCACTGAAAGCTAAAAGAGCTCTCGGTAAACCCTGTTTTGAAGAACAAGGGAGTAAGGTGCGAAACCCTCAATAACAGGGGAATGTAAGTTGATACAGGAAAAGCCGATTAACCTAGCACAAATAAACTCCCCGGAAGCGACCCACGTTGGGTCTGAGATTTCCACGCCGGATGGAGAATCCAGTGTAAGAGAAGAAGAATAACAGCAAGAAGAGCGAGACGTACCTATAGGGGATGGGCACTAAACACAATGGCGAAGGAGGAACCACGGAAAAATCTCACAGTAAAGATCGTCTGGGTGAACTCTGATGCTTCTCTAAAGAAGAGAGGATCAAAGCAATAAGAAGCTTAAATGATCAGTATTAATCCTGAGAAAGGCTCCTCGATCCTCGTCGTCCACCTTCTGGCGCTAGGGGAGTCGAGATTTAGACACCTGGCCCACAAAGCGACCCATGCATTTAAAACTGCCCACAAAAGTAAAAAGCGGTAACCGCCATGCAGCATTAGTATATGTTCCCAACCTCCAAACCAGAGCTGTAGCTTGGAAACAGGGGAGTACCTGATAAGTAGGAAAGACCTGAAGAGTCCAGCCTGGAGAAAGAAGCGGAGCAGGGGAGTAATACTGTCAGCTTCGCTTGCCACCATCAGGAAGTACATCAAGTAAGCCAGCTCGGTTCGCAAGGCGGAGCTGAGCTGAAATCAAAGGTCCAGCTCCGTCGTACAGGACTGGACCATGATCCAAGGATCAGCTCAGAAGCCCAGCCAGGGCTGGGCAAGTAACGCACATGCAGTGTACTTATCCATATGGAAGATATCCCATGTGGGATAAAGGAGGAAATACAGATAAGATATATATGATGATCCCAAGGATAATCACGGCCAACACAAGATAATGATTCCCGGCCAAAGTTAGGTGAGTATGGAGTCCTAGCTAAGGCCGGACTCCACGATCACCATTCGGATAACCAATGGATCTCCGGACCACAGTCCAACTAGGACTCAACCTCCCACAAAATGCCTATAAAAGTGACGGTAGAGTTTCAGCTAAGGTACGTCCAATTAACGCTCATAAATCTCAATTCTCTCACCAAATATCATATTCTCTACTGACTTAGGCATCGGAGGGTGGTTGGCATGCCACCACACCGGTGACTTTAGCTTTCACGTTGTCTTTGCAGGAACAGGTCGGGGCCGAATACAAAGCTGATTCATCAGTACACAAGCAAACTCCTTAATTTATAGGGTATATTATTAATATTTTTGAAAATAATTAAAATAGGGAATTCGAAGCTTGGGAATTCGAAATCATACGCCATTTAAATAAATAATAGTAATCAGAACTCATCTGCCATATCAGTTTGAAATTTAAGTTCTGTAGGGGTTCGATTTATTAGGATCAGGACCGTGGCTCTGGTTAGGCTCCTTCCTCCGTGGCTCCGCGCTTCCGCCGCTTAGACCTGCAGCAAGTCACTAGGGCTTGGATAACCCAATGACCCTCTGACGATCAAGTTAGATCTCAGGGAAGGAAGTGTAGTTCTAGGGTTAGGGTAGAATGGCATACCTCTCTCAGGTGTGTATCTCTTTGTATTTATTGACCTAGGTTTACTTGGCCTCTAAACTAGCGCGTGGAGGGTACGCTCGGGTAACTGCCTCGGGTGACGTCATACTTGACGAAGGGAGCGAAACGATTACGGAGCACATGGGCATGAACAATCCCAATGATTATACCTGCTGCATGATCCTCACGGGACCCTTTTGGCATAACCGTTTCGCTTAGGTGTCCCTGGGAAGGTCCGAAGCAGATACAGGGCTGTTGATAATACCGCGGCATCCAGTGGCCTAATCCTGAGCATAGAACCGAGCAGAACACCGAAGGGAAGGCTCTTACCTGGCTGCCAGCTGAACCTTCTCAAGACTTCAGTTCACACCATATGGCTAGGTTACCGAGCTGGTAACCGAGGCTACCACAATAGACCTTCAACTTCCATGAGTGCCATCTGTTGGCTTCAAGGGAGTTGATCCTTCTAGTGAACCGACACGCCTGGACCTTCGGAATTCGCAACACTGAGGGATTAGCAGCTTCAGTTTGCCCAAACTGCACGTCCCAGAGCTGGGTGCCACGCGTCAAAGTATTACCGAAGTGTATGACGTCGCGAGCTGTCCCGGCACGTGATACGCCAGGTAGTTTGTGCGGACCGTCCAATCGAGGACACGTGTCGGGATATAAATGGTTCAGCGAGTGGCGCGCCTATTTCCAGTACAGACCCCTGAATGTTGACCATCCGATAGGGACACATGTCGGAGATCCAACGACCCGGTGCACGAAGCTTTGTTTCCCGTGCGACCCCTCGTACGTCCTATTATAAAAACAAAGGAACATGAGTGATGAATCAGTTTTGCATCTGGCCCCGACCTATTCCTGCAAAGACAACGTGAGAGCTAAAGTCACCGGTGTGGTGGCGTGCCAACCACCCTCCGATGCCTAAGTCAATAGAGAATATGATATATGGTGAGAGAGTTGAGATTCACAGGCATTTTTTGGACGTACCTTAGCTGAAGTTCTACCGTCACTTTTATAGGCATTTTGTAGGAGGTTGAGTCCTAATAGGACTGTGTTCCGGGGATTTATTGATTATCCTAACGGTGAGTGTGGAGTCCTGCCTTAGCTGGGACTCCACTTTCCTCTGATCTTGGCCTGGATTCATTATCCTTTATTTGGCCGGGTTTATCCCTGGGGTTCGATGTCTATCTTATCTGTATTTTCTCCATTATCCCATGAGACTACTGTTCTTGATGGAGTGACATGTTTATCTGGGCTAAACATGTTACTGGAGTCTTATTTATCCAGCCTTAGCTGGGTTTCTGAGCTGGGCCCCAAACCTTTACCCAGCTCCGTCTTGCGAGGCGGACTGGGTGTACTCGCTGGTGACGTCTTTCATGGGGTCTCTGGTGGGGCTGGGTTTTCACTCCCCAGCTCCGCGTATTCTACCGAGCCGTATCAGGTCTTCCCTACTTATCAGGTACTCCCCTGTTTCCAAGCTGCAGTTTTGATTTGGAGGTTGGGAACATATGCTAATGCTGCATGGCGGTTGCCGCTTTTCTCCTTTGCAGGTGGTTTTAAATGCATGGGTCACTTCGTGGGACAGGTGTCTAAATCTCGACGCCTAGCGCCAGAAGGTGGACGACGATGATCGAGGAGCCTTTCTCGGGATTAATGCTGATCGTTTAAGCTTCTTATTGCTTTGATCCTCTCCTCTTTAGAGAAGCATCCGAGTTCGCCGAGACGATCTTTGCTGTGAGATTTTTCCGTGGTTCCTCCTCCGCCATTGTGTTTAGAGCCCATCCCCTATAGGTACGTTTTCCTCTTCTTGCTGTTCTTCTTCTTCTCTTACACTGGATTCCCCATCCGGCGTGGAAATCTCAGACCCAACGTGGGTCGCTCCTGGGGAGTTTATTTGTGCTAGGTTAATCGGCTTTTCCTCTATCAACTTGCACTCCCCTGTTATAGAGGATTTCGCTCCTTACTCCCTTGTTCTTCAAAACAGGGTTTACCGAGACCTCTTTTACCTATCAGTGTGTCTTTACCCCAAATTTCTGGTTGGAACCCTAATGTCCGAGGGTTTCGTTAACTTCTCTTCGATTTTTCAAGCCGAAGAGTCGATGGCAGAGGAGAGGAGTTCCCTTCGTCGAAGTGGTGTTATTAGGGCTCCGGCTGACAAAGGTCAGTCGAGCAGCGCTAAACCCTCATCGCCTCCCGCGCCTTCTTCGAGGGGTCCCCATAGGGTCCCTGCTTTCTCGGCCTCTAATATTCCTTCCACAATCACGAATGAAGAGCTAGCCGTTCTTAGGGTTAGGTACTCTATTCCATCATCCGTTTCTCTTTGGAAACCCCTTTGGGACCGAACGAGCGTGCTTCTTCTTTGAGAATGAGACCTGCCTCTATGTTGGGGCTTTGGAGGGAGGCTTGAGGCTTCCTTTTCCAACCGTGGTGAGGGATGTTTTGAGCTTTCTTGGCTTGGCCCCTGGCCAAATCGTCCCCAATTCTTGGCGTCTCCTAATCGGTTGTGCGGCATTGTGGGGGGCGATATCGGATGGCCAAATTTCATTAACGAAGGGGCCTTTTCTCAACCAGTTTTCCGTTAAGGAGGCTCTTGGTGGCGTTGGGTGGTATTATTTTGCGAAGAGAGCAGGTGAGGGGGAGCTAGTTACAGAGCTTCCTACTGTTGGTAAGAATTGGAAAGACAAATTCTTTTTCGTGGGAGGTGACGGTTGGGAACTTCCAAATTGGGAGGTTGGGTCGTATGTTCCTCGAATCCCCAGTAGGTGGGGGGTCCCCATCTCCAATTGTAAGCTGCTTGCTTTTCTTTGACCCTGTTGCTTTTATGAACTTTATTCATATCTTAATGAGCTATTCCTTGTCTCTGTAGCTAGAGATTCATTCCCGTTAAGCCCTACCTTGGAAGCGGAGCTTCAGCAAGCTAGGAGTTATTCTGTTCATACTTGGGACTTGCTCGTGACTCCAGAGTCATTGGCTGCTTACCTCCTGGGCCCAGAGACTACCCGTGAGGCCCTAAACCTTTTGAGAAGTAGTTTCTGTTTCTTGCTTGGTGTCGTATTTTTTTGCCTGACTTTTTATTACTTTCCTCTTTCTTTTTCAAACGAAGAAGGTGACGACAAGGTCACGGCACCGAAGATGGACAAAGCCTTACTGGCCCAATTGAAGGCTGAGAGGGCTAAGCAAACATCTGGGGCTGCTGCTACAAAAAGGAAGAGCTCTCATCTGCAGAAAGAGCTATGTGTAGATAGCTTTCTGGAAGCCGATCTCTCTATCATCCCTTCTATTGACTTAGTGGTTGAGCCACCTGTTGAGGGGGAACAAGAGAAGTCTAAGAGAAAAGGGAAAAGTGGCACTGCGGTGGGCAGCCCACCAGCCAAAAAGGCAAAAATTTCTGTTGGCCCTTCTACACTGGGCAACTTCCAAGAAGCTTTGGAGCGTGCTTCAGGATTGTTGTGTGCAGCTGATGAGGATTTGATGGCGAAGATGTCTCTCCAGTCAGTGGGGGAGCACATGCTGGTCGAGCAGGCCATGGTATTTCTCTCTTTTTTTTTCCTATTGTTGCCAACTTGAATATTCGTCGTTTCCTTACAATCCTCCTCTTTCTTTTCTACAGGCTATGGCTCGTGGTCGCTACCTGGCCTCCCAAAGCCATAGCTTGGGGAAGCGGGTGGTTACACTAATAGAGGCCAATCTGAATCTCACGAAGCAGGGTGCCTCCATGTCCGCTGAGCTTCAGAAAGTGACTAGCGAGAGGGATGCTGCTCTCAAATCAAAGAGAGGTTTGGAGGAGGAGAGGGACGTGGCCGTGGCTACTGCTCGTAGTTTGGAGCAGAGGATTTCTGAGGTGAGCAAGGAGCTGGAGAAGCAAAAGGCTATGGGCATGGGGATGCTGGAAAAGGTGAAGAATGCTCGCAGGGAAGCCATCGATCTTTTCGTTCAGTCTCCTGAATACCGTCAAGACGTTACCCAACAATATTTTGATGGGTTCGAAGCCATGAGGAGCCGGGCGGCTGCAACTTTCTCTGCAGCTTTCCCAGATTTGATGATGAAGAAGGGCCCTCATGCTTTGACGGTGGACAGAAGGGAGAGGATGAAGCTGATGACACGGCGTCCAAAGATACTTCCATTCCCAGCTCTTCCATTGCATCCCTCCTTCAAACTCCAGAGAAAGTCTACCTATCACTTGATCCTTCGAACCCTGCTGCAACACCTCCTGGGCCATCATTTAGTGATGGTCAGGCTATTGATGGCTCCTCGCTAGGCCTTTGAATGGCCTTTTAGAAACTTTATTTCAATTTGGGTCTGTAACTAACACTAATACTTTCGTACTTTGGTGCTAGCTTTAGGAGTGGCCTATTATTTTGGCCTTGGCTCATGCTTGGATGGTTTTGAGACTTTGTTTCGTTGATAGACGAGGGTGATTTCTTTGAGATCACGTTTTTGGGAGCCCTGTAGGGGCTGTTGGTTTTAATGATATGGCAGGTGCTGAACTTTAACCGGAAGCGTGCTTTCAGTTTCAAGCCAGATTTCATGGCCCTTTTATGCGCTTGTGTTGACTGCATGCTAATTCCTGTTTTTATCATGGTTTAGCCAAATACTTGTACTTGGTCTATTCTGAATTTTCTATTGCATAGCTGTGGTACGTCTGTTTGAAAATTTGCTTGCTCGAATAATTTAACCATGAGCTTGGAACTTTTCCTTGGCCTCCTCTTTTGCATAGTTATACTACATAATAAGCCTGGACTATTTTTCTCAAGCTTATTATACTTTTATACTGTGCCTATTACTCCCCTTAAGTGTGTTAATTGCTTGCGTCCAAACAATTGAGACACTTATTAATATGTCCCGTGGGGTATTAAGTGGGTGAGTTGTTATTCCGTAGATAAAATAGTCGTGCTACATGTGCTGAGCTTGGAAATTTTTCTAGAGCTCTTTAAATTGCATAACTTTGCTACGTCTGCGGAGCTCTGGGAAATTTTTCCAGAGTTCTTTAAATTGCATAGCTTTGCTACGTCTGCGGAGCTGGGAAATTTTTCCAGAGCTCTTTCAATTGCATAGCCTTGCTATGTTGACGGAGGAGGTGACTTTTCCACTCCTCTAAGCATATAATTAGTTGGGTATCCAAATAATTAATATACTTATTTAAATTTCCACTGGGTACTCCTCAGGTCTGCTGTAAAGTGACACAGCTTAGCAAAATGCGTGAGTTTTGCTTTGGAATAAGGACCGTGTATTTTGAAAAAGCGTTCGGTTCAACTGCTTGAGGTGACTGGGTGTATAACTACCCATTACTTCTAAGCGGTTGAGGTGGCCGTTTTAAGTGTGGTTTTTAATGGTGATTGTGTTGATTGGTTTAGCAAACGGTAAATGAACTGCCCCATTATGCTATAAATTCCAATAGTTCTGAACAAATCACTGCCCATTCCACACTCTACTTCACAATGGCAAACAACGAAGAAATCTCCAAGTTATGTCAAGAATTGCAGAGTTTGAAGGTTGCTGTTGCTGGCCTTACGACCAAGATGGAGGCCATGACGGAGTCAGTTTCCGTCATGGAGAAGACGGTCCGCCTGGTGTTGATAGCCAACTGGGATCAGTTGGCGGCTTTCCAAGGGCAGCCACCGCCGCTAGTCCCCTCCCCTCCCCTCCAAGGGAGGGTGGTAGTGATTAGGTTGCAACTTTGTGGGTTTTGTCCACAAAGTTTTTTATGTACTGGCGATCCACATCTCATTAGAGATGTGGATTTTATAAATAAAATTTAAGAATTTTATTATTGTTGTTTTATTCATTCCTTATTATGCATACAGGAAGGTTAAACCATGTCATGCTTAACAGGAAATAAATTAAAACAATTTTCCCTTGTGGGGAATTTTATTGGCCACATGGGCTAGATAAAAGAACACATAGTCCCAATATAACAATTCTACTACTAGAGCTTTATTTAGACGAAGAGTTCTCTAAGAACAACTTCCTTTTCCTAAAAACAGAAATAAACCAATATGGGAAAATACCTACTTGTAATATTTCTTGAGATGCTCCGCATTCTAAGAGTTTGGTAGCTCCTTTCCCCTCAAGGTTGCAAGCTTGTACGCTTCAGCTTTGATATGATGTAGGACCTGGTAGGGTCCTTCCCAATTGGGGCCAAGTTTGCCCACCTTTTTCCCCGTAGGGTCCACCTTCCTTAGAACTATATCACCAGCCTGAAAATCCCTTTGCCTGACCTGCGCCTTATGATACTTAATCATTCTTTGCCGGTAGACTGCTACTCTGGCCGTTGTTGTTTCCCTTCTTTCTTCCAAAAGATCCAGCTCGGCCCTGAGATCTTCCAGGTTTTCCTGCTGGTCCATGCTTGCCGTTCTGTAATTGAGGAGTTCAACCTCAATTGGAACTACTGCTTCGGCCCCAAATGCAAGAGAATATGGAGTTTCTCCAGTTGCAGTTCGGGGTGTTGTACGATACGCCCATAGTACGTTGTACAGCTCCTTTGGCTTCTCACAGCCTCTTCTTAATTCCTTTCTTGATGGTTCGATTCGTTACTTCCACTTGGCCATTGGCCTTTGGGTGAGCCTTGGATGCAAAGTCCACATGTATTCCCTTGGAAACACAGTATTCTTTGAATTGAGCATTATCGAATTGCTTTCCCCTGTCTGTGACTATCACTCGTGGCAAACCAAAACGGCTAATGATGAATTTCCATAAGAAATCAATTGTTACCTCTGCTGTGATTGTGGCCAATGCCTTGGCTTCGACCCATTTCGTGAAGTAATCTACAGCTGTGATGGCATGCTGGACCTGCCCTGCTGCGATGGGAAATGGGCCAATTAGATCTACTCCCCATTGGGCGAATGGCCATGGCCCTTTCAGGGGGGTCAAAACCGTAGGTGGCCCATGAATGATATTTGCAAAGAGTTGGCACTTCTCACATTGCTGAACCATCAAGTTGTAATCTTTCTGCATGCTTGGCCAATAATATCCTAACCTCAGAAGCTTATAAGCTAGCATACGGCCTCCTTGGTGATCCCCACATATGCCTTGGTGGACTTCCTCCATAGCTCGTGTGGATTCCGCCACCGTCAGGCATCGTAGGTATGGCAATGAGAAGCTCCTCCTATACAATACATCTCCCTTCATCAGGTATTTTGCAGCCCTGATCCTGAGCTGCCTAGCTTTGACTTTGTCATCTGGTAGCGTCCCATTCGTTATGTATTCGACTATAGGAGCAGTCCATGAGTTGCTGTAGTCGACGGCTTGCATTTGCGTACTTGGGGCGAAGATACTAGGGAGCTCTAAGTACCGGATTGGGGCATTCCTTGGGATAGCTTCTTCCCTGGCTATAGCCAGCTTTGACAAGTAATCTGCTTCAACATTATCTTCCCTTGGGATTCTGACAATGTTAAAGCTTTGAAATGTTGCAACCAGGGACTTTACTTTGTTCAAGTACTTCTGCATTACTCCTTCTTTCACAGTGTACTCCCCAGGACTTGTCCCACGACCAGCTGCGAATCACTTTTAGCTAGCACATGGCTAGCACCCACGGCCTTGGCCAATTCCAGTCCCACGACGAGAGCTTCGTATTCCGCCTCATTGTTGGTTGCTTTAAATTCAAACCTGAGGACGTAGCTCAGGCGTTGCCCTTTTGGGGATGTTAAGATCAGACCTACTCCACTTGCTTCCCTGGTCGTTGATCCGTCAACCTGAAGAACCCAAGGCTTGGGATCTTCTTTGGGGTGTTCCTCTGGTTCCGGATACATGTATTCTGCTAGGAAGTCTGCCAACACTTGTGCTTCAATGGCTGTCCGAGGCTTGTACTCTATATCAAACTCACCAAGCTCTATTGACCATTGGATTAACCGGCCTGATGTTTCTGGGCAATGGAGAACTCTTCGAAGTGGTTGGTCCGTAAGTACCTTGATGGGATGAGCTTGGAAGTATGGTCGTAGTCTTCTGGCTGCTACCACCATTGCAAAGGCTATCTTTTCAGCTCTGGGATATCTCAGCTCAGCTCCTCGTAACGCCCTGCTGGTATAATACACTGGGAGCTGGGTTCCTTGTTCCTCCCGTATCAGGACCGCGCTGACGGTGTGGGGAGATACAGCAAGGTACAGAAATAGGTCCTCTCCGTTTTGAGTTCTGCTTAGCAGCGGAGGGGAGGTGAGGTACTCCTTCAATTGGTTGAAAGCTGCTTCTTCGGTGGCAGTCCATTCAAAGGCTTTTTTCAAAACCTTGAAGAACGTTTGGCACTTATCTGTGGCTCGTGAAATGAACCTGCTCAGGGCTGCAACACGTCCTGTTAGCTTCTGGACCTCTTTAATATTTTGGGGTGAGCGCATGGTGAGGATGGCTTGGATCTTCTCGGGATTGGATACTCCGAATGCACATTTTGTTGAATTGAGCTTCATTTCATACTTCTTGAGGACTTGAAAGGTTTCCTCCAGGTCCGTCACATGGTTTAGTGCCTTGGCACTTTTGACCAGCATGTCATCCACATACACCTCTACGCTGCGCCCAATTTGCTGTTTAAACATCTTGTTGACCAGTCTCTGATATGTCGCGCCTGCATTCTTAAGACCGAAGGGCGTCACCTTATAACAATAGAGCCCCCTGTCGGTGATGAACGACGTCTTCTCTTGATCTTGCTTGAGCATTTGGATCTGGTTGTAGCCTGAAAATGCATCCATGAAGCTTAGGAGCTCATACCCTGCTGTAGAATCCACCAAGGAATCAATCCTTGGTAGTGGGAAGCTATCCTTTGGACATGCTTTGTTGAGATCAGTAAAGTCGACGCACATTCTCCATTTGCCATTGGCTTTCTTTACCGTAACCACGTTTGCCAGCCAGTCGGGGTAGAGAACTTCTCAGATAGATCCTGCTTGGACGAGCTTGTCTACTTCTTTAGCTGCTTCATTCCGTTCCGGAGCAAATACTCTTTTCTTCTGCTTAACAGGAGTGGGATCCATATTTAATTTATGGGTTATGACCCTCGGGTCAATTCCCGGGATGTCCTCATGGGACCATGCAAACACATCCTTGTTTTTCCTTAGAAACTGCAACAGCTCCGACTTTGCCATCGAGCTCAACCCTGCTCCGATTCTCACCGTCTTGCCAAGTTGGTTCGGCTCCAGGAGCTCTTCTATGAGCTCTTCCACAAGCTCTCCTTGTTGAAGCTTTTCTTCATCTCGAGTATCGAGGCTTTCTATAGTCATGGTAACGTTAGCACCCCTGAGTGAGGTGACATAACATTCCCGTGCTGCCTTCTGGTCTCCTTTTACGCATGCTATCCCTGCTGGGGTTGGAAACTTTATCATCAAGTGATATGTAGAGATTATTGCCCCGATTTTATTCAGGGTTGTTCTCCCCAGTATTGCGTTATATGCAGAAGGACAGCTCACCACTATGAAATCTATCATTCGTGTTATTTGGCTTCCTTCCTCTCCCATAGTGACCGGTAAGGCTATTTGGCCAACAGGATAGACGGGCGTACCTGCAAATCCAACCAGGGGTGAGGTCATAGGCCTTAGCCTTTCCCTTCCAACCTTGAGTTGATCGTAAGCATGGAGATATAGAATGTCGGCGGAGCTTCCGCTGTCTATCAGCACCCTTCGAGTGAGGTAGTTGGCCACGACAACGGTGATAACCAGGGGGTCGTCGTGAGGGACCTGGACTCCCTTGGCATCTTCTTCTGAGAAAATTATGGGTATCTCCTCCGTCTTTTGGAATTTGCTTGGACGGCCAACCGTGTTAACCTCCCGGTATTCCTCCGTCCTTAATTTCCTTAGGTGAGCCTTTCTAGCATTGCTGGATTCTCCGCCTCCGGTAAATCCCCCATGAATGACCTTGATTTCTCCAATAGGTCCGGACCGAGGTGCAGTATCATCTCTTCCGTCCTTGTTCGTATCATCCCTCTGAGGTTGTTTCTGATACTTTTTTGATACAAAATGTTGGAGTCTTCCTCTTTGAATCAACTCCTCGATTTGCTGCTTTAGATCTATGCAATCGTTTGTGTTGACACCGTGGTCTCTATGGAATCTGCAATACTTATCTCTAGCTCTTTTGCTCGGATCGGACCTCAACTTTTCGGGCCACTTGAGGTCTGGATCGTCTTAGAGGTTGCTGAGGATTTGCTCTGCCGTAGCTATGAGCGGAGTGAACTGCTTGTACCGGCCCTGAGGCGGTCCTCCCCCCCTTTTAGGGGAAGTTCGTGAATCTACCTTCTTGTTTTTTGGTTCCCCTCCCGTTTTTCGGGTGGAATCCTTTCTCTTTCTGTCAGGTGGTGGGAATCCTCCAACCTGTGGTGGCCCTGATTGGGGATCGAAGCCATCACGGGTTCGCCTTGCATAAACAGCTTCCTCAGCATTCATATGTTTCTGTGCTCTGAGCATGAGCTCCGCCAGGGTCTTGGGTGGTTCTTAAGATAGGAGGTACAGGAACTGTCCTGGGTACAGCCCGGCTATATATGCAGTTATACTCACGCTGTCATCAGCTTCGTCTATCTGGACCACCTCTTTGTTGAACCTAGTGGTGAAGTCTCTCAATGACTCCCATTGTCCCTGTTTCACAGTCAGGAGATGCATGGCTGGTTTGCCGTAGCATTGGCCAGCAATAAAGTAGCTTACAAAGCTCGTGCTAAGCTGCTTGAAACTACGTATACTCCCAGGGGGGAGCTTATTAAACCATGCTCGGGCACTTCCCTTTAGAGTAACAGGAAAAGCTCGACACATGACTTCGTCAGGAACTGCTTGTAGGTGCATCAGGGATTTATACGTTTCCAAGTGATCCAACGGGTCCGTGGAGCCATTGAATGTTTCCAACTGGGGCATCTTGAACTTCCTTGGAAGGGGACGGCCCATGACTTCAGAGGTGAAGGGAGAATCCGTATTTTGCACTAGTTCTTCCATCGTGGCAGAAGTCTGTGCATTGACTTGCTTCATTAGCCCTTCAATATGGTTCTGCATCTTGTGAATCATCCCCAATTAATGGGACGACTTCTCCAGGGGGGCTTGCTATTCCTTTTTCGGTTTTGGCTTTCCTCCTCACTGGACTCGCTTTCTTCCCTGTGATTCTCTTCCTCGTGTTGACTATGTTGCAAGTTTAGGATGCTTGGTTCAGAGATCTGCAGGCGCAAGGCTGCGTTTTCCTGCATCGCGTTCTGTAACCCTTGGGTTAGTGTTTTTATTTGCTCCTGGATTCGAGCTAGTCGCCTCTCGTCTTACTTGCCCCGGCGGCGTTGGCCGCTTCTGCTGCTTTAGCTGCTTCCGCTGCCTTGGCAGCTTTCTCCATGACGGCAGTGGCCTTGGCTGCTTTTTGCAGCCTTAGCCGCTTCAGTGGCCTTAGCGGCTTTAACCGCGGCGGCGGTCTTGGCGTTGTCGTCGATGCCTGTTAGCAGGGGGTCTGAAGCCATCGTTGTTCTGCTAGATCGGGTATCCACCATGCAAAACTATTCACCGTGAAGGAGAAAGTCGCTTCCCACAGACGGCGCCAGCTGATGAATCAGCTTTGTATCTGGCCCGGACCTGTTCCTGCAAAGACAACGTGAGAGCTAAAGTCACCGGTGTGGTGGCGTGCCAACCACCCTCCGATGCCTAAGTCAGTAGAGAATATGATATATGGTGAGAGGGTTGAGATTCACAGCCGTTTTTTGGACATACCTTAGCTGAAGTTCTACCGTCACTTTTATAGCCATTTTGTAAGAGGTTGAGTCCTAATAGGACTGTGTTCCGGGGATTTATTGATTATCCTAATGGTGAGTGTGGAGTCTTGCCTTAGCTGGGACTCCACTTTCCTCTGATCTTGGCCTGGATTCATTATCCTTTATTTGGCCGGGTTTATCCCGGGGGTTCGGTGTTTATCTTATCTGTATTTTCTCCATTATCCCATGAGACTACCGTTCTTGATGGAGTGACATGTTTATCTGGGCTAAACATGTTACTGGAGTCTTATTTATCCAGCCTTAGCTAAGTTTCTGAGCTGGGCCCCAAACCTTTACCCAGCTCCGTCTTGCGAGGCAAGCTGGGTGTACTCGCTGGTGACGTCTTTCATGGGGTCTTTGGTGGGGCTGGGTTTTCACTCCCCAGCTCCGCGTATTCTACCGAGCTGGCTGTATCAGGTCTTCCCTACTTATGAATGAGAGAGAGACATTCTTCTTCCAGACGACGTCCAACTGCTGCCGCCTGCTTCTCTTAGCCTTTGATCGAGATTTGGAGTGATTTGGGAGTAGATCTTCGCACGAAAATCAGGTATGCTGATCCTTGGACCATAATCCCCACATTTTGGTCATTTTTTAAAGCTTTTCTGCTGTTTTTAACGTGCGTTGAGGCTGAGACGCCGTTCGCCTACATCTGGTTCGCGGTGGAGCTTGCGTTTCCAACCGCTGTTCATGTTCTTTCCGAGACCCAAATTCTTCCCGAGGCCTACCTTCAATTCGAAGTCATAGGAGCCAACTAGGGACCCTTTAGGACTCTTCCCGAGGAGGAGTATCCTGACAAAGTTCGAGACCCAGAAACCCCAAAGAACGACGACCATTCCGTCCTGAGCGTTAGATCCTCATGCTTTCCCCTAAGCACATTGCTAACGGGTTCTTGCACGTTTTCTTTGTTAGGCAGGGGCGAATGGTCATTGAGCTCACTTCAGACAGCTCCAGTAGTTCTAATTCCTCTTTGGTCGAAGGCATCTTTCAAGAGGTTTGGAACCGAAGATTCTACCAAACCCCAATCGATTTCATTGAACCGATTGACCCTAACCGAGCACCCCGAGAGATTACTTCTCTTGATCCTTAGAAGATAGAAGCCCCCAGCACGTCGGACCAGGGACCAGGACCTTTCGCGAATTCACCCGAGGAGGTGCGGGGACGACGAAGACTGATGAGACCTTGCTCCTATCGAAATAAATACTTTACTAGTGCCCCAGCCGCCTACGCTGAGTTCAAGAGGGTATACAGCATTCCTCCGGACGTCGAGGTTCGATTGCTTTCAGATACCGACCCCAAAAACCTTCCACACTGACCGGGGGAGCTGATCTTTCCCCTGATGGCCATTACCGAGGGTGGTATCAGGTTTCCCCTTCACCAATTTGTCTGACGGGTGCTTCGGACCCTCAACCTCACTTCTTCACAGCTCACGATGAACTCTTTCCGAATTATTACTTGCATTATCGAGTTGAGGAGGCAATTCAACCTGACGTTTGGGCTTGAAGAACTGGTGTTTACTTGGTGGGAGTCAACCGAGAGAGCGATCGATACTACCTCTCGTGCCGGTCTGGAAATGACACGTTCTTGATCGAGCACCTGCCTGACTCCGAAGAGTGGGCGAGTGATAAGTAGGAAATAACCTCCCAAGGTCAGCTCAGACCAGGAAGCCCAGCACAACACAAAGGGCCATGTAGAGGACCTAGTGACGCGGAGCTAAGCTTGAAGAGCTGAGCTCAATGGATCAGCCCAAGGGCGGAGGCCAGCTCAAGAGCGCAGCTCATAGAAGAATACCGAGCTCAGCTCACTAGGTGAGCTCGGAAAATATGACAAGCACAGAAGTTCTAGGTAAGGAAGACACTCCATCCTATTCCCGTCAAGTACGGATAAGCCTAAGAGGTCCCAGCACCGTAAGGACTCTTAACCATGATAACAATCGCAGAGTCCAAAGGTGAAGGGACTCATCAAACCAGATAAGGATCAGGGGAGTCCTAAGGTGAGGAGGACACTCTAATACTTATCTATATCTGCCACGAGCCGATGAGACTTAAGAGTCCCAGTCCCAAGGGATTCCTCCCAAGATGCCTTTATAAAGACACCACCTCCATAAGAGAAAGGTACACAATTAACACACAATTAATCCTATTATGCTAAGGCAAAGTGACTGACTTAGGCATCGGAGGGGCGATGGCAGCAGCCACGCCGGTGCCCATAGTTTACTGTTTCTATTTCGCAGGTCACAGGTCGAGCACATCGGAAGCCGTTTCATCCGCTGGAGAATCAGATGGACGGTTGAGGAACCCCTCCTCCGGAGATGACCCAAAACTGCTTCATCAGCTGGGGCCGTCTGTGGGAAGTGATTTGTTCTCCCAATGATTTTCTCCAAATGGAATGGTTTCCAACAAAATCCCATACGAATCAGCATGCACATGATCTCACGAATGATGAAGACGCTTGACGATTCACGAGGCTATGCTATGGCTACTAGCGCCTCAATTACAAGGAACTCTCTGTTGCATGCTTCGTCATAAAGGGAGACTTGTGTAACTTCACACTAGCGAAAATCCATCAATCGAGGCCGATCTCGCTTCGTGGAAAATTCAACTTGCTCATGAGATAAGTTTCATATGCAGTTTGCTAGATAAACTCTGTAGTTAATCTCATTCTAATACCACTTCTTGATTGGGCACTTAGATTACGGTGGCTTAAGACCCAAACCAGCCCATGTCTGGTTATGGGAAGTCCCCAAGTCAGCAAATAGCCTTTCCTAAAAAATGACTAATAAGTGACCTCTATTACTCCAGTACCATAAAGTTATGAATTTGCATCTCATATTTTTATTCAAACCGAAAAAGGTTTTGGATTTTGTCCCCAAATGGATCTACATGAAGGGTCATGGTTAATGCAGGGAAAAATTGAACCCGACCCCTTCTGAACCAAGGTTTCAATGCAAAAATTAACGCCCCAACTGTCGGTGCGTGCAACATCAAAGGAATTAAAGACAATTATTCATGGGCCACGACTCAATGAAGAATGCCACTACAACATATAAAGGAAATTCATCGGACCTCAGCGAGCGCTATATATCATTGGCCGTCAACCGCCACAGGTTCATACATAAACGAATCAAATAAGGCACACATATTGCCATGGCAATTCAGAGCCCGAACACGGGTATCCCCTCATTGAAAATCGTCTTCTGCTATGGATTTGGAAATCCAACCATAAGATAAGTCCTCCCATACTTTATTTATTTATTTATCCTTTATTTCCTTCAACTGCGGCTTGCGATTTCCTCTACATAGTAGAAAATCTGTTTCATGAATAAAAACTCTACGAAAGGGGCTCCTAAATTTTTCCACGAACATCTTAATGGTGGAAAGAAACACGGCCGAATTGTATATGCTAGTGTCCTAGACCTTACAAATCTCTAAAGCAGACCTAACACATTACAATATGTTGCAATTATAACATAGTGATGTTAATTACAATGATTTTATATGTGCCAATTATAATTTTCTCTCCAACATTGATGGAGATGCGCGCCCGACCCCAGGAGAGTCATCATATGATCATACGGCTTGTACGCCATGGCTTGTTTGTATGTGCCAATTACAATCAGAATTGTCTTGCACAATGGATTTATCTCCCGAGGACATAAGAAATTTATTCAAGTGTTATAATGGCTGTTATCTTTTTCTAAGGAAAACTGATTGCAGAGTTCTAAAAGAAAAATCACACCCTGCTTTGCTCTGAGTAGATTAAATTTCAAGCACACACATGTAGCTCACGGGCAATTCCGAGCCTGATCATTGGCGTTTCTTAAAGATGATGACCAAGTTGATAATAATAATTATCCAATTACTGGATAAGTTTTACTTTAACCTTGTCATCTTAGGTAGTTACCGCTTACTAAGAGCAGAGCATGTCCCCACGTTGGAATATCGCTCACAAAATCTTGTGGATTATTATTAAGAATTCACATTCAAATAAATCTGCTTAGCAAGAGAACTCTAGAGATCTACTACTCTAGATTAAATTTCTGCCCTACAACTCCTACGTGGGCCACAGCCAACGGACCTTACTCTCACTCTCTTTTACGAAAAGCTTGTAGCAACGAAGAAGTTTGGTTGCAAAGCCAATTGTGTTCGGCAACTCCTAGGGAGAGGTGTTCAAAGAAAAAGAAAAAGAAAGGAGTTTTCGAGCCACGGCTCGTGACAGTTTTGCATCGCCATGACTATTGGATCTTTTGTTAATTTTGTTTGGTTGCTCCCACAAGTAAATTCAGGGAGCTATAATGTGGGTGCAAAGTCAAGAACTCATGCCAAATTCCACAAAAGACCACCGAAGCAAGTAAGGTGCACATATCGCCACTACAATTCAGAGCCCGAACATGGGCGTTCCTTTATTGAAATTACCTTTGGCAGCAGAGTGGGTAATCCAACCATAAGATAAGTCCTCCCATGCTGTATTTATTTATCTCCATCAAATTGCTATGTTTTAAAGAATCCATTTGAAGAGTAAAGCTCTTAATTTCAAGAAGTCTCTTTGCATATATATGCTATATCTTTGGCCCAGATTATACTATTTCTTGCAAGCATACAAGTGCTGGCTGCAATTGCTAATGAATAAACGAGTCCCTTGGAATGGATCCGAGTGGCCAGTGGGCATCACCCATGACAATCAGGTTATACGTATGAACAACTCTCAAAATTTGATTGCAGAGAGCTAACTCTCACCTAAGTTTTTGCTCGGCAACTTAAGCCATTAATTTATTTATGAACTGCAATATTTTGCATATATATGGGCTATCTTTTTCTAAGGGAACAAAATTGCAGGATTCTAAACCGCAAAATTGCACTCCGCGTGCTCGACAAAACAAAAACGAGCTATGGCTCTTGACAATTTTGCTCCATCAACATGAATTCAAACATGAACTCGAAGTGGACTAAATATCAGGCTCACAGACTGCCACGGCAAGTCGAGCCCAAGCATCGGCTTTCCTTCATGGGTAACGGTGGAGTTGATCACGGAAATTATCCTACTACAAGATAAGCCTTGTTCCTTATTTATTTTAATTAATTAGTGATTATCACAAGCATATCCGCACATGGGGATCACTAGCATAATTTTTTGGATTACTATAAAGACTTCAAATTCAAATCTACTCAAGAGGAGAACTCTAGAAATCCAGGTCTCTACATTTAATTTTGGCCCCACCTTACTTGGGTTGGCTCACGCCCAAACTATATGTGCCGATACGGCCTAATGAAATTTCTCTGTGATAAAAAAAAAATGTCCAAAGAAACTTGGGTGGGCCCAAATTCTATTATTCTTTGCATTTGCGACTGTAAATGTGCTAGTACTTATCCTCATGGGGATTCAATAGAGCTCACGATTTAAACCTATGTGCCATAATCGGTTTGTATGCACTAAACGGCCCATGATAATTTCATGATGCTACTGGTGTACCTTATGCAAACTAAAAGAGCCTGTGGGTTTTGTTGTTAATAAATCCACACAAAGTGCCATGATTGCTGATTGCAGGGACTCATCAAATTCCTTCAGAAGTTGAAGCCGATCAACTTAGAACAAAAATGGATCCGTAGAGATGGCTACAGCCGCAACCTACAATAGCCAACACCAATGCTTAAAAAGCCCACATTCAATTACTCTTTATATATAAATTGATTGTGCTTCAAAGGCCACTGCCAATGGCCCTCACTCTCATCCATAACATTTTAAGCTTGCAGCAACTAAGATCGACAGCACTCAACATGCTCGACGAAAAATCTCGAGCCACAACTTTGACAATTTTGGGCCAAATATAATATTGGAGATGCGCACTCCAGGCGATAATGGCCAAACAAAGCTCCGCGTTTCTCGGATTTCTGTTACCAAAACCTTCAACTACGTCTGTGAAGAGAATTGAGCTACGACTCTCCACATGTTCGACACAAATAGTTGCAAGCCAATTGTTGTTGTCCTATCACATATTGATGCAACACCGCTTGAGTTTATGTTAACGGCTAGACTAGAAAGCTGTGAACATAACAAGTTGCAGCAAAAAGTGAGTGGCTGCTCAGCCTTTGCAACCAAGGCCAGCTGCAACGTTTTCCAATCCAATAAAGTGCAACGCCAAGGCTCATGCACGCTCAGCATTAGCTTTTCAAGGCAAAAATGCTCCATCAACATTAGTTCGACTACGGATCAGCAAGACTAATCAGATAGCAATCATGTCCTAAGGGGCAACCAGTCATAGGGCCAACCATCCATAGGAAACAATTACACAATCTACAAGTGTTGAGTTGTTTTCCCAACACCTTAACACTTGGGGGAGTAGGAAGTATGGCTAGCTCAAAAGCTCAAAGAGCTTTGGAAGCAAGCTTGAACTCAACCGACAAACCTTACCCAGCCATAAAAAGCTTACGGAGCTTGAACAACCAATGGATAAAGCCCAGTCCCAAGGGAATTAAATTTTGAAAAAAAATCCCAAGGGAATTAAATCCTACAAAAAAAAAAAAAAAATTGGCACGGCCCGTGCACCTTAACCAGAAGTCAAAAACAACATAAGTGTGACTAGCAAGCCTACTCGGTCACACCTCAAGGCCCCAAAATTACACTAAGCAAAAAGTCAGATTGAGCAACCAAGGTCTGCTAAGAGGAGCATAGTTGCTGAAGGCACATGATTTTCACCATAAAGCGAGTACAAATGCAAAGTTGTTCGTGAATAACAGTGAATAAATAACTCACCTCTATGGGAAGAAGGAAATTTCCAAGGAAAACACACAGATAAGAGCTAAGGCTTGTTCAGAGGGTCTAGCATCGAAGACGACATCACCTGATCATCCCCATCGAGGACTGGCATCGCGTTATTGTTAGCCCAGTTACGCGGGCCACCAAGATATTCCAGAAGACCTTAATTGTCTAAGGGATCTAAGATGGTTGAAACACTTTCTACAAGAGAAGACAAACACGGATAACCCAAGGGAGTACCTCGAAGACGAGTACCCCAATTAAACGGATTATCCTAAGGGATAACCCAGGGGAGTTCCTCGAAGACGAGCACCCTAATTGAATAGATTATCCTAAGGGATAACCCTGGGGAGTACCTCGAAGACGAATACCCCAATTGAACAACAGAGCCCTGCCCATCAACAAACAACTACTCGGCGAAAATATCCCAATGGTAAAAGAGTTAAGCTAATCTTAAGAGATAAGCTCAGCCAACACAATAGCGCATGGCAGAAGAGTTCAACCAAAAATCCCAAGGGATGAGATTTCCCTAAGCATAGCTTGGTTAGGCCAAGTAGATAATTCTACCACGCTCAAAAGCTCAAATAAAGACAGTCCTAAGGGAGGAAGCTACCCAAGGTTACAACAAATGGTTGCAAGGAGGCCACGTGCCCAAGAAGTGACCCCTATTACTTGCATTCGATGCGCCAAATAAAAGCAAGAAAGGCAATCGGTTTCTTAAAGTGTTCCAATTTTCCTGACCTGACTAGGTCTAAGGAAGCATGGGAATAACGGAAGCTGATAAGTTTAAACTTGCCCCCAACTCATCCCAAGGGAAGCACCAAGGTGCAGCTCAGCATATTAAACCAGCTCGGTCTCAAAGGAGCCAACCTGGTATAGACTCCAACAAGTCACTTCCAAGAAAAATCCTACGAGTTATGCTTAAAGGATTTTACAAGATAAGCAAGATAACCCATATGCTAATCATGGACATTATCCTAAAGGGATTAAGAGTTCTAAAGCAAGAGGGGATAATAATAGCCAAGTGTCACCATGCCTCGACCAAACCAAGAACTTTATAAGCAGGGAGTTTCCTTCTCAGAAAAGTTGACCCTACAGGAAGACAAATTGGGACAACTTGGACCATATTGAAAAGGGCTTAACCAAGTACTTCAACACTCAAAAAATGGGGCTTGCATGCTAGCTAGCCACCTCACAAGAGCTGTCAAATCCTTAGGAATGCAGAGTATCTCAAAAGGTACGATAAATCAGAGAAGTATTTACTTCAACTTTACTCTTCCATATGGTTATTTTTATTCATGCATTAAAAATTAGACTGAGCTCAGATAAGCAAAGTAACATACTTTGGCCAAACCAGTCTCAAACCAGTGAGTACTGAAGAGTCAAAGCTTAAGGAGCTCAAACTAAAATACAACTCTACGATTTTTGGTCTCAAATGAGTGAGCACTGAAGAGTCAAAGCTTATGAAGCTCAAACTAAAAGTCCGAGAAAAAGGCCTACAAGCCCCCTCGGCCCAGTCTAAGGGCTGGAGTCCAAAGAGCTCTGGACTAACAAATCCGAGCGGAAATGAAACCTCGGTAAGTCTAAAGGACCATGGGCCAGCTAGGGCAGCCCGATATAAAAATTTGGGCTCAATTTTGAGCTCAATAAGTCCAAGGACTAGGTGAATGAACTCAACGTACCAAAAATGAGGTCACTCTAAAAAAATAAAGGCCAAAATTCCAATAGATAAGGCTGACCTAACACTATGCCTGCCTTATGAAAGGAAAGCTCAAAGACATACCACAGCTATGCACTAAACAAAGCTTAGGAAAAATTTCCAAGCTCACAGACGTAGCACAGCTATGCAATAAACGAAGCTTAGGAAAAATTTCCAAGCTCAAAGGCATAGCACAGCTATGCAATAAACAAAGCTTAGGAAAAATTTCCAAGCTCACAGACGTAGCACAGCTATGCAATAAACGAAGCTTAGAAAAAATTTCCAAGCTCAAAGACGTAGCACAGCTATGCAATAAACGAAAATTTGGAAAAATTTCCAAACTCAAAGACGTAGCACAGCTATAAAATCAAAGAGGCTCAAGCTATCATGTCTGGCTCCAAAACTTGGTCCAGCGGGCCTTGTTCGGTTTGGAACTCAAAAATCCAAATTTTGGAAAAAGTAACTTTTTCACTTTTTCTCTCTCTAACTTTTCAATCATTACTCTCATTTTTCACTCTATCTCTCTCCACTTTTTACCTCTCTCCACAATCATTACTTTCATTTCTCTCTCTACCTTTATTCAAAAACACTACTCAAAACCCACAACAGAACAAGGGCTAAGGCAACCAAAGCAAAGTAAGCGTGAAAGTTGTTTGGACGCAAATAGCGCATACACTTAAGGGAATGAAATGGACAAGGATCCAGATTTACCCAAAAAAATGAAGAACTTTTCTCAAAGATTGGTGATCCAGCCTTGTGAGATGGAAGTTAAGAAAAAGCGTTAAGACCAAAGGTCAGCCCAGCCTGCCACAGGTTAGCTCGGATGCAAAAGCATTAGCTGACCCTAAGGGGATACAAGCTAAGCAAATAAACAAGCTGGAAAAAGCTTATGAGCTTCGCTAAGTCCTAAGGGATACAAGCACAAGTGCCAACCTCTCAAATACAAGTGTCATGATGAAAAATCAACTGGACACTTGCCAAACATGGCCATTTTAACAATATCCTAGGGGAAAGGGTTGCCCCAGTTGCAACCCACCATAGCTTAAATAAAGCAGATGAAATATAATGCCAAGGCATAAACCACCCACCTTACAAGTGCAAAGCTCTTAACACAACTTTACACTTGGGGGAGTAGACATCGAAGAGAATAGTTTCTAAGGGAGCATGTTAGCTAAGTAACTCCAAGGAGTCATGTCAGCTCAGTAACTCTAAGGAGTCATAAGAGTTTCTAAGGAAACGACAGACATCAGGGAAGCAACAAACTTCTAAGGAAGTAATTTAAAGTCAGCCATTCAACCTGTTTAAAGTAAGCATTGTTGCTGTGGCAACTAATACAAAAGAGTGAGTGCCAAGGCATCCTACTCAAGTAAGAGTAGCATTTAAATATTTTACATTCAAGTAACAGCTCGACAGATCAATGCCAAGGCACCAGGTATAGGTATTACCACCTAAATAAGTCCGAGAAAGAGGCTTACAAGTCCATTCGGAGTGAGCTCAATAGGCTCTTGACTACGAGACCCAAGTAAGGATATCTTACCTTGGGCTATGCAATAAAAGGAGCTTGGACAAAATTCCAAGCTCAAACGACGTAGCTAAGGCTATGTAATAAAAGGAGCTCAGGAAATATTTCCAAGCTCAAGAACGTAGCTAAGGCTACACAACATATTGATTATTTATCATAGAGTCAAAGCTCACAGAGCTCAGACCGACATATAATTTCAAAAGTGTTTGACACGTCCACTTGATCCAGCCCCAACGTAGGCGCTGAAGGGCCTGAGCTTACGGAGCTCAAACTAAAAATCCAAGAGTGTAGCCTACAAGCCTCCTCAACCCAGTCCAAAAGAGCTCTGGACTATAAACCCGAGTTCAGTTATTAACTCGATACCTCCGAGGCCAGCCAAGGACGCCTAGTCGACTAACAAACCCGAGTTGAAATCAAATCTCGAAAAGGTGCCAAGTTAGCTAAAGCGTGCAGCTGCTCAGTACGTGAAGGCCCGAACTCAACCATTGACCCGGTAAAACTAGAAGATCATTGGGTAGCTAAGGATGCCCCAAAAAATGAAGACTATAGGAAACCTCATGCTAAAGGCATGAGATGTTGTTCCAAACCTCGTGCTAAAAGCATGAGGTGCTATTCCAAGTCTCATGCTAAGGCGTGAGCAAACCTCGTGCTAAAGGCATGAGGTTCTATTTCCAAGTCTCATGCTAAGGCTTGAGCAAACCTCATGCTAAGGCGTAGAATAACCACGCTAAGCCAAGCTATGACACTCAGCAATCCTGAGGCCGCTTGCTCCGAGGCTTATTAAATGAGCTTTGAAGAGTCAGAGCTCAAAGAGCTCCAGACTATAATATTCAAAAAGTGGCCTGTGAGCCACTCACACCATGGCTTATTAAATGAGCATTAAAGAGCCCCAAGGGGCTAAAAGTCCGAGGGACGTGGCCTATAAGCCCACTCGGCCAAAGCTCGATGAGCTATGAAGAGCAAGTCCGAGGGAAGCGGCCTACAAGCCCGCTCGGCCGAAAAACTATTGATGTGCCAAACTTTAAGGCAAAATATCAACACAAGATCAGTCGTAAGAGGACACAAACTCACAAGTACCAGGTTGTTTTTCAACAACTCCACGCTCAAAGGATTGGAGAGTACTTGAAATATATTAGTACCCTCACATCTAAGCTATTCCAAGGTATTCCTAAGGGAACTAACAAAGGACAGAGCAAACATAAAGATCTATAACGAGAGTTGGCTTTATTAAAGCTCGTCTCCCTCAATCATCGATAGACAATATATTTTCCTTTGCTCTACTACAAGCAGTCACCCCCTAGGTTGAAGCAACCACCAAAGATGGGTGTAGATCAAAGTAAAAGGGCATGCTCTGTTTAGGCCCCTGAACATTCTCGTCGGTTTGCTATTCAGCAAGGTCAGACAACAAAGCTGTTCAATAAAGTCAAACACAACAACGTGATCATAGGACTAAGGGTCCACAAAATTCCCCTGAACCAAGCAATGGCTATGTACACCGTAACTTGATGAACATCACAGATGATACACAGGACAAGCAGGCATAGTCGTCCATTCCAAAGCAAATAGTGTTTCCTAATCTTCACTTATGTTCTTACTCGGAAACAGGGGAGTAGCTGAAAAGTAGGAAATAACCTCCCAAGGTTAGCTCAGACCAAGAAGCCCAGAACAACACAAAGGGCCATGTAGAGGACCTAGTGACACGGAGCTAAGCTTGAAGAGTTGAGCTCAATGGATCAGCCCAAAGGCGGAGGCCAGCTCATGAGCGCAGCTCATAGAAGAATACCAAGCTCAACTCACTAGGTGAGCTCGGAAAATATGACAAGCACAGAAGTTCTAGGTAAGGAAGACACTCCATCCTATTCCTGTCAAGTACGGATAAGCCTAAGAGGTCCCAGCACCGTAAGGACTCTTAACCATGATGACAATCACAGAGTCCAAAGGTGAAGGGACTCCTCAAACCTGATACGGATTCGATGAGCTGGCACCATCCTTCAATGTGAGTCATGAGGTCCTTCATGGAGTCAGGTTTGTGCCGGGCAAGGTCATCGTAGACTTGCTCGTCCTGGGAAGTGAGATCGAGCTTGAATCCTCGGGCCGAGATGACGCCGCCACACCCTTCAATTTCATTAAACAACTCCCAGTAGCGACCGGCATACTGTTAGAGTGTTTCGTCGTGTCGTTTGTGGAGGGCGAGGAGGGAATCGATCTCCTTCTCGTATTTATTGCTTGTGACGAGCCGTGCCATGAAGGCATCGCATAGAGAATCGAATGAGGAGATGGACCGAGCGGGGAGTTGGTTGAACCATGTAAGGCCCAGGTTCCTGAGGCTTGTGGGGAAGACCTTACAGAGGAAGGCGTAAGGCTCATTACAGAGGAAAAGAGACATGACGAGCTTGTACTGCACCAAATGAGTATACGCCTCGATCTTGCCATCATAATTGGCAAATTTGGATTGGATGAATCCTTTTGGGGGGGTGACCGAGTCGATCTCCCTTGTGAAGGGGGAGGTCGTGAGTCTCTTGAGTCGGGCGTCGCAATGAGGTCGGATCGAACGGTCGAGACCGTCTGGATGCTCGGTCGCAGGGCGCTTCTTCGGAATCAACTCGTCCAACCTTTCGTACTCCTTCCTCTTCGGTGGGATGCTTCCCGACTTTTGAGGAGAGCGCTCGTGTCGGTCCTTCTTGTGGCTATCTCGAGCGTAGGGCTTGAGGCGCTCGGTGACCTGGCTTCCGTCACCCTTCTCCTTTGGATGTGAGACAAATGGGCTTTTAGCTCAAGCGTTCTTAAGGCGCTCGTGATACCCTTTTGTTTGGAACTCTAGGAGGCCGTCTTCGTCGTGGGCGGCTTTGATGAAACTAGGGGTGGGCTCGCGATGTCCCTTTCCAATCCTGACTGAGTGCGTGGAGGAGGCAAAAATGCTCCCGGCGCCGAGTCTCTCGAAGGCGAATCGCCTCCTGAGAGGGTCTTTGGGGTCAGGGGAACGAGAGCGTTCCCTATGCCCTACAACCTTTTCAATTCGATCACCCTTCGTCCCAGGGGGCTCGAGGCGGTCTTTGACAGAGGGTCGAGATTGGTGCTCCACCAGGCGGCCCGCCTTGCAACTGCGGGAAGGGCTATGACGGCTTCTTCTTCCGCCACGGCTTCCGGAGGAATGAGATGTGGAGATCTAGAGGAGATGCTTGATCTTAGCTAGCTCGTCCTAGACGTGCTTGTCTCGTTCCACGACTGTCGACAAGTCGTCGATCTTCCATTCCAGGTGGCGGATGTAGGTGTGGAGTTCGGTGGCGGCCCCCACGTCCTGGGTTGAGGTTCCGGCTCCGACTCCGATGGACATGTGAGCCTTCCCCAGGGTATCGGCCCCGCTGGAGGCCAGGTTGAGGTCTTTGAACGGGCCGGGTCTGAGGGTTGTTTCACTGAGATGAGGGTCTTCAACCTTCCACCATAGTTGTTACAGAAGGTCTGGACGGAGCTCCTTGGAAGGAGAGAGATGAATGATTAAGAGATTGGCTGATCCCCAACAGAGTCGCCAATTGTAGGGGTTCGATTTATTAGGATCAGGACTGTGGCTCTGGTTAGGCTTCTCCCTCTATGGCTCCGCGCTTCCGCCACTTAGACTGCAGCAAGTCACTAGGGCTTGAATAGCCCAGTGACCCTCCGATGATCAAGTTAGATCTTAGGGAAGGACGTGTAGATCTAGGGTTATGGTAGAATGGTATACCTCTCTCAGGTGTGTATCCCTTTGTATTTATAAACCTAAGTTTACTTGGCCTCCAAGCTAGCGCGTGGAGGGTATGCTCGGGTAACCGCCTCGGGTGACGTCATACGTGACGAAGGGAGCAAAACGGTTACGGAGCACATGGGCATGAACAATCCCAATGATTATACCAGCTGCATGATCCTCACGGGACCCTTCTAGCATAACCGTTTCGCTTAGGTGTCCTTGGGATGGTCCGAAGCAGATACAGGGTTGTTGAAAATACCGCGGCATCTAGTGGCCTAATCTGAGCATAGAACCGAGCAGAATGCCGAAGGGAAGGCTTTGGCTACCAGCTGAACCTTCTCAAGACTTCAGTTCACACCATATGGCCAGGTTACCGAGCTGGTAACGAGGCCACCACAAGTTCGTTAGAAATAATTGCTTTAGTGCCTTACCTCATAAATAATGGCATACACCCCAGCGTGCATTCTCTTGGGCTTAATTTAAATCTGAAAATTTTGTTATTTTTTGAATTTTTTTTACATTTGCTACTTTTGCGCCAAACTTTTATGGGTTATTGATTTGTCTCGACGAGAGAAATCATAAAGTAAACTTTTTTTATTTTTATCCAAATATTCTGAGAAATAATCACTTTTTAGCGCAAACATGACATTTTCGCATTAAAAAGTCGTTATTCTTAAAATACTTGGGTAAGAGTGTCAAAATTTTACTTTTTCGATTCCTCTCGTCGAAACAAATTACCAATCCACAAAAGTTTGCCACAAAACTAATAAATGCGAAAAAAAATTCTATTGGAGATAAAATTTTTAGATTTAAATTAAGTGCAAGAAAACACAGCACAGGGTTTCTAAATGAAAAGGTATTGAAAAAAATAATAAGACAAAATGAAACTTGGTGTTACTGCATGGGAAGAGGGGGGGCTGCTCCCCCCAAGGGGGAGCAGCGTGCTGCTGCGCCCCATTTGGGGCCTACGTCGGTCTCGTTTCGATTATCGGGATCGTTCACTTTGTAGAGCTCGTCGAGTAGAACGACCATGCAAAAAATCAGCTTAATCGGATATCATTAAGTGCCTGATCGGAACCCATATAACTCTCAGTCCATGGGTTCAAGTGGATTTGATTCAGTGTTTCGAATCCATTCTTTTCAAGATAAAAAGGTTCCGATCAGATACTTAATGATATCCGATTAAACTGATTTTTTGCATGGTCGTCCTACTCGACGAGCTCTACAAAGTGAACGATCCCGATTATCGGAACGAGACCGAAGTGGGCCCCAAATGAGGGGGCAGCAGTACGCTGCTCCCCTCAAGAAGGGAGCAGCCCCCCCGCGTCCTACTGCATGGGGTCCCTTTTGCAGGACTGGTCCTTTTAAATGTATTAATATTAGAGTCCTGCTAACAGCAGGGATAGTATGCAGGGATCTCTGCAGAGATAATCCCGTTTGGTCCCATTCCGGGTCCCAAAAAAATTTAGAAAAATATTCATAAATTTTTGAATATTATTTTATAGGGCCCTGTAAAAAATCAGCTCCTGCGGATATCAGTAAATATTACTTTTGGATTCGTACGGACAAAAATGAGTAGTTTGTCTCTACGAATCCAAAAGTAATACTTACCGATATCCGCAGGAGCTGATTTTTTACAGGGCCCTATAAAATAATATTCAAAAATTTATGAATATTTTTCTAAATTTTTTTGGGACCCGGAATGGGGCCAAACGCGATTATTTCTGCAGAGATCCCTGCAAAGTATCCCTGCTCATAGTATTTTTGTTAATATTAATGGTCACACTCAAACAGGCTGTGAAAACATACTATATAGATTATATAAAGACAACAACATTTTCTCATTTTTCTTCGCCCTTAAGTTTGAAGAAACTATATATATATATATATATATATATATATATATATATATATATATATATATATATATATATATATATATATATATATATATATATATATATATATATATATATATATATATATATATATATATATATATATATATATATATATATATATATATATATTTTATTCATTTTCCAATCTAATTTCGATGATTCGAGATGTTCAATGTGTTCAGAACGTGATTTTAATGGTACACGAGAGAAATCAGCAAAAAGAAAGACCTGAAAGAGCTTCAACCGAGCAGTTTTTATTTGTACCGTTCAATAAAAACAAACAAAAACTGCTCAGATGAAGCCCTTCCCGGTTTTTTTTTTGTTTTTGCTGATTTCTCACTTGTACTCTTAAAATCACGTTCTGAACACATTGAGCGATTTGGATCATCGAAATTTGATCGAAAAATGAAAGGTCCGCATTTTATTAAATGAGGTGGTCCTTACGGGAGACGTATATATATAGGGCGGGCGCTTCTAATAAGGGCGCCCTTATTTTCGTTATTTGAGGACTTCTGTTGTCAGTCGTTGGATCATGTTTTCAATAGTCTGGATCTGTAGAAGGTTTATGATCAGTCACTATTAACTTTCCTCCGAAAAAATTTCATTAAAATCTGATCCATTCAAGCACGATCCAATATATATTACATGAGATAAAATTCTTTCCACCCCTGGTGGAAACCTTGGGTTTTCCACCACAGCTCATTACGGGTTCCACAAGACATCTTTTGTTATAATCTGAGTCGTCCATTTTATAGGATCCGTAGAATAGTATATCCACGCAAAAACTGAGATTTATCGGACGTCAATAGGTATATTAAAAATCTACTTTCGATTTAAGAAATGGACAGTCATGGATAATTTAACTTCAAAATCTATGACCGTCCATTCTGCAAACAAAAATTCAATTTTTGATTTATCTATCGATATCCAATCAAGTTGATTTTTTTCATAGATATACTACTCTACGTACCCTACAAGATAAACGGTTCAAATTAGAATAAAAAAATCTTATAAGGCCCATAAGCCGTGGTAGAAACCATGGGTTTACTCTCTTATTGCATTGTCTACATATCATTCAAATCTAACTCTATATCCACTATATTGCATTGTCCCACATATCATTCAAATCTAACTCTATATCCACTTTACTTCACCAGCCACGCTTTATGAGGATAATGCATGACAGCCGGTGCCGACCTTAGGCAGAAGCTTTCCGGCTAAGGCATATGGCGGCTCCCGGAATTTATAATAAGGTATTCAGAAATTATCTTAGCGCTATTAGCTGGTCTATTAATCAATAATATATAAACAAAATCTCATATATTAGTATAAATAGTGCGGCAAAAAAAATATAACCTTTATTCTAAAAAAAAATTAATACGAGGTGAAATGAGAACTTAAAAATATGTATTATATATATTTTTTAACAAAAATTTAATTTTTTTGAAATTTGCGTAGTAGACGGTGTTTCGAAAATAGAGCGGATAAAATTTTACTGTTGTCCTAGATGAGTTTTCATATTTTGTGCCATCGTTTAATAACCGGGGTATTAATATACTAAAACCATTTTGAAAGAAAATGTAGCGAGTATGTTGGGACTAATCTTCTTGAAATATATTATTCTTTAGGTTGACATGATGAAGTTTTCTATCTTAGTCTTAAATTTGAAGAAATATTATTCAATTTAATGGGTTTTTGCAGTGTAATTGAATTTGTTTAAACTTTGTCTATAATTCTATAAGCTAACTAGGAAAAAAAATAAAGTAATTATTTTCATGAAGGCAAAATTAACACATTTAGACCATCGACAATAAAGATGAAGAGCAAATGCAAAGCATAATACTTACGCTAATATATTTTTGAGTCCTGCTATCTGCACCGATCACTTCCCCACCGAAATCGTACCGACGGCCTCGGCCGGCCGTCTCCGGCCACCGGACAGCCGATCCGAGCCGTCCAAAAATTCTACAAAAAAAAAACCGAGGGGCCCTACACGAGAATTAACAGCATCCGATGCGTGTATATACATGTATATACACGAAAAAAAGAGGTGCTCGATCCAACCACTTTACACGCATCGGATGCCGTTAATTCTCGTGTAGGGCCCCTCGGTTTTTTTTTTTTTAGAATTTTTGGACGGCTCGGATCGGCCGTCCGGTGGCCGGCCGAGGCCGTCGGTACGATTTCGGTGGGGAAGTGATCGGTGCAGATAGGATTTCCGTATATTTTTTGATCAGCAATTTTTTTTATAAAACTTTGAAAAAGAGTACAAAGATTTAACGGATCACAGGTATAACCGTCGAACGCCACCCGAAATCAAACTCAAAGGAAGGTAAGGAGTCAGTCAAAACACTAATATATGCTTGTTTTTCTCTTACTTTTTTTTATTTTTTTCATTATGATTGTGAGTTTTATTTTGGGTAATGTGTTAAGTGTTTAAATATGAATAACCTAGATTGATGGGCTATAATTGAGTTGTGATTGAATGTTCAATTGATTTTGAATTAGGTGACTATTAGAATTGGATGTTTATTAATATTTGAGTTAGATGTTCAAATCAAGGACAACACTGAAATTTCTATATGTATTTTTTATAACAAAACAAAACAGAAAAATTGGATTGGTCATGTGACCATTGTGGCATATGCAATATGCCACAGCTAAGTGCAATATCTCCCCATCTTTAATTAGGCCCCAGAAATATGTAGATTGTACGGGTCATTCTACTTTGGTACCCACCATAAATTTTTTAAACAACTCACATGCATTCTTTTCACCTCAACTTAAATTTCAAAATTGTCCAAATTTGAATTTTTTTTCGCATTTTTTAGTTTTCCACCAAACTTTTTTGAGTTATTGATTCGTCTCGATGAGAGGAATCGGAAATGTAAATTTTTTATTTTTATTTTTACCCAAGTATTTTGAGAAATAAGCACTTTTAAGCATCAAAATGTCATTTTTTGCTAAAAAGTGGTTATTTCTTGAAATACTTGGGTAAAAGTATAAAAAAAAATTACTTTTCCGATTTCTCTCGTCGAGACAAATCAAAAATCTACAAAAGTTTGATACAAAATTAACAAATACGAAAGAAATTCAAACAAAAACAAAATTTTCAGATTTAAGTTAAGTTTAAATTAAGATCAAAAGAATGCAAGATCGTGATGCTTGATATGTTATAATTTTTGGTTTTTTTGAATAATTAGTGATATTTATTGTTCAATTTGTTTTTGATGAATACTTGTATTTGTTTTTTACAAGGTACTTTATCTATGTTACTATATGAGTAATTTTTCGGAAAGAAATCAAAAAACGTCTTATTTTTTATATTTTGGATTTATGCCAACCAACTAAGGCTACTTAGTTGGTCAGGACTCTTACATTTTACTAGGAGATCAAGAGTACAAGTCTCTCCATCTGCGTATGAGTGTTATTCCATTAAAAGGTTTTTCCTTTCTTTCTTTGTTTCTACTTTCTAACTTATGATGGGCTTATTTTTTGTATTGGTTGAGTTGTTAGGCTTGGTTGTCTCATTTTTACTTGAGAAAATGACGGCCCATAAGTATTTTGATAATTAATATCCGTCACTGACATGCTGAGAATATATGTTAATGCTGAAAATATCTTTGGCGAGTATTAATTATCAAAACGCGTCATTGACCGTCATTTTTCCTTTTTACTTTCTATTTTGTTGTCTTGTTGACTCTTACAATTGATGTAGTGTTCCGAGTTTATACTATGTACTTCATATATGATGCAAAAATGATCTCTTCTATCGATTGACAAAAAAAGATTTAGGCCCGAAAAGTTATTGTAACGCCCCTGATTTTTGGGTACGTTAGGTAAACATTTTATTCACAAAATCAAATGGAGTCTGGCTCATTATTATATCATAACTCCCACTAGGGTTCAATATTTATACAAATGAAAGAGTTCTAGGGTTCCTAACTACAGCTCCGCCTGCAGCTTCATTCTAGCCAGCTCTAAAAGCCTCCAAGGTGTACTGTTCATCTTGATCATCTACAAAATCTGACACATTATACCAGTGTCTTCACCGATATAATATGTCAAGGTCACCAAAGGTAACACCATGAAGTATAAGAGCTCAGCAGGATAATCCTATACCCACTAACCCATAACTTACCAATATTAGAGTATAAGAATAGCATACCAACTCTTGCACAAGCAGCGAAAAAAATACAAACATGTTTAACAAGGCATTATTAATGGCACATCCACATTCCTTAGTCTAACGTTGGTGTATGCATTGTATGTGTTTCTCCTACGCGACTCATCATAGAACGTGTCTCATTTTCATTTCCAAATCAATATTTTGAAAATCACCTTTAACACACCCAACCTCGGTTCCGCCGCCCCGGGTTCGCGAGTATCCTCACAATGGTTCCGCCGCGCCAGGTTCCCATTGGCACACATTTGCATTGGCTCCACTCCGCTGATAACCAAGCTCCACACCCAACCTCGGTTTCGCCGCGCCGGGTTCCCGAGTATACTCACAATGGTTCCGCTGCGTCGGCTTCCCATTGGCACACAACACACACACACACACTCACATAATGCATCCACATTTGGTCATTATGTAGTTTCAAAAATCCTTTTTATCCATATCAACCATGTCACGACCTGAATTTTTAACATAAAGTAAACAATATTCTTGAATAAAAGGATCTCATTTGCCACGTATTCCCAAGAGAGTATCCCACCTGTTTAAATTACAGACAAGTTCCCAATTTGAATAAAGTATCCAACCTTGGCACCACGGCCCAAAATTAGCTTAGGTACAGTTACAACATGTGCGGAGTGTTACAAACTTCTTTGTCAAAAGAAATCCATGAATACTTAGTTACAAAACCATCTTGATCAAAAACTAAACTAATACAAGATGAATAAGTAACTAGGAGTGAAAAGCTTTCAAAAGTCGTCCACAATCCAAGCACGCAATGCATGATGCTACTATCCGGCATTAGTTCCTGAAAAGAAGGATTTTGTTGAGCTACAATAGCCCAGTAGGAAAATCTTTACGAAATTTATATGCAGACATGTTGATAGATGCAAAAAGACAAGGAAGATATGAATCAATAGATGGTAAACAATCAACTACGAGTGTGTCACTTATTCCGTTTGAA
Organism: Rhododendron molle; assembly: GCA_025413875.1. Lineage (NCBI taxonomy): Eukaryota > Viridiplantae > Streptophyta > Magnoliopsida > Ericales > Ericaceae > Rhododendron > Rhododendron molle. The sequence continues at coordinate 20,802,714 of CM046390.1, forward strand.
CATCCTAAATCATTGAATCATCGCATTATGCCACCTAATTCACAAGTCACGTACATCTCTAACATTCCCGACACAACACACTATTCCAAATCTCTCCTAACTGTATTTCCACCCCTTGCGTTACAGTACAACACCACAAAAGTTACCGTATTTCCACCCCTTGCGTTACAGTGAACCTTACAATTTGAATCACCGTATTACCACCCCTTGCGTTACGAGACCCACTTAAGTCTCCGTATTACCACCCCTTGCGTTACGGAACTCCCTACCCCAAACTTCGACTCACGTACACTTGGAATTAACCATTATGCATACTAAGACTCTCCTTCATTCACGCTCTCATACATGTCGTCTATAGATGTCCCAAAAACATTACTAACATGCCACGATACTCACATATCAATCCGAATACATAAACAAGTAACAAGTCTAATAATCATTTAGTTTTACACCTTTCTTTGTTATAAAGAGAGCCAAATGAGTGGGAACGAACAACGAGCTATTGGGACGCGAGTAATCAAGTTTAGAGATGATTAGAACGTGAGAGGGGAATGCTAGAAGTGGTCGGGGATCAATACAATCGACGGACAATCAACGGGGTTCAAAACAGTTTTTCTGGGCCAAAGGTACCGGTACCTCAAAAACTAGGTATCGGTACCAACCATTCCAGTGAGCAATCTAAATCGAGGTACCAATACCTCAAAAAATAGGTATCGGTACCAGAGGTATCGATACCTCAAAAAGGTGGTACCGATACCACTGCGTTACAGCAGGTGATTTTCAGACTTTCGACAGATTTCGAAATGGTAGGAAACAACAGCCAAGCACCAAGTTTTACACCAAAATCAACACATATACATATAAATGAGGTGAAGAAATCCCTACCTCGGGTCAAGGAGCGAAACCCAAGTGATTTTGAACGAGCCCTAACTTCGAACTTGTCGAAATCAAAGAAATACCTGCCTCCGAGCTTGACCCATGAAATTTTGGACTCAACAACGCGATTGAAGGGCTTGAGGGAGGTTGATCCTTGAAGTTTTGAGGTCTTGGAGTGGAGTTTTGAGAGAGAGGTGAAGAAAGAGAGAGATCAGCTAGAGAGAAGAGAGAGCCGAGAGTTTTTGAGATGGGAAAATGATCTCCTACACTCACACATCCCCTATTTATACACTCAAATCATAAAATCACACATTTACACCCTTAAACTTCAATTCTTTCACTTTGGTCTTCGAATCAATAATTCACCAATTAATCCATAATTTCTCAATTAGGTATTTAATCAATATTTCAAACATTAAAATTATTCGGGTCTCTACAATCTATCCTCCTTAAAGAAATTTCGTCCCGAAATTTACAACGCAAGTCAACTAAGTTATGCATCAACTAGTCATGCTCATGCAACAATATCTATCACCAAACAATAAATCAACGATCACAAAGTCGAAGTTTAAAACTCACATTGATCAATTCGGAAACAATTGCGGATACTTTTCTCTAACTTCGTCCTCCCTTTCCCACGTTGACTCTTCCTTCCCAAGATTTCTCCATAAGACTCGCACTAATGGAATGGTTTTACCCCTCAAAACTTGCTCGCGCGACTCTAGGATACGTATCGGCTCCTCCCCATAAGATGCATCGGCTTCTAACTCAAGTTCGGACCACTCTAGGACGTGTGAGGGGTCTGGCTCATACTTTCGCAACATCGATACGTGGAACACATCGTGTACACCCGACAATCTCGGCGGTAACGCCAATCGATAAGCGACTTCCCCAATCTTCTCAATAATATCAAACGGACCGATAAAGCGCGGTGATAGTTTACCCCTTTGCCCAAAACGAGTTAGTCCCCGGCGAGGCGATACCTTAACAAACACGTGATCCCCTACTTCTAACGTTAACGGTCGGCGACGACGATCGGCGTAACTCTTGTGCCTACTTTGCGCGGTTAACAACCGTTGGCGAATCAATTTGACTTGTTCGGTGGTTCTCCTTTGAGCCTCAAGTAGTCGTTGACGAATTGCTCTCATGCTTTCGGAAGTCTCTTGAATCAATTCCGGCCCAACCAATGTAGCCTCGCCCAACTCGGTCCAACAAACGGGTGATCGACACGGTCTCCCATACAAAGCTTCATACGGTGCCATCTCGATACTAGATTGGTAACCATTGTTGTACGCGAATTAGACTAACGGCAAATGATCCTCCCAATTACCCCGAAAGTCCATAACGCAAGCCCGAAGCATATCTTCTAGAATTTGGATCGTTCTCTCGGATTGCCCATCCGTTTGAGGATGATACGTGGTGCTAAACAAGAGATTTGTGCCAAGAGCGGCCTGCAGACTCTGCCAAAAACGAGCGGTAAACCTTGGATCTCGATCCGAAACAATAGAGACGGGGATTCCATGAAGACGGATAATCTCACGAATGTACAATCGACTAAGCGTATCAATTGAATCCGTAACTTGAATTGGTAAGAAATGTGCGGACTTGGTTAATCGATCAACTATCACCCATATGACATCATGCCCCCTCGGCGATCTCAGTAAACCGGTAACAAAATCCATGGTCACGTTCTCCCACTTCCATTCGGCCACTGGTAATGGCTGCAACTCCCCCGCGGGTCGTTGATGCTCGGCTTTCACTTGTTGGCACGTGAGGCATTTGGATACGAAGATAACGACATCGTTCTTCATTCCCGGCCACCAAAATTGTCTACGCAAATCGTGATACATTTTTGTTCCTCCTGGATGGACGGCTAACGGTGAGTGATAGAATTCTCTCATGATTTCCTCCCGACACGAAATGGGTACGAACAACTTTCCTTGGTATCGCAAACCTTGATCGGCGTAAATCATCCACCCTTCTTGAGCATTCCCACTTAGGAACTTAGCACGAAACTCTCCTGCTTCCTCATCATGTTGTTGGGCCTCAATGACTCGGGTCGATAAAGTCGATTGAACGGTCAGGTTACATAAGGTGACTCCCTCACGAACTTCCTCAAAATGCAATGCGTACGAACCCAAGTCGTTCATCGTCTTCCACTCATGGATAGCCAAACTCGCAAGTTGTGTCGATTTCCTACTCAATGCGTCCGCTACCACATTCGCCTTTCCCGGATGATATTGCAACTCGAAGTCGTAGTCCTTTAAATGTTCCATCCATCGGCGTTGTCGCAAATTGAGCTCCTTTTGAGAAAACAAGTATTTTAGACTCTTGTGATCGGAAAAAACTTCAAACTTCTCACCGTAGAGATAGTGACGCCAACTCTTCAAAGCAAACACGATGGCTGCAAGTTCTAAGCCATGGGTAGGATAATTTCGCTCATGAGTTTTCAACTGTCGTGAACCATACGCTACAACACGTCCCAATTGCATCAACACGCACCCCAACCCCTCTTTCGAAGTGTCACAATATACGGAATAACCAACTCCCCGTTCGGGTACAACTAAAACTGGCGCGGTAGTCAATCTTTTCTTCAACTCTTGAAAGTCCATCTCACACGCGTCATTCCAAACGAAACGAGTCCCCTTACGAGTCAACTTGGTCAACGGAGCCACTAGGCGGGAGAAATCAAGTACGAACCGACGATAATACCCGGCCAAGCCCAAGAAACTACGAATCTCGAATACATTCTTCGGTCGTTGCCAATTCATCACGGACTCTACCTTCCCCGGATCAACGGACACCCCATCTTTCGATACAACGTGACCCAAGAACTTAACTTCGGATAACCAAAATTCGCACTTGCTAAGCTTAGCGTACAAACGGTGCTCTCTCAAGAGTTCAAGGACGATGGATAGGTGAGATTGGTGTTCCTCCTCCGAAGGTGAGTAAATAAGGATATCGTCCACAAAGACAACTACGAAACGATCGAGATAAGCATGAAAGATACGGTTCATCAAGTCCATGAAAGTTGCCGGTGCATTCGTCAAGCCAAAGGGCATAACAACGAACTCGTAATGGCCATAACGGGTACGAAAAGCGGTCTTCGGAATGTCTTCTCTTCGAACCCTCAACTGGTGGTAACCGGACCTCAGATCAATCTTAGAGAAACACGTGGCGCCTCGAAGTTGGTCAAACAAGTCGTCAATTCTAGGCATTGGGTACTTATTCTTAATCGTGACACGGTTCAACTTGCGGTAATCAATACATAGGCGAAGCGACCCATCTTTCTTCTGAGCAAACAAAGCCGGTGCTCCCCACGGTGAAGTACTCGGGCGAATAAACCCCAAACTCTCTAATTCTTGCAACTGAATCTTCAATTCTCTCAACTCGACGGGTGCAAATCGGTAAGGAGGTATGGAGATAGGAGCGGTACCAGGAAGTAAATCGATAGTGAATTCGATCTCTCTCTCGGGAGGTAAACCAGGTAACTCTGTCGAAAACACGTCCAGAAAGTCACAAACGACAAGAGGTAACTCCCCACACACGGATACGTCCTCATCTAAGATTAAACTTGTAACAAGGCATACACCGATTCACGTTCCCGAGGCTCACATAGATACGGTTCTATTGGTTCCCGACGCTCCCCGAAAAACTCAAAACAAGAACCCCCGGGCGGACAAATACGGACTGGACGCTTGAAGCAATCTATGGTGGCGTGAAACGTAGACAACCAATCCATTCCCAAAATTAGATCGAATCCAGACATATTCAACACGATAAAGTCAAAAGTAAAATGACGGTCCCGTATAGTGAGCTCACAATCCCGGCAAATACGATCTAACGGCAACTACCTCCTATAGGTGTGTCAACAAACAATGGAGGGCTGATACTCTCGATTTCCAATTCTAAAGCACAAGCAAAAGATGCAGCAATAAAGGAATGCGATGCTCCTGAATCGAATAGTACTTTAGCGAAGGAGTTAAACAAGAGAAATGTACCCCTTACAACCGAAGTCTCCGGGCCCTGAGAAGTAACAGGAGGTGGTGGTGGCGGAATGGCTGAAGTGATAGCAAAGGCTCTCCCCTGAGTAGTCTGACTCTGGACATGTCCACCCTGATGACCGGAACCCTGGGTAGGCGTAGATGAACTAGTTCCTCTCTCAGCCTGAGACCCCTGAACAGAAGTGGTCTGACGGAAATGAGACTGCTGCTGCCTCTGAGTACCCCGAAACGGTTGCCGCCCAAAACTCTGTCCACCCCTCGACTGCTGCACTGACCCCGATTCACTACGAGCCCCATCCCCACGCGGACAATTCCTAGCAAAGTGACCGGACTACCCGCAAGTAAAACAAGTACCCAAAATCCGCGGACACTGAGCTCGAATGTGCCCCGCCTGACCACACTCATGACATACCATTGGAGGCCTATTGGAAACCCCACGAGTCCCAAATGAAAAAGAAGGTGGAGGCCTAAAGTTCGACGGACCCTGCGAAGTCGACATTTGATCCCTCTGTCTCTTTCTCCCTTGACTACCGAAGCTTCTAGACGAGGAACTCATACCCCCCACAGGTTGTCTTGGTTCCCAAGCCTTAGGATTTTTAGGTGCCTCTCTCGGTGTCTCGATGCTCCTCGCACACTCAACGACTTCAGAAAACCTTCCTTTTCGTTGTGCCACCACATACTTTTTCACGGTATCACTCAAACCCCTTTCGAATCGTCTACACTTCCTCTCCTCGGTTGACACCATCTCCGGCGCAAAACGAGACAATGATTGGAACTTTACGGCATACTCCGAAACAGTCATATCCCCTTGCTCTAGCTTCTCAAACTCATTCCTCAATTGATCACGACTCGTTTCCGGAAAATACTGCTCCTCAAAAAGCATCTCAAATTTGGCCCATGTCAAGTCCTCAACATCTGGCTCATTTGCTTGAGCCGCGGTTCTTGCCGCCCTCCTTGCATCCTTTCTTAATTCCAAGACCGACTCCCACCATTCGCCGGCTTCTCCGACCAACTGAACGGCAACAATTCCCACTTTAATATTATCCTCGGTGATGTTAAGAGCTCTAAAGAGCTTACGGATTTGGGTTAACCAATGGTCGGCTACCAAAGGATCGCTACTAGTTCCATCAAACGTTGGAGGATTCCTACGGCTAAACTCCCGCATTGCTATCATAGCCTTATCCTCAGCATTCTCCCTCGGAGCTTGGTTTAATAGGTTTGCAGCCGTGAGTGCCGCAACAAGATCCCTAGCGAATTGGGTTTGATTGAGAGGCACACCAACGCCTTGACCGGCCCTAGCCCTAGCCCCTGGATTCTCCCCATGCTGACTAACCTCATCCTCAGGAGGTACCCCACGGCCACGACCACGGCCTCGGCCACCCCGGTTTCCAACCCCACCTCGTCTAACTCGAGTCCTCGGAGGCATCTTACTACAATTATAAGAAAGAAAAGCTTCATTAATCACAACATTATTTAATGAAGTCAAAACCTCCAACTATCCCAACACGGGTTGAAAACAACTCTACGGTATTTAAGTGCCATGCCATGTAGGTCAAGTAATATCAATGCACACAAGCACACACGTGTGATGAAAATAACGTGACATTTTGAACCCATGAGACTTAAAGTCTCCCCACGGTCTCTAGGTGTTCTAAACCTAGACGCTCTGATACCAATTTGTCACGACCTGAATTTTTAACATAAAGTAAACAATATTCTTGAATAAAAGGATCTCATTTGCCACGTATTCCCAAGAGAGTATCCCACCTGTTTAAATTACAGACAAGTTCCCAATTTGAATAAAGTATCCAACCTTGGCACCACGGCCCAAAATTAGCTTAGGTACAGTTACAACATGTGCGGAGTGTAACAAACTTCTTTGTCAAAAGAAATCCATGAATACTTAGTTACAAAACCATCTTGATCAAAAACAAAACTAATACAAGATGAATAAGTAACTAGGAGTGAAAAGCTTTCAAAAGTCGTCCACAGTCCAAGCACGCAATGCATGATGCTACTACCCGGCATTAGTACCTGAAAAGAAGGATTTTGTTGAGCTACAATAGCCCAGTAGGAAAATCTTTACGAAATTTATATGCAGACATGTTGATAGATGTAAAAAGACAAGGAAGATATGAATCAATAGATGGTAAACAATCAACTACGAGTGTGTCACTTATTCTGTTTGAACATCCTAAATCATTGAATCATCGCATTATGCCACCTAATTCACAAGTCACGTACATCTCTAACATTCCCGACACAACACACTATTCCAAATCTCTCCTAACTGTATTTCCACCCTTGCGTTATAGTACAACACCACAAAAGTTACCGTATTTCCACCCCTTGCGTTACAGTGAACCTTACAACTTGAATCACCGTATTACCACCCCTTGCGTTACGAGACCCACTTAAGTCTCCGTATTACCACCCCTTGCGTTACGGAACTCCCTACCCCAAACTTCGACTCACGTACACTTGGAATTAACCATTATGCATACTAAGACTCTCCTTCATTCACGCTCTCATACATGTCGTCTATAGATGTCCCGAAAACATTACTAACATGCCACGATACTCACATATCAATCCGAATACATAAACAACCAACAAGTCTAATAATCATTTAGTTTTACACCTTTCTTTGTTATAAAGAGAGCCAAATGAGTGGGAACGAACAACGAGCTATTGGGACGCGAGTAATCAAGTTTAGAGATGATTAGAACATGAGAGGGGAATGCTAGAAGTGGTCGGGGATCAATACAATCGACGGACAATCAACGGGGTTCAAAACAGTTTTCTGGGCCAAAGGTACCGGTACCTCAAAAACTAGGTATCGGTACCAACCATTCCAGTGAGCAATCTTAATCGAGGTACCAATACCTCAAAAAGTAGGTATCGGTACCAGAGGTATCGATACCTCAAAAAGGTGGTACCGATACAACTGCGTTACAGCAGGTGATTTTCAGACTTTCGACAGATTTCGAAATGGTAGGAAACAATAGCCAAGCACCAAGTTTTACATCTAAATCAACACATATACATATAAATGAGGTGAAGAAATCCCTACCTCGGGTCAGGGAGCGAAACCCAAGTGATTTTGAATGAGCCTTAACTTCGAACTTGTCGAAATCAAAGAAATACCTTCCTCCGAGCTTGACCCACGAAATTTTGGACTCAACAACGCGATTGAAGGGCTTGAGGGAGGTTGATCCTTGAAGTTTTGAGAGAGAGGTGAAGAGAGGGAGAGGTGAAGAAAGAGAGAGATCGGCTGGAGAGAAGAGAGAGCCGAGAGTTTTTGAGATGGGAAAATGATCTCCTACACACACACATCCCCTATTTATACCCTCAAATCATAAAATCACACATTTACACCCTTAAACTTCAATTCTTTCACTTTGGTCTTCGAATCAATATTTCACCAATTAATCCATAATTTCTCAATTAGGCATTTAATCAATATTTCAAACATTAAAATTATTCGGGTCTCTACAATCTATCCTCCTTAAAGAAATTTCGTCCCAAAATTTACAACGCAAGTCAACTAACTTATGCATCAACTAGTCATGCTCATGCAACAATATCTATCACCAAACAATAAATCAACGATCACAAAGTCGAAATTTAAAACTCACATTGATCAATTCAGAAACAATTGCGGATACTTTTCTCTAACTTCGTCCTCCCTTTCCCACGTTGACTCTTCCTTCCCAAGATTTCTCCGTAAGACTCGCACTAATGGAATGGTTTTACCCCTCAAAACTTGCTCGCGCGAATCTAGGATACGTATCGGCTCCTCCCCATAAGATGCATCGGCTTCTAACTCAAGTTCGGACCACTCTAGGACGTGTGATGGGTCTGGCTCATACTTTCGCAACATCGATACGTGGAACACATCGTGTACACCCGACAATCTCGGCGGTAACGCCAATCGATAAGCGACTTCCCCAATCTTCTCAATAATATCAAACGGACCGATAAAGCGCGGTGATAGTTTACCCCTTTGCCCAAAACGAGTTAGTCCCCAGCGAGGCGATACCTTAAGAAACATGTGATCCCCTACTTCAAACATTAACGGTCGGCGACGACGATCGGCGTAACTCTTGTGCCTACTTTGCGCGGTTAACAACCGTTGGCGAATCAATTTGACTTGTTCGGTGGTTCTCCTTTGAGCCTCAAATAGTCGTTGACGAATCGCTCGCACGCTTTCGGAAGTCTCTTGAATCAATTCCGGCCCAACCAATGTAGCCTCGCCCAACTCGGTCCAACAAACGGGTGATCGACACGGTCTCCCATACAAAGCTTCATACGGTGCCATCTCGATACTAGATTGGTAACTATTGTTGTACGCGAATTCGACTAACGGCAAATGATCCTCCCAATTACCCCGAAAGTCCATAACACAAGCCCGAAGCATATCTTCTAGAATTTGGATCGTTCTCTCGGATTGCCCATCTGTTTGAGGATGATACGCGGTGCTAAACAAGAGATTTATGCCAAGAGCGGCCTGCAGACTCTGCCAAAAACGAGCGGTAAACCTTGGATCTCGATCCGAAACAATAGAGACGGGGATTCCATGAAGACGGATAATCTCACAAATGTACAATCGACTAAGCGTATCAATCGAATCCGTAACTTGAATTGGTAAGAAATGTGCGGACTTGGTCAATCGATCAACTATCACCCATATGGCATCATGCCCCCTCGGCGATCTCAGTAAACCGGTAACAAAATCCATGGTCACGTTCACCCACTTCCATTCGGCCACTGGTAATGGCTGCAACTCCCCCGCGGGTCGTTGATGCTCGGCTTTCACTTGTTGGCACGTAAGGCATTTGGATACTAAGATAACGACATCTTTCTTCATTCCCGGCCACCAAAATTGTCTACGCAAATCGTGATACATTTTAGTTCCTCCTGGATGGACAGCTAACGGTGAGTGATGGAATTCTCTCATGATTTCCTCCCGACACGAAATGGGTACGAACAACTTTCCTTGGTATCGCAAACCTTGATCGGCGTAAATCATCCACCCCTCTTGAGCATTCCCACTTAGGAACTTAGCACGAAACTCTCCTGCTTCCTTATCATGTTGTTGGGCCTCAATGACTCGGGTCGATAAAGTCAATTGAACGGTCAGGTTACATAAGGTGACTCCCTCACGAACTTCCTCAAAATGCAATGCGTACGAACCCAAGTCGTTCATTGTCTTCCACTCATGGATAGCCAAACTCGTAAGTTGTGTCGATTTCCTACTCAATGCGTTCGCTACCACATTCGCCTTTCCCGGATGATATTGCAACTCGAAGTTGTAGTCCTCTAAAAGTTCCATCCATCGGCGTTGTCGCAAATTGAGCTCCTTTTGAGAAAACAAGTATTTTAGACTCTTGTGATCGGAAAAAACTTCAAACTTCTCACCGTAGAGATAGTGACGCCAACTCTTCAAAGCAAACACGATGGCTGCAAGTTCTAAGTCATGGGTAGGGTAATTTCGCTCATGAGTTTTCAACTGTCGTGAACCATACGCTACAACACGTCCCAATTGCATCAACACGCACCCCAACCCCTCTTTCGAAGCGTCACAATATACGGAATAACCAACTCCCCGTTCGGGTACAACTAAAACCGGCGCGGTAGTCAATCTTTTCTTCAACTCTTGAAAGGCCATCTCACGTGCGTCATTCCAAACGAAACGAGTCCCCTTACGAGTCAACTTGGTCAACGGAGCCGCTAGGCGGGAGAAATCAAGTACGAACCGACGATAATACCCGGCCAAGCCCAAGAAACTACGAATCTCGAATACATTCTTCGGTCGTTGCCAATTCATCACAGACTCTACCTTCCCCGGATCAACGGACACCCCATCTTTCGATACAACGTGACCCAAGAACTTAACTTCGGATAACCAAAATTCGCACTTGCTAAGCTTAGCGTACAAACGGTGCTCTCTCAAGAGTTCAAGGACGATGGATAGGTGAGATTGGTGTTCCTCCTCCGAAGGTGAGTAAATAAGGATATCGTCCACGAAGACAACTACGAAACGATCGAGATAAGCACGAAAGATACGGTTCATCAAGTCCATGAAAGTTGCCGGTGCATTCGTCAAACCAAAGGGCATAACAACGAACTCGTAATGGCCATAACGGGTACGAAAAGCGGTCTTCGGAATGTCTTCTCTTCGAACCCTCAACTGGTGGTAACCGGACCTCAGATCAATCTTAGAGAAACACGTGGCGCCTCGAAGTTGGTCAAACAAGTCGTCAATTCTAGGCATTGGGTACTTATTCTTAATCGTGACACGGTTCAACTTGCGGTAATCTATACATGGGCGAAGCGACCCATCTTTCTTCTGAGCAAACAAAGCCGATGCTCCCCACGGTGAAGTACTCGGGCGAATAAACCCCAAACTCTCTAATTCTTGCAACTGAATCTTCAATTCTGTAACGCCCCGAATTTTGGGTACGTTAAATAAACATTTTTATTGAATAGATTAAGGAGAGTCTAGCTCATTATTACAACATAATTCTCACATGAGTACTTTTATTCAACGAAAGAGGGGATAATCTAAGGTTAACTACTGCTCCGCCTCTTCCTCCATCCTTGCAAGCTCCGCGGCTCCGAAGGCCTCCAAGGTGTACTGTTCATGCTGCTCATCTATAAAATCTGACACAATATACCAGCGCCGATATAATATGTCAGGGTCACCAAAAAGGTAACACCGTGAGCTACAGAAGCTCAATAGAATAATCCAACCCGCTAACCCATAACTTATAACACAAAGGTACATAGGCAATTACACATGCTCATTCAACAACATAATTAACAATGACACATCTGCATTCATTATCTTGCCTACGTTGGTGTCATGCCTTTCTTTGTTTCTCCTACGCGACTCATCGTAAACCGTGTCACCATTTCCAAATCAACATTTTGAAAATCATTTCTCATTCTTTGTTACAAAGGGGCTACCAAGTCCAGCCACGTTATCAAATCTTGCATTGGCTCCTCTCCGCAGATAACCAAGCCCCATTTACCAATGAAGCTACCACGTCCGGCTCCGTTAGCAATCTACACAATGGACTACCAAGTCCGGCCTCATTGCGGTTTTCGCAAGTCTACACAAAGGGCTACCAAGTTCGGCCATTATGTAGTTTCAAAAATCCTTTTTATCCATATCAACCACTCCCTAAGTGTCATGTTTCTACTTTTCGGTTCTCGTGTCTCGTAATCATGCATAGACTCCGCGGCGGGACGAATCACTTTAAAGTAATCTTGAAACTAAACTAGCAAGATCATCCAACTCTATTTAATCATGCTTGTTTACAACCACAAGTAAGGCAAGCAACATGCTATCATGCTCACAATCGTTTAAAAGGTCAAAATACGAATACTTCGTTTAAAACAACACTTTATCTTTTAAAACGCATTTCCTTTTAGAAGTTCAATAAAACACATGTTTATTGACGAGTTCATACATAAACAAGCAACTATCACTAGATCGAGCAATCAAGTAGTCATAAGATCAAAGTAAACTACGTAAAACAAATCATTCTACACATATGGCTTCATGCTCATACAATACAATATACTTAGAGGAAGTAGTTAAGGATTAACTACATTTAATTCAAACATGCATACAACTATACTTAGGATAAGTAGGTTCGAAGAACTCTACAAGATCAAACATATACTTAGGAAGAGTGGTTAGGGATCACTACCGTTCTTCTTGGCGGTAGAAAAGATTACGGAAGTACGACGGAAAGAAAGTCGGCAAACGAACGGAGTAACGACTTACGGTAAGCTTCCAATAGCTTCGAAAGAGAATGATTTCTCTCGAAACTAGATCGTAACCTAAACTACTACTACTTTTGGATTGAGGTGGTGGTCGAGTGGTGGTTTAGCGGCGACATTGGAAAGAAAACTCAAGAACAAGCCAAGAACATCAAGAACAAGTTATGCTTTCAAGAAAGAAGTTGGAGAATGGAATGAGGTGTGAGTTCAAAGCACCAAATGGCTTGGTATTTATAGGCAAGCCTCTCCTCTCTCCTCTCATGGCCGAATTCTCTCTCTCTCTCCTATATCTCACTTTTTTATTCCAAGCAATCTTGCTTCCTTGCAAGAAACAACCTAAAACTAGGCATGCAAGGCTAGGATGTGTCCTTTGGATTGGATTATGAAAGACTAGGCAAGAAAATGGGATTTGATTCAAGTATAAAATTAGGGTTTGTACAAGAAGGACTAGATTTGATTGTCCTTGGCCATGCTTTCACTTGAAGGCATATCAAAGAAGGACAAGATGAGCTAAGCTAGGTCAATCAACTTGCACACACATCACACTCTCTCCCTCTCTCTCCATCCGAATCTCTCTCTCTCGGCCTCTCTCTCCTCCTCTCTCCCTCTCTCTCTCTCTCTCCTTGGTACAATGGTTACAATAGATATATATAACTATATATATAAGATATGGAAGGACAAAGGTTGATGGATTGGAAGAGTAAAGATTTGGCAAGCTAGGGTTTGTACAAGATTTACCCTAGTAGAAAATGTATTTAGGACAATTTGGTACATAGATTTGCTAGGGAGAAATCTCCAAGAAATCAAGCAAAGGTCAATGGAAGTACAAGAGATCAAAGGTACATTTCTCTCCCTCTCTTTCTTTATCTCTCTCTCTTTCTCCTCCTCTCTCTCTCGGATCTCTCTCCTCTCTCTCTCGGCAAACTCTCTCTCTCTCTCTCTCTCTCTCTCTCTCTCTCCCACTTGTACTTGCATAGAAGATGTATATATATACTAATATATATATATATATATATATATATGTACTATGGGTCTTTAATAAAATCCAAGTTTCCAAGTAACTTAGATTTTATAAATATAATATTACAATACACACATGCTATATACAATATTATATATATATATATATATATATATATATATCTATATATATATATTAATACAAGTACATATATATATATATATATATACACATGTACCACACAATCTAGGATAGATATTGCCAAATCGTATATCTAATTAACTATTCTAATGCTTTCAAAGTACAAGTCCTTATAATATTAACCTAATGTATTAATTCTAGTTTATTCAATTGACACACATGGAAGATCTTATTATTATATTAACCCTAATACTTGATTGGCAAGTATAGCTATTATCCAAGGGGGAATAATTCCCCTAACCTTCTTTATCCAATGGATAAAAGAGTTAAAGTACTTTACAAGATTTTCTAATTAAAATAACACAATACACATGTGTTACTTACAATAAAATATATATACCTATATATATATATATATATATACAAGTACACATATAATATATACAAACAAGTACTACAATATCTAGTCCAGATATACCAAAATCCAATATCTATTTAACTAATCTACTACTTTCAAGTACCAAGTGATTAGCACCAAAGATTGTAAGATCGTGGTGCTAAAAATACCCTAGCTTGTGGCATCTTTATTTATTTATTGTCATTTTTAGTTGATTTTTGCTCGTAAGGCGTTTGTTTAGCGTTTCAGGCAAAACGCCCTTAAAAGGCGTGTTTTGAGGGGCAAAAAATCTTTCAAGTGATTTCAAGCATCCTTGCCCGGGTGATTTTGTGCCAATCTGGCCGAAGGATGAAGGCGGAGGCCATCGGGTGAAGCGAGGGCCATTTGGTTGCCAAAGCATGGAGGCTGCCAAGCAAAGCCAAGCTGTGCCAAGCAAGGCAGTCGCGTATCGATACGGAAATTGGGCGTATCGATACGCGTAGGGTTCGAGGAACATCAGTTGCTTCCGTATCGATACACTCGCTAGAAGCGTATCGATACGCAGAGCTCTCGGCCAGATCTTTTCTACTTTTTGGCCATTCCATTTATGGAAAATCAGCCACTTTTGGGATTTTTTAGGATATTTTGGAGAGAGAGATACCTACTTTTGTATAAATTTAGGACTCATCTCTCTCATTATCTATCTAGTTCATTACTAAGCTTTAACTTTCCTCCATTAATGGTGTTTCTAGCTTTTCAAGTGTAATTTCATTGAACTCAAGTAAGTTGCTTTCGTATCGTTTTTTCTCGTTTATTAAAGTTGTAACCGTGGTTTAGCTCTTCTATAAAATCAAGTTTATTTTCAGTTTTATCGATTAAACATGTTCTCCAATTTTACTATGCTTTCTAGTCTTCTCATGATACGTGAGTAGTAACTTAGGCTTGGCAACGGGGTGACTAACACCTCGTGATTTATGCTTATCTTGCCTTTCTCAACTCAAAATTTGGGGTTTAGTATGGAAAGTAAGAAGGGTTCGCCTTTATGTCACAAAACTAGTCGATGTTAACCTCCGGTGATCATATGCTCGCCCATATGGTTCCGTGAGCTATGTCTCGCCTTGTGTTTGTCAAAAAAACCAAAAGAGCTCGCTTATTTTCCATATTTCATTTCAAGTCTTTTAATGGTTTCAAAGCTAAATCTTCCGGTTGATAGCCTAAGCCGTGCGATTCAACCGTGTTTTCGTTGGGAATAGTTCGATTGCTTAAGTTACGGGCGTTAAAAGCCCCAATGCCTTGCCGCTTGTTTAATCTAGTAAAACTCATTTTCTAGTCATTTTCATAAGTGTTCATCACTCTCCAAAACAAAACCGACAGTTGGCCGTCTTAAACGCCACAAATCCTTACACCTAAAAATCCTAGCAAGCTATTGAGACTTTCCCTGAGGGAACGATTCCGGTCTTCCGGTATCTATGCTGACTTCGACTTAGCCCTACGCTCGGGGCATTTCAACCCCATTCGACTTGAGGTTTTGGACGAAGCATATTTTGGCGCCGTTGCCGGGGATTTTCTTATTCTAAGCTTATTGGGAGGTTCGACAAACCACTGTAAGTATTCCGTTTATTTTCTACTTTGTGCATCGTATACTCGGCCTAGCGGATACCTCTAACTGAGCCACCCATTCGACTTGAGGTTTAACGAAGCTAGTTTGAGTATCAAGTGCCTTTTCTTTTCTTTTATTGTAAAGCATATATCGAGGCGGCGGCATAGCCCCTCATAATTGTCTTGAGAAAGTGAGGCGGCGGCATAGCCCCTCCAGTCTGTTTGTCTTATTGCAGGGCGGTTACTTAGCTCTTAAGTTGCTTAAAACGCCAGTTCATGCTTGTGGTTTATCGAGGGCCCCGGATTTATCGTAGTCCTCGCTCCAACCGTCTGCATCGTTCTAGTTCTCCGCCTAGCATCCGACACAGCACTCTGCGCTCCTATTCTCCGCCAAGTAGCTATTCTCGGCCATATTCTCCATCAAGAAAATCAATGGCGGACGAGGAAGCTCCTCCGGTTAGGACTCTTAACGACTATTTGAATCCGGAAAGGGTCACTCAACGGTCTCCGATAGTCTTTCCGCGGCCCACTACTGTTGCGAATACCTTCATTTTCAAATCGGATTATCATCGGTGCATTCCTTTCTTCCACGGTATGGAGCGTGAGGATCCGTACCAACATATCCGAACTTTTGAGGAAACCCTCCAATCATTTGTTACTGTGGATGCACATCTTAACCAAGCAAGATTGCGGTTGTTCCCGTTCACTTTGAAGGATAAAGCCAAGACATGGTTCCACTCGTTAAAGCCTCAATCATTGACCACATGGGAAGAAGTTCAAGATGTTTTCCACAAGAAGTTTTTTCCGGCTAGCCGTACAAAGCTTTTAATGGATCAAGTTCAGACCTTTAAGCAACGTGATGGAGAAGCTTTCCACCAATATGTGGAGCGGTTCAAGGACTTACTTGCGGCAGTTCCTCACCATAATTTCGCCTTGTATCAGCTCATTCACTATTTCTATTTGGGATGCTCGCAGCAAAGCAAGCAGTTGCTTGACACTATGTGCACGGGTGGGTTCATGAACAAGTCTCCCGATGATGGTTGGGATTACATTGATGAAGTGGCCAAGAAGTCTTTAACTTGGAGTTTCGAGGATGCCGGGGAAAGAGCAATGGCAAACCAAGGTCCCGGAGGCTCCGGGAAGTTCTCCATTAATGAGCATCAAGCCATGGAAACACGGATGGAACAATTGGCGAAAAAATTGGAGAATTTGGAATTAAAAGGGGTGAAGGGGGTCGAAGCTGTGAGTGCGGTGGAGGAGCGTTGTGTTATTTGTGAAACAACGGGTCATTCAACCGATAATTGTGCCACGATTCCCACGTTTCGGCAGCAATATATCAACCTCAACCTTCCGATTGAGGAAGTTAGTGCAATAAACCAAAGATTCGAGTCTTTTCCCCAAAACTTCAACCAAGGCCAAAGACAACATCCGGGATTCCGTTGGAACAATCAGATTGAGGGCGGACCATCTCAAGCCACTTCCTCTACTCAAATGCAATCATGGCGGCCTGCTCAAGGCCAAGGCCAGCTTTGTTTTTCCCAAGGCCCGCCAGGATTTGGGCCGTCGGGCCCGTTTCAAGGAGCTAACCAATTCCAACCTCCGCCAAGGCGATCTTTGGAGGATACTCTCCAATCTTTCATGCAAGCTCAATCTAATTACAATGAGGGCAACACGCAAATGATGGGGGAGTTGAAAAACCAAATGGGAAAGTTAACCACATCCATCGGGCTTCTACAACAAGAAAGAGGCAAATTTCCTACACAACCAGTAGCCAATCCACAAGGCCAACTTCTTATTGGCACTTCTTCGGTACCTCCGCCCGAGCAAGCTCAAGCAATCATCACACTAAGGAGTGGCAAGGCCGTTGACAACCGGGTAGTCCTGCCGTCGGGTACACCTTCTTTCGTGCCATCTCCACCGACAACAAGTTCTCTTTCACCGGATGATAGTATCGAGCAAGATTTTGAGGAAGACGGGGAATCTCCCGTGCAAGTTTCAAAGGAAGCCGAGACCGTTCCGAAGCCGCAAGTCTCGCCTGTTCCGGTACCTTACCCTTCCCGACTGAAAAAGCCGGCCCATCCATCCAAGCAGGCCGATATACTTGATGTCTTTAAGCAGGTCAATGTGAACATTCCTTTGTTAGACGCCATCAAGCAAATCCCCGCCTATGCCAAGTTTTTGAAGGACTTATGTACTCAGAAGCGCAAACTCAGTGTGCATCATAAGGTACTTCTTACCGAGGAAGCTAGCCAAGTAATCCATACAAGCCTTGCCCCTAAATACAAAGATCCGGGATGTCCTACAATTTCAGTAAACATTGGGGGTACGAGGGTGGAGCAAGCTCTTTTGGATTTGGGAGCAAGTGTGAATTTGCTACCGTTCTCGGTATACCAAGAACTCGGTTTGGGGGAGATGAAACCAACACGGGTCACTCTTCAATTGGCGGATAGGAGCGTTCGCATTCCTCGGGGAGTGGTGGAAGATGTGTTGGTCCAAGTCGGTCAATTTGTTTTCCCGGTGGATTTTGTGGTACTAGATACTTGCCCGTCGTCGACATCGCCGTTATCTACTCCCGTTATCCTTGGTCGTCCGTTTTTAGCAACCTCAAACGCAACTATCAATTGTCGGGATGGACTTGTGAAACTGTCATTCGGCAATATGCAAATGGAGGTCAATATGTTCCATGTCGGGGCGCAAATGGGTGACGATGACAAATGTCAAAATGTCAACCTTGTGGATACATTGGTGCAAGAGCACGTGGATGAATTTCTGTCAAAAGACTCGTTGGAGTTAGCTCTTACCTCGGAAGAGGCCGCTTTCCTTGAATCCGAAGAGATGGAGTCACTTTTTGCTTTGCTAAATGAAGATGCCGGGGGCGAGGAGATTTGCGGAGTTGCACCGTGGCTCCCAAAGTTTGAAGAATTGCCTCCTATTGAGCGGAAAACGCTCCCCTCTAGTGTTGAGCCTCCTCTTCTTGAGTTGAAAGCTTTACCGGACACGTTGAAATATGCATTCCTTGGTGAGCATAATACCTTTCCGGTGGTTATCTCTTCCTCTCTTGAGAAACTACAAGAGGAAGACTTGTTGGCACTTTTGCGGAGGCATACTCGGGCAATCGGATGGACCATTGCGGACATTCAAGGCATATCTCCTTCTTTGTGCTCTCATCATATCTCTTTGGAGGAGGACGTTAAACCATCTCGGCAACCACAACGCCGGCTCAATCCGATTATGAAGGATGTGGTCCGGGCGGAAATTCTCAAATTGCTTGATGTTGGGATTATTTATCCCATCGCCGATTCTAAGTGGGTGAGCCCTATCCAAGTAGTTCCAAAGAAGGCGGGGGTGACCGTGGTTCAAAATGACCGAGGCGAGCTTGTGCCGACCCGTGTCACTACCGGGTGGCGGGTATGCATTGATTACCGCAAGTTGAATGCAGCAACACGTAAGGATCATTTCCCTCTTCCATTCATCGATCAAATCTTGGAAAGAGTAGCCGGCCATGCCTTTTATTGTTTCCTCGACGGTTACTCGGGCTATAATCAAATAGAGGTGGCGTTATCCGATCAAGAGAAAACCACGTTCACATGCCCATTCGGGACTTTCGCTTATAGACGCATGCCATTCGGTTTGTGTAATGCTCCCGGCACCTTTTCGAGATGTATGATGGGAATTTTCAGTGATATGGTCGAGAAAATTGTGGAAGTCTTCATGGATGATTTCTCTGTGTTTGGTGACTCCTTCGAGTCGTGTCTCGCCAACTTGGAGAAGGTTCTAGCCCGCTGTGAGGAGAAGAATTTGGTTTTGAATTGGGAGAAGTGCCATTTTATGGTCACTCAAGGGATTGTGCTCGGGCATATTGTATCGGCTAGGGGTATCGAGGTCGACAAGGCTAAGATTGATCTCATCTCCAATCTCCCAACTCCGAAATGCGTTAAAGACATCCGCTCATTCCTTGGCCATGCCGGTTTCTATCGGCGGTTTATCAAGGACTTTAGTGCGATCTCGAGGCCGCTCTGCCACCTTCTGTCTAAGGATGTCCCCTTTGAATGGACCGCCGCCTGCGAGCTAGCATTCATTAAGCTCAAAGCTAGTCTCACCACGCCTCCCATTGTTCAAACGCCCGATTGGAATCTTCCTTTTGAGCTAATGTGTGACGCGAGTGATTATGCTGTCGGGGCCGTTCTTGGCCAACGGAAGGACAAGCATCCGTGGGTGATTTATTATGCGAGCAAAAGTCTTAATGATGCTCAAATGAATTATTCCACTACGGAGAAAGAGCTTCTAGCCATCGTGTTCGCCTTGGACAAGTTCAGGTCCTACCTAGTTGGTGCCCCGATCACAATTTACACCGACCACTCGGCACTCAAGTATCTTTTCACCAAGCAGGATGCCAAGGCCCGTTTGATCCGGTGGATCCTTTTGTTGCAAGAATTTGACATAACCATCAAGGATAAGAAAGGGGTCACAAATGTAGTAGCCGATCACTTGTCCCGCTTGGATTTTGAGGATCGTACTACTCATTTACCTATTGGAGATAGCTTCCCCGATGAGCAATTGTTTGGTGTATCAACGGCTCCGTGGTTTGCTGATATCGTTAACTATTTGGTTACGGGGATGCTTCCGACACATTGGTCTTCTCATGAGCGCCGGCGGTTCTTAGCGGAAGTGAAGCACTTCTCCTATGATGATCCGTACTTATTCAAATATTGCCCCGACCAAATAATCCGCCGGTGCGTTCCCGATTCCGAACAACGGGCGATCCTCCAATTTTGCCATACGGAAGCATGCGGCGGGCATTTCTCTGCCCGGAAGACCACCGCTAAGATACAACAATGTGGTTTCTATTGGCCGACTCTTCACCACGATGCCTATGCCTTTTGCAAATCGTGTGATCGTTGTCAAATGTTGGGGAGTGTGACCCGAACGAATGAAATGCCTCAAGGGAAGTTTCTAGTTGTGGAAGTTTTTGATTGTTGGGGTATTGACTTCATGGGGCCGTTCCCGGTGTCTTTCGGGAATTTGTATATCCTCCTGGCGGTTGACTACGTATCGAGATGGGTTGAAGCCATTGCTACCCGCACTAATGATCATAAGGTGGTGCTCGAGTTTCTTAAAGAGCATATCTTGTCCCGATTTGGGGTGCCTCGGGCAATTATCAGTGATCAAGGGATGCATTTTTGCAACCGGCCATTCGCCGCCTTGATGAAGAAGTATGGCATCACGCATAAGGTCTCCACCGCCTATCATCCTCAAACCAACGGTCAAGCCGAGCTTGCTAATCGTGAGGTAAAGCGTATTCTTGAGAAAACGGTAAATCCCAACCGGAAGGATTGGTCCTTAAGGCTAACCGATGCTCTTTGGGCATATCGTACAGCATACAAGACCGTGTTAGGTGCTTCGCCCTATCGGCTTGTATATGGTAAGGCATGCCACCTTCCGGTGGAAGTCGAGCATAAAGCATATTGGACTATTAAACAAGTAAATTATCGCTTTCCCGATGCTGGGGTGCACCGTAAACTCCAATTGAATGAACTTGAGGAAATCCGTAGAGATGCATATGATAATACCAACATCTACAAGTCTAAGGTGAAGGTTTTGCATGATAAACACATCCAAAGGAAAATTTTTGAAGTAGGTCAAAAAGTGCTTCTTTATAACTCTAAACTTCATCTTTTTCCGGGCAAGTTGCGTTCTCGTTGGATAGGCCCTTATGTCGTGCATAAAGTTTATCCTCATGGGGCCGTTGAGGTCATGAATCCCGTTAATGAGCATATTGTTAAGGTGAATGGGCAGCGACTTAAGCCGTTTTTAGACCACTTTGCTAGAGAGGAGGTGACAGAGGACTTAGTTGCTCCGGTTTACTCGGATGCTCTTGTTTCTTAGTTCGTTGTACACTATGTTTGCACGGGGAACGAAAGCGTAACCGCTGAACTTAACTGTTTGTCGGACCCGACCCCTTGACTTAATTGTAAGGGGTACCCTCCATTGACTTGGGTATTTGTAGCTTCGCACGCCGCTACTAAAATAAGGATCGTGTGCCCAGCTCCGGTTAGTAAGGGCAATGTTCTGTTTCTTGTACATATTGTTGCAAGTTTGCTTCGTTTCGGGTTCTTCTCACTAAGAGATTTCACCAATGCATCATTGTTTCGGTCTTTAATTAGTCCGTCCTTGTCGTAGTTTACCGTTAACGATCCATGCTCACCAGATATGTCCCTATCGGGGGCACTTTAGGTCTTTGGGTGCGACTTGGTATTCCCGTGCTTTGGTGCAAGGCTCTGCCATGTCTCACTTTGTTTCGATTATAGGGAACGCTGGGCTTAATTGCTTGGCGCGGTCAAGCGGTACATTTTACTTCGGGCATGATGTAACAAACTCGATGGTCTAGTATAACCACTCGAGTTTTATCTCGCCGGTGAGACTCGGGAAGAAAAGTGACTCGTAAGATTGCGTGAATATCGGATGGTGTTTCTTTTCTATTTTCTGTTTTTCTTCTTATCTCTGTGGTGCCCGGATCACATGCGCCGGGCGTTTCTAATGTCATTTGGCTCTTAGTAGGTAGTTCGAGCTTCAGTCTTTTGCAAGGTGTACATGCTACCACACCAGCCTTGGTGGATTGAATCTAACGTCGGAATGATTGCGGCATTCAGGAGCCCTAAGCATGGGTGCGATTATGTGTCGCGGTTATCAGTCCAACAAAGCTTTGACCATGATTCTGTGTGACTAGCTGTGGTTCCGTTGGAAGAGCCGAAGGAGTTGACCTTGGAAGCTGTTTGGATGACGAACGGAGCCGGTGATGCCAAAGCCTCCAACTTGGTCGAGGTATTCGGGGGTTGACATTCCCTCGTGGGTAATCTTTTTTGTTCTTTCCCTCTCCCTACTGTGATTCTCCATGCTATGAGGGCATTGCATATTTCAAGTTGGGGGGAGGGATGTATATTTGTTAATACATCTTTTATCTCTTTTTGTGTTTTTAGGTTTTTTTTTTTAGGGTAAATTTTTCAATTTTTAGTTTAATTTTAGTTTATCCTTCCGTTAATACAAAATTAATGGAGTAAAGCGGCTTAGCACATGTTATTAGTTCTTTAATTGGCAAGAGTTCGTTGTAAATATTTTCGGTAATTCCCAACTCGCATGCTTGATGAAAGAATGAGAAATGTAGTGTTGAGTTCGTTGTGAGCAAGTTTGACCCATATCCCGTTGTTTTGAACATTATATTCTTAGATTAGTTATTCATCTCTTGTCATGCCTAATTATGTTCGTTATCTTCTTTAAATCGCTTCGGAATCTATGGCATGCTTAGGAAATGATACAAGGCCATCTTTGTTTGATTAAACCACAAAGTGTCTCATTAACCTTGAAAATAAAGCCAAGTTGCGTCTCTCTCATAACCATAGGGAACCGGATGTTAGGGTGGATGGTTGGAATTCCGTTTTGTGCATTGCAATGGGCTGGCTCCAGGGTTTTACAGGGTTCCGGGTGTGTTTGAGGTGATTTTGAGCATTGGCATTGGCACAGGGTGGCAAAGCATGAAGTCTGAGACCAGGCAGTCTCGTATCGATACGCAAATTGGGGCGTATCGATACGGGTAACTTTGAAATTCCAACAGAGGCTTCCGTATCGATACGCATTTTGGAGCCGTATCGATACGCGTGCATTATCTTCGAATTCTGCAGTTAAGTGCAGCCCGACTTCTTCATCTTCTTACCTCCTTTCTCCCTCTAACCCTCCATAACCACCAAGCCCCACGAAACCCTAACCCTTAAATCACCATGTTCTACCTCTAATCTCCACCAAAACTCCATAAAACTCTATCAAACCTTCCAGCTTTCAAGAAATTCGAAGGGTTTCCAAGGTTGTTGGGTTGAATCAAGAGTTGCAAGGCCGGATCTCACTCTCTCCTAAACCAAACTACTCCATGTACAAGGTAATCCGAAAATCCTTCTTTTTCCTTGAACTTCCATCATATTCATCCTCTATTGTGATGGATTTTTGAGTTACATGAGGGTTTTGCATGTTCTTGGAACCCTAGTACCCCAAATTCGAAATTTCCCAAGAACCTCGGTTTGGACTGTTGTAATCTTTGATTGCGTTGAGGATTGGATTGCCCTACGTACCTACCACTGTTGATCTGAAATTTGAGGGCTGAATTTGTGTTGCTCAGATTTTCGGGTCTGCCGTAGTTGGACTTTTGGTTTGCTATTTTGTTTGTGATTTCCAGGTTCCTTGTTTTTGTGGTACTCCGCTTTTGTTGAAATTTGCATATTGGCTGCTCTCCGAGGTGCTGTTTGGGCTGTTTTCTGTTTGAATCGTGAAGTTTGGGGGGAATTGCTGTTGTGTTGATTGTTTTGTGCGGAGTAGAAGAGAAACATAAGAAGGAGTTGAAAAGTGAGGAATAATATGCCGAAGTTGAAACAGGTGGCTAACAGAGGAAAGGGTAAGGCCCCGGCTTCCTCAACCGGGCAGGCTCATGAAATTGTTAGGGAAATGGAGGAGGAGGAAGAAATGATAGCAAACCCTGAGAAGGCACGTACTAGGAAGAGGACAGCCGCCGAGGTCAAAGCGGCGGCTCAGAAGAAATGGGAGGCGGGCATACCTGGCAGGGGTTTCAAAAATGAGCGGCACGTGGATGTTGATAACTTAGGCGTTGAGAATCCATTTGTCCGCCGTATTCAGGAGCAAGGTCTGTCATATATTATCTGGCTCCCAATCTCAGTTATAATAAAGACTTGGTCATTGAATTTTACAAGAACATGAAAATCCCGCCTAAGGAGGATGAGGGGAAAGAGGATGCCAAGATTACTTCTAAGATTGGGAGGGTTAGTATTGGGGTGACGGAGGGGGTTATTGCACGGGTCTTAGGTTACCATCCGCCGCCGGTTGATACTGTGAATTACGATGAGGAGGAGTATGTGATAGACGAAACCCACATTCGAGATTTGTACAAAGTGCCCGGAGAAGCAACTCTACCTCATGCTCCGGGGAAATTCAAGGATGTTTACCGCCTCGTCAACCAATTTGTGCACCATAACTTCAATCCAAAGGGGACGGAGAACAAGCCGGACATTCATGAGGGGGGTATGATTCACGCGTTCATGAATCCCAATGTAGTGTTTCATTGGGCAATGTACATCTTTAATATGATGGTTAATTTCAAGGCTAAAGCTCCAGCCCATACGAGGATGCCTTTTCCATGCTTGGTGACTGCTATCTGCTTGGCTCAAAAGGTCCCGGCCTCTCAGTTTGCGGATCGGGAGAAACTCAATCCGGGCGATATCAACAAATCGGTCCTCACTAAGAGCATTTCTCAGTCCCGTCCGGTTGTCGCTGCTGTCCCGCGTGGGCCATATTTGACTACTTTGCCACCAAAGGGTGCAAAGTCGGGTGCATGGAACAAGCTGCTGTTTTGCCAAGGAGTGGCCACTATGGGGTGTTTGAAGAAGATTAAGAAGGAAACTCGGGACAATGCTAGGAGGCAGAGGAAAATTGACCACAAGCTGGATTGGATTTTGAGCAGGGGAGTGGGGGAAGGAAGTGAGCCGTATGTGCCGCCACCTGAGGAGTCGGCTGAGGATAGTGATGACTTTGCGGGGGATGAGCCAGTGTTTTTGGATAATGAGTAGAGTCGGTGGAGTTTTTAAAATCCCTTTACTTGGTCGGGGTGCACGGTGGTTGACAGCCCACCTCTTATCTCTTTATTGCTTTGTCTTTAGTCTAGTTTAGTTAAACTTTTGACTGCTAGTTTAGTAAGTTTTTGTTGAGGCCGGCATGTGGCCTTTGACTTGGTAGTTGGTAGCAGCCAAGGGTAGTTTGACCTTGCTAGCATATGGCCGCTATCCCGTTTTGCTAACCTTTCTTTGATTAAAACCAAGGTCATTATATGCTTGAAAGCCCTTAGTTGATCCTCCGTATGCCTTGATTCCATTTTGATTTATCGCATGATGGCTAGCTTAGTTAGTTGTGGCATGTTTCTTTCGGAATCAATCATTTAATTGTTTAGTTTTAGGTTCTGTTTCTCTTGGTGCTCTCCACTTATAAAGCACGGTATTTTTGCTCCCCGTTGCTTATCTCGAGCACCCCTTTTGTGGGATATGGCTACTTTGCATGCTTTTGGTTATGTTATAACCGAGTATCCGCCCGTTGTCTTTGGACACAAATTTGGATACTTGTTTATTACTTGCTCAATATTTAGTTGCTCTTTCAATCGTCTATTGCGAGTTGTTTTGAAGTAAGTTAATCGTTTTGAACTCTTGCCAATTAGGTTGATATGCGTTGGTGCTAAGTAGTTTTCGCGGAAGGATTATTGTTTTTGTCTTTCAGTTTGTTTTCTGTTGCTAGGGGCTAGCAACGCTCAAGTTGGGGGCGTGATTAGCACCAAAGATTGTAATATCGTGGTGCTGAAAATACCCTAGCGGCATCTTTATTTATTTATTGTCATTTTTAGTTGATTTTTGCTCGTAAGCGCGCTTGTTTAGCGTTGCAAAACGCCTTAAAAGGCGTGTTTTGAGGGGCAAACCATCTTTCATTGATTTCAAGCATCCTTGCCCGGGTGATTTTGTGCCAAAGTGGCCGAATGAAGGCGGAGGCCATCGGGTGAAGCGAGGGCCATTTGGTTGCCAAAGCATGGAGGCTGCCAAGCAAAGCCAAGCTGTGCCAAGCAAGGCAGTCGCGTATCGATACGGAAATTGGGCGTATCGATACGCGTAGGGTTCGAGGAACATCAGTTGCTTCCGTATCGATACACTCGCTAGAAGCGTATCGATACGCAGAGCTCTCGGCCAGATCTTTTCTACTTTTTGGCCATTCCATTTATGGAAAATCAGCCACTTTTGGGATTTTTTAGGATATTTTGGAGAGAGAGATACCTACTTTTGTATAAATTTAGGACTCATCTCTCTCATTATCTATCTAGTTCATTACTAAGCTTTAACTTTCCTCCATTAATGGTGTTTCTAGCTTTTCAAGTGTAATTTCATTGAACTCAAGTAAGTTGCTTTCGTATCGTTTTTTCTCGTTTATTAAAGTTGTAACCGTGGTTTAGCTCTTCTATAAAATCAAGTTTATTTTCAGTTTTATCGATTAAACATGTTCTCCAATTTTACTATGCTTTCTAGTCTTCTCATGATACGTGAGTAGTAACTTAGGCTTGGCAACGGGGTGACTAACACCTCGTGATTTATGCTTATCTTGCCTTCTCAACTCAAAATTTGGGGTTTAGTATGGAAAGTAAGAAGGGTTCGCCTTTATGTCACAAAACTAGTCGATGTTAACCTCCGGTGATCATATGCTCGCTCATATGGTTCCGTGAGCTATGTCTCGCCTTGTGTTTGCCAAAAGAATCAAAAGAACTCGCTTAATTTCCATATTTCATTTCAAGTCTTTTAATGGTTTCAAAGCTAAATCTTCCGGTTGATAGCCTAAGCCGTGCGATTCAACCGTGTTTTCGTTGAGAATGGTTCGATGGCTTAAAAGCCCCAATGCCTTGCCGCTTGTTTAATCTAGTAAAACTCATTTTCTAGTCATTTTCATAAGTGTTCATCACTCTCCAAAACAAAACCGACAGTTGGCCGTCTTAAACGCCACAAATCCTTACACCTAAAAATCCTAGCAAGCTATTGAGACTTTCCCTGAGGGAACGATTCCGGTCTTCCGGTATCTATGCTGACTTCGACTTAGCCCTACGCTCGGGGCATTTCAACCCCATTCGACTTGAGGTTTTGGACGAAGCACCAAGTCCTAAATTCTATTTTAATCCATTACACACATGGCCAAATCTAGTATTTTAATAAACTTAGTACTTGGTTGGCAAGTAAAACTATTATCCAATGGATAATAGTTCCCCTAGCGGTTAATAACCAATGGTTAAGGATTTCCCTAGAACTTATCGTCCAATGGATAAATATTACCCTAGACTTTATCGTCCAATGGATAAAGACAAAAAGGGTAAAATGGTCCATGTAGGGTTAGGGAGAAGTGATTGGGCATTAGGCTATTCTAACTAATTGGTTAAAGACTAACGATACTCAATCTAGGCTTTCATTGATCGAGTGGTATTTTGGTTTTATTTAGTAGGAAATCGCCTAATAACGGAATATTAAAGCCCGACGGTGCTAAACGCCAAGGCAAGGCGTGAGTGTGGCCAAGGTAGCCCGCTAGCAAAGCGGTGGCCAAGCGGTGGCCAAGGCGACCCGCTAGCAAAGCAGTGGCCAAGCGGTCGCCAAGGCGGCCCGCTAGCAAAGCGGTGGCCAAGTGGTGGCCAAGGTGTCCCGCTAGCCAAGCAGTGGCCAAGCGGTGGCCAAGGCAGCCCGCTACCAAAGCGGTGGCCAAGGCGTAGCCAAGGCAAGGCCAGAGCAAAGCAGCCCAGCCACGCCAAGGCAAAAGCAAGGCGCGACCCGATGCCAGGGCAGAACCCGATGGCAGCCAAGGTAGAGCAAGGCAGCCCAGCAACGCCAAGGCAAAAAACAAGGTGCGACAGCGACCCGACGCCAAGGCAAGGGAAGAGCAAAGCAGCCCAGCCATGCCAAGGCAAAAGCAAGGCGCGACTCGATGCCAAGGTAGAACCCGATGGCAGCCAAGGCAGAGCAAGGCAGCCCAGCAACGGCAAGGCAAAAGTAAGGCGCGACCCGACGCCAAGGCATAACCTGACAGTGAGCCGACGCCAAGGCGAGGCAGGCGCAACAGCGAGCCGACGCCAAGGCAAGGCAGGCGCGACAGCGAGCGGACGCCAAGGCAAGGCTGGCGCGACAGCGAGCCGATGCTTAAGCGAGGCAGGCCCGACAGTGTGCCGACGCCAAGGCAAGGCAGGCCTGACAGAGACCCGATGCCTAGGCGAGGCAGGCCTAACAGCGACCCGATGCCTAGGCAGCCTAGCCAAGCCAAAGTAAGGCAGTCAAGCCAACGGTCAAGGCAAAGACCAAAAATTTCTACTAACCACTTCGGCATCGATGCATCACTCTAGGTTAGGAAAATGTAACTAAGCCAAACGGTAGTTAGGGTTTGCTAATTAATCGATTAAAACTAACTATACTTGCCATGTAGGATTTCCAGTCGAGAAATATAATTCTAGGATTTTACTACAATTACCAAGTAACTATACCAAGGTCTTAATAGGCATACTCGTCCTTAGAAAATGACCTTAATGCCCGGGCGATGAATACCAATCTCCTAAGTCATTAAACCTAATTACGACGGATTATTAATCGCTAAAAGGGATTTATAAAATAAATAAAGAATTTTCAAATATACTAACAAAATTTTTTTTTATAAGTCAATAACGACCGATTTTTGGATGTTAAAAATGAAATCCAAGTATTAAAATAAAATTCAAATTTTTAGCGAAATTCTTATTGGCCAAAAATCAGGGTCGTTACAACCTATCCCCCTTAAAATAATTTCGTCCTCGAAATTGGTGCGTGTCTACGGATTTGACAAAGTCGTTATACTGGTCCTTGAATCGTCGTCTATCCCCCTTAAAAGAAGCAAGTCACACTTAAGTCGCAGGTTAGGCGTAGGTTGGCTATTTCTAGTCCGCACTCGCTACTCACTTTAGACTAACAGCTGCACTCTCCCGAAATGGTGGTGTTACTCGAACTTAGAGGTTTTGTTATGAAGTTAGCACGCAATGAACAAGACAGCTAGATTTAGATTTAGAAAAGATTATTATATTACACGCCTAATGGCATCATTAGATACAAGAAAAAGTAAGTAAGAGCAGATAATAATGGCTATGGTGCCATTGCTACGCCTCGGCCCCCCATCTAGCGTCGAAGGCTTGGAGCAAACGACGTTCGTATTCTCTTACGAATGCCTCGAGTGCGACGGCCACAACGAGAACGCAGTACCAGAAAGTGCCAATACGGTTGTTCCTACCGAACCACCGTGGCATGCCCATTGTTAGCCCGACACAGAACAGGAGGAAGATGAAGGGCTGCAACCGTAGCGTTTGGGTCGTTAGGGTGAGCTCGATTCGCTCGATTTCTCGGAACGCGACATCTTCCGGAAATTCTCGTCGTCGGGTGGCCATGGTTCGGGTTGGGGGATGAAGAGAAAAGGTGAAGAGAGGGGATGAAGAAATGGGAAGTGGTGGTGGGGTACATACAGGGCCGGGTGAGGGGTGAGTGGAGGAGGGAAATGATTTGAGTTTTGAAATTTTGAATTTGGAGGTTGAAATTTAATAGTTTGAAGTTTGAATTTTGAAGGGTTGGGGGGTGGTTGCCGGGGCCCCCTTTTTCGGGTATGGCCGGCGTGCGAAGGCCGGGCCCCCCTTGGTTTTGGCCAACACTTGTCGCTCTCCTGAAGAAATAAAATCTATCCAAAAATGGTTCCTAAAAACAAAATGTCTATCGGCAGAGGGTTACAATACTCGTAATAAAAGAAAATCACTATCATTTAGCAACTTGCGTCAACTAAAATAATTGTCCTTGGTAATAAGGGTTTCATTTACTAAAGAATAGTACGCAACAGTACTCTTTTGAAGGAAACAAGCTTTTTATAGATAAAAGAGAGATACAATCATAAGCATAGAATTCTACTATAAAGCAAATGACACGATTCCTCCTAATACAACTGGAATGATCCTACATATTCTTAATACATGGTCTAAGTTTGTACTCACACAAGTGCGACTACAACTCTCGGGACCTTATTCTAAAACTACGACTCTACTACTGCGGTGGAGTAAGTCCAAAATACACTCGTAACTCCTCCTTCCATTCCTTCTCCCTCTTCTCGAGCCAATACTCCCCTCGTTGTCGGGCATCCTCAACAGCGTCACTAAGTGATAAACGTAGGGTCTCCACGTCCATGGTCTCAGCTAAAGGTGACACGAGAATAACCTCGAAGGTGTGCTCGCCAGTGGCAGGGTCAAATATACCCAAGTGGGGTATAGGGATGTAACTCTCGGGTGCAAGCAGAGCCTTGTACGTAAGCAGGTCCGCAAAGGTGAACGGTGTAGTAGGGGTACAGCTAGCCATATCTACAATAATAAGAAAATTATATGTTAGACTTATCGGTGTGAAAGGGTAGTCTCGTAAAGACACATGTACACACATAAACAATGAACACGCATAAAAGAAACACATAATTCCATTACTTAGGGAAAACAAGTACATCATAGGCGGCTTATAGTAGCCTTAAGCTTAATACATCAAGAGTCCTACATTTTCCTATTTTACATCAAAAGGCCTAACAACAGTGATCCTAGTTTAAAAGATCCTACATCCCAAAGGATTACAACTATTGCTAGGTTTATTTAGGGACTCCTAAATAGTATCCTTGGCTTCACAGGTTTGCTAGGACCTCCTCCTCTTCGGGCTCATCCTTACTCTCACTAGCTTCTCCTTCCTTAGTCACCTCATGAGCAACCTTCTCGTCCCCGGTTTCTTCTTCACCATAAGTAAAGTTTTCCATTGGGGGCAGGGCTCCAAAGAATCCACGGAAGGCACACAGGTTTGGGAACATCACAGGAAACCAAGGGTCATCTTCCACGGGGGTAGGGGTATGACGCTGTACTCTTTTGAAATCGCGAATTTCTGCGAGTATAATGACAATGTAGTCAGGCTTCTCCATCAGTTGGATGGTCATAGTTTCTAG
The DNA here is from genome assembly GCA_025413875.1 of Rhododendron molle. NCBI lineage: Eukaryota > Viridiplantae > Streptophyta > Magnoliopsida > Ericales > Ericaceae > Rhododendron > Rhododendron molle. The sequence continues at coordinate 20,834,056 of CM046390.1, forward strand.
GGTGACCTCGAGTTGGTGAGCTCCAACTATCAGGTTGGCTAGGTGATCCATGTACAAGAAGAAGTTTTAACCTCAATTAGTAACATTTTTAAGACAAGGTTTTTCTAGCGCTAAGAAAACTTTGGAATTTCTAAGTTCCACATTTGATTCTTGATTTAAGTCATCATCCAATTGTTCGGGAATTCCCAGTTCGGCGGTACTGCCAGTTTCACCTTACTTCAATCCGAAGATTGTTTTGTCAGAATTCCACCCAATTTGGGACGGTAAACTTAAACTCAAGTCACGTTTGTGCAACGGTCAAGCTTATCTTAAAACTAATCTTAAAGGCTACCCATTCTACCCATGGCCGAGGTTTTGAACCTAAAGCTTTGATACCAAGTTGTAACGCCCTGAATTTTGGGTACGTTAAATAAACATTTTTATTGATTAGATTAAGGAGAGTCTAGCTCATTATTACAACATAATTCTCACAAGAGTACTTTTATTCAACAAAAGAGGGGATAATCTAAGGTTAACTACTACTCCGCCTCTTCCTCCATCCTTGCAAGCTCCGCGGCTCCGAAGGCCTCCAAGGTGTACTGTTCATGCTGCTCATCTATAAAATCTGACACATTATACCAGCGTCGCCCCCAGTATAATATGTCAGGGTCACCAAAAAGGTAACACCGTGAGCTACAGAAGCTCAATAGAATAATCCAACCCGCTAACCCATAACTTATAACACGAAGGTACATAGGCAATTACACATGCTCATTCAACAACATAATTAACAATGACACATCCGCATTCATTATCTTGCCTACGTTGGTGTCATGCCTTTCTTTGTTTCTCCTACGCGACTCATCGTAAACCGTGTCACCATTTCCAAATCAACATTTTGAAAATCATTTCTCATTCTTTGTTACCAACGGGCTACCAAGTCCAGCCACGTTATCAAATCTTGCATTGGCTCCTCTCCGCGGATAACCAAGCCCCATTTACCAATGAAGCTACCACGTCTGGCTCCGTTAGCAATCTACACAATGGACTACCAAGTCCGGCCTCATTGCAGTTTTCTCAAGTCTACACAAAGGGCTACCAAGTCCGGCCATTATGTAGTTTCAAAAATCTTTTTTATCCATATCAACCACTCCCTAAGTGTCATGTTTCTACTTTTCGGTTCTCGTGTCTCGTAATCATGCATAGACTCCGCGGCGGGACGAATCACTTTAAAGTAATCTTGAAACTAAACTAGCAAGATCATCCAACTCTATTTAATCATGCTTGTTTACAACCACAAGTAAGGCAAGCAACATGCTATCATGCTCACAATCGTTTAAAAGGTCAAAATATGAATACTTCGTTTAAAACAACACTTTATCTTTTAAAACGCATTTCCTTCGAGAAGTTCAATAAAACACATGTTTATTGACGAGTTCATACATAAACAAGCAACTATCACTAGATCGAGCAATCAAGTAGTCATAAGATCAAAGTAAACTACGTAAAATAAATCATTCTACACATATGGCTTCATGCTCATACAATACAATATACTTAGAGGAAGTAGTTAAGGATTAACTACATTTAATTCAAACATGCATACAACTATACTTAGGATAAGTAGGTTTGAAGAACTCTACAAGATCAAACATATACTTAGGAAGAGTGGTTAGGGATCACTACCATTCTTCTTGGCGGTAGAAAAGATTACGGAAATACGACGAAAAGAAAGTCGGCAAACGAACGGAGTAACGGCTTACGGTAAGCTTCCAAAAGCTTCGAAAGAGAATGATTTCTCTCGAAACTAGATCGTAACCTAAACTACTACTACTTTTGGATTGAGGTGGTGGTCGAGTGGTGGTTTAGCAGCGGCAATGGAAAGAAAACTCAAGAACAAGCCAAGAACATCAAGAACAAGTTATGCTTTCAAGAAAGAAGTTGGAGAATGGAATGAGGTGTGAGTTCAAAGCACCAAATGGCTTGGTATTTATAGGCAAGCCTCTCCTCTCTCCTCTCATGGCCGAATTCTCTCTCTCTCTCCTATATCTCACTTTTTTATTCCAAGCAATCTTGCTTCCTTGCAAGAAACAACCTAAAACTAGGCATGCAAGGCTAGGATGTGTCCTTTGGATTGGATTATGAAAGACTAGGCAAGAAAATGGGATTTGATTCAAGTATAAAATTAGGGTTTGTACAAGAAGGACTAGATTTGATTGTCCTTGGCCATGCTTTCACTTGAAGGCATATCAAAGAAGGACAAGATGAGCTAAGCTAGGTCAATCAACTTGCACACACATCACACTCTCTCCCTCTCTCTCCATCCGAATCTCTCTCTCTCGGCCTCTCTCTCCTCCTCTCTCCCTCTCTCCTTGGTACAATGGTACAATAGATATATATAACTATATATATAAGATATGGAAGGACAAAGATTGATGGATTGGAAGAGTAAAGATTTGGCAAGCTAGGGTTTGTACAAGATTTACCCTAGTAGAAAATGTATTTAGAACAATTTGGTACATAGATTTGCTAGGAAGAAATCTCCAAGAAATCAAGCAAAGGTCAATGGAAGAACAAGAGATCAAAGGTACATTTCTTTCCCTCTCTTTCTTTCTCTCTCTCTCTCTCTCTCCTCCTTTCTCTCTCGGATCTCTCTCCTCTCTCTCTCTCTCGGCAAACTCTCTCTCTCTCCCTCTCTCTCTCTCTCTCTCTCCCACTTGTACTTGCATGGAAGATGTATATATATACTTATATATATATATATATATATATATATATGTACTATGGGTCTTTAATAAAATCCAAGTTTCCAAGTAATTTAGATTTTATAAATATAATATTACAATACACACATGCTATATACAATATTATATATATATCTATATATATATATATATGCATACAAGTACATATAAATATATATATACACATGTACCACACAATCTAGGATAGATATTGCCAAATCCTATATCTAATTAACTATTCTAATGCTTTCAAAGTACAAGTCCTTATAATATTAACCTAATGTATTAATTCTAGTTTATTCAATTGACACACATGGAAGATCTTATTATTATATTAACCCTAATACTTGATTGGCAAGTATAGCTATTATCCAAGGGGTAATAATTCCCCTAACCTTCTTTATCCAATGGATAAAAGAATTAAAGTACTTTACAAGATTTTCTAATTAAAATAACACAATACACATGTGTTACTTACAATAAAATATATATACAAGTATATATATATATATATATATACATATATATATATATATATATACAAGTACACATATAATATATACAAACAAGTACTACAATATCTAGTCTAGATATACCAAAATCCAATATCTATTAAACTAATCTACTACTTTCAAGTACCAAGTCCTAAATTCTATTTTAATCCATTACACACATGGCCAAAGCTAGTATTTTAATAAACTTAGTACTTGGTTGGCAAGTAAAACTACTATCCAATGGATAATAGTTCCCCTAGCGGTTAATAACCAATGGTTAAGGATCTCCCTAGAACTTATCGTCCAATGGATAAATATTACCCTAGCCTTTATCGTCCAATGGATAAGGACAAAAAGGGTAAAATGGTCCATCTAGGGTTAGGGAGAAGTGATTGGGCATTAGGCTATTCTAACTAATTGGTTAAAGACTAACGATACTCAATCTAGGCTTTCCTTGCTCGAGTGGTATTTTGGTTTTATTTAGTAGGAAATCGCCTAATAACGGAATATTAAAGCCCGACGGTGCCAAACGCCAAGGCAAGGCGTGAGTGTGGCCAAGGTAGCCTGCTAGAAAAGCGGTGGCCAAGCGGTGGCCAATGCAGCCCGCTAGCAACGCGGTGGCCAAGCGGTGGCCAAGCAGTGGCCAAGGCAGGCGCGACAGCGAGCCGACGCCAAGGCAAGGCTGGCACCCAAGGAACCGTATTTGAAGCACCTGCCGCTACTCTATTTGATTTGAAAGTGAAGGAAACCGATCCGTCATAACCATATCCGGGTTCGGGAGCCAGGTTACGAGAGGAAGGGTTTTATGGCACCTCTCGCCCAATCCGAGATCGGTCTCTACTTGAGCATTTTGAAAGCGTTTGGGATTCTTTTTCTTCTTTAATCAATTTTAAGCCAATTAGGCGGGGGAACAATTGGGATTAAAGCTGTAACAATTTGCAGGATGTGATAAACGGCATGTTTGCTCTATTGAAACAATTAGTATAGGATGAAAACAAATTCTGTGGGAATTAAACAGATCGAAAAGCCCCAGGCAACATGCCCTGGAATTTTCGGATTCCAGAAGAACCTTCGAATTTCGTTTCCCGGAGGAAGGGCCCGATAGATCGAGGGAGCGCGAAGCGGAGGAAGCGCTCGCGAAACACAGAGTCGCCACTGGTTTGAAGGTCCGTCACCCAAGGAACCGTATTTCGAAGCACCTGCCGCGCTATTTGATTTGAAAAAGTGTAGGCACCAGTCCGTCATAACCATATCTGGGTTCGGGAGCCAGGTTACGAGAGGGGAAGGGTTTTAAGGCACCCCTCTCGCCCAATCCGGAGATCGGTCTCTACTTAGACATTTTGTGAAAACTTTGTGATTCTTCTTCTTCTTTAATCATTTTTTAGCCAGTTAGGGCGGGGGAACAGTTAATCGGGGATTAAAACTGTAACAAGTTTGCAAGATGTGATCTAAACATGGCATGGATGGATGGCAAATATGAAACGGGATAAAACTTAACCCCCTGATTAGAATAAACCAAGCTGCTCATGGAATAGGTGTATCACACATGACAGCCACCTTTGCACGCATGGATCAACGTGCATGCAAAAAGGACCATCGCGCGATACACCCATTCCCTCGCGCGAGTGTTCAAGTCTCACCACAGGTTGAATTTTATCCCCTTCTGGGCTCTGGAAGGACCAGTGCACACCCAGGAGGCAAACCAAGCAGTTTATAGGTACTGAAAGTAAATAATTATTACAAATTATTATAAACAGGAGCTAAACAAATTGAAATACAACCCCTAAACAGTGGGGTATCAAAACAAAGGCCAAGGGCAAAGCTGCTCATGCAAGGTGAATGGGACTGGAGAGGACCATCGCGCGAGACGGTGAGTCCCTTGCGCGAGTGTCTGCCGATTTGCATGCTCTGAGCTCTGGTACAGGTCCAGATGCAACCCAGAAGCATTCCAACAAAGTAAATAAACAAGAAAAGCTAGTCTATGTGTTTTAACATGCTGAGCAGTGAGCTAAAAGGCCTATCATACTTCAAAACAATGAATAACATGATAAAACAAGAATAACCAGCACCCCCAAACCCCACGAGGACTGTCGCGCGAGACAGTGGACTGTCGCGCGCGTATGTGAGTCTATCGCGCGAGGGAGTGCTTGGCACAGATTCTTGTATTTCTGCTGACTTTAGGGCCAGGACTGGTATTGATTACCAGCCTTGGCCCTGCCAGCCCCCCTCAGAGCAGAACAGAGAGCATAACAAAGGCAAGCTATACCTTTGGCTTTGAGGTTTGAAAAGTGTTTGAACTTTGAATGTTTGAAGTTGAAAGTAGGATTTGAGTGAGAACAAACTATGTTCTTGAGTGCTAAGTAGGAAACCAAAATGTTTCACTTGCTAATGGAGAAGAGATAAACAAAGGGCTAGGGTTAGAACCTTTTTTGCTTGATTTTTTGGAACCTTTGAAAAGATGAACAAAGGGGGGTATTTATAGGAGGAGTGGAGGAGGTAGATCTGGTGCAAAGAGACGTGCAGGTTGTGGGTTACTTCATGGCTAAGTTTTCCCAGCTAATAAAGGTGACTGTGACAGGTTTGGGACCGTCGCGCGATGGAATGGGACCATCGCGCGAGTGTGACAGCTGTCGCGCGTGGGTCAACGGTCAAAACTTTGACTTTGACCACACTTGGCAAGCTGACCATCGCGCGAGAGAGTTGGATCGTCACGCGAGGGTGCGCCTCTGTCGCGCGAGGGTGCGCCTCTGGCGCGCGATGGTTGCGCCCTGGCGCGGGTCAGAAGGGTTTTTGGCCTTTTGGAAGTGGCTTAGGGTTAGGTTAGGTTCAAGGGTTTTTCAAACACTCAAAGTTCAAACACTCGACATTCCCAAGGTGTTCTTGATCCGTTTCATCATCGGGGAATCAAATACCATAAGTAAAGCAATCTGGAAGCCCAGATTGGGGTGTCTACACCCCTGTCTCGGAGTGTTGCACGCAGGATGAAATCAGTATGCACTGAACAAGTCACTGCATGCTGACCCAACCTGCGCACGACACTACGGGACTAGCGCGCGACAGTAAGCCTAAGCCCACAGCTCTTATTCTCAACCCTTTTGGGCTCTGGAAGGACCAGTGCACACCCAGGACAAACCAAGCAGTTATATGAACTGTAAGTAAGCAGTTATAAGCAGTTTAAAGGCTGAAAAGCCCTGTAAATTGACAAAACACCCCATAAACAGTGTGGGGACAAAATAATAGCCTAAAACTAAGTTAGACATGCAAGGCCAGCCACTGGTCAGAGACAAACAGTCGCGCGAGGGTTCCAAACCGTCGCGCGACGGTACGCCCAGGCGCGCGATGGTTGCGCCCTAGCGCGCGATGGTTGCGCCTGGGCGCGCTGGTCAACACTCCATTTGACCATCGCGCGAGGGTTTAGGAGCATCGCGCGAGGGTTTGCGCCAGACCTCCAGTGTGTGATTTTGTTCAAATTGGGTTCTGGGTTGGGTCCAGAATGATCCCAGGGGTGCTCCAACAGAACAGAACTAAATATTGAAGTGCAAAGCTAGCATTTTTAAGCTAAAGAAAGCTATAAATTGGTTTTTTGCATGCTTAACAGTGAGATATATGAAAGCATAAAACAGTAGGACACCATTCCCCACGCAGTCCATCGCGCGCTGGCACAAAGTGTCGTGCGCGTATCTGGGACCATCGCGCGATGGTTCCTACCATGACGGTTTTTGAAACCTTGCCAGCTTTAGGGCCAGGATTGGTATTGATTACCAGCCTTGACCCTGCCAGCCCCCCTCAGGGATCAGAACAGAGAGCAACCAAGGTAAGCTATACCTTTGGCTTGAGTTTGAAAGAGTGCTTGAACTTTGAGTTTTGAGATTGAGGTTGATTGAGGATTGAAGAGCAAGGTGGTAGTGCTTGATTGAGGTATGAATGGATGAAGAACAAGTATGTTAGGATGTAGCCCTTTTGTATTTGATTTTGTAACCTTTTTTTTGTAACCAAAAATTGTAACCCTTTGAAAGAGAACAAATGGGGGTATTTATAGGGCAAGAGGGGGTTCTGGTTGATGCCAGGAGAAGAACACAGCCAGCCACGAGGCCTGGCTGAGACTGCCTTGGTGGCCAAGTTTCTGCCTCTGGAAAAGTAGGTGGGGACAGAACTATCGCGCGATGGTTCCAAACTGTCGCGCGAGGGTGCGCCCTGGCGCGCGATGGTTCTAGTCTGTCGCGCGACGGTGCGCTTGGGCGCGAGACAGTTGCGCCCTGGCGCACGCCAGCAGGGTTTTAGGCTTTTGGAGGGTGGCTTAGGCTAGGTTAGTTCCAAGGGTTTTTCAAACACTCAAAGCTCAAACACTCGACATTCCCGGGGTGTTCTTGATCCGTTTCATCATCGGGGAATCAAAAACCGTAAATAAGCTAATCTGAAAGCCAGATTGGGGTGTCTACAGTAGCCCGCTAGCAAAGCGGTGGCCAAGGCGGACCCCTAGCAAAGCGGTGGCCAAGCGGTGGCCAAGGTGGCCCGCTAGCCAAGCAGTGGCCAAGCGGTGGCCAAGGCGTATCCAAGGCAAGGCCAGAGCAAAGCGGCCCAGCCACGCCAAGGCAAAAGCAAGGCGCGACCCAATGCCAAGGCAGAACCCGATGGCAGCCAAGGTAGAGCAAAACAGCCCAGCAACGCCAAGGCAAAAAGCAAGGTGCGACAGCGACCCGACGCCAAGGCAAGGCAAGAGCAAAGCAGCCCAGCCACGCCAAGGCAAAAGCAAGGCGCGACTTGATGCCAAGGCAGAACCCGATGGCAGCCAAGGCAGAGCAAGGCAGCCCAGCAATGGCAAGGCAAAAGCAAGGCGCGACCCGACGCCAAGGCAGAACACGACAGCGAGCCGACGCCAAGGCAAGGCAGGCGCGACAGCGAGCCGACGCCAAGGCAAGGCTGGCGCGACAGCGAGCCGATGCTTAGGCGAGGCAGGCCCGACAGTGTGCCGACGCCAAGGCAAGGCAGGCCTAACAGAGACCTGATGCCTAGGCGAGGCAAGCCTAACAGCGACCCGATGCCTAGGCAGCCTAGCCAAGCCAAAGCAAGGCAGTCAAGCCAACGGTCAAGGCAAAGACCAAAAATTTCTACTAACCACTTCGGCATCGATGCATCACTCTATGTTAGGAAAATGTAACTAAGCCAAACGGTAGTTAGGGTTTGCTAATTAATCGATTAAAACTAACTATATTTGCCATGTAGGATTTCCAGTCGAGAAATATAATTCTAGGATTTTACTACAATTATCAAGTAACTATACCAAGGTCTTAATAGGCATACTCGTCCTTAGAAAATGACCTTAATGCCCGGGCGATGAATACCAATCTCCTAAGTCATTAAACCTAATTACAACGGATTATTAATCGCTAAAAGGGATTTATAAAATAAATAAAGAATTTTCAAATATACTAACAAATTTTTTTTTATAAGTCAATAACGACCGATTTTTGGATGTTAAAAATGAAATCCAAGTATTAAAATAAAATTCAAATTTTTAGCGAAATTCTTATTGACCATAATCAAGGTCGTTACAGTGGCCCGGTCCGACACCTATATAAACCCACCCCCCTCACATCCGAAAAACACCATCCATGACACCTCCCACCACCGCTGGAAATCAATAGAAACGTATAAGAGAGGGAGAGCTTAGAAATTTCGTCCATGGTGGCTTAGTGAGAGAAAGTGAGGTGGGTTTCGGTTCCGTGCACATCCGAACGCAAATCCAAACTACACCAACTCTAACACCACCCGGAGCATCCCAGAACCAATCCTCAAATAAACCGAGGTCAGCCCGACGGTCCGTTTCTCCCTCGTCTTCCCCGTTGGCCAGAAACCATCCGGAACCGTCTCCTGCTTTTTAGGCCGGAACCGAGGTACTATAATCCTTCTCCTACCTCTCCCTAAGTATATTCAGCCCTTAGATGATGATTTTAACAAGTTGGAATGAAAGAAATCGGTTCACGAATCAAAACCTAGTGATCTCGAAGTTTTACTCTGTTTTTTTTTTTTTTTCGAATGACCGCTGTTCATGCTCATGAACGTTGAAAACTTTTTAAAAAATGGTACTGAATTGCAGTTAGCCCCTCATTCTTTTGTTGATTCGAGAATTAACCCGTTACTATGCTTTGTTTCATGTTTACCCTACTCGTCACACTTTGGTGATTAAAAATCTTGAATGTATGTTACGACTTATTCATCCTGAATAAATATTATTGAACAGAGATGTTTATTAAAATTTTAAGCAACTCAAAAGGCATCGGCCTAATGAAAAATACTAATATTTTATAGTAACAAAAAGTTTTTTTTCTTACTAATGATTTTATTTATTGTTTTCACAACTCTTTAATAAATGCTATAATTGACTTATTTGTTTTTATAACCAGACTTGTAAAAACTTGCTATTTGTTTTCATTCAAGAATAAGGGCAACGTCCCATTCATAAAAGTGGTGTGATTGCATTACTTGTTATTTGTTTAATTATTATTTGATTTTAGTTGTATATTGCACTGTTACTTGATATTGATGCTAGATTAGACCCTAGAGACATGGGGTGGTATACGAAATAGAAATCACTTAGACGATACTAAGTAATGGATAAATTGTGAAGTTTCTGATTTGCACCAAAGATTGTAAGATCGTGGTGCCGAAAATACCCTAGCGTGTGGCGTTTTATTTATTTATTGTCGTTTTTAGTTGATTTATGCTCGTAAGGCCCCTTGTTTATTGTTTCAGGCAAAACACCCTTAAAAGGCATATTTTGATTGGCAAGCCACCTTTCAAGTGATTTCAAGCATCTTTGCCCGGGAGATTTTGTGCCAAAGTGGCCAAAGAATGAAGGCAGAGGCCATCGGGTGAGGCAAGGGCCATCGGGTGTCAAGATGCATGAGCTGGCCTGCAGAACCAGGGATAGGCATTGGCGTATCGATACGGCCTTTTATGCGTATCGATACGCGTAGGTTACGTGGGACATCAGAGCTTAGCGTATCGATACACTCTCTAAAATCGTATCGATACGCAGAGCTCTCGGCCAGATATTTTCTACTTTTTGGGCATTCCACTTATGGAATATCAGCCACTTTTAGGATATTTTTGGATATTTTGATGAGAGAGAAACCCTTTTTGTATAAATATAGGTTTCTTCTCTCTCATTTGTATCTAGTTCTTCATTAGCCTTAGCATTTTCTCCATTAATGGTGTACTAAGCTTTCAAGTGTATTTCCATTGAACTCAAGTAAGTTGTTCTCGTATCGTCTTTTCTCATTTATTAAAGTTGTAACCGTGGACTAGATCTTTCATTAAATCAAGTTTATTTTCAATTCTATCAGTTAGAAATGTTTTCCATTCTTAGCATGCTTTCTAGTTGCTTGAATATGCGTGAGTAGTTCGTTAGGCTAGGCCATGGGGCCGTTAGCGTCTCGTGACTTGCGTTATCTAGCTTATCTCAACTCTTGGCTTGAAGTTTCGCATGAAAAATAAGACGAATTCACCTTTATGTAACAAAACCTGTCGATGTTAACCTCCGGTGATTATATGCTCGCTCATATGATTCCGTGAGCTATGTCTCGCCCTGTGTTTGCCAAAAGAATAAAAGAGTTCACTTGTTCTTCATGCTAAATCTCTTGTTTCATCATTTTCACCGCTAAATATTCCGGTTGATAGCCTAAGCCGTGCGATTCAACTGTGTTTATGTTGAGGTTAGTTTGATGGCTTAAGTTTCGAGCGTTAATGAACCATTGCCATGCCGCTTGCTTAACTTAGTCAAAACTCAGTTTCTAGTCTTTTTTATAAGTGTTCATTACTCTCCAAAGCAAAACCAACAGTTGGCCGTCTTAAACGCCAAAAACCCTTACACCTAAAAATCCCAGCAAGCTTTTGAGACTTTCTCTGTGGGAACAATCCCGGATTTCCGGTATCTATACTGACATCGATCTAGCCCACCGCTCGGGGTATTTCAACCTCAATTGAAGGCGAGGTTGTGGACGAAGCATATTTTGGCACCGTTGCCGGGGATTTTCTTATTCTAGCTTATTGGGAGGTTCGATAAACCACTGTAAGTATTCCGTTTATTTTCTACTTTGTGCATCGTATACTCGGCCTAGCGGATACCTCTAACTGAGCCACCCATTCGACTTGAGGTTTAACGAAGCTAGTTTGAGTATCCATTGCCTTTTCTTTTCCGTTATTATTATTGTGCATATATCGAGGCGGCGGCATAGCCCCTCCAGTCTGTTTGTCTTATTGCAGAGCGGTTACATAACTTTTAAGTTGCTTAAAGCACCAGTTCATGCTTGTGGTTTATCGAGGGCCTCGGATTTATCGTAGTCCTCGCTCCAACCGTCTGCATCGTTCTAGTTCTTCGCCTCGCGTAAGAATCAGCACTCTGCGATCTTATTCTCCACCAAGTAGCTATTCTCGGCCGTATTCTCCATCAAGAATATCAATGGCGGACGAGGAAGCTCCTCTAGTTAGGACTCTTAATGATTATTTGAATCCGGAAAGGGTCACTCAACGGTCTCCAATAGTCTTTCCGCGCCCCACCACTGTTGCAAACACCTTCATTTTCAAATCAGATTATCATCGGTGCATTCCTTTCTTCCATGGTATGGAGCGTGAGGATCCGTACCAACATATCCGAACTTTTGAGGAAACCCTCCAATCATTTGTTACTGTGGATGCACATCTTAACCAAGCAAGATTGAGGTTGTTCCCGTTTACTTTGAAGGATAAGGCTAAGACATGGTTCCACTCATTAAAGCCCCAATCATTGACCACATGGGAGGAGGTTCAAGATGCATTCCATAAGAAGTTTTTTCCGGCCAGCCGAACAAAGCTCTTAATGGATCAAATCCAGACTTTTAAGCAACGGGACGGAGAGGCTTTCCACCAATATGTGGAGCGTTACAAGGATTTACTTGCGGCGGTTCCTCATCACAACTTTGCCTTGTATCAGCTTATTCACTACTTCCATTTGGGGTGCTCACAGCAGAGTAAGCAGTTGCTTGATACTATGTGCACCGGTGGATTCATGAATAAGTCTCTCGATGACGGATGGGATTATATTGACGAGGTGGCCAAGAAGTCGTTAACTTGGAGTTTCGAGGATGCCGGGGATAGAGCAATGGCAAACCAAGGCCCCAGAGGCTCCGGGAAGTTCTCCATTATTGAGCACCAAGCAATGGAAACACGGATGGAAGAATTGGCGAAGAAATTGGAGAATTTGGAATTGAAAGGGGTAAAAGAAGTCAGCGTGGTGCGAGCCATGGAGGAGCGTTGTGTTATTTGCGAAACAACGGGTCATTCAACCGACAGCTGTTCATCTATTCCCACTCTTAGGCAGCAATATATTAACCTCAACCTTCCGATTGAAGAAGTTAGTGCGGTGAACCAAAGATTTGAGTCTTTTCCCCAGAACTTTAACCAATCTTTTCCCCAGAACTTCAACCAGGGCCCAAGACAGCAACTGGGATTCCGTTGGAACAATCAGATTGAGGGTGGACCATCTCAAGCTACTTCCTCTACTCAAATGCAATCATGGCGGCCTGCTCAAGGCCAAGGGCAGCCTCGTTTTTCCCAAGGACCGCCAGGTTTTGGCCCGTCGGGCCCGTTTCAAGGAGCTAACCAATTCCAACCCCCACCGAGGCGATCTTTGGAGGATACTCTCCAATCTTTCATGCAATCTCAAACTAATTACAATGAGGGCAACACTCAAATGATGGGGGAATTAAAAAATCAAATGGGGAAGTTAACCACGTCCATTCGGCTTCTACAGCAAGAAAGAGGCAAATTTCCTACACAACCGGTAGCCAATCCTCAAGGCCAACTTCTTATTGGCACTTCTTTGGTACCTCCGCCCGAGCAAGCTCAAGCAATCATCACTCTGAGGAGTGGCAAGGCCGTTGACAACCAGGTAGTTATGCCATCGGGTACATCTCCTATCGTGCCATCATCACCGTCAACAAGTTCTCCTTCCCCGGATGTTAGTATCGAGCAAGACATTGAGGAAGACGGGGAATCTCCCGTGCAAGTTTCAAAGGAAGCCGAAACCGATCCGAAACAACAAGTGTCTCCCGTTCCGATACCTTATCCTTCACGATTAAAAAAGCCGGTTAATCCATCCAAGCAGGCCGATATACTTGATGTCTTTAAGCAAGTTAATGTTTAATGTTAACATTCCTTTGTTGGATGCCATCAAGCAAATTCCCGCCTATGCTAAGTTTTTGAAGGATTTATGTACTCAGAAGCTCAAACTCAGTGTGCATCATAATGTACTCCTTACCGAGGAAGCCAGCCAAGTCATTCATACAAGTCTTGCTCCGAAGTATAAAGACCCGGGATGTCCTACAATTTCGGTGAACATTGGGGGTACGAGGGTGGAGCAAGCTTTGTTGGATCTGGGAGCCAGTGTGAATTTGCTACCGTTCTCGGTATATCAAGAACTCAGTTTGGGGGAGTTGAAACCCACACGGGTTACTCTTCAATTGGCGGATAGGAGTGTTCGTATTCCTCGAGGGGTGGTGGAAGATGTGTTGGTCCAGGTTGGTCAATTTGTTTTCCCGGTGGATTTTGTGGTACAAGATACTTGCCCATCGTCAACATCGCCGTTATCTACTCTCGTTATCCTTGGTCGGCCGCTTTTAGCAACCTCGAATGCCAATATCAATTGTCGGGATGGACTTGTTAAATTGTCATTCGGCAATATGAAAATGGAGGTCAATATGTTCCATGTCGAGGCACAAATGGGTGATGATGACAATTGTCAAAACGTTAGCCTTGTGGATACATTGGTGCAAGAGCATATAGACAAATTTCTGTCTAAAGACTCGTTGGAGTTAGCTCTTACCTCGGAAGAGGCCACTTTCCTTGAATCCGAAGAAATGGAATCACTTTTTGCTTTGCTTAATGAAGATGCCGGTGGTGAGGAGATTTGTGGAGTTGCCCCGTGGCTCCCAAAGTTTGAGGAATTGCCACCTATTGAGCGGAAAACGCTCCCCTCTAGTGTTGAGCCGCCCATGCTTGAGTTGAAAGCCTTACCGGACACGTTGAAATATGCATTCCTTGGCGAGAATAATACATTTCCGGTGTTTATTTCCTCTTCTCTTGAGCAACTACAAGAGGAAGACTTGTTGGCACTTTTGCGGAGGCATACTAGGGCAATCGGATGGACCATTGCGGATATTCAAGGCATATCTCCTTCTTTGTGCTCTCATCATATCTATTTGGAGGAGGATGTCAAACCATCTCGGCAACCTCAACGCCGGCTCAATCCGATTATGAAAGATGTGGTTCGGGCGGGAATTCTTAAATTGCTTGATGTTGGGATTATTTATCCCATCGCCGATTCTCAGTGGGTGAGCCCTATTCAAGTGGTTCCAAAGAAGGCGGGGGTGACTGTGGTTCAAAATGACCAAGGCGAGCTTGTGCCGACCCGTGTGACTACCGGGTGGCGGGAATGCATTGACTATCGCAAGTTGAATGCGGCGACGCGTAAGGATCATTTCCCTCTTCCTTTCATTGATCAAATCTTGGAAAGAGTAGCCGGCCATGCCTTTTATTGTTTTCTCGACGGCTATTCGGGCTACAATCAAATAGAGGTGGCGTTATCCGATCAAGAGAAAACCACGTTCACATGCCCATTCGGGACCTTTGCCTATAGACGCGTGCCATTCGGTTTGTGTAATGCTCCCGGCACTTTTTCGAGATGTATGATGGGCATTTTCAGTGATATGGTTGAAAAAATTGTGGAGGTCTTCATGGATGACTTCTCCGTGTTCGGTGATTCTTTTGAGTCGTGTCTCGCCAACTTGGACAAGGTTCTAGCAAGATGTGAGGAGAAGAAATTGGTTTTGAATTGGGAGAAGTGCCATTTCATGGTCACTCAAGGGATTGTGCTCGGGCATATCGTATCATCTAAGGGTATCGAGGTAGACAAGGCCAAGATTGACCTCATCTCCAACCTCCCTACTCCGAAATGCGTCAAAGACATCCGATCTTTCCTTGGCCACGCCGGTTTCTATAGGCGGTTTATCAAGGACTTTTAGTGCAATCTCGAGGCCGCTTTGCCATCTTCTATCCAAAGATGTTCCTTTTGAATGGACTGCCACATGTGAGCTGGCGTTCATTAAGCTCAAAGCTAGCCTCATGACGCCTCCCATTGTTCAAACGCCCGATTGGGATCTACCTTTTGAATTGATGTGTGACGCGAGTGACTATGCCGTCGGGGCCGTTCTTGG
This sequence comes from Rhododendron molle, assembly GCA_025413875.1. Classification (NCBI taxonomy): domain Eukaryota; kingdom Viridiplantae; phylum Streptophyta; class Magnoliopsida; order Ericales; family Ericaceae; genus Rhododendron; species Rhododendron molle. The sequence continues at coordinate 20,849,524 of CM046390.1, forward strand.
CCAAAGGAAAGACAAGCAGCCATGGGTCATCTATTATGCGAGCAAAACTCTGAATGATGCCTAGATGAATTATTCGACTACGGAGAAGGAACTTTTGGCCATAGTATTCGCTTTGGACAAATTCCGATCCTATCTCGTGGGGGCCCCGATCACAGTGTATACTGACCATTCGACACTTAAGTACTTATTCACCAAGCAGGATGCAAAGGCCCGCTTGATTCGGTGGATACTTCTTCTCCAAGAGTTCGACATCACCGTTAAGGACAAGAAGGGGGTTGAGAATGTGGTGGCCGATCATTTGTCTCGGTTGGATTTCGAGGATCGTACTTCGTATCTACCTATTGGAGATAGCTTCCCCGATGAGCAGTTATTTGGTATATCAACGGCTCCGTGGTTTGCGGACATTGTGAATTATTTGGTTACGGGTTTACTTCCAACCCATTGGTCTTCTCATGAGCGCCGCCGGTTCTTACCAGAGGTGAAGCATTTCTCATATGACGATCCGTACTTGTTCAAATATTGCCCTGACCAAATTATCCGCCGGTGTGTTCCCGATTCTGACCAACGAGGGATTTTGAAATTTTGCCATACGAAAGCATGCGGAGGGCATTTCTCCGCCCGGAAGACCACCGCTAAGATCCAACAGTGTGGTTTTTACTGGCCGACTCTACACTAAGATGCCTATGCCTTTTGCAAATCTTGTGACCGTTGTCAAATGTTGGGGAGTGTGACCCGGAGGAATGAAATGCCTCAAGGGGAAGTTTCTGGTTGTGGAAGTTTTTGACTGTTGGGGCATTGATTTCATGGGACCGTTTCCGGTGTCTTACGGTATATCCTCCTAGCGGTTGATTACGTATCACGATGGGTTGAAGCCATTGCTACCCGCACTAATGATCACAAGATGGTGCTTGAGTTTCTTAAGGAGCATATCTTGTCCAGATTCGGGGTGCCTCGGGCAATTATCAGTGATCAAGGGACGCATTTTTGCAATCGGCCATTCGCCGCCTTGATGAAGAAATACGGCATCACTCATAAGGTCTCCACCACATATCATCCTCAAACCAACGGTCAAGCCGAGCTTGCTAATCGTGAGGGAAAACGTATTCTTGAAAAAACGGTGAATCCCAACCGGAAGGATTGGTCTTTGAGGCTAACCGATGCTCTTTGGGCATATCGTACCGCATATAAGACCATTTTAGGTGCTTCGCCCTATCGGCTTGTATATGGTAAGGCATGCCACCTTCCGGTGGAATTAGAGCATAAAGCATATTGGGCTATTAAGCAAGTTAATTATCGTTTTCCCGATGCCGGGGTGCACCGTAAACTCCAATTGAATGAACTTGAGGAAATCCGTAGAGATGCATATGATAATACCAACATCTATAAGTCTCAGGTGAAGGTTTTGCATGATAAGCATATTCAAAGGAAAACTTTTGCAGTAGGTCAAAAAGTGCTTCTTTATAACTCCAAACTTCATCTTTTTCCGGGCAAGTTGCGTTCTCGTTGGATAGGCCCTTATGTTGTGCATAAAGTTTATCCTCATGGGGCCATTGAGGTCATGAATCCTGTTAATGAGCATATTGTTAAGGTAAATGGGCAGCGGCTTAAGCCATTTTTGGAAAACTTTACAAAAGAAGAGGTGACGGAGGACTTGGTTGCTCCGGTTTACTTCGATACTCCTACTGTTTCCTTAGCTTAGTTGTGTTTAACTTATGATTGCACGGGGAGCGAAAGCGTAACCGCTGAACTTAATTGTTTATCGGACCCGGCCCCCGGGTAGGGGGTACCCACCATTGACTTGGGTATTTGTAGCTTCGCACGCCGCTACTAAAACAAGGTTCGTGTGCCCAGCTCCGGTTAGTAAGGGCAATGTTTTGTTTCTTGTACATATTGTTGTTTGTCTGTTTAGTCTCAGGTTTTTCTCACTAAGAGATTTCACTAATGCATCATTGTATCGGTCTTTAATTAGTCCGTCTTTGTAGTAGTTTACCGTTAATGATTCATGCTCACCAGATATGTCCCTATCGGGGGCAATTTAGGTCTTTGGGTGAGACTTGATATTCCCGTGCTTTGGCGCTAGGCTCTGTCTTGTCTCACTTTGTTTCGATCCTAGGGAACGCTGGGCTTAATTGCTTGGCGAGGTCAAGCGGTAAATTTTACTTCGGGCATGATGTAACACATTCGACGGTCTAGTATAGCCCCCCGAGTTTTATCTCGCCGGTGAGACTCGAGAAGAAAAGTATGACTCGTACGATTGCGTGAATATCGGGTGGGGTTCTTTTTGCTTTTCTGTTTTTCTTTTTATCTCTGTGGTGCCCGGATAACAAGAGCCGGGCGGTTTTAATGTCATTTGGCTCTTAGTAGGTAGTTCGAGCTTCAGTCTTTTGCAGGGTGTACGTGCTACCACACCAGCCTTGGTGGATTGAATCTAACGTCGAAGTGATTGAGGCATTCAGGAGCCCTAAGCATGGGTGTGATTACGTGTCGCGGTTGTCAGTCCCACAAAGCTTTGACCATGGTTCTGTGTGACTAGTTGTGGTTCCGTTGGAAGCGCCAAAGGAGTTGACCTTGGAAGCTGTTTGAATGACGAAACGAGCCGGTGATGCCAAAGCCTCCAACTTGGTCGAGGTATCCGGGGGTTGACATTCCCCCGTGGGTAATATCTTTTGTTCTCTCCCTCTCCCTACTGTTGTTCTCCATGCTATGGGGACACAGCATATTTCAAGTTGGGGGGAGGGATGTATGTATCTATGTTAATACATCTTTTAAGTCTTTTTAAGTTTTTAGGGACGTATGTATCTATGTTAATACATCTTTTAAGTCTTTTTAAGTTTTTAGGGTAAATTTTTAAAATTTAGTTCACAATCCTTCCGTTAATACAAAATTAGTGGAGTAAAGCGGCTTAGCACATGTTCATTAGTTCTTTAATTGGCTAGAGTTAGTTGTAAATATTTTTGGTACTTTTCAACTCGCATGCTTGATGGAAGAATGAGAAATGAAGTCTTGAGTTCGTTGTGAGCAAGTTTGACCCATATCCCGTTGCATTATATTCTTAATTCAGTTATTCATCTCATGTCATGCCTAATTATGTTCGTTATCTGCTTTAAATCGCTTCGGAATCTATGGCATGCTTAGGAAATGATACAAGGCCATCTTTGTATGATTTAAACCACAAAGTGTCTCATTGACCTTGAAAATAAAGCCAAGTTGCGTCTCTCTTATATCCATAGGGAACCGGTGTTAGGGTGGATGGTTGGAAGTTGGTTCTGTGCTTTATCATGGGCTGGTTCCAGGTTTTACAGGCCTCCGGGTGTGTTTGAGGTGATTTTAAGCATTGGCATTGGCATCGGGTGGCAAGGCATGAAATCTGGGGTCAAGCTATTGCGTATCGATACGGCCTTTTGAGCATATCGATACGGGTAAGTTTGGATATCCAACAGAGGCTGTCGTATCGATACGATTTTTTGACGCGTATCGATACGCGTAGGTTACAATTTCCAGCAGAGCCTGGCGTATCGCTACGGTTTTTTAGTGCATATCAATACGAGTGGGTTTGGTTCGAATTCTGCAGTTAACTTCGGGTTCTCTTTTCATCTTCTCAAACCATTTCTCTCTCTAATCCTCTATACCCACCACTCCTCCACGAAACCCTAAGCCCAAATCCCCTTGTTCTACCTCAAATCCTTACCAAAACTCCAAAATCTTCTATAAAACCTTCAAGCTATCAAGGAATCTCAAGGGTTTTCAATCCAAATCTTAAATTTACAAGGTAAATCCACTCTCTCACTCTATATATACGAAAATTCTCCAACTTTTCTATATATTGGCTTGAATCATCCATTACCCACCATGGATTCCTGTATCTTTACAGTTGTTAACCATTAATCCATGTACTTTTTCCCCCAAACCCGAAGCACTCTTGAACCCTAGTTTGGTAATTTCGATTTTACTGGGAATTGGATCTGCATATTATTGGACACCACTTCTGAGTTGACTTTTAAGGGACTGAACTGGTGTTGTATGTTTTAGTTCTGCTGATTCTCGGAGTTACCTGTGTTCGATCTTCGTGTGGTACACTGAATCAAAGTTTTGGGGGTTGGCCTTGTTTGCGCAGATTTTAGTTCGCTTGATTTTCCAGGGCTGCCTGTGTTGTGGAAACTTTGTAGTTATTGGCTGCATTACGGGATATTTTCGAGGTATTTTGTTTCAAAGTTTTGGGGTGTTGCTCTGTTTGTAGGTTTTTGTGACAATGCCAAGGGTTAAACAAGTGGCTAACAAGGGAAAGGCCCCGGCTTCTTCTTCCGGGCAAGCGGATGAAATTGTACGGGAGATGGAAGAGGAGGAAGAGATGATAGCAAACCTGGAAAAAGCTCGTGCTAAGAAAAGGACGGCTGCCGAGGTTAAGGCAGCGGCTCAAAAGAAATGGGAAGCGGGCATACCTGGTAGGGGTTTCAAGAATTAGCGGCACGTGGACGTTGATAACCTAGGTGTTGAGAATCCGTTTGTCCGCCGAATTCAAGAGCAAGGTTTGTCTTACTATTTGGCTCCCAATCTCAGTTATAACAAAGACTTGGTCATCGAGTTTTACAAGAACATGAAAATTCCGCCCAAGGAGGACGAGGGGAAAGAGAATGCCAAGATCACTTCCAAGATTGGGAGGGTTAGCATTGGGGTGACAGAGGGGGTTATTGCAAGGGTTTTGGGTTACCGTCCACCGTCACCTGCTGATTGCAATTACGATGATGAGGAGTATGTCAATGACGATACTCGCATTCAGGATTTGTACAAAGTGCCCGGAGAAGCATCTCTACCTCATGCTCCGGGCAAATTCAAGGATGTTTACCGCCTCGTCAACCAATTTGTGCACCACAATTTCAATCCAAGGGGGACGGAGAACAAGCCGGACATCTATGAGGGGGGTATGATTCACGCTTTCATGAACCCCAATGTGGTGATTAATTGGGCGAGGTACATCTTTCAGAAGATGATTGACTTTAGGGCTAAAGCCCCAACCCATACGAGGATGCCTTTCCCATGCTTGGTGCAAGTTATTTGTTTTGCTCAAAAGGTCCCGGCCTCTCAGTTTGTGGATCGGGAGAAACTCAATCCGGGTGATATCAACAAATTGGTCCTCACCAAGAGCATTTCTCAGTCCCGACCGGCTGTTGCTGCTGTCCCGCGTGGGCCATATTTGACTACTTTGCCACCAAAGGGTGCAAAGTCGGCTGCATGGAACAAGCTGCTATTTTGCCAAGGAGTGGCCACTATGGGGTGTTTGAAGAAGATTAAGAAGGAAACCCGGGATAATGCAAGGAGGCAGAGGAAGATTGACCACAAGCTGGATTGGATTCTGAGTCGAGGTGTGGGGGAAGGAAGTGAGCCGTATGTGCCACCACCTAAGGAGGCAGCTGAGGATAGTGATGACTTTGCGGGGGATGAGCCAGTGTTCATGGATAATGAGTAGAGTCGGTGGAGTATTCGAAATCCCTTTACTTGGTCGGGGTGCACGGTGGTTGACAGCCCACCTTTTATCTTTTTATTGTTTTGTCTTTAGCTTAGTTTAGTTAAACTTTTGACTATTAGCTTAGTAAGTTTTTGTTGAGGCCGGCATGTGGCTTATGACTTGGTAGTTGGAGTTGGTAGCGGCCAAGGGTAGTTTGACCTTGCTAGCATATGGCCGCTATCCCGTTTTGCTAACCTTTCTTTATTTAAATCAAGGTCATTATATGCTTAAAAGCCCTTAGTTGATCTCTAGTATGCCTTGATTCCATTTTGATTTATCGCATGATAGTTAGCTTAGTTAGTTTGTGGCATGTTTCTTTCGGCAATCAATCTTTTAATTGTGTAGTCTTAGGATCTGTACGTTTAATGGTGCTCTCCACTTATAAAGCGCGGTATTTTTGTTCCCCGTTGCTTAATTCGAGCACCCTTTTCGTGGGATATGGTTACCTTGCATGCTTTTGGTTATGTTATAACCTAGTATCCGCCCGTTGTCTTTTGACACAAATTTGGATACTTGTTTAAAATTTGCTCAATATATAGTTGATCATTCAATCTTCTAGTGCGAGTTGTTTTGAAGTAAGCTAATTGTTTTGAACTCTTGCCAATTAGGTTGATATGCGTTGGTGCTAAATAGCTTTCACGGAAGGATTGTCCTTTATGTTTTTAGTTCGTTTTGTTGTTGCTAGGAACTAGCAACGCTCAAGTTGGGGGGCGTGATTTGCACCAAAGATTGTAAGATCGTGGTGCCGAAAATACCCTAGCTTGTGGCGTTTTATTTATTTATTGTCGTTTTTAGTTGATTTATGCTCGTAAGGCCCCTTGTTTATTGTTTCAGGCAAAACATCCTTAAAAGGCATATTTTGATTGGCAAGCCACCTTTCAAGTGATTTCAAGCATCTTTGCCCGAGAGATTTTGTGCCAAAGTGGCCAAAGAATGAAGGCAGAGGCCATCGGGTGAGGCGAGGGCCGTCGGGTGTCAAGATGCATGAGCTGGCCTGCAGAACCAGGGATAGGCATTGGCGTATCGATACGGCCTTTTATGCATATCGATACGCGTAGGTTACGTGGGACATCAGAGCTTAGCGTATCGATACACTCTCTAAAATCGTATCGATACACAGAGCTCTCGGCCAGATATTTTCTACTTTTTAGGCATTCCATTTATGGAATATCAGCCACTTTTAGGATATTTTTGGATATTTTGATGAGAGAGAAACCCTTTTTGTATAAATATAGGTTTCTTCTCTCTCATTTGTATCTAGTTCTTCATTAGCCTTAGCATTTTCTCCATTAATGGTGTACTAAGCTTTCAAGTGTATTTCCATTGAACTCAAGTAAGTTGTTCTCGTATCGTCTTTTCTCGTTTATTAAAGTTGTAACCGTGGACTAGACCTTTCATTAAATCAAGTTTATTTTCAATTCTATCAGTTAGAAATGTTTTCCATTCTTAGCATGCTTTCTAGTTGCTTGAATATGCGTGAGTAGGTCGTTAGGCTAGGCCGTGGGGCTGTTAGCGTCTCTTGACTTGCGTTATCTAGCTTATCTCAACTCTTGGCTTGAAGTTTCGCATGAAAAATAAGACGAATTCACCTTTATGTAACAAAACCTGTCGATGTTAACCTCCGGTGATCATATGCTCGCTCATATGATTCCGTGAGCTATGTCTCGCCTTGTGTTTGCCAAAAGAATAAAAGAGTTCACTTGTTCTTCATGCTAAATCTCTTGCTTCATCATTTTCACCGCTAAATATTCCGGTTGATAGCCTAAGCCGTGCGATTCAACTGTGTTTATGTTGAGGTTAGTTTGATGGCTTAAGTTTCGAGCGTTAATGAATCCATTGCCATGCCGCTTGCTTAACTTAGTCAAAACTCAGTTTCTAGTCTTTTTCATAAGTGTTCATTACTCTCCAAAGCAAAACCAACAGTTGGTCGTCTTAAACGCCAAAAACCCTTACACCTAAAAATCCCAGCAAGCTTTTGAGACTTTCTCTGTGGGAACGATCCCGGATTTTCGGTATCTATGCTGACATCGATCTAGCCCACCGCTCGGGGTATTTCAACCTCAATTGAAGGCGAGGTTGTGGACGAAGCAGTTTCTTTCTTTTTAGAGGTTGCCTGCAGGCGTGATTTTGAGATATGATGAAATTTGTGATGAGAATTGAAACTGGCAAAAGTCCAGTGATGAATTGATAGACTAGCGAGAGTCCAGTGATGAATTGATAGACTGGCGAGAGTCCAATAATGATTGTGATGATTGTGAAGTGGTTTATAAGATAGGCGAACCCTAGCGATGTAACGGCATGATAAGTTTACCCTTTGTTGTAGTTATTGGGATGCACACTCGGTACATAACTTAGGTGTATCTGCGACAGCAAAAGGAAGTGATCTCATGGGACGGGATATGGCTAGCGGTTGGGGAGGGAAGATCTCGTGGATGAGATCTTAGATTTCATATTAAGTTAATGGATAGCAATAAATCAAGTTATGTGGAATATTTTCGTTTTACTTTTTCGCACCATTTATATCATGCTGCTTGCTAGTTGTAAAGTAAGAGGGGTAGTTGGGTTGGATTATTCTACTGGGTGATTTATCACTCACGGATACGTCTGTATCTTGGTAAATCGATTGCTTCGGCGATCAATTTGCCAGAAGGCGCAGGATTCAATGGAAGGGATTCAACAACGGTACAGTTTGACACGGGAAGAATATCAGAAATGGAGATCAAGCATGCTTGGGATCCATATCAAGCCTAGAGTCGGCTCTGAAGATAATGTATTTTGAATTAGAAAATTTATCTTGAGATTGTAATAGGAAAACCTTTATTTTGGAAAATTATATTTATTTAGCTAAACTTTCTTGAGAAATTATTTTATTTTGCTTCCGAAAAGTCGGGGCGTTACAATTATTCTAAAACTAAATTCAATGGGCCAAAGTGAAATAATATGAATGATGATGTGTAATTAAGAAGAAGAAAAAACTCCACACTCTAACCCTAAAACAACTTAACCTAAAAATTAAGGGAATTTAATTATAATGCCACTCTCCAAATTTATAATGTCACTCTCAAAAAGAGAGTGCGGTTATTAATTTGGAAAATCCATATAGAGATTTGGAGAGTGACATTATAAATTTGGGGAGTGGCATTATCGATACCCAAAATTAAAGTTAGTCTTTTTTCGTACTCCATGTGCAAAAACATCATTTAATATAGTTTTGTGGAGCTGATGACTATTAATATTGTAATACATTTTTTTTTATTTTAAAGTATACATATCGCCACTGCTAGACTAAAATCCTGGTTTTGTCCTTGTCCTTACCTTAGTTTGGTTTGTTGTTCACCTCTTTTGGTGCTCTGGTTTTGCTTCTACATTTTTGTTTGTTGATAGGGTAAATTATTTAAATGGTCTCTATAGTTTGATCTTTGTGCCACTTTAGTCCCTACTCTTTCAATTGATTCGATTTTAACTCTGCAGTTTTGATTTTGTGTCAATCAAGGACAATAGATAACTTCTGTTATTTCCCACTAACGAAACTCATTTGGCAAATTATGGTTGACCTCATTTAGTTTGGGTTTGATGCAAATTAACCCCTTGTCATTTAGAAACTATCATACAATCTTGTGTAATTAATAAATGTACAAGACAGAGTTACCTTTCGTATCTTATTCTCTTTCTTTTTTCTCTCTCATCTATACATGTAAACACATTCGTTTAATGTATTTTTTGTATATCCGTATGATGAAAATACTAATTGAATAGCCTAGAAAAAAAAAAAAGATATTAATTGAATCTCTTATCAACCTAATCAAATCATAAATCGCCATAATCCCATTCTTTCAAAAAATAAAGGGAAATTTATAGAAATGATCCTCTTAGTTTCACCCGAATTATATTTTCGTCCTCCAAATATCAATTACAACTTTTTTGACCTTCAAGTTTGGTTTTTGTACCAAATTGGTCCAATTAATAACTTCTATCAACCAATTTGGACGAAAAAAATCTAATTGATGGCAGTTTGCACGTTGCAGTTCTTACCAAGTTGATTCAATTAATGACGTTTGCCCTAAATCTGATTTTTTCCATCTAGTTTGGGACAGACATTATCAATTGGATCAACTTGGTACAAAAACCAAATTTGAAGGTCAAAAGAATTGCAATTGATATTTGGAGGACGAAAATGAGATTCGGGTAAAACTAGGAAGACCATTTCTACAAATTTCCCAAAAATGAAAGTCAAATTTTATTTAATTTTAAACCTATCATTTAACTTTTTAATCTAATTGATGGTTGTTAGTCTCACAAACATACTTTTTTCTTTTTTTTAGTTTTGCGTTAAGTCTTAAAAATTATTTTTCTTCTCTACTAGAGGTGAAAAAAGAAAGAAAAATATGAACCAAATTGAAAAAATTTCAGAAAAAGACAAAAAAGGAAAAGGAAAAAAAGCTCTCTGTGTTGAATTAGTTTTTGCTTCAGCAAACTTTTTTTTTATGATTTTGGACATGATTTTTTTACTTTTTCCATTCCTTGTGTACTAGAGAGAAAAGATTAAAAGAATGATATAAGAGGATAATATGGTCTTTGTACATATATCATTAACAAACGTAAAGGTAAAGTACACAAATTACATGGGACTATGTGGTAGTTTTTAATTAACAATAGGTCAATTCGCTCAAAGCCCAAACTACATGGGGTCAAGTGTAATTTGTCCAGTGAATTCCGTTAGTTGGAGCTAACATAAGTTATCTATTATACGGAGTACTTAATTGGCTCGAAATCAAAACTACAGGACTAAAATCGAGTAAATTGAAAGAGTAAGGACCAAAGTGACATAAAGATCAAACTACAAGGACCATTTAAATAATTTACCCTTGTTGATATGGTTTGCTGAACAGAGGTATCGATACCAAAAAAAAATGTCAAATGTAGAGATTGCATTTATACGAGCATCTCCAGCAGCCTAATCAAAGCTAGATTTCGGACAATATGGCAAGAAATGGCCATAAAACAAAGACCCAATAGGCCTGGTCTCCGGCCTCGCTAGTTCATCTGTGTTAGAAATTTATACTAAAAGTCATGCTTTTATGTAATAGATTAATATTTGATTTGTTTTATATTAATTAGTTTTACCATTTTTTTGAGAATCTGTTATAGGCAATATTTGCGTAATATTATGGTATGTTGTGCATGTGTATCTTTTGTTTTACAAAATAGATGATTTAGTGTGTAGAGTTTAGCTTATAAATAGAAGATCGGATCATCTATTTTCGTGCAATATAAGATATAAGTTCACGGTCTTAGATGAAACTGAACACACCATCGGTAGGACTATTGTACAATGTTTTAGTAGGTCTGTCTTGATTACGGAAAATGGTCTAGTTCCAACTCATTCTGCTAGTATAATTTGTGTGTATTGAACGAGACCGCATTGAGATAATTGTATTTGTACTGAATTTATAAGAAAATTAGTATCTCACGATTATTATGAATGTTTATACTCTGAATCTCAAGATAATTAATAGATATATATGTCTAATGTTGTTGACTTTCATTTATTAGAGAGTGAAATCCTCTTTAGGGTCAATAGTCTCGGCGAGTTGGGTCATAACATTATATATATGATAGATCGATATTAATTATTAATGGAATCCACATCTCAGAAGGGATTGATAACACTGCTTCGTCGTCCACTCGATATGAATAATAACACCCCAAGCGTAGGACTAATACGTCGAAAGAAGCATAATAATCCGAAAGACAGGGTATTGTACCCAAGGGAATATCCAAATAGCTTGCGTGGAATTGTAGATGTAAGAATTACGGCTTTAAGACGGCCACCTTTGTAGCAATTTGAAATGGAGAAAAATGTGAGATAAAATTGAGTTTTAAATTATTTAAACTAAGCAGTTAGGTCTAGGGAATTCTAACACCCACGGCTCAAATTAATTAGCTTCTCTCTTGAATTACTCGGTTTGAGATACGCATCAATGATCTCCCAAACCGGAAGATTTGTCATTAAAACCATTTTAAACTAGAAACGAAGTTGAATCACCAAGAGAATTTGCCTTTGGTATTGTAAAAATGAAATTGGATGTTGCATTCTGTAAGGTTGTTGATCAGCCAAAAGGTACCGAGGTTTGGGTTAAAGGAAAACACTGCAGGATGGTCAGTGGTAGCTTCTAAAATGAATGTTTTTCTATTGGCTTAAGATGTAGGTTTTTAAAATTTCCACCCAAGTTGTTGCACCTTGTAACTTATCTAGTTACTTCTTTCGACTACCATGATGGTTCCTAGATGTTTCAGATTAGAGGATTTTAAGTGTTGTTAAGTTCCTTAATTTGGAAAATTTTCAGTTATTTGTAAAGAAGGGAGATAAAGGAGAGTGAAAAGGGTCTAAGTATATTTGTGAAGCCCTGTAGTTAGGGAAAAGGCCTGGGTTGAGGCCGTGGTGATCCTAGGGCTTGATGGGAGGGAAAAGACTCAGTTAAAGGTGTGGTGATGACCCTAGTCTCGAGTCCAACATTGCTTGGTGAAGTGTAAGTTATGAGCTATATGTAATAAATTATTTCCCTACCTTGTACAAGGGCCTTTAAAGTCGTCCGGGCGTCAAGACGCATTGGAACTTCACGATTAAGCATGCTTACCCTAGAGTAGTCCTAGGATGAGTGACCTACTGGGAAGTCCATAGTGCTTGGGCGGCCAAAAAGGACAATATTGTACAGGACAGGAGCGAGTCATTACAATATTTGCTTTGCGATTTCAATCCCATCATAGAATAAGAGTATTTGGAGTTCATGCTACCTTCAGTGTTGTCTTCTAAGCTATGACTTCTTCAATCTTATAATGTAGGGGAAATTACAGTAAACCCCCTCCAACTATACTTCGGTAACGAGTTGTCCCCTTCATCGTTTAACTCGGACACTTAACCCCCTTCATCTTTTATCGCGTGACACTTAAGCTCCACCCGTTAGTGAGCTGTTACACTTAGGCCTCGTTCGGCTAAATAAGCCAACTGGCTTATTTTTTTGTCCTTATTCAAATTTTTTTCGTATTTGTTAGTTTTTGATCAATTTTTTGGAGATTATTGCATCGTCATAACAAGAGGAATCTAAAAAGTAAAAAATTACGATCGAAACCTAATTTTTTGAATAAAGACAAAAATAAGCCAATAAGCCAATTTTTTCGTCTTTATTAAAAAAATTTAGATTTCGATCATAATTTTATACTTTTAGATTCCTCTCGTCATGACGATACAATAATTTCCAAAAAAATTGACGAAAAACTACAAATACGAAAAAAAATTGAATAAAGACAAAAAAAATAAGCTAGTTGTTTTAGTACTCCGTGCAACTAAAAAATGCGCTGAATGCATAATTGGTTTTGGTAAAACTATTGTATTGCTATATCAGTTTTTAAAACAGTGTTTGCAAAAGACTGATTTCGTTTTTTAGATATTCGTGATCGTTTTGTCGAAAAAATATTCCAATTCGACAGCGTGCCTGTTTGAACTCCAGATGATACTCGAGCAATGGAAGATGTCGGATCACTTCGTTCTGCCTATGTTTTATGAGGTGGATCCGTCGGAAGTTAAGAAGCAAGCTAAACATCTGCATTTCAAAAAATTAGGTTTCGATTGTAATTTTTTACTTTTTAGATTCCTCTTGTCATGACGATGCAATAATCTCCAAAAAATTGATCAATAACTTACAAATATGAAAAAAAATTTGAATAAGGACAAAAAAATAAGCCAGTTGGCTTATTTAGCCGAACGGGGCCTAAGTGTAACGGCTCATTAACGGGTGGTGCTTAAGTGTCACGCGATAAAAGATGAAAGGGGTTAAGTGTTCGAGTTAAACGATGATGGGGGCAACTCGTTACCAAGGTATCAGGGTTGAAAGAGGGTAAATTGGTAATTTTAGCAATTCCGTTAACAGCATCTTCCATTTTGTGCGAGACAAAAGATGAAGGGGGTTAAGTGTCCGAGTTAAACAACGAAGGGGGCAACTCGTTACCGAGGTATAGTTGGAGGGGGCTTACTGTAATTTCCCCTATAATGTATATTCTGAGTTGTGGTTATTGTATGCCCATAGCGTTTTTCAGGTTCTGATAAGGTATGGAAAATTTTCAAATGCCACTCTTTTGTTGGACTCTAGATTTACACTTCCTTATAACATTTATGATGAGGTTAGTCTCAGGCTTCAATATTGAAAAGGATCTTCATGTTCCAATTTCTAATGAGATGACATTCTAGTGTAGATTGTTTATGTGTTCTTTAAAATTATTGTCTGTTGATTTGATCATTATGTGGCGTTCTGACCAGGCAGTATTTATTCTCTTACTTGGATCCTTTCCTCCATGCAAATTGTGTCGTTCCAGTTCTAGAAATGTTGTACGATCCTAACCTGAGTTCGAGTTCATGGAAGGATTCTGTGATGTTATTTACCGTGCGCATAAGACTTTCAAATATGTCAGCCCACGTCGACTAATAGATCTATAATTTGATGACAATCTCGTGGGTCCTTGTGGTGTTCTTTTCTTTCGTTTTCTGGTTGATCGATATGTGTAACGTAAAGATGGTGATGTGTCAAACTTCAGGTATATGATGCTCGATAGTTTGGGACACGCCAAAGCCAATGTGTCATTTAATCAGCTTCTTTGGGATTATCAATCGAGGAACCTTTAGTTGTAGAAAGTCTTTACATAGATTTTTGCATCCTCTTGATAGGAGCTTTCACTTCTTTTTTTTATCTAAACTGAATCACTTAAATTCCTCTCAGTTCACCCGTCGTTATCAAGTATTTTTTATTTAGTTTTTGTCCTTCATTCTGGCTTGATACATGAATGTTGAAAAAGAATCTACCTTCTTTAAGACCTTGTAGCTTGATTTGTCCCCGTAGGTCGAGGAGCAGGCTTTAACTGCATGCCAATTTAAAACGTAAAGTTGAAATGGACGTATTTCCCTCACCCTAGACTACTCCCCGACTATTTTTCCCCCCTAGAATCAACTATTTTAGTAGAAGGCGAAGAAGAAGAAGCCCCCTCCCGGAGCAGGTGCTTCGTCATCTACTCGATAAGAATAAGATCACCCTAAGCGTAAGGTTAATACGTCCATTGAAGCATAATAATCCAGAAAGCTGGGTATCGTACCCAAGGGAATATCATCACAGCTCGATTGGATTTGTAGATGTAAGATTCGCGGCCTTGAGATAACCAACTTTAGGTGCAATTTGAAACAAAGAAAATGAAAGATAAAATTGAGTTTGAAAAATAATTTAAACTAAGCGGCTAGGTTTAGGGGATCTCAACACCCATAACTCGAATCAATCAGTTTTTCTCTTGAATTACTCGGTTTAAGATACGAGTCAACGATCCCCTAAATCGAAAGATTTATCATTAAGTCCATTTTACTAGAAAATGAGTCGAAATACCAAGCAAGTTCTAGTATTCATTTAGCAAACACAAGGGATGACATAGCTCCATGTATCATGCGTGGCAGGTAGGCTTGCTCTTGCCTATGCAAGATCAAAGAGGTTAACACTGCCAAGTTTTGATACACAAACATGAATTATCTTGATTTCCCAACTAAACATGTAGATTTATTGAGAGAAAAACATAATTAATCCAAGTCATGAAGTGCTAATCATCTCATGACCAAGCCTAATTACCTACTCACTCATGTTAGAAATTGAATCAACAAAGCTAATTATGGAAAACATATTTAACCAATGGAATTCAAATTAAAGTAGAATTTATATGGATCAAGAGTGCAGCTACAACTTTAATGAAGGGGAAAACAACAAACTATAATTATTTAAGGTAGAAAAGTGCAAAATTAACTAACAACAATGAATAACAATAGCAAGAGTAAGCAACAAGTAAAAGAAATCTAATCTAGATCTGAAAAAGTGCTCACCCCTTACCTACCACCTGATATTTGCGAGATAATGAGGTATTTATACAAGCCTCTTTCTCTTTCACAAAATATGTCAAAACGTCCCAAAAATCTGCCGCCAAATATCTCGGTATCGATACAAGGGTTTATTGTATCACTACCGAACAGCTTTGAACAGTTCATCTTGGCCGTCGTAGCTTTTGGGTATCGATACACCAAAATGCTGTATCAATACCCAATGGCTTCGAGCCCACTGGAATATGCTTGCAAACGGGTATCGATACAAAGGTTTCTTGTATTGATACCGCCTTCAAATAGCCAAAACTTCAGCGCCACAGCTTCCAATAGCTTTTACAACATCTCATTTTCATTCCCTAAACTTAGACTACGTTTTAAACAGAGAAAATTTCATATTAGCACCTGTCCTTTCACGCAAATCACACATGAACATCTGACCTTAACAAAACATCACAAAAACACCTGATATATTAAAAAAAATTCATCAATTAAACCCCTACTATTAACCTCCGTCCAAAAACTAACGGAAAACATGTTTCTCTCTCCAATTTTGCTACCCACACTGACTTTTTTTTTCACATATTTTGCACAAATTTTTTGTGGGGTCCATTTTTGGGTTCCACACAAATTATTCGATCTGTTCACTAATTCTAAAATATTTTTTCAAGCGATCTTGTAAAAAATCAGCTCCATAAAATAAATATAAGTATATGATCCAACCGTACAATTTTTCATTCATAATTCTGGATTAAAATTTTGAATAAAAAGTTGTAAGATTTGATCAGACACTTACATTTACCCCGTTGAGCTGATTTTTTTACAGGGTCACGTAAAAAATATTTTAAAACTAATGAAATGATCAGATCATTTTTAGGGACCCAAAAGTGGGCCCCACAAAATCTATGTAATACTAATCTGTGTGGGTACACTGGGTAGTGTTAGTTACTCCGGCAAAAAATAAATTAAAAAAAAACAACTCAGCACGATGTGGGAAAGAAGAAAGGAAAATAATAACACAGAAGAAAATATTTGTATTACGAATTTTTTTGTGGGGACCCCCAAAAGTGAATAGATCCACTCATTAATCTTTATTTTTTTTGCATGACCCTATTAAAAATCAGCTCAACGGGCTAAATGTAAGTGTTAGATCAAATCTTACAATTTTTCATGCAGAATTTTAATCCGAAATTTTGAATAAAAAGTTGTACGATTGGATCATACACTTGCATTTATCTGATGGAGCTGATTTTTTGCAAGGGTTCTTAAAAAAATATTTTTGACATAATCAATGGATCAGATAATATGTGTGGGACCCAAAAATGGGCCCGACAAAAAAATGTGCAGAATCTATGAAAAAAAGTCAGGCAAGTAGCAAAATTGGAGAGAGAAACATGTTTTCCGTTTGTTTTGGGACAGAGATTGACGGTAAATTGATGAGTTCTTTAATGCGTCAGGTGTTTATGGGATATTTCATTAAGGTCAAGTGTCTATGTGTGATTTGTGTGAAAAGTTAGGTGCTAATATGAAATTTTCCCTTTTAAATATTTCTTTTACCTTTTCTTTACTTTAATTTATTTTCTAAACTTAGACTACATTTAAAACCTTTCTTTTATCTTTTCTTTACTTTAATTCATTTAATGAAAATAAGGAAGTACCTCCATTTGGAAATAATGGCATTACTAGAAATTTGAAATTTCAATCTAATCAAAATGACCCCCAGCTTTTAGTGTAAAACAAAAAACTGCACGTTTTTCTCTAAAAGTAATAGATCAGAACATGTCATTGCTCTTCGAATAAAACCTTGCAAATTTGAAGTTGCTATTAGAAAAATTTAAGGATCAATTACCGCCATTTTTTATCTCGAAAATCAGTACTTTTTCGAGAAGTCATTTTTCCATACTTAGACAAATTTTAAGGGGCTGACAGGGTCTTCCTTAGTTCCTTGGTTACTTGGATGCACTTGGGCCATCTATGGCTTCAAAACGCTCCTTATTCACATGATTTACCTGAAAACACTAAAAACATACCTTAGTACAACATTAATAAAAACACTAACTTCATAAATATAAGTACGATAAAACTAAGGATTTAAGCACCAAAAATATGCATTATTGGATACTTATCAGCAAGCACACGGTCAAAGCCCTAGGTTTCTTCCACTAGGGAAACATGAAAAAGTAGGTATTTACCACTCCTTTTGCCTAACACGATGGCCTTAAAGAGGCTGGTCTTAAGAATGAGTGATTGTCCTCATATTTATGCAAGTGCAGGATGTAGTTTAGTTAAGAAAGGAACAGCAAGGTGGACCCTTGATATTCAAGGGACATATCCTGCTTAAAACTCAAAGGAATATCAAATTGGTCCTAATTGGTATCACGAAAAACATATTTTTTCAAATTTTTTTCTGGTGCTCTCTCTATAAATCTGTTTTAATTTTGAATTTCTTTTTAGTTGCCCTTAGAAGAAAAAAAATTAAATTTCACGGAAATGTATACCATGCAATAACAAATGGTACACCATATATTAAACACCCTCATTTTTGTCTTTGGTAAAATGGGCATGATGAAAATTTATGTTGTATGCCCTCTTTTTTTTGGATGATTGTTTAATTTTCTCACAGAAATACTATAATGAAAATCACTTTTTCATACAATAGTTTGGACTCTTCTCTAGATTAAACAAAAAGGTAGAATATCCAACGGGACAAAAAAAATTCACAGGAAAAGACTTAGAAGATTTTTTTTTCTTTTTGAATTCTAGAAAATTTAAATAATTAAAAAAATTGAGACAAAAAATAAATAAATAATGCCTAGAAACCCTCGACTATGATGGGCCATCATATTGTTCGACCATTGTCTTGCAATACACTCGACATGAGATAGTACATCTTGGCTCTAGTCCGGGGAACCCTTCTGAGACCAAAACCAGCCTTTGCACTTGTACATAGCCGTAGAACCTTTCTAACTAGGACAGGAACCCATGCTTAGGACTTATGTGCTATATCCTGTTTACGTGCATCCTTTTCCTGTACATACATCTCATTCATGCATCATTGCATCTTGCGGGCTAGAGGATTAGGCTCCCTTAGAATTCTTTAGGGCCCTCCGGTCGGTCTAGGAGACCTTAAATCCATGGAGTTTGCGATACCTCCCGTGTTTGCCGTGCCCGAACGGCTCCCTTGGTTTGAATCTAGCCTTGAGCGCGTGCGTATCTGGATTCCCATGGTCACATTGCCCTGTCTCGGATGGTCACGATAAGGAGATTGGCTTTGGTTCCGAATCGCTCGGAATTCAACCTGCCTGACAGCACCTACCCGGACTATCGGAAATCTTCTGTGCAAACGCCTTAAGTGAGATTCAAGCCACGGTAGGTCATAGGCCTGGTTCCTAGAAGGTGCGTAGAATGTAGGGCGAGCATTCGGATCAGATATGAGTTGCTCCCTTTTGACTTGTTGCCAGTGTTGCAAACATTGATCGCCTACGAAGAAAAAAGGTTGTACCCAATTGGTTTCGTCCATCCCAAAGACTAGTCCGCGTAGACACCCTGGAAGGAACCCCACTGTTCGAAATCCAAATCGAGCAAGAAGAACAACCATTGTTGGAAGAACCGGTGGTAGAAGAACTAGTAGTAGAAGAGCCTATAGTTTCAATCCTGCCCGAAAATCCTTTACCCATGGCTGACCAAGGAGACGGAATAGAAGAACTCAGCAAAACATGGCTAACATGGATGCTCAGTTTAAACAGTCACTCGCTGGGGTCGACGTACAACTCGAGGCTTCTGTTGCCTCTATGAAAAACGACATGAATATGATAATGGAAAGTATGCAGGAAATTAGCGATAAGCTTCAGACTAGGCCACAGCCCGAACGGCTCAAAGAAGAAACGCCAGCAGCTGACCCCAACCTAGCTGCTCTTATTGCTAAAATTGGCAAGCTAGAGGAATCTGTCCAAGAAACTAAGCGACTTGGAAAGGGGGAGATTGACATGAGCAAGTTATGCCTCTTTCCAAATGCCAAGTTGCCAAACAAGTTCAAAGGAGTGGACTTTGCAAAATTTGATGGTACCGGCGATCCGAGGGCCCATCTCCAAGGATATGTTGGATCCCTCACCATGCGTGGCATCGAAAAGGAAGCTATGGCCCAATTGTTCCATGAGTCCTTATCGGGTCCAGCTCTACAATGGTTCCTCACTCTCGAACCATCCAAGAAAAGGACTTGAGAAGACATTGGGACAGCTTTTGTGGCCCAGTATGATTCAATGTCGATCTGAAAATGACCACGAGGGAATTAGAAAGCACCAAGATGAGTGAGAAGAAAAGTTTCGCCGACTTTGTGAAACGTTGGAGGGCTAAGGCTGCTCAGATGCAGAATAAGCCCGATTTGAAGGAACAGATACGGATCATAACCAAGAACCTACCAAGCTCATTTGCTCCATACATGGTTCTTTCCCAGGTTGCCCCAAATTTTGAAACCTTTTATGATTCCGGACTGGCCATGGATGAGGCCTTATGGGATGGAACTTTGGAAAAGAAAGAATCAGGATCTAGATCAAAATCCAAAAGGGCATATTCAGGAAATAGCAATGTCCTCTTTGGGAATACCAATCAGGCAGGAACCTCATCCACCAAACCCATAGAAGTCAACCAGATCGCCGAAAAGCCAAAATCCCAAAGCCGAACCTTTACCCAATTCAGCACCTCCAGATCCACTATTCTCAAGAAACTCACAGAAATCGGAGTATTAAAACCTCTTCCACCACCACAAACTATCCCACCAAACCTTAACCAAAATGTCTACTACGATTTCCACCAAATGCCTGGCCATACCACCGATAACTGCATTCGCCTCCGTCATGAGATTCAAAACCTCATTGACAACAAAATTGTCGATGCTCCACCCCCAAATAAGCCAAACACTATTTCAAACCCTCTACCGCAACACAACGCTCCCTTTCGCATTAACCAAATCACTCTAGCCAAAAGCCAGAACCCCCAAGAGTTTAACCCTACCCTTTCCATTATTCCTGATACCGAGCCAAAGCCTGTTGTAGAAATTCCTGAAGAAATTGCCCTTTGTTTCCTGTGGGAATGGGAAGACACATGGGGAGAACTGATCGCTGATTGGGAAGAATTTGAAGCTGTTAACTTTCGAAGGAATGTCGAACCCCTGTTCGAAGCCAGATGGGAAGTCGATTGGCAGAACATCCACGCTGATCCTCTTGATGGATTCTCTTTGTATGTGCTGTTTGAAAATCAAGAGGAAGAGTACCAAGTTTTTCAAGAGATGCCTGAGTGGGGATGAGACCCAGCCCTGGACGAGCACCAGCTTCTAGCTTGGAATGACCCTTTGGATGCCTTCTCCTTGCCAGCACTGTTCGATGAAGAATATCAGCCAGGGTACCAACCTGAGATGATGACGTACAATTGGCCGGAACTCTCCCCGCTTCGCCCGGATTTTTCTCATTTCAATGATTTTGTCATCGATAACTTGTATGGCAATGTGGGCCTTACCCCATATCCAAACCTTCCTGAGCTTGAAGAAGAAGTTGCCAGTAATGGGTGTGATCCAATAGATTACCTTATCGATGAGGCTGAATCCGAACCCTCAGTTACCTTTCCAAAAGATGCTGAGGTCGCCATGATGAAATTGTGGGAAAACAAACCAGGGGCTGGAACGAACCTATGGGCAAACACCGAGGTTGTCAATATAAAAGTAGAGAATGAGGAATGGACCGTGAATAAGGCAGCAATGGAGGTTGAAAGATGGAAACCCGAAGACCTATGGGATGATTTGGTTATTGCTAATTTGGCTGCCAACCTTCGGGATACGACCATCGGAAACAAGCGTAAAGCCCTTGCCGACTTACGGAGCGAGGAATCAAAGTATCGCCAGATTGATCATCAGACCAGAAGCGACCGCTTTTACCAACCTCCGAACCTCCAAATCAGAGAATCTTCCAATCCTGCACCCCCACTAACCGAAGAACCTTCTGATCCCTTTACTACCCCAGTCAAAAACACCTTCCGACCCTTTGCTCCACCAGCCAAAGAGCCTTCCCGACCAGAGAAAAACCCCGAAGGAATGATCAAGCGTCAACTTGAGCAGATCCAAGCCAAGATGTCTATTTGGGATGTGCTTGTTCATTCCACACGCCATCGTGAAGGACTCATTCAAGCGCTCTCTCAACTGAAAGTTCCCTCCGCCATAACCCCCGATGAGCTTGTGGCATTGATCAAGACCATACCTATCAAAGATGCCATCACCTTTACTGATCGAGACTTGCCAGCCGAAGGGACCGATCATAATAGGCCATTGCACATCACCCTGAAATGCCATGGCAAATGGGTTCCAGTGATCCTGGTTGATAATGGTTCAGCAATTAATGTCTGCCCACTCCGCGTTGCCTATTGCTTAGGGTACAAAAATAAGGACTTCTCTCCATCAGAAGTCAAGGTCCGAGCATATGACAATGCCCGGCGAGACGTAGTTGGGACTCTTATGCTTCCCATGACTTTCGGCCCATATCAAACGGAGGTGGAATTCCACGTGGTGAACATTCCCGCCTTTTTCAACCTGCTATTGGGAAGGCCCTGGCTGCACCGGTCAGACATCATGGTTGTGCCCTCTACACTCCATCAGAAAATTCGACTGGGTCTGGAAACGGGAATGCTTACCATGCACAGGGACTCTGGAATTCATGCCCCTATCGAAGACAATGCCCCACTTCTGGAGATTCAACACGGGGAAGAAGATATCGCCTTAGGAGGCTTCTCTCTGGATACCTCCAGATCTGTCTACTCGGTCAGAATTGATGACAACATTGTCGTCAGCAATGTTGCTATCAAGATAATGAAGAAGATGTCTTACATGCCGGGATTAGGACTGGGAAAGAATCTCCAGGGGCCTGCGAAGTTCGAGGCCCAAGGCACTCTGGTGCGCACGACTGGCCTTGGTTACTCACCCTCGAGTGGCAACAAGGTGAAAAAGAAAAACAGGCTGGAAGAATACTTTGTCAAAGAGGAAGCAAAACAGATTTACCAGGGGCAGCCAGAGCCATTTTGGGATAAGGAAACCAATACTCTCTTACCAGGGTTTGAGATATTCGCAAACGATGTTTGGCCAAAAAGTGATGAGGAGTTCGAAGTGGTGGAAGAACAAAAGGAACCAGCCGACTGGATTGAGGTCTTTACTATGGGTAGTCTCGCGACTTTGTTCAGGGAGGATGAACCAATGGGTACGGTTGTGGAAGTAGAAGTGTTGATGATGGGACAGGATGCTCCTGAAGATCCAACTTTGTTCATCATGGATGCCGCTGGGGATTACGGGAACTGGACTTTCATACCGAGTGCAACCTGCTGTGGATCTAATTCCGATTCTGAGTCTGGGTCTAAGTCTTCCGAGTCTTCTGAGTCCACTGAGTCTGAGTTGGTGCCTCTTGGCCCAAACTCTCAGAGTTTGTACTTCGAGTTCGAGTCTACCCGTGTGTATGGTGGCCCCGAGGGCTCTGTTAATGATGAAATAAATGAATCTGGTTCTGCTTACTTCCGTGACTTTGAAATAAATTGTGTCGACCCTGATGATGAAGAGATTGATTTCGACGGGGACATCCCCAAAGAAATCAGATCCCTAATCGAAAGGGAAGATGAAAGACATGCTCAACCTGTAAAAGAAGAAATTGTTTTAATAAACTTGAGAGATGAAAGGAATCCCTGGATGACCCAGATCGGTTCCGCGCTATCTGCTGAAGAACGCGAAGCCCTTATAAACTTACTCAAGGAGTTCGAAGATGTGTTTGCATGGTCACACGCAGATATGCCCGGAATCGATCCTAAAATCGTGGAACATTGGATTCCCCTTTATCCTGATGCAAAACCAGTAAAATAGAAACTAAGACACATGAGGCCTGACTGGGTACTTAAGATAAAGGAGGAGGTCACCAAACAGATCGATGCTAGATTCTTAATGGTAACCGAGTACCCTCAGTGGGTCGCAAACATCGTCCCCGTGCTGAAGAAGGATGGCAAAATAAGGGTCTGTGTTGATTTCAGGGATCTTAACAAAGCTAGCCCTAAAGATGACTTCCCGCTGCCACACATCAATGTGCTGGTCGATAATACCGCCGGTCGTGCCCTACTTTCTTTCATGGATGGTTTTTCAGGGTACAATCAAATCCTCATGGCTCCAAAAGACCGGGAAAAGACCACGTTCGTCACTGAAGACCGGGTAAATGTTATCGAGTTATGCCTTTTGGACTAAAGAATGCAGGATCTACTTATCAGCAGGCCGCTACAGCGTTATTGCATGATATGATTCACAAGGTACTAGAAGTTTATGTTGCAGATATGATCGTTAAGGCCAAAGAGCGAGAAGGGCATTTACCCGCACTCAGGAAGTTCTTCGAGAGAATCAGAAAATACAAGATGCGCCTTAATCCCGCCAAATGCACGTTTGGAGTCACTGCAGGGAAAATGCTTGGATTCATGGTCACTACCCGCGGCATCGAAGTCGATCCATCAAAGATCAAAGCCATCCTAGAAATGGAGCCGCCGCGATCTAAGAAGGATGTAAGGAGTTTTCTTGGCAAGGTGCAGTTCATCAGTAGATTCATAACGAAGCTAACTTCGACTTGCAAACCCCTATTCCGCTTACTCAAGAAGGGAGTACCGTTTGCCTGGGACGATAGGTGCCAGAAAGCTTTCGAAGCCATTAAGGCCTACCTGCACAAGCCGCCAGTATTGATACCGCCCGTAACAGGAAAACCTTTGATCCTATACCTGTCAGTCACTCCGTCTTCGATGGGGTGTATGTTAGCGCAGGAAGGAGACGATGAGGTCGAAAGGGCTGTTTACTACCTCAGTAAAAAGATGGTTGGACCCGAAGAACGTTACACTCCTTTAGAAAAGACATGCTGGGCACTCGTATGGGCTTCCAAGAAGTTGAGGCATTACATGCTGGCCTACCCGGTGAAGTTGATATCCCGAATGGATCCCCTAAAATATCTATTTGAGAAACTGGGTCTCACAGGCAGGATGGCACGATGGATGCTGATGTTGGCTGAATTTGAATTAAAGTACGTTACTCGAAAATCAGTAAAAGGAAGGACCGTTGCCGAATTCCTAGCCGATTGCCCAGCCGAGGGAGGAGAAGATGCCGAGTTCAATTTCCCTGACAAAGACATAATGACAGTGGCCGAGGATGTCTGGCAATTGTACTTTGATGGAGAAGCAAATCAGAAAGGGTTTGGAATCGGTGTATTACTCATTTCGCCTAATGGATCACACATCCTGTTGGCATTCAAGCTTAATTTCGAAGTCACCAATAATCAAGCAGAATACGAAGCTTGTATTGTGGGCATGGAGGCAGCCATCGAGATTGGCATAGAAAGGCTAGAAGTTGTGGGAGACTCGAACTTAGTTGTATCTCAGGCAAATGATGATTGGAAGGTCAAGGAAGAAAAACTGAAGCCATATCATCAGGATCTCGAAGACCTTATTCCCCACTTCAGCAAGGTGACATTCACTCATGTCCTAAGGCTCAAAAATCAATTTGCAGATGCTTTGGCGACATTGGAATCTATGGTCGAGATCCCTATTGGCGTAAAGTTAAGGCCAATTGTAATAAAGCAAAAGGATATACCGGTGTACCAACATGTCATGGTGGTCGACGAGCCCGACGATGGTCACCCATGGTACTACAACATTTGGAGATATGTGGAAAGAGGAGAGTACCCCATGGGAGCAAGCAAGAAGGACCGAATGGCTCTTCAAAGGATGACGGCTCAGTACATTATCTGTGGAGGGAACCCATACCGAAAATTGCACTGTGGCACGCACAAGTTGTGCATCCATGGAGAAGATGCGAAAAGAGTAATGAAAGAAGTCCACGAAGGTGTATGTGGCCCCCACATGAATGGCATAATGCTCGCCAAGAAAATCCTCAGGCAGGGATACTACTGGTCCACCATGGAAACGGAATGTGTGGAATATGTACGACGGTGTCGAAAATGTCAAATTCATGCCAACCTCACGCATGTTCCACCACACGAGCTACAACAAATGACCTCGCCATGGCCTTTCTCGACATGGGGTATTGGTGTCATCGGAAGAATAGTGCCGGCAGCTTCTAACGGTCATAAGTTCATTTTAGTAGCCATCAATTACTTCACAAAATGGGTAGAAGCTGCTTCTTACACCACTTTGAGCGCAGTTCAAGTTGTGCACTTTATCAAGCAAAATCTCATTTACCGGTACGGGGTTCCTCAAGCTTTTGTATCTGATAATGGGGTTCACTTCAAAGGGCGAACTCGGGAAGTATTGGATGAGTTCCAAATCCAAGTGCACAAGTCAACAACTTACCGACCGCAAACCAATGGGGCTGTGGAAGCAGCTAACAAGACGATCAAATCCATTCTGGAGAAGACTATTCAATCTGCGAGGGACTGGCATGAATAACTACCCTTAGCTTTGTTGGGGTATCGTACGTCTGTGCGAACGCCAACAGGGGCGACCCCCTACTCTTTAGTTTACGGAATGGAAGTGGTGCTCCCTATCGAGTTGGAGGTCCCATCTCTTCGGACTATGATTGAGTGTGAAGTCCAAGAGGCAGAATGGTTGCATAATCGATTCGAGGAACTCATGCTATTTGATGAACGCCGATTAAGGGCTCTTTACCATATTCAAGGGTATCAACGGAGGATTGCACGTGTGTTCAACAAGAAAGTGAAACCCAACGATTTAGCAGAAGGTGACATGGTTTTGAAGGAAATTCGGGCACCAGTCTACGACCCACGAGCAAAGTTCTGACCAAAGTGGTCTGGGCCATACATCATTAAAACTATCTTATCTGGAGGAGCTACACAACTCATCGACTTGGACGGAAACGAATTCTCAACCTTGGTCAATCTGGATCAACTCAAGCGCTATTACCCTTGAGAGAAGCTCGCTGGGCTGAAAACTGCAAGGGCGGGCAGTCCCAGGCAAAAATTAGAGCAAAAGCCTGCTAGGATGAAAACCCGTCAGGGCATCCTAGGCAAAAGTTAAGGCATACAATAAATGAGCTCGCTAGGCCGAAAACCCAAAAGGGCGGTTCTAGGCAAAAGTTAGAGCGCAAAAGGAGAGTGTCAAAACTAGAGCGAGCCCTACCTTGAACTACGTTATGACCTGATTCCTTCGCCAAGAGGATACGTAGGCAGTCTCACACCGAGACCCGGTCACAATCCATCAAAATAAACATCCAGGTTGAGAAGATCCGAAGAACGGAATCGAGGAGGGGGAAACCCTCCAAAACTCATTTTAATTAAAACGATTGCCTCTATTACATGAGGTTGAGCAGGACTTTCAAAAACAGAAAGAAGTACGACATAATAAAAGTGGGTCCACCATTTATTCAACGGTCAGGGTGGTAGGATTGAGTGAGTTTCCTTGAGCCCTGGCTCTTGCACCAATATCCCTCCTGAGCCACTTTCGATAGCTCCCGCGTACCGCCACAGAAGGGTAGGGATGCGCGTCGGTCATCTCGCGCGTCCTCTAGAAGCGTTGGTAATGGCAAAGAACTGAATGGCGGAAGAGAGGCAGAACCACATCCACGAGAACCTCCGCAAGAGCCTCCTGCCTCAAACCCAGCTGACGCTGGATCCGGTAAAGGATGTAGAAGGTGAAGGACTTCAGACCAGCAAGAACGACCCCACTGAGGGCCCATATAGTGCACTATCATAGGTGGGAGGTCTAGCCATCGACACCGCGAAGAAATATTCTCAGCTCGCTGATGCCTGAAGAAATCAACCCACTCGGCCATACTCCTGTCAGCAAACTCAAAACATCGCTGAAAAAGCAACCTAGCCTCATATGACCGATTGCTAGGAGAGATGGTCAACACATTCACCTTGTCGCAAAGCCAAATCTACAAGAAGAGAGAAAACAAGTAAGAAACCGTAGAAAATCGAGCCGAGTGTTGAGGTAAAATGAGAACGTAAGAAAAACCCGAAAAAGGAGAGCTGAGTGAGAAGCCAAACTATAAAAGGAGAGGACTACCTCCAAAAGCCTCGGTCTCCTCGAAGCGAACCTTGTCCAAACCTATCAGCGGCTTAGCCAGAACCATCGGGATCACATCCTTTCGGGCCTCAACCTGAACGGTAACGCTAACCAATGCCGAGCTAGCGTGACCGGCAGAAGGGACCAAGAGGTAGGCCGCAAGCAGGCACATACAGAGAGCAGTCATGCGTCGAGTCTGATAAGTCATGTCCGCAAGGTCGCCAGGAGGAGAAAACAGCTCAATGAGGCACATCACGTTGAGACGGCCATCCCTAACCAAGTAGCGAGCAGCGCCATCGTCCAATCCAAGGGCCGCAGCCAGAACCCTGTAGATGCTCTCACGCACAAGAGGAATGGTAATCTCTCCCGAGCTGAAACCCCCAAGGTATGCACGAAACTCCTCAACAGTAGGACAAAGCTCCTGATCACCGAAACGGAACACGTGGACCTCTGGATCCCAGAAGCTCGCGACTGCCCTCAAAAGCTCGGGACGAAGGCAGATGTTGCCGAGGTACTGCATAGAATAGAGACCGTGGGCTCAAAAGTTAAGCCAATCAACGCCTTCCATGGAAGCCAACCACGGACGGAGCGAACCGGTGAGAGAAAGAGCCATTGCAAGGAGTAAGGAAGAAAATAGGAGTTGAATGAGGTGAGGAGAATGTGGTATGAGGAAGTTTGAATTTATAGGAAGGGTGGAGAGGACAACTTCAACTTTCAAAAAGGCTCGGGCTTCCAAAAGTGCATGTTTTCTATGAGTCCTACATGGGAAAAAGCTTGGTCATACCCTAAAAGGCTCAAAACAGCCATGCACTGGTTCAGAAATACCATTGCATGGGTCAAACCTCAGCTACCGTGCAATCTGCCTTGGGAAACAGCAAAATTGGAATCTGTCAGGAAAAGAGCCACGTGCGGCACTTCATCGCATCGCGCGGCACGTTGAAACCGGAGAAACCCCCACAGCACACTAGTTGATACCCCGTGGACTCGATCAAGCCTTGCGCGGCATGTTGGTAGTTGCGCGCGGAACGTTGAGTCTGCATTTCTGCAGTTTTTGACAACAGAGTATCAGAGTGAAATCGAGGCATTACGAAGCACCATCAACCATCAAAACACACTCTAATGGGTATTTGGGACTCCAGGGATGTTTCGTTTCGAGACGACTCTCGAGATTCGTGGTCATGATGCGAAAAGTTGATAAAAGTTCGCTTCTTAAGCTATGTTGAAGTGTCAAAGTCCGTTTCGAGTCATTCCAAGCTGTTTT
The DNA here is from genome assembly GCA_025413875.1 of Rhododendron molle. Lineage (NCBI taxonomy): Eukaryota > Viridiplantae > Streptophyta > Magnoliopsida > Ericales > Ericaceae > Rhododendron > Rhododendron molle. The sequence goes on from CM046390.1 coordinate 20,878,219, forward strand.
CCGAGTTACACAGGTCATAGTAGTCAAAAGTGACTTAGTCCAAGTTCCGGTTTGTGTTCAAAGTCAAAACTTGGGAATATCACGTATTAAATTCAACATTTTCTTACTTTTGGAGTTATTTCAAACACAAAGTAGAGTTTCCAAGTCCCGTGTCGGAATTTAAAGGTCATTATTGTCACGTGGCTGTGTTCGAAGTTGGTTACAAAGGTATCTGTGTAAATTCTCCTATACAGAGTCAATTTTTCAAAGGTTTATCTGATTACTTTCTTTGATTTCTATTCCATTGTTAATATGCTTTGTTTGTTAACGCGTCACTCATCGTAAACCTCGTACTCAACTCAATTTTTTGAATCGACGACTAGTTTTGTGTTCTGGTTAATGTTTTGGTTGTTCAGTTCTCTTTATACCGACAAAAAAAAGAAGATTGAATGGCAAAACATCGAAAGAACAGATCTCTGTATATAAATCCAAAAAGCATCCATGAGTCAAAGTACAAAAGAAACGTGATGGCTCAATGATTAAAATCCTATCTACCAAGGGCAAACAGGCGCCCTACAAAAGGAAGCATGCAGGCTCCATCAAAAAGAACAAAAGAAGGAGCTCAGCTCTCATCATCATCCCTGTCCTCGCCCACCTCCTTGTCCTCCTCAGAAACCTCCTCGGCTACCTGGGAGCTGCTCACCTCATGAGTGCCAGTCGCCCTGTGCACGGTGCTTCCTGAGGTGGCCTCCAGGTCAACGTCTGTAGGCTCGTCGGTCTCATCCTCGGAGACGTCAATAGGCTCATCCTCAGTCCCCGCTGAGTACCGTGCCCTCTTCGATGGCGGCTCTTCCCGAGAGCCAGCAGAGGAGACTTGTGGTACTGGAAAGCGGACGGACTTTCGCCGTAACCCCCATGAAGCCCCTCCTCTAGCCTGCAATGATATAACATCCATGTAATAATTGCATTATGATCATGATATAAACAATAGAAGTAAAGCAAATAACCAGGGTTCGAGAGATTACCATCATCCTGCCAGTGTGAGGCAACACCTCTGGAGGGTGGCCCATGGCGTACTGCCGCACCAGCTGCTTTAGGCCCATCATGGCCTCCGCCATCTCCTTCACGTACTCTGGAGGTGCCTGCAATAAAGAAGTTGATCAGAACATGCAAAAGAGCGAATTTATGAAAGAAGGAAAGCACGTTATACCTGAGCAAGGAACTCTGGAGCCTCAGCTGAAGGGCGTGGCAGCACAACCAGGCCAGGGGCTCGCTGAGCGGTCGTCACGTCCACTGTCCAAGAAAGGGCAAGGAAGCTAGTCCCACTCGGGCCCGCGCCATCGCCGCGACCTCCATTCCCGCGGCCTCCATCTCCTCTGCCTCCGTCACCTCTACCTCGCCTCCTTCCCCCTCTTCCTCCAGCACCGCCTCGTGTCGCCTGCGCCGCTCCCCAAGCGGCGCGTATCCTGAGACTCGGCATCAAGTACCGAGCACGGTACTCGGCATAGTCAACAACAAGATCAGCGCCCGCCTGGAAAAACGGCTCCAACTCGAGGTCTGGCCGTGTAAACTGCTCGATCTCCCTCCGCGTGTACTGGCCTGTCCTCTGCACCAAAACAGGGAGCAGCCCGGGGACTCGAAAAGCGTCCAGCCTCAGCGACTGACGTGACACTCGGTCACCCAAGTACCACTGCCAGCCGTAAGGGGACTCAAGAAGCACCCTACCCCTAGCAACCTCCCTACTCTGTGTGACGTAAGGGATCTCGAAGCGGTCCCAGATCTGCCAGCGGACTTGCCATCAAGAATGAACGATATCATCATGCTGTTTGAATTGAAATAGACAGGGAAGTTATAGAATGGATATGGAAGTGCATTAATACTTGGTCGGGACGCAGCTTGTCTAGAAAAAGGCGGAAGGCATTCAAATTGCCTCTTTCCTTCTTCACTCCTTTATACTCCTTCGACCAGCGCAAGGCCCGAGGGAGTATCGTGTCGTCAGGTCACGTAGTCTCTGGAGGATACATCCCTATCACCTCGTACGTCCAAAGCTGCAAGCCAAGACATTGAAAGTTAGCATGAGATATGCATTGCATAAATACGAATGGAAAGCTAACTATTCAAAAGAAAGGAACCAAGGTACACCTCCCAGACCCTCCAGTAACTTCCAAGGCTCACTCCTGCTCCACGGGAGAGGGACCCCATGAAGGCATAGCACGTCCCTAGTGCTGCACCTCCCCAGTCAAAACGGGCAATTTCCCCGACGTCCCTTAAAGCCGGTAGAAGCGAAAGGTGTACCCGGTTGCGCCTGTTAGGAAATAGGGACGCACCGAGCATGTATAACAGGAAGCACCTCGCCATCTGCTCCTCCTGTACCCTGGTCGCCGGAGCATCCTCTGTCCAAAACTCCAGAAGCTGGGCGTACTTGGCGTCATCGGTCTCCGCCCTCAGCTCGTACCCCAATATCTCCCACTGGAACTCCGCCTGTCTCCCTGTAGCGGTGTAAAAGGGGATAGGGTCACCTCCGACCATGAGACCAGTAATCGCCGCGAAATCCAATGGCGTCACAGTCAGCTCGCCAAAGGAGAAGTGGAGTGTATTCGTCGTGTCCCACCACCTCTCGGCAAGGGCCCTGACCACTGGGCGATCGTTGCTCACTCCCCTCGTCAACACCTTAACAAACTCCCCGAAACCCGCTTGCCTCACTATCTCCTGCACCGCCTCGGGGAGCCTCTCCCAGAACGTCGGCACATCCGCCGAACCACCATAGCACGAGAGCGAGATCGTCTGTTGCAGCAAATCAGCAATATTTAATACACAGGCATAGGATGCAGTACAAATGTTATACTCAAAGCAAGGAAATGGAAATACAGTGCATGGGAATTTGTAATACAAATATTTAAAGTATACCTCGTCTCGGCGCAAGAAAAGGTGCTGCTGTGGATCCCTCAGAACCAAAGTTTCGTCATACGTAGGCCTCCCCAGTGTGTAAGGGTCTAGAAGAGAAAGCACCACCACGTGCTGAAAGGGCACGTAGGTCGCCTCGTCGTAAGCCGTCCTCCTCTGTAAGGCCGTCGTCGCCTCGTCGACCACACTCCTGCGAGGGGCTGCCTCCTCTCCAGCCTCCTCGTCAACTCGCTCCTCCTCCACCTGCGGCTCCCTAGCACCCCCGGTCCTAAGCTCAGCTCGCAACTCCGACTCGCGGGATACAAGCAAAGCCTCCGCCAACCCAGGAACTCCTCGTACGGTCTCGACCCAGTCTGCTAAGGACGCCGCCTCCAAGTAGTCACCCATGCCTATGTGGCGTGACGACCCCGCACCTACGTGACCCACGAACATGGGCGGTGTATCCCTCTCCACCACCGGCTCCTCTGCCAACTCCTCCTCGGCGATGGGGGCCTTCCCCAAGTCAGCCCGGGGCTCTCTCACGGGAGAGGCCTCTGTCTCCTCTGCTGCCCGGTCTGAACCACCGCCACTAAGACCCTCCATGGTCCTCTCCTCCAAGCCGACCGCGGCCTTCGATTGGCCCGAGGCCTCGACATCGCCCCTCGACTCCATTGCACCCGGAGTCTCCGTCCCTTGGCCGTACCCAGCCAGTACCCCACTACCACCGTCGCCGCCATCACTGCCGCCCACCACGGTAGCCGACACTGCGGCTTCCTCGGCCAATGCCGCTCGAGCCGAGACCCCTGTGGTCTCCGGCACACTCCCAACCGTCGCGTCACCCCCCGAAGCAGTCGGGGGTGGTGTAACCTCAACTCGAGGTGTGATTGATCATCACCGGGTGCGTCGCTCTGATCCATGATCATAATATGGGAGAGAGAGAGAGAGAGAAAGAGCAGTGAAAGAGAGAGAGAGAGAGAAAGAGCAGTGAAAGAGAGAGAGCAGTCGAGAGAGAGAGAGAGTAACAAAAGAGAGAGAGTAGTAAGAGAGAGAGCGAGAGTAACGAGAGAGAAATAGAGCAGTAAGGGAGAGAGATAGCAGCGAGAGAGAGAGAGACAGGAGAGAGAGGGAAATTCGAACGGTGCGAGTGTACTGTATACGCCTCGCGTATGTGTATCTATATTTCCTGAACCGGTTTGTCTGGAAATGAACTCTGGACCGGGTTCGAAGCCCATAGCGCCGCACGGCACGTTGGAGCATGCGCGTGGCACATTGAACGAACATGCAGAATACTTTGGTTCGAGGTACCATGCGTGCTTCCACTAGCTACGCACGACACATTGGGTTATTTTGATAGTTTTGATCTTTGAGAACAGTTCGTGGCGTTTAGGGAGATTATATTCGATTCAAACTCAAGAAGTCAGATGCAAGCAAGTAGTAGAAGAAGAAGGGACTTTTCATTGATTCAAACCCGGGGTAACCCCCGGGAATCTTTTACATTTTCAAAAAAAAAAAAAAAAGAACAGGGGCCTACTGCCCTTCTTCTTCTTCTTCTTCTTCTTCTTCTTCTACTCCTTCTTCTCCACTTCCCCGGCCTCAGTCGCTTCCCCCATCCGAGGCATCATTCGCCCCATCCAAGCGGTTGTCCGAATCATTTAGGTTGCCCTTAGAGTTTTCCGCAGTCTCCTTCGAGTCGCACCCGGGTGCGTACTTTGGGTCGTCCTTGTCGTCCAGTTGGTCAAACCAGAAGTCCTGCAAGTTTGACACCGCGCGGCGGAGAGTCCGGATCGTGGAGATGAGTCAGGCAATTTGGGTGTTGAGTTCTTCAATCTCTCTTCGGTAAAAGGCCATCTCGGCCTCCAGAGATTCCACTCGAGCCGCCAAGTTGCTGTTTACCATATCGAAATCTCGAAAGTAGCCTGTTTTAGGAAAAGTATGAGGAATGTAGAGAGACTTGGGATGGATTTTAGTTGGTGGTGCATTGAATGAGGCACCACCATGCTTATAAAGCAGTTCCAGCTGTCGAAGAGGCACGCCCGAATTAATGGCACCCTTAAACCTATCAACTGTTCTCGGAAATCGAAGAGGTGCAAGGGAAAAAGACATGCCGTGCGCCACCCCTATTGCCCGCGCGGCATGTTGGCTCCAGATAATTAAATTCTTTTTCTCGGAAATTGATCCACTCAGCCATCAAAATCTTCTTGGAAATTCAATATTCCAGCCGTTTTGCAGCCATAATCTCTTGGGATGTTGTGCATTGATTATGGCACCATTTGATTCTCATTCCCCAGAGACTCGTGGGATTTCGCGTTCCCCTAGAATCCGCCGTAATTCACAAAATCTGTCCTCCAGGACTCGACGTAATTCACCATCACGGTTCACAAAGAAGGCTCGTCTCGAATTTTTCCGCCTCCCGAAGGCTCGTCTCGAATTTTCCACCTCCAGAACGCTAGTCTCGAATTTTTTTCCGCCTCCCAAAGGCTCGTCTCGAATTTTCCGCCTCCAGAAGGCTAGTCTCGAATTTTCGGCCTCCCGAAGGCTCATCTCGAATATTTCGCCTCCCGAAGGCTCATCTCGATTTTTTCCGCCTCCTGAAGGCTCGTCTCGAATTTTTCTACCTCCCAAAGGCTCGTCATAAATTTTTCCGCCTCTCGAAGGCTCGTCACGAATTGTTTGCAATATTTGTATGACACACGCACTTCGTTATTCTTCTGCATAGTTTTTGTCCCCTGGGACTTGTTTTCTTGCATTTTCAGTTGCATTGTCCCAATTGAACTAAGCTGGTCTGATCCCTACAATGGGGTACGTAGGCAGCTCCCTGAGCGCGACCACCATTGTTATTTACTCGCATTTTTAGCGCATTTTGGTATCCGTTCAAAGGCTCTAGAGCAGCGGATTGGGATGCCTATTCTTTAAGCGTCACTCGTACCAATCAATGGTGTCCGAGTTACGTTAAAGAGGGACTACTATAGACACTCCCATCCGGACCTCGGAAAGTCTTTGTCCGCCTCGATGATAAAAAAAGGAAACGGTACCTTTGTGAGCTTGAATGAAGGATTCCCCTAAGCCCAGTAAACCAAACAAACCAAAAAGCCCAGATAAGCCCAAAAAGCCCCCTGGACTGAACTTGAGGTACCGCGCGGAATGATTGTGTAGCGCGCGGCACATCAAAGTTCAATAAGCCGTGCGCGACCTTCGCTTGTACCGCATGGCATCTTAGGTAAAGTTCTGACTGGCTCAGAAAGCTGTCGGCCACACCAATTTGAGCCACAGCTGATGAGTGGCTTAGCCGAAAACTCACTTCTGCCTGCCCAGAAAATACCTCCACTATTTGAAATTCAAAATCCTTGGCTTTTTTGCCTATAAATTAACCCCTCCACTCAAGGAAAGGGGCTCCTTTTTTTGGCTCTCCTTTTGGTTCTCCTTTTAGCTTTTGGGCATTCTTACTCCATAAGGTTTCTCTCTCTAGTTTTTACTTCCATCTTCCATTTCCAAGTCTTAAAGAATGTCATTCCCAAAAGACATTCTTTGAGTACTTTCATCCACCTTCCTCCTCATTATTGAAGTTAGCCTCTTACTAACTTCAAGGTCTCACCCTTCAAAGTACCAAACTCTCTCTCACACCCATACTTCATTTGTCCTATTCAACCTCCCCCATCCGCATCCGTCGCTATCCATCCTCATTTTGCATCAAGCATCCTCGATCAAGCTCAACACCAAAGTTAAAAACAAGTTTCCTTGGGCTAGACTCGGTTCTGGTCCTGAGGGGGCTTTTCTGTCGTCAGATCTAGTCCCTTTTGGTTAGATCTTGACTTAAAACCCATTTTCAGAAAAAGAAGCCAGTATTGTGCTGGAGTCAACGTACCGCGCAACTGTCCAAGCCGTCGCACAGTATGTTGATTTTCAGCGCGCGGCACCTTGGCCGCTGGTATCATTGTAGGCAGGCTGTCTGGATTTGAGTTATTCTTTGTTGGGGCTGTCTGTATCTGTTGTTTACTGTTTTTGTCTCTTTCAAAGCAAGACCATATCTACAAGCCATGTTTTGGCTCTTAAACAAGGTTTTCTAGATCATCCTGAGTGATCAAATACATTAAAAACCATTTTGGGGCTATATTTGAGAAAATAACGACCTTTTTGGGATGATCTGGTCATCACATGACTTTTGATGAGTCTTTTAAAAGGTGTACGATGAAAACAGTGAGCTGGATGATGTTTTGAATGCTTGTAACAGTCTGACAGCACGGCATACTGAAAGGTCGCGCGTGGCATTACAGTATGCCGTGTATGAAATGATCATGGTCCAGATAGCTTGCTGAGTATTTTTCATTCTATCTGTCCACATCATCTTATCATTACTGTACAGACAGCACCACGTACACGCCAATGTGATATATTTCCCATGTCCCTTCCCCGTTATTTGCTTTTATTAAGGAGCTTAATACTCCAAATGATATTTGAGATTTCCCCTTTTGAAAACATATAGTAGAGGTTGGTTTCACCGGGCGATTGGGGTGATTTTTAAAGAAAAACCACCCCCATTCGTAACGTGGCTCCCGAACCCAAAATCTCAACGTTTTCGCTAGACCAAAAGCCTTTTCCAAACAAGTTCTCGGATCATCCATCTCAAAAATCCGGGTGGCGACTCTTTGAAAAGGGTGCGGGAGCCCACACTTATAAGTGCAGGAAAACGAAAAGGCCTTCGAACAGCACCAAGATCCAACGGCTACTTCCTCCTCCACGCCGGAACCCTAGCACTCCGCCGGAGTTGAACCTGTAAAACAGACAAGGGTGAGCGCACCTTTGCCTTCTCATGGCAAAGGCCCTCCGATGCCAAAGTTAGTATCTCGTACTAATGAAAACTCTAATTCTCAGTAGGTAATGAGTCAATAACCAGGAATTACGTACCTTTACCTCTAGGTTTACCTCATATTTATAGACCCATGTCTACTTGCTGTCCAAGCCATCTTGCTGCCCTAAGTTTCCTTTCTCGTAAAGGAAACTCGGAATATCAGGGATTCTCGTTCCCTTAACTGCGTGTTACCTTATAGACCATTTAGGAACTTTTCCTAAAGCTGGCCGTTCATCCCATTCTCGTTGGGTATCTCCTCCAGATCTCTTTTCCTTACTGGGAATTACCATTTCAGGACCCCTCTGGAGTGCCTCCAGGCACCTCCTCCAGACTGCTGCTCCTGTTCGGCCCCCTTATTGCCGAACAGCCTATATGGACCAATGATGTCTCATATCATTGGTCTCCTTAGCATGCGATTGGTCCAACAACTACCCTTGCTCTTTGAACCATACCCCTGCTCGGGTATCTTGGACCCGGGACCTCTCGTGTCCCCGGTCCTTACTGCCGTTCACCTTACTGCACGGCGGCTGCTCCGATTATATTTATCCTGGACCCCACGTACCACCTGTTCGGGCCTCTTTAGTACCTGTTCGGGATTACCTCCCTACAATGGCTCCCCAGCTTTACTCGTTATTTTCTTCTTTTAATATGACGAGCAAAGCTTCCGAACACCGAGCAAGGTTCTCGTCCTTTGCTCCTGCAACCTGTTTCTCGTACTTGGTGCAAACTCATCATTAGTCCCAGCCAAACGTCTCATCATTTGGTTTGGGCAGGCTTTTCCAGCTATTGCCTTTACACGCGGTGTGCCCCGTATTGCCCACATTCAATGCGAGCAGACGTTTCGGGGAACAGAACGCCCAAACGGCGTCTGGGGTGACGTTTCTCATACGTCACCCCCTTTGCTGGGGTATACTTGGGTTTTCATCCCAATTTCAAACCCACTTTTCTCTCACCTTAGTTCCCTCTGCAGAAAGCACGCCCAAGCGCTCCCGCCATTGAAGCTCTGCTCACCATCTCAGGGTCTCATTCTTCTCTGATTCTAGGGTTCTTCTCATTCGTAAGTTCTTACCCCCTTTTCTATTCCGTTTTCCTCGTCGATTTAGGACTCCCACAGTTTTTTTTAGGGCTTCTTCGTACCCAGCCTTTTTTTTTTTTAGAAAACCCATACCCACAGTTCTTGGTATGGATAGGTTTCGTAGACACTGCGACACTCTCCAAAGGATGGCCGAGTTCAGATCTCGCTATGAGATCCCAGACAACGTGGCCACTTCGTTGGCCGCTGAAAATGCCATTCACGAGTGCTTTGACAATGACACTCTGCACATCCCAGTCGTCGCCGTCGTTGAGGGCGGCGTCAGGTTTCCCCTGGCACCGCTACTCCGCCAAGTTTTAGCCCATTATAGACTATCCCCAATGCAGGTCTCAGTCAACTTTTTTAGGGTTGTCATGGGCATCAATGCCCTGAACCATATGCTAGGCACATCCTTAAGTTTGCACGACATACACCACCTGTATAGTATTTCCAGAACCAAGGATGCCCTGACCTACTACCTCAAGAGTAGGGACTCCAGAAAAAGGCTCGTGCTTGAACTGCCTGATTCTGCCCGAGGAGACAATGATGACTTCCTCATCGTCACAGGGAATTTTGAGCCCAGGGATGAAGATGGTAGGGTCATCGGCTTTCACGCGCCGCACAGATTTGGCACTCCACGTTAGTCCTTTTCTCGTAGAACTTTATTGCCGAGCAAAATTTCGTTTTGTATAGCCTTCTTTTAGCTTTACTGACTGCTAATTTTTCTCGTATTTTGCAGCCACAAACGTTAACCAGGGGCACGCCATCATCACCCCTCAAGTTCATGTTACCGATATCAACCGTGCACTCGTCTTCAACGGTCAAGGCACGTGCTTGGCTGGCCGAGCAAGGGCAGCGCAGGTCCTTCTGAGTTACCGGGCTTCATACGGGGGATTTATTGATCAGCGAATCCGAGCAGCAGACAACCCCGTCGCCCCAGATCCTCCTGCTCAACAACCTAATTAACACGAAGAGAGGCGCTCTCGGACCCCTCCACTGCCCAACGAGCCCATTCAGCTTGCCGAAGAGGCCTCGACATCCTCAAGTGGTTATTCTCCATCTCCTTCTCCCCATGAAATGCAGCAGCCGATCAACCTTAGCAGCCTCCTCAACATCCCAGGAGCTGGCCGTGGAAGAGGCCGCGGCACTCCTTGTGGCCGCGGGCGCTCCCAGAGCCCGGCGCCTTCTCATGGCCGCCGTGGCCCAGCTCAACTGGACGTCCCTCCTGGCTTCTCCCCCGAGGAGATTGAGGCCAGCCACAGGGACAAACGCCAACGGTTGGAAGCCTCTTCTGTCGAACAGCCTCCTTCCCAGCTTGCAGCACCTCCAACCCCTCTCTGGACTCCTCAACTCACTCACGGTGGGCGGCCAGTCACCGTCCGCGACAGTGTGGAGTCTGAAGGCACCGCACTTGCATTGTCCCAAGCATTCATGCTTCCTGGGGACATGCAAAAGGAGATTGCCAGCTCCCCAGACAACCTTCTTGGCTCTTTCATGAGCCACCAAGCTAAGGTAAAGCTATTGTATCCGTTTTTTCACGCCAGTGGCTTCAAATTGCTCATTCCTGCCGTTCGTCTAACCATGTGTTTGTCCAGGTGATGCAAAAGATAGTGGCCATGGCCGAGAGGTTCGGTCAGTCTGAGCCTCAGCGAGCCAGATTGGCCAGTGAGAATGCCAAGCTGCAGAATACTATCATCAGATTGGAGAGAGAAAGGAACCAAGCTCGTGGGATCGTGGACGAGCTAAAGAGCAAGTTGGAGGGAGCTGATGATAGCTTGAATCAGACCCTCACGGAGCTGGAGACAAGCAAGAACGAGGCCAAGACCTCCTACCAGCAGGGTTACAACGAGGGAATCCGTGTGGCCACCGAGAGCTACACAAACCAGATGCCCGAGATCCAGGACCAAGTGTTTGAAGTTGGCTGGCTGGCATGCCTCAAAAAATCTGGTGCCCTAGAGTCTTCTACCCTGTGGACTGAGATCGACCTTCCGAGCATCCAGGTGGTTACCGAGGAGCTGGAAGAGATTGTGGAAGAGGAAGACAGCCTAGACAGGGAGCTTAACGCCAACATCCCCGAACAACAGACGATCAAACTGGAGAAGTGACAAGCCCTGGCCGGAAGGAAGCCGGGCGGTCCGTCTGAACTGGCTCTGCTTGTGGATGATGCAATGATCTCTGCCTCTACCATTTGCTCCAACATCTGCATAATCGCTGACTTCTCCCCCTGTCATTGAGGACTGACGATCGAAGAGTAAGCCCTATGACAGTTGATCCTTTCGTTTTTGAACCAACTTGCCGGCCTGCAAGCTGTTGGCATTGCCTGCGTGGCACCGATACATTTCAAAATACTTTAACTCTAGTTTTTGGCCCTTCGTGGCATTTTATGCTTTTGGTGGCCCTGTTTGGCCTATACTTTTGATCTGCCTGGCCCTTCGTGGCTTAAATATGCTTGGCTGGCCCTTTGTGGCCTTTCTTTAATACAGGTGGCCGTCCCATGGCCAGTATCTTCGTGTGCTAAGTGTCTTCGTACTCAGCTTGATGCATATTCACGTATGCTTCATAGGCCTCATCGTGCCTGTTGATAATCTAGCTGTATTCTCATTTACACCATTGCAGGTTTCTCGTACCTTAGTGTCAGTGCTAATTTGCACTCGCAGCTTGTCTACCAGTACATTCACTCATATGTATCCGGGGTCTGTTCGTACCTGAGCATGCTGTTTGACCATACCTGTATAACATTGTATATGCACGTGCTCAAGGTTTGTTCATACCTGAGCAATCTTCAAGTTTTTTCGAACTTAGATACTGCTGCATGTTTACATACGGAGCCCATACAATTCATTCTTGTAGACTCTCCTTAGTATATCCGTGCTTGGGTTGCCCAAATGTGCTCGTATTTGGACTTAGTAATCCTGGAATAATCCCAAACATATTCGAATTTGAGAGCAGTGTGCATAACCTCCTATGCATTCTGGGTGTATTCATACCCAAGCAAACAGTCAAGTATATTCGTACTTGGTAAAATACTGGGTTTGTTCGTACCCGAGCAAACAGACAAGTATATTCGTACTTGGCTCAATTCTATTTGTATTCGCATCTCGAGAAAGGCATAAGTATATTCTGCATTTGGCTCAATTCGGGTGTATTAAACCGAGCAAGGAACAAGTATATTCAGTACTTGGCTCAATTTTGGGTGTATTCGCACCCGAGCAAACAAATAAGTATATTCGCATTTGGCTCAACTCTGGGTGTATTCGTACCGAGAAGCGGAGACAAGTATATTCGTACTTGGTAAAATTTTGAAATATTCGAAATTCCATTTAGTTACCCTATACCTCTGCTTCCCAATACGAAGTGAGGACTAAGGACATAGCTTGACTTCGTATTTAAAGCATGATAAATGAAAAACTCGTAAAAAATAGCGTTTGTTACCAAAATCTGGGAATTTTATTCATAATTCGCAAAACTCAAGGGGGCGTTATGCGTACCCCTTGCAACTAGTAAAAGAAAACACAAGGGAATTTTATTCGTAATTCCCACACAATCACGATGTGCATCTAAAACAGAATAGAAACGAAATCGAAGTTCTTCACACGTAGAACTTCCTCAAGTTGTGAACATTCCAGGGCCTTGGTACCGGGTTCCCGTCCAGGTCTGCCAATCGATATGCCCCAATGCCCACAACCTTTGTTACTCGATACGGGCCCTCCCATTTGGCCCCCAACTTGCCCTCGTTGGCCACCTTGGTGTTGCCGAGCACCTTTCGTAGCACAAGGTCTCCAACATCAAACTCTCGTGGGTGGACATGCTTGTTGTAACTTTTCATCAACTGCTCCTGGTACGAAGCCAGGTGCACCAGAGATCGTTCTCTCCTCTCCTCGGCGAGGTCCAGCTCAATTTCCAGGGCTCTGTCATTGCCCCCACTCTCCACCAGTGTGGTTCTGTTGGTCGGCAAACCAACCTCCAGTGGAATCACAGCCTCTGTTCCATATGCTAGCGAATAGGGGGTCTCTCCCGTAGACCTCCTAGGAGTTGTTCGGTGTGCCCACAGGACCAGTGGCAATTCGTCAGGCCACTTGCCTTTTGCTTTGCCCAACCTTTTCTTGATCCCGTCAAGTATAGTCTTGTTGGATGCCTCTGCCTGCCCATTGCTTTGAGGGTAGGCCGGTGTAGAATAGTAGTTCCTTATTCCATACTGGGCGCAAAAAGCCTTGAACTTTTTCTGGAACTGCGACCCATTATCAGTGATCAAGGAATAAAGAACCCCAAATCGAGTGATGATGCTCTTCCACACGAACCTTTCTATCATAGGTTCTGTGATTTTTGCCAGTGGTTCTGCTTCAATCCACTTGGTAAAGTAGTCCGTTGCTACCAACAGAAACTTCTTGTTCCCAGTAGCCTTGTAGAGTGGACCCACGATGTCCATACCCCACTGCGCAAACGGCCAAGGACTTGTTAGGGGCACCAGATCTTCGGCTGGTGTTCGGATCATGGGTGAGAACTTCTGACACTTCTCACAGATTTTTACATACACCTTTGCATCTTCTTGCATGTGTGGCCACCAGTAACCCTGGGTGATTGCACGGTGTGCAATGGATCTCCCACCTGCATGACTTCCGCATGTTCCCTCGTGTATCTCGTGTAGGAATTTCTGCACCATCTCGGGGTGCACACAAAGCAGGTACGGTCCAGTGAAGGACTTCCTGTACAATTTTCCCTCTGCTGATAGCCAAAATCTTGCAGATTTTGTCTTTATCTTGTGAGCTTCTTTCTTATCTATGGGGAGTGTCCCATCTCGTAGGAACTCCACTATTGGATCCATCCAACTTGGTCCTTGGTTCACGTCCAAGACCAATTCCACACTCCTCCCGATGCTCGGCTCAGCAAGATAGTCCACTGCCACCTTCCTCTTGAACTCTGTTGGCACAGCCGCTGCCAACCAAGTCAATGAGTCGGCGTGGGCGTTCTGCCCAGAGCTTATCTGCTCGATGTGTATCTTCTCGAAGGTATCAAGCAAATCCTTGGCTGCCTCCACGTAGGCAGCCATCTTCTCATTCCTCCGCAATCGGGTAGTGATTCACCACGAGTTGTGAATCACGGTACACTCGAATTCTTTTTACCTTCAAGGTTCTTGCGCTCCGTAACCCGGCCAGGAGTGCCTCGTACTCCGCCACGTTGTTCGACGCACTTGTAAGTGCAGGAAAACGAAAAGCCCTTCGAACAGCACCAAGATCCAACGGCTACTTCCTCCTCCACGCCGGAACCCTAGCACTCCGCCGGAGTTGAACCTGTAAAACAGACAAGGGTGAGCACATCTTTGCCTTCTCGTGGCAAAGGCCCTCCGATGCCAAAGTTAGTATCTCGTACTAATGAAAACTCTAATTCTCAGTAGGTAATGAGTCAATAACCAGGAATTGCGTACCTTTACCTCTAGGTTTACCTCATATTTATAGACCCATGTCTACTTGCTGTCCAAGCCATCTTGCTGCCCTAAGTTTCCTTTCTCATAAAGGAAACTCGGAATATCAGGGATTCTCGTTCCCTTAACTGCGTGTTACCTTATAGACCATTTAGGAACTTTTCCCAAAGCTGGCCGTTCATCCCATTCTCGTTGGGTATCTCCTCCAGATCTCTTTTCCTTACTGGGAATTACCATTTCAGGACCCCTCTGGAGTGCCTCCAGGCACCTCCTCCAGACTGCTGCTCCTGTTCGGTCCCCTTGTTACCGAACAGCCTATCTGGACCAATGATGTCTCATATCATTGGTCTCCTTAGCAAGCGATTGCTCCAACAACTTACCTTGCTCTTTGAACCATACCCCTGCTCAGGTATCTTGGACCCGGGACCTCTCGTGTCCCCGGTCCTTACTGCCGTTCACCTTACTGCACGGCAGATGCTCCGATTATATTTATCCTGGACCCCACATACAACGTGTTCGGGCCACTCTTTGTACCTGTTCGGGATTACCTCCCTACAATGGCTCCCCAGCTTTACTTGTTATTTTCTCTTAATATGATGAGCAAAACTTCTGAACACCGAGCAAGGTTCTCGTCCTTTGCTCCTGCACCCTGTTTCTCGTACTTGGTGCAAACTCATCATTAGTCCAAGCCAAAAGTCTCATCGTTTGGTCTGGGCAGGCTTTTCCAGCTGTTGCCTTTACACGCGACGTGCCCTGTATTGCCCACATTCAATGCGACCAGACGTTTTGGGGAATGGAACACCCAAACGGCGTCTGGGGTGACGTTTCTCATACGTCACCCCCTTTGCTGGGGTATACTTGGGTTTTCGTCCCATTTTCAAACCCCACTTGCTCTCTAAGTTCCCTCTGCAGAAAGACGGTTCGCTCATACCCGCCATTGAAGTACTATTCACCATCTCGTGGTTCACCCTTTCTGCATCTAGGGTCTTCGATCGTTATCCCCGTAAGTTATCATTCCCCCTTTCTATTCCACCTTCGTCGTCAATTTAGGACTACTACAGTCCCCTTAGGGTTTCTTCGTACCCATCTCTTTCTTAGAAAACCCACACCCATAGTTCTCGTTATGGGTCGGTTTCGTAGGCACTGTGACACACCCGAAAGGATGGCCGAGTTCAGATCTCGCTACGAGATCCCAGACAACGTGGCCACTTCATTGGCCCCTGAAAATGCCATCCGCGAGTGTTTTGACAACGACACCCTACACATCCCTGTCGTCACTGTAGTTGAGGGTGGCGTCAGGTTTCCCCTGGCACCATTGTTACGCCAGGTTCTGTCCCATTACAGATTGTCCCCTATGCAAGTTTCAGCCAACTTCTTTAGGGTTGTCATGGGCATCAATGCCCTGAACCAGATGCTAGGCACATCCTTAGGTTTGCACGACATTCACCACCTGTATAGTATTTCCAGAACCAAGGATGCCCTGACCTACTACCTCAAGAGTAGGGACTCCAGGAAAAGGCTAGTGCTTGAATTGCCTGACTTTGCCAGAGGGGACGACGACGACTTCCTCATCGTCACGGGGAACTTCAAGCCTAGAGACGAGGACGGTGGAGTCGTCGGCTTTCACGCACCCCATAGATTTGGCACTCCATCTTAGTCCTTTTTCTCGTAGAACTCTTTGCCGAGCAATGTTTCGTATTGCGTTTCCTGTTTCTGCTTTACTGACTGCAAATTTTTCTAGTACTTGCAGCCACAAACGTAAACCAGGGGCATGCCATCATCACCCCCCAGGTTCACGTGACTGACATTAACCGTGCTCTTGCTTTCAACGGGCAAGGCACGTTCTTGGCTGGCCGAGCAAGAGCGGCGCAGATCCTCCTCAATTACCGTGCATCATACGGCGAATTCATCGACCGACGAATCCGAGCAGCAGACAATCCCATCATCCCTGATCCTCCAGCTCAATAGCCCGAGCAACGAGAAGAGAGGCGTTCTCGGACCCCTCCTCTGCCCAACGAGCCCGTCCAACTCGCCGAAGAGGCCTCGATATCCTCCAGCGGATACTCCGCATCTCCCCCTCCTCAGGAAATGGATCAGCCCATTAACCTCAGCAATCTGCTCACCGTCTCTGTAGCTGGCCGTGGAAGAGGCCGCGGCACATCTCGTGGCCGTGGACGCTCTCAGAGCCCGGCGCCGTCTCATGGCCGCCGAGGACCGGCTCAACCAGGCGCTCCTCCAGGCTTCTCCCCGGAGGAGATCGAAGCCAATCACAGGGACAAACGTCAACAGCTGGAAGCATCGGCGGGTGAACAGCTTCCACCTCAACTCACAGCTCCTCAAACTCCCCTCTGGGCTCCTCAGTTCTCTCATGGCGGACGGCCAATCACTGTCCGCGATACTATGGAATCTGAAGGCACTGCACTTGCACTGTCCCTAGACAACCTTCTTGGCTCTTTTATGAGCCACCAAGCTAAGGTAAAGCTATTGTATCCGTTTTTTCATGCTAGTGGCTTCAAATTGCTTATTCCTGCCGTTCGTCTAACCATGTGTTTGTCCAGGCGATGCAAAAGATGGTGGCCATGGCTCAGAGGTTCGGTCAGTCTGAGCCCCAGCGAGCCAGATTGGCCAGTGAGAATGCCAAGCTGCAGAATACTATCGTCAGATTGGAGAGAGAAAGGAACCAAGCTCGTGGGACCGTGGATGAGCTAAAGAGCAAGTTGGAGGGAGCTGAAGATAGCTTGAATCAGACCCTCACGGAGCTAGAGACAAGCAAAAACGAGGCCAAGGCTGCCTACCAGCAGGGCTACAATGAGGGAATCCGCGTGGCCACTGAGAGCTACGTGGACCAAATGCCCGGGATTCAAGATCAAGTTTTTGAGGCTGGCTGGTTGGCTTGCCTTAAAAAGTTAGGCACAGCAGAGTCTTCTCCTATCTGGACAGAGATTGACCTTCCTAGCACCCAGGTGGTTACCGAGGAGCAGGAAGAAGTTGCAGAGGAAGAAGACAGCCTGGACAGGGAGCTTAATGCTAACGTCTCCGAGCAGTAGGACGCCCGTGCCGAGGAATCTGGAAAAGTGACCAACCTTGGCCAAAAGGAAGCCAATGGTGGTCCACCTGAATCAAGCACTGCTGCGGTCAACACAATTGATCCGGTCTCTACAGCTGCTCCAGCCTCTCCAACTGCTCCAGCCTCTCCGCCTATCATCCAAGACCTGACGAACGAAGAGTAAGTTGTACTCTTTGTAGTGATAACGACTGGAACTTCTAATCAGTTTTGACTGGCCCTGCGTGGCCATTGGTATTGCCCTGCGCGGCACTGATACATTTCCAAATGCTTTAACTCTGGTTTTTTGGCCCTTCGTGGCATTTCATGCTTTTGGTGGCCCTGCTTGGCCTATACTTTTGTTCTGCCTGGCCCCTCGTGGCTTAGACATGCTTGGCTAGCCCTTCGTGGCCTTTCTTTAATACAGGTGGCTGTCCTATGGCCAGTATCTTCATGTGCTAGGTATCTTCGTACTCAGTGTGATGCATATTCACGTATGCTTCCTAGGCCTCATCGTGCCTATTGATAATCTAGCTGTATTCTCATTTACACTATTGCAGGTTTATCGTACCTTAGTGTAAGTGCTAATTGCACTCGTAGCTTGTCTACCAATACATTTACTCATATGTATCCAGGGTTTGTTCGTACCCGAGCATGCTGTTTGACGATCCTTGTATAACATTGTATATGCACGTGCTCAAGGTTTGTTCATACCTGAGCAATCTTCAAGTTTTTTCGAACTTAGATGCTACTGCATGTTCACGTATGCAGCCCATACATTTCATTCTTGTAGACTTTCCTTAGTATATTCGTACTTACGTTACCCAAATGTGCTCGTATTCGGACTTAGTAATCTAGAGTTCATTCATACCCTGATTATGTTGCAAGTTTATGTGGCCGGGCATGCACATGTACAAGTTTATTCCTACTTGAAATTTTCCCAAACGTATTCGTGTTTGAGAACAGTGTGCATAATCTCGTATGCATCCTGGGTGTATTCGTACCTGAGCAAACAGTCAAGGGTATTCGTACATGCATAATTCAGGGTGTATTCGTACCCGAGTAAATGGTTAAGTATATTCGTACTTAATAAAACTCTGGGTGTATTCGTACCCGAGCAAACAGGCAAGTATATTCATACTTGGCTCAATTCTGGGTGTATTCGTACCCCGAGCAAACTGTCAAGTATATTCATACTTGGCCAAAAATTTTGGGTGTATTCGTACCCGAGCAAACTGTCAAGTATATTCGTACTTGGCCAAAAATTCTGAGTGTATTCGTACCCGAGCAAACAGAGAAGTATATTCGTACTTGGTAATATTTGGAAATATTCGAAATTCCATTTAGTTACCCTACACCTCTGCTCCCCAATACGAAGTGAGGACTAAGGATATAGCTTGACTTCGTATTTAAAGCATGATAAATGAAAAACTCGTAAAAAATAGCGTTTGTTACCAAAATCTGGGAATTTTATTCATAATTCGCAAAACTCAAAGGGGCGTTACGCGTACCCCTTCCAACTAGTAAAATAAAACACAAGGGAATTTTATTCGTAATTCCCACACAATCACGATGTGCATCTAAAACAGAATAGAAACGAAATTGAAGTTCTTCACACGTAGAACTTCCTCAAGTTGTGAACATTCCAGGGCCTTAGTATCGGGTTCCCGTCCAGGTCTGCCAATCGATATGCCCCAATGCCCACAACCTCTGTTACTCGATACGGGCCCTCCAAATTGGCCCCCAACTTGCCCTCGTTGGCCACCTTAGTGTTGCCGAGCACCTTTCGTAGCACAAGGTCTCCAACACCAAACTCTCGTGGGTGGACATGCTTGATGTAACTTTTCATCAACTGCTCCTGGTACGAAGCCAGGTGCACCAGAGCTCGTTCTCTCCTCTCCTCGGCGAGGTCCAGCTCAATTTCCAGGGCTCTGTCATTGCCCCCACTCTCCACCAGTGTGGTTCTGCTGGTCGGCAAACCAACAATGGAATCACAGCCTCTGTTCCATATGCTAGCGAATAGGGGGTCTCTCCCGTAGACCTCCTAGGAGTTGTTCAGTGTGCCCACAGGACCAATGGCAATTCGTCAGGCCACTTGCCTTTTGCTTTGTCCAACCTTTTCTTGTTCCCGTCAAGTATTACCTTGTTGGACGCCTCTGCCTGCCCATTGCTTTGAGGGTAGACCGGTGTAGAATAGTAGTTCCTTATTCCATACTGGGCGAAAAAGCCTTGAACTTTTTCTGGAACTGCGACCCATTATCAGTGATCAAGGAATAAGGAACCCCAAATCGAGTGATGATGCTCTTCCACACGAACCTTTCTATCATAGGTTCTGTGATTTTTGCCAGTAGTTCTGCTTCAATCCACTTGGTAAAGTAGTCCGTTGCTACCAACAGAAACTTCCTGTTCCCAGTAGCCTTGTGGAGTGGACCCACGATGTCCATACCCCACTGCGCAAACGGCCAAGGACTTGTTAGGGGCACCAGATCTTCGACTGGTGTTCGGATCATGGGTGAGAACATCTGACACTTCTCACAGATTTTTACATAGACCTTTGCATCTTCTTGCATGTGTGGCCACCAGTAACCCTGGGTGATTGCACGGTGTGCAATGGATCTCCCACCTGCATGACTTCCGCATGTTCCCTCATGTATCTCGTGTAGGAATTTCTGCACCATCTCGGGGTGCACACAAAGCAGGTACGGTCCAGTGAAGGACTTCTTGTACAATTTCCCCTCTGGTGATAGCCAAAATCTTGCAGATTTTGTCTTTATCTTGTGAGCTTCTTTCTTATATGTGGGGAGTGTCCCATCTCGTAGGAACTCCACTATTGGATCCATCCAACTTGGTCCTTGGTTCATGTCCAAGACCAATTCCACACTCCTCCCGATGCTCGGCTCAACAAGATAGTCCACTGCCACCTTCCTCTTGAACTCTGTTGGCACAGCCGCTGCCAACCAAGCCAATGAGTCGGCGTGGGCATTCTGCCCAGAGCTTATCTGCTCGATTTGTATCTTCTCGAAGGTATCAAGCAAATCCTTGGCTTCCTCCACATAGGCAGCCATCTTCTCATTCCGGGCCTCGTATTCCCCGGACAGCTGATTCACCACGAGTTGTGAATCACAGAATACTCGAATTCTTTTTACCTTCAAGGTTCTTGCGCTCTGTAACCCCGGCCAGGAGTGCCTTGTACTCCGCCACGTTGTTCGACGCACCGAAACCCAGGCGCAGGGACAATTCGATCATAATTCCTTCAGGAGGGAAAAGCACCACTCCGATTCCTGATCCGGTGTTGCATGCGGATCCATCTACAAAAAGCTTCCACTCCAAAGGGTCCTGCTCGGCGGACGCCTTTCGCTTTTCGGCTGATGGCTCAACCAACTGCTCCTTTCTCGTAGGAGGCCGTGGAGCCACTGCGGGAGAGAACTCTGCCACGAAATCTGCCAAAACTTGCTCTTTGACTGCCGTGCGCGGTTGATAATCAATATCATACTGGCTCAATTCCACTGACCAAGTTCATATTCGTCCCGAGAAGTCGGCCTTCGAAGCAATGACTTCAACGGGAACTCTGTGTAAACCACCACTTTGTGACTTTGGAAGTAATGGGGCAATTTCCTAGCCGCCGTCCTCAGTGCCAGGACCAACTTCTCAAGGGGCAGATATCTCGTTTCTGCATCCAATAGCGTCTTGCTCACGTAATAGACAGGGATTTGTTCGGATCCCTTGTTCCTCAATAGGACCGCACTTACAGCATGTTCGGATACTGCTAAGTACAGGGTCAGGACCTCGCCAGGCTCAGGAGTAGACAGAAGTGGGGCTGCCGCCAAGTACTTCTTCAGGTCTTGGAACGCTTGTTCACACTCCACTCCCCATTCGTAACCTTCTCTCTTCCTTAACAACTGAAAGAAAGGTCTACACTTGTCACTCGAACGACTGATGAACCTGTTAAGGACTGCCGCCATCCCTGTCAACCGCTGGACCTCCTTCGTGGTCCTCGGACTCTGCAGCTTCTGCAAAGCTGTTATTTGATCGGGATTCGCCTCTATCCCTCTAATGGTCACTAAGTGACCCAGGAACTTCCCAGAACTTACCCCAAATGCACATTTCGAGGCGTTGAGCTTCAGCTTATACTCTCTCAGTATCGCAAAAGCTTCTTTCAGATCAGCGATGTGGTCCCGTTTCTCCTTGCTTTTCACCACCATATCATCTATGTACACCTCCATGGTCTTGCCAAGCAGATTCTTTAGCATAATCGTTGCTAGTCTCTGGTAAGTTGCTCCAGCATTCCTCAGACCAAAGGGCCTAACACTGTAACAGTACAACCCTCGTGGTGTGATAAAGGACGTCTTCTCCTGATCGGGGCCATACATGGCTATTGGGTGATATCCTCGATAAGCGTCAAGAAAACTCATACGCCCATACCCAGCTGTTGCATCCACCAACTGATCTATCCTGGGCAGGGGAAAACTGTCTTTCGGACAAGCCTTGTTTAGATCTGTGAAATCGACGCATACCCGCCATTTCCCATTCTTCTTTTTCACCACCACTGTGTTGGATAACCACTCGGGGTAGTAAACCTCTCGTATCGCCTTTGCCTCGAGCAAACGGTCGACTTCTTCGATAACAGCGTCCACATGCTGTACGGCAGATCTTCTTTTCTTCTGCATCACAGGCTTGTGTCGTGGGTCCACATTCAGGTGGTGGCAAATCACGTTTGCATCCACCCCAGGCATCTCCTCGGGAACCCAAGCAAACACGTCCACGTGCTTTAAGTGGTCTCCTTCAGCTTCTTCCTCTTCTTCTTTGCATAGGTTTTCCCGATCAAGAAATACCTTTCGGGATCATTCTCGTTGATCCGGACTTTCTTCAATCCTTCCACCACTTTCTCAGTTGATTCTCCCCGACATCCTCGATGGTCGGCTGATTGGTAACCTCAACGTTTGCACCAATCGTGCCTTGGGTGCCTTTTGATTATGGAAACCAAGCATTCTTGGGCTGTTTCCGGTTCCCCCTTATTCTCTCGATTCCATTGGACCCTGGAAACTTCACCATCTGATGGTAGTGGAAACTGCCCTCATCTTATGCAACCAGGTCCTTCCTATAATCGCGTTATAGGAAGACGGCACATCCACCACCAAAAAATCGGTTCTCAGTACAACTGTTCCTGCCCGAACAGGGAGGGTCACCTTACCCAACGGCCAAACTGCGCCTGCACTAAACCCGACCAACGGGGTTACTGACTGTACCAAGTCCGCCTGTGCCAATCCCAGCTTCCTGAATGCGTCGTAATAGAGCACTTCGGTGCAACTTCCTGAATCCACCAGGATCCTCTCCATGTCATACTCCCCAATTCGTAGGGTTATGACAAGAGCATCGTTGTGCGGCACCTGGACTCCTCCCAGGTCCTCATCCGTGAAGACTATGCCCTCGTTGCATCCTTCCGCTTCACGTCCTCGTTTCTTTCCCAACCGCATCACGTGCTGGTCGTGCTTCACTTGCCTTTGGAGCAACCTTACCTCATTTCTCGTATAAGGTGTGGCCAATCCATGTATCATATGGATCACGCCCCTTGGATTTTGCTCGTAATCCAGTTCCATCGCTTTCTCGGCACCCTTGTGCTCCTCCTGGATGAACTCTTTCAGATACCCACGTGAGACCAGGTCATCAAGGTGCTGTTTAAACATCTCGCAATCCTCCGTCATGTGACCCCAGTCCTTGTGGTAACTGCAGTGCTGACTCGTAGCCCTTCTTGCGTCTTTATCTCCCTCCAGCCTTGGGGGCCACTTGAAGTACGGACGGTTCTTTATTCGATAAAGAACCCGATAAATAGGTTCTTTCCAAACCGTTGTCACTGAGAAGAAAGACTTTGGGTCAGGGGCATGCTTCTCCCGGTATGACTCTTTCTTAGCCTGCCCATGCTCCTTCCTCTCTCTGTAAGTCTTGGGCTCGGGCTTATCTGCCTTCTTCGCAGGGCCCTTGACTTGCTTGGCACTCAGTTTGCCATCTTCCCATAGTATGTCATCCTCGTTCCTGGCATGCTGCTCAATACGTTCCATCAGCTTTGCCAGTGTGCTCACTGGACTCATGTTTAGGGACTTTCGTAGCACTCCCCGAACAGGCAGCCCAATCTTGAATGTTGCTCTTGCATACTCCTCACTGCAACTTTCAATCTCGTTGAAAGTCTCCCAATACTTCTTGGCGTAGTCTCTGATTGGCTCATTCTCTCCTTGCTTCATAACTGAGAGACTCTCAAAAGTTTTGGGCGGTTTCCTGCTCGTCAGGAACCGAGCAGTGAATTCCTAGGCCAACTGTCTCCATCCTCGTATGGTGTTCGGCCCCAACTTATGGAACCAAGATAGGGCCACCTTTCCCAAACTAGATGGGAACATCTTGCAGATGATCACGTCATCACCATCGTGCATAAACATCGCCTGCTGGTAGTGCTGTATGTGTGCCACGGGGTCTGCATTGGTCTCGTATAGGATAAACGTCCCGTGTTTCACCCTGCTCGGCAACCTTGCCTCCTGCAATCTCTTTGCAAAAGGAGAGGTTGCTATGATGCTAAGGGCTCTCCGTCGCTTCTCGTGCGAGACATGGTTCCCTCTTCGACCCCTTTGCACCTGGCATTATTTTTTTCCCGGTCGAATCAGTCTCTCGTACTGTCCCCTGTGGTGCTTCCTGCTCCCTCCTTCCTCGGGAGGAGCTCCTACTCCTACTTCTCCTTTTCGTGAAGAAGCCTTGGTCGCTTCGGAGTGAGGCTCTTGCTTCTTCTTTTCGTGAAGAAGCTCTCCCTGTACTCTGCCATATCCAACCTTTCTTTTCGACTTCCTTCGTGAAAGCTCAGAATCTTAGGATGTTCTCGTATCCGCTGCAGGCTATTGAATCTCATATTCTCGTCTTTTAATCAGACGAGCGTATTCCTCTATTTCTTGTCTCTTTTTGTCGGGATGTCTTCCCTGCTGTGCACGCTTTTCGAACGTGCCACTGACTCCCTCCCACGGCGGGACTTACTCCTTCTCGTGGATCCTGTGGCCGTCCGTCCGTCCTTGTTTCTGGAATCGCCATGGATTGCCAGGGGGCGGTCCTTGCTCGTGGTCCTCCCCGCACGCCCGCCGTCGGGCTTCCTCGGAGGGTCTGGTGGGGATTTGTCACCTCCCCCACCCAGCTGATTGTTTGCATCAAGTGGAGTCTTTGGATCTTCTTCCGCCATGGTCGCTTTTTCAAAGGGATCTCTTTCGTTTCCCACAGACGGCGCCAATTGTAAGTGCAGGAAAACGAAAAGGCCTTCGAACAGCACCAAGATCCAACGGCTACTTCCTCCTCCACGCCGGAACCCTAGCACTCCGCCGGAGTTGAACCTGTAAAACAGACAAGGGTGAGCGCACCTTTGCCTTCTCGTGGCAAAGGCCCTCCGATGCCAAAGTTAGTATCTCGTACTAGTGGAAACTCTAATTCTCAGTAGGTAATGAGTCAATAACCAAGAATTGCGTACCTTTACCTCTAGGTTTACCTCATATTTATAGACCCATGTCTACTTGCTGTCCAAGCCATCTTGCTGCCCTAAGTTTCCTTTCTCGTAAAGGGAACTCGGAATATCAGGGATTCTCGTTCCCTTAACTGCGTGTTACCTTATAGACCATTTAGGAACTTTTCCCAAAGCTGGCCGTTCATCCCATTCTCGTTGGGTATCTCCTCCAGATCTCTTTTCCTAACTGGGAATTACCATTTCAGGACCCCTCTGGAGTGCCTCCAGGCACCTCCTCTAGATTGCTGCTCCTGTTCGGTCCCCTTGTTGCCGAACAGGCTATCTGGACCAATGATGTCTCATATCATTGGTCTCCTTAGCATGCGATTGGTCCAACAACTACCCTTGCTCTTTGAACCATACCCCTGCTCGGGTATCTTGGACCCGGGACCTCTCGTGTCCCCGGTCCTTACTGTCGTTCACCTTACTGCACGGTGGATGCTCCGATTATATTTATCCTGGACCCCACGTACCACTTGTTCGGGCCTCTTTAGTACCTGTTCGGGATTACCTCCCTACAACACTCTTACCATCATACTATAAATAGGAATGCCTATTCCTTCCCATCTCATTCCACACACACCACAACACACAAAGGCACAAGCACACACTTGTAGCACAGTCACCACGTCGAACACCCACCAAAACCGATACTCTCCTTCGGCAAATTATTTCTTTGGCGAACCGTTCCACCTCGGTAAACACCACACTCCCTCTCCCTCTCACGGCTTTCAAAAGAAAAGTAAATAAAGGAATGAAAATGGGAAAAGAATACATATATACATACAATAAATATTAGGCAGCTAAGCTACCACCTCCATTTCATTTTTTTCCCATTTGTTCTCCTCCCTCGGCCAAACAATTAACCCGTCGCTGCGCCACGGCAAACACCCACCACCATCGTGCATCACCGCCCACTTTCAAGCTATCTCGAGACCACATTCGGACCACCCTCGTCACCGACATCACCACCACTTTTCATCTTTTGTACTACCATATACTGTTATCACCACCAAACATCTCCAAACCGTAACCATCTCTTTCGTAGCCTCTCTCACCGTCATGTTCTCTCTCTAGTATGATATAATAGTAGTATCAAATTATCAATTACCAATACAACAATACTATTGAAGGAGGCATAATAGTAAAAATATTCGGATATGGGCCACGTGACTATACCGTCTTTGAGTATTTTTATGGGCCTTGGGAAAATTCCGTATACTCTGATTGTTAAAAAATTATATTAGAAATTAGTTAATTAATGTTAATAGTAAATTGGTATGACAGGTGCCTTTAACTAATCAGTGATTGTTTGTACGATAATTTGTGCTTCGAGGGCAAGGTGAGTTACGAATATGCTTTGGCTACATAATTCTTTCGGATTGTTTATGTTTGTTTTTATAAAATGTTATGCTCGAATATTTTAAAAATAGACGTTTTGTACATAGTGCATATTAAGCACGATTATTTGCGAAAAGGAATTTTTAAAGGAACATGGGATTAATTTTAAAAAGAAGACAAAAAGTTTGTGGCAATATGTGGGCAGCGAGTTATCATGGGCAGTGAGTTGCTCTTGGCGCCTATCGATGGATGCTGCCGGGTATACCCTTGGATTTGATATCATTTCTCTTGTTTTGTTGGGGTCGCTCCCCATACTACCGCCAGTATTTTGCCCATTCCAAATTCGAGCCTGGGAGTCGCTAATAAATATTGTTGATGTTATGACTACAGGATGTTCTATTTTGATTATACCATGGTTTATGTTTATGCACATTTTATGGTGATTCTTTACACTCTGCATGCTTTAAATTATCCCATGTTCTTATGTAACCTTTGTATATCGTAATTTACTAAATTGGTTTTGTGTTTTCATAAAACATTTTTAGGTATTCAGGGTTAAAGAAGGTTGTCATTATATGTGGAAGATTTCAGTAGTTATGGCTAAATAAAAAAAGAAGATGTGATGATAAGTGGCACGTGTGTGTTGGCCACATTGATGTATTTTACGTACTATAGTTCAACGTTTGTATTGGGTCCAAACGCTAATAAGCTCTATTGTAATATATTTTAATTTATAAACCTGGGAGTTTTTAGAATAAAATTTTATGGTTGTTGATATCAAGGTCTGTGGTGATTTTTAACGGATTTTACCCTTCAAATTTGGGTCGTGACAAAATTAGTATCAGAGCCCAGGTCGTAAAAACTTTTCTAAAAACTCAGAGCTATAGGTTACGTACACCTTAGGAACACTACGGACACTATTCGGTACGAGCCTATTTACTAGCATATAGAAACATAGAAAGTTTCACATTTCAATAAACTGTTGACAACTTTTGCAGTTTGGACCTCAATCTTTTGGATAACTGTGGAGAGTACCAAATCCACTAGTCTTAGGGATGGCCCTATCTGGATGTGTAAGAATTTGCATAAGAATTTGATGTTGTTAATGTGTCGATGCAATAAAATTGTTATAATAAACATTTTTTTCTGATAAGGTGTTACGCCTATTTTTGTTGTTTAGTTATTAGAATGACCAATGGCAACGACTCAGGATCAACAACCTTACCAATCGAGAACAACAATGGCAGATTGACGAGGATGGAGGGAATGATGGCCAACTTGGCTGGCATCATTCAGAATTTGCAACAGCAAATGCTACTGACGCCTCCCCTACCTCCTCCACCTCCAGTAGGAATAGAAATCCCTCCCTACTTCCACTAGTGATTCCAAGACAGGGGGTGAACCAAATGTGAAAGAATTTCTCAAATTGAAGCCCCCGACCTTTTACCGGAGGGATGTATGCCAAGATTGTCAAATCCTGGATCTCGACCCTTGAAAAGATCTTTAAGGTAATGCGCTGCACTGATCAACAAAAGGTGGCATTAACAGCCTATCAATTGCAAGGTGAAGCAGAATAATGGTGGGAAATAATTGAGCCTCAGAATCAAGGAATCAATTGGAGGCAGTTTCTTGAGTTGTTCAAAGGAAAGTATCTCCCTCAATCAGTCCAAGATGCGAAGTCTACAGAGTTCTAACAATTGAAGCAACGTGGATTTATGTCGGTAGCCGCATATGAAGCCGAATTTACTAATCTTGCCGAGTACGCGTCGCACATAGTCGCTGATGAAAATAAGAAGGCTCGGAAGTTTGAGGATGGATTGAAGTACGAAATTAGGAAAGTTGTGCGACCAATGAGGCTGCCAACATATGCTGACGTTGTGGATCGAGCTCTATTGGTGGAACAAGAGATTCAAGAATCAAAGAAATTCACTAAGAATCATTAAAGACAAAATTTTGGCACTGGAAACAAGAATGGAGGAGGAGAAAACAAGAAACAAAATACCAGACCAATGAATAATAATAGACAAGGTGGAAATCAGACAACACGAAAGTATCAAACCTGTGGAAGAGAACATTTTAGAGCCTGTCGTGTAAACATTACTTGTTATGCTTGTGGCTGCCAGGGCACTACAAAAGCGAATGTCCCAGCATTCCAAGCGGAGCAAATGTAGTACCAACCAACAAGACCATAGGAGTTGGGAAGTCCAAGTCAACAAGACTATAGGAGTTGGGAAGTCCAACACTCGGGTCAGGGTAGAGCTTTTGCCTTGGTACCAGGGGACCCACGTAACAATGAGAATGTGGTGGCAGGTAAGATGATGATATGTTCTTTACCAGCTTATGTATTGATAGACTTCGGGTCCTCACATTCCTTTGTGTCATCAAAATTTTCCATAAAGCTCCCCACTCAACCCGAGCCCCTTGGGTTTGAACTCTTAGTCTCGCAACCTATGAGTAGCAGTACGATTTGCACGACAGTCCATAAGGATTGTGACTTACATTTTGGCGATGTCTATCTTTCCACAAATCTCATACCCCTAGAGATGAGTCACTTTGATGTAATGACCCAGATTTTTGCCCTATTTTTTTTAATACTAATTCAATAATTAGTTAGATTAATTAACTAAAATACATTATTATGTGTATATTGATATTACATACAAAATCGTATATGAAAATTATTATGCTATTAGATATGCACACATTTATATTCATCACTTATCCTTCCTAACTAAGCCCTAAAAACCCTAACTAAAATCCTATCCAAACAAAACACATACTTATCCCATGTTCCCTACAAAAACTAATCCCTCCCCCATTCCCCATTTTCCTCCACTACTCCTCCATATATTACTCCCCCCATTAATTTCCCTCCTTCATTTTCTTTCCAGAGAGAGAGAGAGAGAATATTAGCATCCAATATTTCTTTTTCTCTTTTCTCTTCTCTTGTTTTATTTTCTTTTGTTTTGCGGAGAGAGTACTGGAAAAGGAAGGAAAGAAAGGAGAAAAAAAAGAATGAAGAAAGAAGAAAGAAGAAAGAAGAAGATCGTCCATCGCCGCCGTCGATCACCTCTACTTTTTTTTTTAAATCCTAGCTAGAACTCCAAGGACGAAGGTAGATTTTTCATTACCCCTTAACTCTAAGTATAGTGGGTGTATTTTTAAATATTATTGTGGCTTTAATCAAACCCATGCAAAGAATATCAAGATCTTAGAAAAGAAAACATGAACTAGTCGGCATCTCGCTTCCAACACCTCACTACTTCGCGGTCGTGACATTTCTTTCCGGACAGATTTGTATTTTGACTCTATGTTCTTTTTTATGATTTGTTAATCTATGTGGGGTTCTAGTTTAAAATATGTACTTTGTTTTGAATTGTTTTTACTAATCTGGCTCATTACGAAATCAAAAGAGTCATATTGTTAGTAAATCACAGTAAGTAAACTTACCCTAGCATAGTTTAGGTCTTACAGATCCATATAAGTACTACTATCACTTGAATAGTACATAGCTATATATTGATTAATTTTTTCTTAAGAGATATTTAGAATCTGCAAGAAAATAAACTTGGAGGAATAATGGGAAAACTAAACCAGTGGTTTCAAATGACTTGGACTAAAAGTAATAACAAACTACGTACCAAAGTTGGAAGCAGGGAAAGATAAAATAAAAAAAATTACTAAACCCTTAATAAGATTAAGTACTTTTATAAAAAAAAAATCAAATAAGTTATAAGAAAAGAATCATTATAAGAGAAATTAACAATACAATATAGAATAGTAGGTTTAGGTAGAATAGACTTATAAGTCAGATAAGGACTCCCTATAATTTGTAAAAGAAAGAGACGTACTAGTATAATTTTTCGTTGGAATAAAAAGAGTATGTTTGATTAGGAGATAAATTAGTACTAAATTAGAATTACTTAAGAACCCTAAACTTAAATACTTATTAGTAAAGTAACCCAAGGTTTACAAAATAACTATTCAAATCTCGAAAATAGAAGTTACTAAAATAAACCTATGTGCAAACTCCTCATGAAACCCAAAAGTCATAGGACAAATCTGAATACTTTATGTGAAATATTCTTGTGTCTTTCGAACTGTTTTTTATGTATTGTTTCAATGACTCTTTATGAACTGTTGTTATTATTGATCCACTTGCAAATACTTTGGTATTGAAACATGTCAAAATTGCTGTGAAGTTAGTTTGAACTTAAGCTCACTGGATGTGGGTGTGCGGTGGTTCAGTTATCCTGTGTCTATAGTTATATTATGATCTGTTTATTCCTTATTTGAAATGATTGCTTTGTTGATTAAGCTGAGAACGTAGAAAGGTAGTCATAGACATTGGATGAGTTATGGACTTAGAGAAATTATGTAGATGTTGTCATGGTTAAAGGAAAAAGGTAAAAAAATGAAAGGTTGTGCGCTTAACAGGACCTCGAGGGTAGTCTGACAGGACCTCGTGTGATCGGGGGTAGCCTGGTAGGACCTTGAGGGCAGCCTGAAAGACCCAGTGTAGCTAGGGCGGCCAAGCAAGACCTCAGAGGTAGCCTGACAGGACCTCAGGTATTGAGGGTAGCCTAGCAGGACCTTGAGGGCAGCCTCATGGACCTAGAATTGTGAGGGTGGCCAAGCAGGACCTCGGGAGTAGCCTGGCGGGACCTTAGGTATTGAGGGTGTGGGCAGCATGCCCTTAGAAATGGATTTCGTTCCTTTCCAAAGCGGCCTGGAAATCGAGGGAGCGCGAGCGGAGAAGCAAGCGCTCGGAATACAGAGTCGCCACTCAGGTTTTGAAGGTCCAATACCCAAGGAACCGTAATTCGAAGCACCTGCCGCGCTATTTGATTTGAAAAGGTGAAGAAAACCAGTCCGTCGTAACCAAATTTGGGTTTGGGGGCCAGGTTACGAGAGGGGAAGGGTTTTAAGGCACCCCTCTCGCCCAATCCGGAGATCGGTCTCTACTTAGACATTTTGTGAAAAACTTTGTGATTCTTCTTTTATTAATCAATTTTTAGCCAGTTAGGGCGGGGAACAGTTAATCGGAGATTAAACTGTAACACTATTTGCAAGATGTGATCAGTATAGCATGGATAGATGGAATGATTGGAAAATAAATGGAATAAAGTCCAAAACTGTGATCAAACACCAAAACAAGGCTTTGTATGAGTTTGGCACAAACAATAGCCAACTTCCATGCATGGATCTACGTGCATGCAAGCCCACCATCGTGCGACAAAGCCATACACTGGCACGAGTGTTGTTGCCTTACCAACAGGTTGAATTTTATCCCCTTCTGGGCTCTGGAAGGACCAGTGCACACCCAGGAGAAACCAAGCAGTTTATAACATTTATACTACATAGTTTAAAACAATTTTAAAAGGTCATATAGCCACAAAATTACTAAAACACCCCTTAAACAGTGAGGGGACAAAACAAAGGCCTAAGGCCTAGCTACCTATGCAAGGCCAGCCACTGGTCGAGGACTGACCGTCACGCGAGGAAGTCGGTCTGTGGGGGGTGGGTGCGCCCTGGCGCGATATGGTCACGCTCTGGCGTACGACGGTTGCACCCTGGCGTGCTGGTCAATGCTTCATTTGACCATTGCGCGCGAGTTTGGGTGCAGCACGCGCGGGTATGTGTCAACCATCCAGTGTTTGGTTTTGCTCATCCTAGGTTCTGGGACAGGTCTAGAATGATCCCAGAGGTACTCCATCATAGCAGATGTGCATATTGAACTAAGACTAACAGTTTATACTAAGGAAAACAATAAACTGGTTTTTAGCATGCTTACAGTGATCTATATGTAACATAAACTAGCAAGACACCAATCCCCACGCGGTCCGTCGCGCGCTGGTTCTAGCTATGACAGTTTTTTAAACCTTGCCAGCTTTAAGGCCATGACTGGTATTGATTACCAGCCTTGACCCTGCCAGCCCCCCTCAGGGATCAGAACAGAGAACAGGACAAAGATAAGCTATACCTTTGGTTCTTGGAGTTTGAAAGGTGTTTGAGCTTTGAGTTGAGGTTGAGATTGATTGAGGTGTATTAGAGGATGAAGAACAAGATAGCTTGTTGCTTGGTTGAGGTGTGAAAATGGTGTGTAAGATGTTGTACCCTTTCTTTCCTAACCCAAAGTGTATGAAAAACTTGAACCCTTTGAAAGATGAACAAAGGGGGGTATTTATAGGAGGAGTGGTGAAAATGGTGTATGGAGGAGAAAGAACCAACCAAGTAAAAGTTAACTTGGCTTGGTGGCCAAATTTCCTCCTTTGGAAAGGTTTGTGGGAGATAAGGGGATGCAAGGAGAGAAGCCTAGCCAGTCCACGAGGCTGGCTGAGATTGCATTGGTGGCCAAGATTCCACCTCAAGAAAAGTTGTTGGGGACTGGCATGAACCATTGCGCGATGGAGTCAGTCTGGCGCGCAAGGGTGCACCCTGGCACGCGACGGTCAACGGTCAAACTTTGACTGTTGACCACCACCTAGCAGCTTGACCATCGCGGGATAGAGTCAGACTGTCGGGCGATGGTGCGGCCCAGCGCGCGATGGTTTCGCCCTGGCGCGCGTCAGTAGGGTTTTTGGCTTTTTGACATGGCTTAGGCTAGGTTAGGTTGAAGGGTTTTCAAACACTCAAAGCTCAAACACTCAACATTCCCGGGGTGTTCTTGATCCGTTTCATTATCGGGGATTCAAATACCATAAGTAAACTAATCTGGAAGCCCAGATTGGGGTGTCTATAGTAGCCCCTCTTTGACGACACTTGCAGCACCATTGACTTGGTACAAGTAACGTCAATGATTTCTAGACACCCCTCAAGGCAATCCAGAACAAAGCATACTAGCAAAGTAGACACGTAAACTTAAGGAACCTGATTGGTTGAATGGACAGACGGACCGTCGCTGGGGATGGAAGTAGAAATGGACGATTGCATCGCCGCTTGTTGATCAAATTTGGACAAGACAGGCTGTCGCTGCAGATTTGGACGGGGTAGGCCGTCGTTGCTGGGGATCAAGCTATCCTTGGCACAAAGTATTCCAACAAACACAGGTAGGTCGTGTGAGGCAGGTTGAATTCTATCTGTTGGGAATCAGAGCCAATCTCCTTATCAAAGACCATCCGAGACAGAGCAATAAGGCTGCTAGAAGATGCACTTCTGGGTAGACTGAAGGTAATTGTTCAGGACAGACCAAGGCGGACTCTCCTGGGGAACAATCAATGGCCGATGAATGGACCATTGGATGATAATCTGATCATCGTTGTGGATTGGATGGACGATGTGCTGATCGCCGTTGTAGACTAGAAACAGACGATGTGGCTGATCGTCGCTGAATGACCGAGAGGGACGATATGGCTAACCGTCGCTGATGATATGACTGACCATTGTTGATGATATGACTGACCATCATGGAATGAGTGAGATGGACGATATGGCTGATC
Source organism: Rhododendron molle (assembly GCA_025413875.1). Classification (NCBI taxonomy): domain Eukaryota; kingdom Viridiplantae; phylum Streptophyta; class Magnoliopsida; order Ericales; family Ericaceae; genus Rhododendron; species Rhododendron molle. The sequence goes on from CM046390.1 coordinate 20,911,766, forward strand.
GTCGTTGAAGGATTAATCGCAGTTGAGGATTAATCGGACGATATGACTGATCGTCGTTAAAGGATTAATCACTGTTGAGGATTAATCAGACGATATGACCGATCCCCGTTGAAGGATTAATCGCTATTGAGGATTAATCAGATGATATGACCGATCACCATTGAAGGATTAATCACTGTTGAGGATTAATTGGACAATATTGAGGATTAATCAGATGATATGACCGATCACCATTGAAGGATTAATCACTGTTGAGGATTAATTGGACGATATGGCTGATCGTCGTTGAAGGATAATCGCTATTGAGGATTTATCGGACGATATGACCGATCGCCGTTCAAGGGTTTGACAAGACTGGCTGTCGTTGAAGGCGGACGGAGAGATCAATGTGCTGAATGATCAAACCGCTGAGGGATTTTGACAGGACCGGCTGTCGTTGATTTGAACTAGCGGATCGCTATAACAAGTGATCAAGCCATTAGGGTTGGACAGGACCGGCTGTCGTTGAAACGGCTCCGTAGTATAACATCCTTTGGTTTACGAATTGAGGTTAGGGAGATTTCTAACACCTCCACTAACAAATTAAACCAAAACCGCAAGAGATTGCATCGCATCCTTTGGCAAACAAGTCATATGACGGCAACCATGCTGGCCATCTTCCTGCTTTCACCATTTAATACACACAATATGCAATGACATTGTGGGCAGCGTGCCCTGGAATTTTCGGATTCCAAGGCACAAGGGCCCGTAATCGAGGGAGTGCGAGCGCGGAGAAGCAGGTAAGCGCTCGGAATACAGAGTCGCCACTCGGGTTTGAAGGTCCGGCACCCAAGGAACTGTTTTTCGAAGCACCTGTCGCGCTATTTGAGTTGAAAAAGTGAAGGAACCAGTCCGTCATGACCATATCTGGGTTCGAGAGCCAGGTTACGAGAGGGGAAGGTTTTTAAAGCACCCCTCTCGTCCAATCCGGAGATCGGTTTCTACTTAGACATTTTGTGAAAGTATTTGTGATTTTTTTTCTTTTTTAACCAATTTTAAGCCAGTTAGGGCAGGGGAACAGTTAATCAGGGATTAAAACTGTAACATGTTTGCAAGATGTGATCGATATAGCATGGATGGATGGAACGCTGGAAAATGAAATGGGATAAAGTCCAGCACCATGATTAAACACCAAAACAGTGCCTTGTATGGATTTGGCACAAACAATGGCCAACTTGCATGCATGGATCTTCGTGCGTGCAAGCAGTCCATCGCGCGACAAAGCCATACACTCGCGCGAGGGTTGGATTTTAACCACAGGTTGAATTTAATCCCCTTCTGGGCTCTAGAAGGACCAGTGCACACCCAGGACAAACCAAGCAGTTTATAGGCAGATAAATATACAGTTTAAGACAGTTTGAAAGGGGCTACAAAGCCACAAAATGACTAGACCACCCCATAAACAATGTGGAGACAAAATAATGGCCTAAAACAAAGTTACCCGTGCAAGACCACTCACTGGTCGAGAACAAACAGTTGCGCGAGACAGTCCCTCTGTCGTGCGAGAGTGCGCCCTGGCGCGCAAGGGTGCGCCTCAGGCGCGCGATGGTGCGCCCTGGCGCATCATCGCGCGATGGTGTCAGTCTGTCGCGCGAGGGACTGGACCAGACTAGTGCTTGGTTTACATGTTTATGGGTTCTGGGACATATTCAGAAAGGTCCCAGGGGTACTCCAACAGAACAGAACGAAGTATTGAAGTGTAAAACTAGCATTTCTAACAAAGTAAAGCAATAAACTGGTTATTTACATGCTTAACAGTGATCTATATAACAGAAAAACATAAACCAGCAAGACGCCGATCCCCACGTGGACTGTCATGAGCAACGGAGGACCGTCGCGCGATACAGTGAGTCCATCGCGCGTTGGTTCAAGCCATGACGGTTTTTGAAACCTTGCTAGCTTTTGGGCCAGGACTGGTATTGATTACCAGCCTTGGCCCTGCCAGCCCCCCTCAGAGATCAGAACAGAGAACAGAGCAAAAGTAAGCTATACCTTTGGCTTTTTGAGGTTTGAAAAGTGTTTGAGTTGAGGTTGAGATTGTTTGAGGTATTTGAGTGGAAGAAGAAGAACAAGCTATGTTCTTGGGGTGTCTTTGTATCTCTTTTATTAGCTTTAAAGAGTACAAAGCAAAGACCCTTTGAAAATGAAACTTTGTAACTTTTTCTACCTTTTTAATGAAAGACCAAGGGGGGGTATTTATAGGAGGTTTGGAAGGTGTAGGAGGGTGGCAAACAAGGCCCAAGGCCAAAACTTAGTGGAGAAGGCTTGCCAAAAGGTGATGGGAGAGGTTAACCTGTACTGCCACTGTCCTGTGGAGAAAATGGGGTTCAAATAGCCCTGTAGACCCCCAGGCAAGCAACCAACTGGCTGGCGAAAGGTGAAAGTGACTGGTTAGGACCATCGCGCGATGGAATGGGACCATCGCACGAGTGTGACAGCTGTCGCGCGTGGGTCAACAGTCAAATCTTTGACTTTGACCCAGGCGGACTCTCGCGCGAGAGAGTCAGTGCATCGCGCGATGGTGCGCCCTAGCGCGCGATGGAGTGGGTCTGGCACGCGATGGTCAACCATCGCGCGATGGAGTCAGACCGTCGCGCGACGGTGCGCCCTGGCGCGCAACGGTTGCGCCTTGGCGCGAGACGAATGCGCCCTGGCGCGGGTCAGTAAGGTTTTTGGCTTTTGGAAGTGGCTTAGGTTAGGTTAGGTTCAAGGGTTTCAAACAATCAAAGCTCAAACACTCGACATTCCCGAGGTGTTCTTAATCCGTTTCATCATCGGGAAATTAAAAACCGTAAGTAAACTAATCTGGGAGCTCAGATTGGGGCGTCTACAGTAGCCCCTCTTTGACGGCACTTGGAGCACCATTGACTTGGTACAAGTAACGTCAAAGATTTCTAGACACCCCTCAAGGCAATCCAAAGCAGAGCATAGTAAAGTAGACAAGAATACTTACAGAACCTGATTGGTTGAATGGACGGACGAACCGTCGCTGGGGATGGAAGTAGAAGTGGACGATTGCATCGCCGCTTGTTGACGAATTTGGACAGGACAGGCTGTCGCTGCAGATTTGGACGGGACAGGTCGTCGTTGCTGGGGATCATGCTATCCTCGGCACAAAGTATTCCAACAAACACGGGTAGGTCATGTCATACAGGTTGAATTACATCAGTTGGGAATCAGAGCCAATCTCCTTATCAAAGACCATCCGAGACAGAGCAATAAACCTGCTGGAAGATGCACTTGCTGCTAGATTGAGGGTGATTGTCGTTCGGGACAAGCCAAGACGGACTCTCCTGGGGGAACAATCAGTTGCGAATGAACGGACCATTGGACGATATTCTGATCGTCGTTGTGGATTGAATGGAATAAGGACGATATGGCTGATCGTCTTTGATGGATGAAAATAGACGATATGGCTGGTCGTCGGCGATGACATGGCTGATCATCGTTGGTTGATTGAAAGAGACGACATGGCTGATCGTCGGCGATGATATGGCTGATGATCGTTGAATGACTGATATGGCTGACCGTCATGGATGATATGGCTGACCATCGTTGAATGACTGATATGGCTGACCGTCATTGATGATATGGCTGACCATCGTTGAATGACTGATATGGCTGACCGTCATTGATGATATGGCTGACCATCGTTGAATGACTGATATGGCTGACCGTCATGGATGATACGGCTGACCATCATTGAATGACTGATATGGCTGACCGTCATGGATGATATGGCTGACCATCGTTGAATGACTGATATGGCTGACCGTCATGGACGATATAGCTGACCATCGTTGAATGACTGATATGGCTGACCGTCATGGATGATAGGACTGGCGGACCATTCTTCAGGATGAATGTGCCATCATGGATTGAACAAGACCGGCTATCGTTGATAGGAGACGGGTAGATCAATATGCAGAATGATCAAGCCGTTGAGAAATTGGACAAGACTGGTTGTCGTTGACTTGAAACAGGTAGATCAATGTGCAGAATGATCGAGCCGTTGAGAAATTGGACAGGACCGGCTGTCGTTGATTTGACCCAAGTAGCACAAGCAGTGGTTATCCTTGATAATAGCATGGACAGAGGCAAGGCGGACTGTAGTTGGGGAGAAATTGGTGATAACTGCTGATTGGGCCTCAGGCCCGAATTTACCTGCGCGCGCTAGTACAGGTCGCAGGCTTTGACGGTTGCCATGAAAAACGAGATAAGGAAAGCGGTGTGTGACACCCCTCTTACAGCTGCATTATCCCAAAGTAGCGCCTCGCCGAAGCTAAAAGTGACTAGGCAAATGGTGCATGATCCCCAAAATCCTTACTTGCGCTTTGATATCGACAAGCGTGCTTTGACACTTGATAGAATTTTCCTGCTTTCAACATTTGATATACAATAAGCAATAATCTGTAAACAAATGCACAATTTGAAAATGCAGATGTAAGCTAAGGGCGGCTCCTAAGAGGACAACGATGCCTAAGGACTACCACTGAGCCTTATTACTGTACTGTCTGACACTTCTGCGCCCAGATAGATAGACATTGAGCGGGCAAGCGTGCCCCAGTTGATGTTTAGCAATGAGATTGGGCCTGCATGCCCCCTTTCTTTGATGCTTGGGCAGATGAGCCCCAGAGATGCTCTGCTTGGCCTTGGGCTGACGAGCCCTTGCTGTTCATGAGATTTCCATAGCTTGTGGATTACAGGAGCTAGGGTAGCAAATGTAAAAATTGCACTTTCTAGCCGCTAATATCTAATTTGCATTGATAAGTGACCTGAATTGACACACAGACATGCGCACATGTACAAACTAGCCTAGCTCAAACAAAAAGGGAGAAAGAGTCCCAGGGTACAAATGCGAATCCTTAGACACACAGAACACAATGAAATTTTGGGCATTAAGGGCCAAAACTCACGACATTCCTAAACAGGTGAAACTGACACTTATGAAAGCGCAAAAGGTACGAAGACCTGTACAAACAACATCAAGAAAAGCATCTCGACATGACAATTGATAGAAAAACTGGAAAAATGTCGCAAATATGGACATAAGACACAGATGATGACTCATATAGGCCCGGACTGAAACCGACACCCCCATGCAGTCATATTAAGTCCACATGACTTGCATAGTATGACAAGACTTGGCAAAAGCCCCTGGAACAACATTCAAGGGCAGTAGCAGACTGCTACCACTGGAATTGAAAGAGCGGGCGCAGGTTTGAGACCAACGCACATCACTTCGAACAAACGCACCGCGGTTGCTTACACCAAACTTCGCTGAACTTAGAATAAATTGTGAGCCATTAGGCTTCTAGCATTTCGTTCTGTTTTTGATGCTTAAAATCTTTTAAGACTTATACTCAGCTCTAATAGAAACAGCAGTTTGCAATAAAATTGAAAGACAAAGGTTTTCCCCCTTCTGATTCCTTCATTGTAGCTTGACTTGATCTTCAATCCTTTTCGACCTTTAACGTGTACCAAAACGTCAACCACGGATCCAATTGATAGATTTGTGACCGAGTCTCAATGAGAAACTGCCTACGTATCCCACTCTGGGGAATCAGGTCAAAACGTAGTTCGGGCTAGGGTTCACTCGTGTGTTTACCTCACCTTTTGTGCTCTAACTTTTGCCTAGTACCGCCCATTCGGGTTTTGGTCTAGCGAGCTTTGAATATTGCCTATTACTTTTGCCTAAACCGCCTTCATAGGTTTTCGGTCTAGCAGGCTGCTCTAACTTTTGCTTGGAACTGCCCACCCTTGGGGTTTTCAGCCCAACGAGCTTCTCTCAGGGAAAAGTAGCTTTTGAATTGATCCAGGTTGACCAAGGTATTGATTTTGTTGCCATTGAGGTCGAAGACCTTTGGCCGCAGCCCCGGATAGAATGGCTTTGATGACGTAGAGTCAAAAGTGCTTCCGTTGGAAATCCCTCGCTCCTGGCCGTTTTGTACACTTTCTCATTGGTACTTGGCGGAACGCCACTGTTGTTGCTTTTGAACATGGTATGAGGCCCGGAGCCCTCTTGAGCTTTTGTTTTTTGGATTGGTACCCGGTAGCAGGGGGTTTGATGCTTCTTTATCTCAGGATCAACGCAAGGCGTGACTTGATGAGACCACGCCAAGACGTCGATGAATTCTTCGAGCCTGTCTGACCAGGCGCAATGCTCCTTTAGGGGCGGTGCTTGGACCAACTTTGAACCTTTCGGGAGATTATACTTGTCTTTCAAATTTATAGAAACTATTTCTTCTTTTAATAGGCTGAGCATGCCTTTCGTCTTCCCTTTCGACGAGGGAACACATTTCCTTGGGGATGATCCCATCGAAATCTATCCCTTCGTCGTCAGGGTCAACACTGTTTATATAAAAGCCAGTGAAGTAATTAGAAGCAGAATGATGCATATCATAAAAACCCACGGGGTTTGCCAAGTATAGCAGACTCGAAACTTAAAACAAAAGCTACGACGTAGAGGGCCAAGAGGCACGAACTCCGACTCAGAGCTAGACTTAGACAAACGCAAAAGACTCTGTGTCAAACTCAGACATATGGCCAATGCAAACTAGACACAGTTTTGAAAATGCAATTTGTTAAAAAGCTACCCGTAGCTTCCACAAAAAGAGGTAGGATCCAGCGGGTGTCAGGTCAAAGCAACAGCACTTCGGCTTCTTCAGCTTCTTCAACCAAACCTACTCGATGCTCCTTGATCAATGGACCTCAGCTAGTCAGTCTTCTTCTGTGTAAGCCCCTCATCACTGTCAATCCAGATGTCAGCAGTGAAAACCTCATTCGCACAAACGGCTGCTAGCAGGCTGTCCTCAGGCTTGGACAGGATGCGTACAGTTGGCCTGGAGCTCAGGTTGATTTGAGTAGAGTTGATAGTTATCTGACCAACCAGAGGGTCAGAGCCGTGTTGAGGCAAGGGGTCGGAGGTGATATTGGGCTTTGATGGAACTTGAAACGTGCCATTGTCAATTAGGTCTTGTATCTCGTGTCGGAGACGATAGCACTTATCAGTGAGGTGGCCAGGCATTTGATGGAAGGCACAGAAATGGTTGGCATTGTAGTTGGCTGGTAAGACTTTAGGTGGGGAAGTCGGGGTCATAGGCTTGAGATGCCGGGACTGGAAAAGCTTCTCCATTTCTGCAGATAGAGGTGCCTCGAAGACAGAGAAATTTCGAGGTTGGGTTCGGGCTCGGAAGCTTTGAGTGTTTTGAACCTGATTGACATCGGCTGTTGATGGAGGTGGGGTTGTGATGGTGCCACAATCGATGAGATCTTGAATGGCATGTCGAAGCCGGAAGCAGGCATTGGTAGAATGGCCAAGCATTTGATGGTAGGTGCAATAGAGGTTATATTTAAAGTTAGTAGAGGGTTTCTTGGGTAATGAAGTTGGATTGAGGGGCTTGATGGAACCAGCATCAAGGAGCCTCTCATAGATCGAGGCCAAAGGTGCATCGAAACATGAGAAAGTCCTCGGTTGATTCCGGCGATCGGATTGAGAATTCAAATTAAGACGCCTGTTTGCTTTGCAGCTGCAACACATTGCCTCATCAACAGGATGCATTCTTTTGCCTTCGAGGCTGAAATCATCACTAAGCATGTCTTCCCCTTCGGCCATGGTTGTGAATAAGGACCCAGCATCCTCATTTGGGTAGATCCTGGCCTCATGAAATTCAGCCAGGTCTTTGAACATGTCCTTCGGGCACAACTTGATCCCAACCGCAGAAGCGTGGCAGACTTGAGAGGGTTCCTTGACTTGTCCCATATCTGTTTGTAGGGTTGTAGAGGTAAAGAGGCTGACCAGTCCCTGGACCATAATCATTTGTTTGTCCATCTTGTGACCCAATTCCTCCACAGCTTTCTTGAGCTCAGTCAGCTCCATTTGTGCTGCCATTCTGGATTGATGAACGAGGAAGGTGATATGACCTTGGAAGCAAAGGTGTAACAGCCTTGGCAGACGTTCCCAAACAGGTTTGGGTCTTCTTTTCAGTACCTCTCCGACGATGCAATGACCCAAATCTTCGGACAGTAAAGTAATGAAAGCTCAGAGACGTTCTTTCAGCAGTTTATTAAAAGAATTGAAAGAGCAAAAATGCACAGGTCACCATTGTCAGTGTCCTTCTAGACTCTAAAACTAGAGACGAGCTTGTCTCATGATGTTCGGACGCTGCCAAAATCCTCAGATTTCTTTTCGAGGGTGTATCCTTATTTAAATCAACTAACACTAGGAGATTTCAAAATAGTCTAAGCCTCTGACTACTCCGTTCTCGAAGTTTCAACTTTTGGAGTCGGAACAACTCGGTGTAGATGACGTGATACCTTAACCGGGGTGGCATGAGCACTTAGTGCTTTAGCCTAAACGGTGTACATGCGTAGCATGATAACCAGGGCAGTACAAGCATCACGGCATTCTCTCCGTTGTTCCTCGTTTTCTGTTTGAAACCTCGACCGGGCATTAGAAAAAGACTTAGAAAATCTTGATTTCCCAAAGTCACGTTGATCTAAGGATTTTGAAAATTAATCAACGTCCACCATTGAGATGCACGACTCTTCATCGGGTCTAGCAGCATCCTAATAAGCATAAGACAGATTCGAAAGCGAGAGACAACCTAGAAACCGCCCTAAAACATGCTCCTACGCAAAACGACATGTATGTATGTACAGTTTCAGAGATAAGTTTGCTTCACAAGTTTCAGACGTTGCCAGAATCCTCAGAATTTTTTTTCAGCGATGTGTCCCCACGTAGATCGACAGATCCTAAAAGATGTCAAAATAGACTAAATCTTCAACTAGTCCCATTTGAAGGTTCAACTTTGAACTTGGGACAACTCGGCATTGATGGCGTGACACCTTTACCAGGTTGGCGTGGGCAACTTAGTGCTTTAGCCGGGGCGGTGTACATGCTTAGCATGATAACCAAAATGATATCAATATCACGACATCAACACTTTGTGGTTCTTTATTTTCGGTTGGATCCTCAATCGGGCATGAGCCGAGAATTTAGCAAATTTTGATTTCTCAAAGTCTCATTGAACTAAGGACTTTGCGATTTATAACGAACATTCAACAGAATGAACGACTCCTCATCGGGTCCAACAACGACTTAGACAGCGTAAGACAAACTCGAAATAAAGAACTGCCTTAAGCATGCTCCTATGCACAATAGTGTATGTACAGTGCATGCGATAGGGAAAGCAGTAACATGTAGACAGTATATGGGGTTAGATGCAAGTAGATCCTACCTGGACACTGTCCTAGTTTGGAAAGTGCTAGAGCTTTGTATATGCAAAAGCTGGTTTTGGCTTGTAACAGGTTCCTCGGACTAGGGCCACAGATATACCTCCCGTTGCCCGCGATATCGCTGAGCAACAGTCAAACGGTAGCATGACCCATCATCGTCGAAGGTTGTTGGTCATTCGGGGTCCCCGAACTCCGGTAAACCGTGCTGGATTGCCAAAACGATCCAACGGGGCTTATCCCACATCGATGCAAATGATATGCTAGAAATTGATTAAGAAGAAAAAGAATCACAAAATCGCAAAATGCCTTTTCAAGCTCGGCTCACTTTATTTAGTCCATCTTTAGAGAAAACTACATAAGGGAACAATTGAAAAAGTCTCCAGGTAGGATTGGCCGGACACGAGGTCCTGTTAAATCACCATTCCAACCTTCGGCAGCGCGAAGCTCACCTTTTTGACAGACTTTTAAGGAATTGTTCACAAACGTATTAAACTCTAAGTATGAATTAAAATTGGTTCGATTTATCCCCAGCAGAGTCGCCACTGTGGGCAGCATGCCCTGGAATTTCCGGATTCCAAGGCGCAAGGGCCCGTAATCGAGGGAGCGCGAGCGCGGAGAAGCAGGCAAGCGCTCGGAATACAGAGTCGCCACTCGGGTTTGAAGGTCTGACACCCAAGGAACCGTATTTCGAAGCACCTGTCGCGCTATTTGAGTTGAAAAAGTGAATGAACCAGTCCGTCATGACCATATCTGGGTTCGGGAGCCAGGTTACAAGAGGGGAAGGTTTTTAAGGCACCCCTCTCGCCCAATCCGGAGATCGGTCTCTACTTAGACATGTTGTGAAAGTATTTGTGATTCTTTTTCTTCTTTAACCAATTTTAAGCCAATTAGGGCAGGGGAACAGTTAATCGGGGATTAAAACTGTAACATGTTTGCAAGATGTGATCGATATAGCATGGATGGATGGAACGCTGGAAAATGAAATGGGATAAAGTCCAGTACCATGATTAAACACCAAAACAGTGCCTTGTATGGATTTGGCACAAACAATGGCCAACTTGCATGCATGGATCTTCGTGCATGCAAGCAATCCATCGCGCGACAAAGCCATACACTCACGCGAGGGTTGGATTTTAACCACAGGTTGAATTTAATCCCCTTCTAGGCTCTGGAAGGACCAGTGCACACCCAGGACAAACCAAGCAGTTTATAGGCAGTTAAATATACAGTTTAACACAGTTTGAAAGGGGCTACAAAGCCACAAAATGACTAAAACACCCCATAAATAGTGTGGGGACAAAATAATGGCCTAAAACCAAGTTACCTGTGCAAGACCACTCACTGGTCGAGGACAAACAGTCGCGCGAGATAATCACTCTGGCGCGCGAGAGTGCGCCTCAGGCGCGCGATGGTGCGCCCTGGCGCATCATCGCGCGATGGTGTTAGTCTGTCGCGCGAGGGACTGGACCAGACTAGTGCTTGGTTTACATGTTTATGGGTTCTGAGACATATTCAGAAAGGTCCCAGGGGTACTCCAACAGAACAGAACGAAGTATTGAAGTGTAAAACTAGCATTTCTAACAAAGTAAAGCAATAAATGGTTATCTACATGCTAACAGTGATCTATATAAAAGAAAAACAAAAACCAGCAGACACCAATCCCCACGTTGTCTGTCACGAGCAACGGAGGACCGTCGCGCGATACAGTGAGTCCATCGCGCGTTGGTTCTAGTCGTGACGGTTTTTGAAACCTTGCCAGCTTTTGGACCAGGACTGGTATTGATTACACTTTGGCCCCGCCAAATTTCCTCAGAGATCAGAACAGAGAACAGAGCAAAAGTAAGCTATACCTTTGGCTTTTTGAGGTTTGAAAAGTGTTTGAGTTGAGGTTGAGATTGTTTGAGGTATTTGAGTGGAAGAAGAAGAACAAGCTATGTTCTTGGGGTGTCTTTGTATCTCTTTATTAGCTTAAAAGAGTACAAAGCAAAGACCCTTTGAAAATGAAACTTTGTAACTTTTTCTGCCTTTTTAATGAAAGACCAAGGGGGGGTATTTGTAGGAGGTTTGGAAGGTGTACGAGGGTGGCAAACAAGGCCCAAGGCCAAAACTTAGTGGAGAAGGCTTGCCAAAAGGTGATGGGAGAGGTTAACCTGTACTGCCACTGTCCTGTGGAGAAAATGGGGTTCAAATAGCCCTGTAAACCCCCAGGTAAGCAACCAACTGGCTGGCGAAAGGTGAAAGTGACTGGTTAGGACCATCGCGCGATGGAATGGGACCATCGCACGAGTGTGACAGCTGTCGCGCGTGGGTCAACAGTCAAATCTTTGACTTTGACCCAGGCGGACTCTCGCGCGAGAGAGTCAGTGCATCGCGCGATGGTGCACCCTAGCGCGCGATGGAGTGGGTCTGGCGTGCGATGGTCAACCATCGCGCGATGGAGTCAGACCGTCGCGCGACGATGCGCCCTGGCGCGCAACGGTTGCGCCCTGGCGCGGGTCAGTAAGGTTTTTGGCTTTTGGAAGTGGCTTAGGTTAGGTTAGGTTCAAGGGTTTCAAACACTCAAAGCTCAAACACTCGACATTCCCGAGATTCTTGATCCGTTTCATCATTGGGGAAATAAAAACCGTAAGTAAACTAATCTGGGAGCCCAGATTGGGGTGTCTACAGACATGTATAATATTAAAAATGCAGATGCAAACTTAGGGCAGCTCCTAGGAGGACAACGATGCCTAATGACTACCACTGGGCCTCATTACTGTACTGTCAGTTACTTCTTCGATGCGCACCCAAATAGATAGATGTTGAACAGGCTGGCATGCCTAGTTGACGGATTTGGGCTTGTGTTCCCTCTCTTCGATGCTTGGGCAGATGTGCCCTAGAGATGCTCTGCTTGGCCTTGGGCTGACGTGCCCTTGCGGTTCATGAGATTCCACAGCTTTTAGATTACAGGAGCTAGGGTAGCAATGTAAAAATTGCTCTTTTTAGCCGCTAATATCTAACTTGCATTGACAAATGACTTGAATTGACACACAGACATGCGCACAGGTACAGACTCGCCTAGCTCGAACGAAAAGGGAGAAAGAGTCCCAGGGTACAATGCGAACCCTTAGACACACAGAACATAACAAAATTTTGGGCATTAAGCGGCCAAAACTCACAACATTCCTTAGACAGGTGAAACTGACACTTATGAAAAGTGCAAAAGGTAAAAAGACTTATACAAACAAAATCGAGAAAAGCATCTCGACATGACAATTGATTGAAAAACTGTAAAAAAATGCCACAAAGACGGACATAAGACGCAGATGATGACTCGTATACGCCCGGACTGAAACCAACACCCCCGTGCAGTCACATTAAGTCCATATGACTTGCATGGTATGATAGGACTTGACAAAAGTCCCTTGAATGACATTCGAGGGCAGTAGCAGACTACTACTGTCTGCTACAAGAATTGAAAAGGCGAGCGCAGGTTTGAGACCAACGCGCATCACTTCGAACAAACGCGCCGCGGTTGCTTACACCAGAATTCGCTAAACTTAGAATAAACTGTGAGCCATTAGGCTTCTAGCATTTCATTCTGTTTTTGATGCTTCAAATATTTTTAAGGCTTTATGCTCAGCCTGTAATAGAAATAGCAGTTTGCAATAAAATTTGAAAGACAAAGGTTTTCCCCCTTTTGGTTCCTCCAATGCAGCTTGATCTTTGATCCTCTCCGACCTTTGATGTGTACCAAAATGTCAACTATGGATCCAATTGATAGATTTGTGATCGAGTCTCGAAGAGAGACTGCCTACGTATCCCAAGCTAGGGAATCAGGTCAAAACGTAGTTCAGGCTAAGGTTCACTCGAGTATTTTACCTCTCCTTTTGCACTCTAACTTTTGCCTAGTACCGCTCATTTGGGTCTTCGATCTAGCGAGCTTTCGAATATTGCCTATTTATTTTTGCCTAGACCCCTTTCATAGGTTTTCGGGCTAGCAGGCTTTCAAATATTGCCTATTACTTTTGCCTAGACCCCCTTCATAGGTTTTCAGTCTAGCAGGCTGCTCTAACTTTTGCTTGGAACTGCCCACCCTTGGGGTTTTCAACCCAACAAGCTTCTCTCAGGGACAAGTAACTTTTGAATTGATCCAAGTTGACCAAGGTATTGAACTTGTTGCCGTTGAGGTCGAAGACTTTTGGCCATAGCCCCAGATAAAATGGCTTTAATAATGAAGGATCCAGAGTACTTCGGCTGGAAATACCTTACTCCGGGCCGTCTTGTGCATTTTCTCATTTGTACTTGGCGGAAGGCCACTGTTGCTTTTGAACACAATGCAAGGCCCGATGCCTTTGGTGCTTCTGCTTTCTGGATTGGCACCCGGTAGCAGGGAATTTGATGCTCTTTATCTCAGGAACAATGTTAGGCGTGACTTTTGTGAGACCATGCCAAGACGTCGATGCTTGTCTGACCGGGCGCAATGCTCCTCTGGGAACAGCTTTGAACCAATTGAACAATTGGGAGGTTATCCTTGTCTTTCAAGTTTATTGAAATTACTTCTTCTTCTTTTAATAGGCTGAGCATGCCTTTCATCTTCCCTTTCGGCGAGGGAACATATTTCCTTGGGGATGATCCCATCGAAATCTATCCCTTCATCGCCAGGGTCGACACAGTTTATTCAAAAACCAGCGAAGTACTTAGAAGCAGAATGATGCATATCATAAAAACCCTCGGGGTTTGCCAAGGACAGCAGACTCGAAACTTGAAACAAAAGCTACGACGTGGAGGGCCAAGAGGCACAACCACCGACTCAAAGCTAGACTTAGACAAACACATAAGACTCTATGTCAGACTTAGACATGTTGCCAATGCAAACTAGATGCAGTTTTGAAAACGCAATATTTAAAAAGCTACCCATGGCTTCCATAAAAAGAGGTAGGGTCCAGCAAATGTTAGGCCCAAGCAACAACACTTTGGCTCCCTTAGCTTCTTCGACCAAACCTACTCGATGCTCCTTTGATCAATGGACCTTGGCCAGTCAATCTTCTCATTTGTAAGCCCCTCATCACTGTCAATCCAGATGTTGGCAGTGAAAACTTTGATTGCTCAACCTGCAGCCATCATGTTAACCTCTGGTTTGGACGGGATGGATACGATGGGTTTGGGTTGATTTGCTGGGACGATATAGTGGCTAGGGTTGAATATGGTGGAGCTCGGGCTGATTTGAGTGGAGGTGATAGTTACCTGACCAACCAGAGGGTCAGACCTGTGTTGAGGCAAGGAGTTGGACATGATGTTGGGCTTTGGTGGAACTTGTACCGTGCCATCATCAATAAGATCTTGAATCTCATGTCGAAGACAATAGCACTTGTCAGTGTGATGGCCAGGCATTTGGGGAAAGGCATAGAAGAGGTTAGGATTGTAACCGGCAGGTAAGACTTTGGGTGGGGAAGTTGGGGTCAAAGGTTTAAGGTGCCCAGACTAGACAAGTTTCTCCATCACTGCGGATAGAGATGCCTCAAAGGCAGAGAAACTTCGAGGTTAGGTTCGGGCTCAAAAGCTTTGAGCGTTTTGAACCTGATTGACATTGGCAGCGCGATTGGAGTTGAAAGCCGAAGCATCACTCCCACTTGTAGCTGTATTGGAGTAGTTGTTGTTACCAAACAACGAACTACTATTTCCCGAATAAGCCCTCGGCTTAGCTTTTTGAGTGGAGGAAGAAAAGGACTCCTCCCTTGGCAAAACTCCAGTTTGCAACGCATCCTCGATAGCTAGGCCAGATTCGAAGAAGGTCTCAAAGTTTGCAGATGCTTGAACCAGCACGAGGTGCTTGGCATAGTCGAGATGCAGGTTGCGAGAGATAATGCGGAGTTGATCCCTCTCACTCGGGCGCTCGGTCATTAGAGCCGCTTTGGCTCTCCACCTTTTAACAAAGTCCGCAAAGGACTCATTTGCTTCCATTTTCGTGGATTCCAACTCTCGAGTAGTCATCTTGAGCTGGGAGTTGTAGCTATATTGAGGGATGAAGGCAGCCCCTATATCCTCCCAAGTCTTTCTCTTGGAGATGTCAAGCGACAGAAACCAATGGAAGGCAAGCCCTGAGAGAGTTTGTGGGAAAAGCTGAGACATGGCCTCACTTTCTACTTTGAGTAACTTCATGGCGGCATGGTAGCCGTAGAGATGAGTTTTGGGATCACTGCTCCCATCAAATTTGACCAAATTAGGCAGCTTAGCATTAGGATACAGACAAAGGTGTAGACACCTCCCGGACGGGGCATCGCCATACAGTTGTATCATCACTGTGTTTGCTCGATTGGTTGCTCGCTTCATAAACCAAGATCGTGGATACCTCCATGGCTAGAGGTATCGCCACACGATAGTGGTTATCATCAAAACAGAGTCGCCACCTAGTTTGTTAAAGCTAGGAAAACAGATAGAGATTCTGGATACGGAAGCCAAAAGTACAGCAAGGGGAAGGTGTTAGGCACCCCTCTCTGCCTAGCCGTGAAGCTAGCCCATAATCATTCAGCATAAGACATGTAGATACTTTATTTAATCCATACACGTAGTCTGTTTTTATGCCTTAAACAGTCAATATGTGAGCCAGGACTGCAAAGAAATCATGCATCAGAAAGCAGAAAACAAAACAAAGCTATGCCAGCAGATCGATCACTCGGCCGGCGAATGGATGTCGCGGCCGAGCGATCATGCTGATTCAATGTATCGGCCGAGGCATCGAAGCCCCGGCTGATGTTCTTCCTCACACCAGACAGAAAACTAACTGACGATCAAAAAGCTACGATTATTGACGTAAACATTAAATAAACCAAATCAGAGGCCGTTGGGCCTCACCACCTTGATCCCTCAGTTGCTTGATTGCTTCGGATTGATGGGGATTGACTGATTGATTGCCTCTTGAATGAAACCCTAGGATTAGGGTTTGAACTCCGGGGCTGGATCGTCGGATTGATGGCCGCCTTCGGGAGGTTAGGGCTTTCGTAGAGAGGGTTTTTGTAAGTATTTCTGCAGAGTTTCGTGACTAATGAGAGGGTGTAGGTCTATTGATTTCTGTGTCTATTTTCGGATCCGAGGGTCTCTTTATATAGGCAAAGGGGTGACTCACTCGGTCCAATCAAATCACGGGGATGCAATTGCAATTGCATTGCAATGCAAACTCTTCGTTGCAATCCCTGAACGTGGCCCGAACGCATCGGAGAGGCGGTGGGATTGGATCAGACGACCGACAGAAGGTTCGAGAGTCTGGAAAAAGGCCGATCTGGCGGCCGAGCAAAGGATGTCGCGGCCTTGAAATGGATGTGGCGGCCGAGCCATTGATCTGGCGGCCGAGGCTTCGATCTCTCAGGGAGATTTTGCTAGCAACAGGTTGCTCGGGTGAGGAATGGATGTTAAGGCTGTGAAATCAATGTTGCGGCCGATTGATGGATTTTCCTAACACACTATGTTTCTGTCTGAAAGGCTATTTGGCTCTGGATTGGGTCCTCTAAGTGGCTCAGAGTTCGTACCATAAGTCCATGGGTTTCACAAGAAAGCAATCAGCAATCATCGAATCCGTATCATCATCGGGATGGTCCTAAGGTGGGAGTTGAAATAATCGTTAGGCCAAATTGGGGTGTCTACAGATGCCCCTCTTTGACTGAGCTCAGACGGATCGCGAGACATGTTTGAGTAAAA
This sequence comes from Rhododendron molle, assembly GCA_025413875.1. Lineage (NCBI taxonomy): Eukaryota > Viridiplantae > Streptophyta > Magnoliopsida > Ericales > Ericaceae > Rhododendron > Rhododendron molle. Next base: position 20,928,716 of record CM046390.1, read on the forward strand.
GTCAAAGCTGTAAAAGCAGCTCAATTTGGTCCAACCACTATTCCAAAGGTTTTTGAAAAAGGTTTTGTTATGGTCGGGCCGAGAGGCTGCCCTATTCCACAGGGGAAATTCGGACCAATCGTAGTTCTGGGGCAATAAAAAGAAAAAGTTTGGAGGATTAGAGACAGAAGACGTACCTTCGGGCTTTAAAAAGCCATAGTGCAACGTACCTGGGTGAGCCAGGTTTTGGCGTAAAGTAGTTGAAGGAGCGCTGGTGCCGGGAAGTTTTTTGCGGAGAGTTACCTTTAGTATTTTGGGGTAGATCAGTACACGGCAGGTGTGTTTGCTTTTCTTGATCATCCTTACTTTGACTGAGGGGAACTCGGTAGAGTAGCCTATCCTTGCGAATGAGCTGGAAGGAATTGATGTAGTTGGGGCGGAATCCAAGCCATCTGCGGGGATGAATTGGATGCCAGTTTTGAGATAGGGGGTGGAACCCAAATCATCTTCTGGAGACGAGTTGGATGCCGTTGTTCGAGATGCGGGAGGCGCGGGGCCAGTGACTGAAGCAAGGAGTGTTGTAATGAAGGAACCGAGGCGCGGAGCCGGTTGTGATCATGAGGTGAGAGCCTGAGGAGGTGGAACCGAAGCACGGAGCTGGTGTTGATAGTTCAAAAATCTTTGCCTTCCGGAGGTAAGAACTTGAAAGGTCAGAGCTTCGAGCTTTTGACGTGGTTGAAGTAAAGCGAGAGTCTGAGGTGTTGGAGCTTTGAACCGAAGCACGGAGCTGGCATCAGTCTTGAGTAGTCAGGGAGGTTGAAGCTTTTGAGCTTGATGTGATTGAACCGAGGCATAGAGCCGGTTGTGTTCTGATGATGGAGCTTTCTCATCATAAGATTTTGGCTTCAAGCCAAAGGATTGAGGCGCCGGGCCAATCAATAAAAACCGAGGTGTAGAGCCGGTTGATTGCAAGATAGACCTGTTGAACAGTGATAGATGCAAGACATAGCATGTATGTATGATAATGTTTGTTAGATGTGAGATGATTATGCAGACTCGATGTGATTGATGCAATATGTGCACGGGCCCGTGCGTGTGTGTTTGATATAAGCTTAGAGCTTCTTTCAAGTTTCGGACTTGAGCAATCAGAGCGTAGAGCTCGAGCATTCGGATGGCAGAACCCAAGCGTTCAAAGTATAGGCTTTGAGCATCCAGTACGCAGTGGTTGGGCATTCAAGCGTAGAGCTTGCGCATTCAAGTGTAGAACTTGAGCATCCAGTACACAGTGGTTGGGCTTGATAATTGTTGCTGGCGGCGTAGAGCCTGTTTGTTACGTCTTTGAGCCAGTTGAGATAATGGGCTTTGAGCCGCTGAGTGGTAGGCTTCGAGCCGCTGAGTCGATAATAGGCGTGGAGCCGTTGAGTAATGGGCTTCGAGCCGCATAAGTGGTGGGCTTCGAGCAACCGAGACAATTACGGCATGGAGTTAGATAGTTACGGCTTCGAGCCAATTGATTACGGCCTCGAGCCAGCTGAGCGAACGTAGAGCTGCTATGATGATAGGCTTTGAGCCACTGAATTGATAGTAGGTATGGAGCCTCTTGAGCGAGCATAGAGCCGCTGGTAGTGAATGCGGGTATGGAGCCATCATGATAATAGGCTTCGAGCCTCTGCGTAGGCGTGTACAGGCTTGGAGCTGTGGAGATGATGGTCATGGGCTTGGAGCCGTTGAGAAGCGAGGCGCTGAGATGATAGCTTGACGGTGGGCTTAGAGCCGTTGAGATGATAGATGTAGGCACGAGGCCGCTGAGATGTGGAATCAGTGAAACAACAATCGTGGCTTCGAGCCATTGGATGGTGGGCTTGGAGCCGCTGAAGAGGCATGCAACTGCCGATGTGGGCATGGGGCTACTGAGTGATAGTGATTTCATAGAGTTGTTAAGTTTACCAGCGTGGAGCCTGTTAAATAGCTTGGTGGCGATGAGCTTTGGTCAATGGTTCGTGGAAAGAGAACTTCATTGTGCTTAGGTGTGCCCCCAAGGCTAGTTCTGATCATATTTGCTCGGAGGTGCCCCCAAGGCTGATTCAACCAATGCTTCTGTTGGTTACGGACCCAGAATAATAGCTTGAGTTAGTGCACTGAGCAAAATCCATTGGGGTTTGAAGAAAATTGATTGGAGGGCCAAAAGATCGATCTCTCGGCCGGATAATGGATGCCTCGGCCGAGCTATAGATTCGTCGGCCGTTTAATTGCTTCGATTCCAGACTGTTATAAAAGCTGAGCCTTCGGCGTTTTGTTTTCATTTTCCTCCCTCTTTCCTTCTTCGTTCTCTTTCCTGTGAGGACCGTACCGAAGTCTCTGGCTTTGCTTTGCTCTCGTTGAGTTCGAGAGATGGATGATGCGTGGCCAGCGATCGCGGAGGGAGCCTGCGCCACCTTTGGTGCTGTCTTGCTGCTTGATTAGAGACCCTTGCATGGGTGGCTTGCTTCCGTGACGCGGAGCTTCCGGGGTGGCGCTTGTACGTGGCGTGATGATTTTTCCGGGCAGTGTGATGTCTCTTCTGCACCGCAGTGCTTCTTTGGTACACGTTGCCCAGGGGGTATCTTTTCCCTTTTTTTACAGCTGGTCTCTGGCGTTCGGACCGCCAGAGGGTTCGGCATCCTCTTCTCCTTCTTCTTCTTCTTCTCTTTTTTTCTTTTTTCTGTATAGGTTAGCTTGACAGGAAACTGATGTATAGCTTTGTTTAGGAAATGCGAGATGATTCACCTTGTGGTGTAAAAAGCTTTCGTTATATGAAACAAAATCTTTTGCTCTGTTATATGATACTGTTGTTCCTTGCTTGTGCTGGCACAAAATTGGTTTGACAGAAATCTTAACTGAACCGTGGAACCTTTTGTGAAAAGGTCGTTTTGACGGTCGAGCTTTCGATCTAGCGGCCGAGGGATCGCTTCATCTGCCAGATCTTGACTTCGAGTCATTCTTGATTTTCAGGGGCCATGGAATCGATCTTGCGGCCGTTTATTCGAAGTGGCGGCCGAGATACCGACCAAGTTACTGATGAATTTAGAATCCGATTCCGATTCGAACTAAGACTTATCCTAGCCTATAAGTATACGTTCTACGAACTCGATGGTACTTGTCAGCAACGATTTCATGGCACAACCAGTCCTTGATCCGTGGTTGGATTCTTTTAACGGCCTCGACCGTTTGCACTTTAGGTCCTTTGGTATGGACTTCATCTTCTCCCTTCGCAAAATTCCCGTGAACTTCGCTTTCCTTCGGGCAGCCACTAGCTTGTGGGATGTCTTTCGATTTAGAAGAGAGGAGTGGTGTCCTACTGTCGAGGAACTTGCAGCTATCATGGGTCATTCGGATAGAGAAGGTCTCATTATTCCTAACCCTTTGTTCAATCGGGGCAATCTTTTGAAGGATTTGTTCCAAATTCAGAAACATGAAGTTAGGTTTTTCATGGTAAATGGAAGGTTAGAAACCCTACAATTTGTTCAGCGCTTTGGTACCGCTGAAGCTCATCGTCAAATTCCTCAACAGAAAGCATGCTTCCATGCGTTGTGCATTTGTCTCCTTCATTACTACTTGCTTGGACCTTCCTCTGGCCATGCTGATTTTATGCTGCTTGACTTTGCCCATCAGGTGGGGAACCGTGTAGGTTTTGCTGGTTTAGTGTTGGCAGAGACCTTGATGGGCCTTGACATGGTAAAGGGTGATCCTACGGCCCAGTTTTCAGGCAGCCCTTTGTTGCTACAGGTTCGCTCTTTACCTGTTTTCTTTTGCTAAATTTATCTTTTCACTCGTCTCTCTTTTGTTTTGGCTCACATGTTCTCACAGCTCGCAATTTTCCCTTGTTTTCCATAGGTATGGCTTTATGAGAAGCTGAGGGTGTGGGATGTACCGGAGCGGCTGCCCTATGGTTTAGATCACTGCGTGGAGCGTCGTGTGATCAAACAATTTCCCACTGAAGCTGCTTGGAAAGCATGGATGGAGACTAGAAAGGGGGATAGGATCCAATGGGTTTGCCCCTGGTATGGTATAAAGAGCATGACTGTAAGTACCATGAACCATTTTGGTGCAGCAGTGATTGGCGTCACTCGAGTTACCTTCTATTTTCCTGCTCGTTTCCAGAGGCAATGTGGGCTGCACAGGTCCAAGTTTTGTGTAGACACCTCCCGGACGGGGCATCGCCATACAGTTGTATCATCACTGTGTTTGCTCGATTGGTTGCACGCTTCATAAACCAAGATCGTGGATACCTCCATGGCTAGAGGTATCGCCACACGATAGTGGTTATCATCAAAACAGAGTCGCCACCTAGTTTGTTAAAGCTAGGAAAACAGATAGAGATTCTGGATACGGAAGCCAAAAGTACAGTAAGGGGAAGGTGTTAGGCACCCCTCTCTGCCTAGCCGTGAAGCTAGCCCATAATCATTCAGCATAAGACATGTAGATACTTTATTTAATCCATACACGTAGTCTGTTTTTATGCCTTAAACAGTTAATATGTGAGCCAGGACTGCAAAGAAATCATGCATCAGAAAGCAGAAAACAAAACAAAGCTATGCCAGCAGATCGATCACTCGAGGGGCGAATGGATGTCGCGGCCGAGCGATCATGCTGATTCAATGTATCGGCCGACGCATCGAAGCCCCGGCTGATGTTCTTCCTCACACCAGACAGAAAACTAACAGACGATCAAAAAGCTACGATTATCGACGTAAACATTAAATAAACCAAATCAGAGGCCGTTGGGCCTCACCACCTTGATCCCTCAGTTGCTTGATTGCTTCGGATTGATGGGGATTGACTGATTGATTGCCTCTTGAATGAAACCCTAGGGTTAGGGTTTGAACTCCGGGGCTGGATCGTCGGATTGATGGCCGCCTTCGGGAGGTTAGGGCTTTTGTAGAGAGGGTTTTTGTAAGTATTTCTGCAGAGTTTCGTGACTGATGAGAGGGTGTAGGTCTATTGATTTTTGTGTCTATTTTCGGATCCGAGGGTCTCTTTATATAGGCAAAGGGGTGACTCACTCGGTCCAATCAAATCACGGGGATGCAATTGCAATTGCATTGCAATGCAAACTCTTCGTTGCAATCCCTGAACGTGGCCCGAACGCATCGGAGAGGCGGTGGGATTGGATCAGACGACCGACAGAAGGTTCGAGAGTCTGGAAAAAGTTTGATCTGGCAGCCGAGCAAAGGATGTGGCGGCCTGGAAATGGATGTGGCGGCCGAGCCATTGATCTGGCGGCCGAGGCTTCGATCTCTCAGGGAGATTTTGCTAGCAACAAGTTGCTCGGGTGAGGAATGGATGTTAAGGCTGTGAAATCAATGTTGCGGCCAATTGATGGATTTTCCTAACACACTATGTTTCTGTCTGAAAGGCTATTTGGCTCTGGATTGGGTCCTCTAAGTGGCTCAGAGTTCGTACCATAAGTCCATGGGTTTCACAAGAAAGCAATCAGCAATCATCGAATCCGTATCATCATCGGGATGGTCCCAAGGTGGGAGTTGAAATAATCGTTAGGCCAAATTGGGGTGTCTACAAAAGGCGATCCAAGTCAATTCCCCCTGCACTGATCTTCTCAGATTTTGAGACAGCCTCTTCCAGCTTTGCCATCTTGGCCATAAGAGCTGTCATATCAGGATTCAAAACAGGCCTACCACCTGCCGAATCTGGGTTTGCAATAGGTGCGCGAACCTCCTTAGGGTTGGGCTGAACAATGAGATGCCCCTCGTGATTCGGATCTAGGACCAAGACTGGCTGCTCCTGGTCATCCTCATTGTCCTCGCCTTCCTCTTTGAGCGAAGGTGGAAGATGAGTGTTGATAAGGTCATTGAGACGGGTAATGTTAGCATCGGCCTGGATGGCCTTCTGTTGCATCGCAGTGATACTGTTCTATAGGTTTATGAGCATGTCTTCCAGAGAGAGCAGCTTTGCTTGTGGCTGTCCTGACATGGTAGGTGCTTCGGAGGTGTTTGAAGCAGAATATGGGGATGTTGGCTGCCTGTCTCGTTGGATTGATGGTGAGCCTGTTTGTAGAGCGGCCAAAAGAGAGCGCAGAGAGTCTACCGTTGTGACTGACTGGGATTCAAGCCTGACAAGTCTTTGAATCGGATTCTGAAGACGTTCCCAGGTAGGTTTGGCTCTTCCTTTCAGTACTCTCTTGCTTGGTGCAATGTCTGTGAACTAGACAGTAAAGTAAGTGAAAGCTCAGCGGCGTTCCTACAGCAATTAGAATGCAATGTACACGTTGTCGTCGGTGTCAACCCTAGACTCTAGAACTAGAGACGAGTCTGTCTCATGATGTTCAGACGCTACCCAAAATCCTCAGATTTCTTTTCGAGGGTTAGTCCTTTAAATAGATCAAACTGATCCTAAGAGATGTCAAAACAGACTAAGTCTTCGACTAGTCCCATTTCGAAGTTTCAACTTTGAATTTGGAACAACTCGGTATTGATGGCGTGACACCTTAACCGGGGTAGCGTCAGCGACATCACGCTTTAGCCAGGGTGGTTGTAAGTGATGAGGCACTTGTAACCTAAATGATACCAATGCCACGGCATCAATACTTTGTGGTTCTTCATTTTCGGTTGAATCCTCAATCGGGCATGAGCCAATGACTTAATAAGGTTTGATTTCCCAAAGTCTCGCTGATCTAAGGACTTTAAGAATTAACAACATGCACCATCGAGATGCACGACTCTTTATCGGGTCTAACAGCGTCCTAATTAGCATAAGACAGACTCGAAAGCTAGAGACAACCTAGAAGCCGCCCTAAACATGCTCTTGTGTAAAACAACATGCATGTATGTACAGTTTCAGACACAAGTTTGCCTCACAAGTTTCAGACGTTGCCGGAATCCTCAGAATTCTTTTCGGCGATGTGGCCCTGAGTAGATCGACAGATCCTAAAAGATGTCAAAATACACTAAATCTTTAGCTAGTCCCATTTGAAGGTTCAACTTTGAACTTGGAACAACTCGGTATTGATGACATGGCACCTTAACCTTGACCGCTGCAGTGTATAGTGACAACACACTTCAACCTGGGTGGCGCCAGTGACACAGCATCAATACTATGTTATTCCTTATTGTCGATTGAATCCTCAATCAAGCATGAGCCAAGGATTTAGCAAATTTTGATTTCTCAAAGTCTCATTGACCTAAGGACTTTTAAATTGATAACGAACATTCGACAGAATGAATGACTCCTCATCGGGTCCAACAACATCTTAGATAGCGCAAGACAAACTCGAAAGAAAGAACTGCCCTAAGGATGCTCCTATGCAAAACAACGTATGTACAGTGCATGCGATAGGGAAAGCAGTAACACATAGAGAGTTACGGGGTTAGATGCAAATAGATCTTACCCTATAGGTACCTGTCCTAGTTTGGAGAGTTCTAGTGCTTTGTATATGCAAAGGCTGGTTTTGGCTTGTAATAGGTTCCTTAGACTAGGGCCAAAGATATACCTCCCGTTGCCTGCGTAACCGCAGAGCAACAGTTGACCGGAAGAATGACCCATCATCGTCGAAGGTTGTTGGTCATTCGGGGTCCCCGGGCTCCGATAAACCGTGTCGGATTGCCAAAATGATCCAACGAGTCTTATCCCACATCGATACGTATGAGAATGCTAGAAATTGATTAAGAAGAAAAAGAATCACAAAATCGCAAAATGCCTTTTCAAATTTGGCTCACTTTATTTAGTCCATCTTTAGAGAAAACTACACAAGTGAACAATTAAAAAGGTCCCAGATCAGATTGGCCGGACACAAGGTCCTGTTAAATCACCATTCCAACCTTCGGCAGCGCGAAGCTCACCCTTTTGACAGACTTTTAAGGAATTATTCACAAGGGTATTAAACTCTAAGTATGAATTAATAATGGTTCGATTATAAAAAGGATTTCGTTCCTTTCCAAAGTGGCCCGAAAAATCGAGGGAGCGCGAGCGGAGAAGCAAGCGCTCGGAATACAGAGTCGCCACTCAGATTTTGAAGGTCCGACACCCAAGGAACTATACTTCGAAGCACTTGCTGCGCTATTTGATTTGAAAAAGTGAAGAAAATCAGTTCGTCATAACCATATCTGGGTTCGGGAGCCAGGTTACGAGAGGGGAGGGGTTTTAAGGCACCCCTCTCGCCCAATCTGAAGATCGGTCTCTACTTAGGCATTTTGTGAAAAACTTTATGATTCTTCTTTTATTAATCAATTTTTAGCCAGTTAGGGCGGAGAACAGTTAATCGGGGATTAAACTGTTACACTATTTGCAAGATGTGATTAGTATAGCATGGATAGATGGAATGATTGGAAAATAAGTGGAATAAAGTCCAAAACTGTGATCAAACACCAAAACAGGGCTTTGTATGAGTTTGGCACAAACAATAGCCAACTTGCATGCATGGATCTACGTGCATGCAAGCCCACCATCGCGCGACAAAGCCATACACTCGCGCGAGTGTTGTTGCCTTACCAACAGGTTGAATTTTATCCTTTTCTGGGCTCTGGAAAGAACAGTGCACACCTAGGACAAACCAAGTAGTTTATAACAGCTATACTACATAGTTTAAAACAATTTTAAAAAAGGCTATAGAGCCACAAAATTACTAAAACACCCCTTAAACAGTGAGGGGACAAAACAGAGGCCTAAGGCCAGCCACTGGTCGAGGACAGACCGTCGCACGAGGAAGTCTGTCTGTCACGCGAGGGTGCGCCTTGGCGTGTGATGGTTGCGCTCTGGCGCGCGTTGGTTGCGCCCTGGTGCGCTGGTCAATGCTCCATTTGACCATCGCGCGTGGGTTTGGGTGCAGCGCGCGTGGGTTTGGGTGCAGCGCGCGCGGGTATGGGTCAACCTTTCAGTGTTTGGTTTTGCTCATCCTGGGTTCTGGGACAGGTCCAGAATGATCCCAGAGGTCCTCTATCACAGCAGGTGTGCATATTGAACTAAGACTAATAGTTTATACTAAGGAAAGCAGTAAACGGTTTTTAGCATGCTTATAGTGATCTATATGTAACATAAACTAGCAAGACACCAATCCCCACGCAGTTCAGTGCGCGCAACAACGGAGTGTCGCGCGCGAGAGTGGGACGGTTGCGCGCTGGTTCTAGCTATGACAGTTTTGAAACTTGCCAGCTTTAGGGCCAGGACTGGTATTGATTACCAGCCTTGACCCTGCCAGCCCCCCTCAGGGATCAGAATAAAGAACAGAACAAAGATAAGTTATACCTTTGGTTCTTGGAGTTTGAAAGGTGTTTGAGCTTGAGTTGAGATTGATTGAAGTGTGTTAGAGGATAAAGAACAAGATAGCTTGTTGCTTGGTTGAGGTGTGAAAATGGTGGGTAAGATGTTGCACCCTTTCTTTCCTAACCTAAAGTGTATGGAAAACTTGAACCCTTTAAAAGATGAACAAATGGGGGTATTTATAGGAAGAGTGGTGAAATTGGTGTATGGAGAGGAAAGAACCAACCAAGTGAAAGTTAACTTGGTTTGGTGGCCAAATTTCCTCCTTTGGAAAGGTTTGTGGGAGATAGGGGGATGCAAGGAGAAAAGCCTAGCCAGTCCACGAGGCTGGCTGAGGTTGCATTGGTGGCCAAGATTCCACCTCAAGAAAAGTTGTTGGGGACTAACATGAACCATCGCGCGATGGAGTCAGTTTGGCGCGCGAGGGTGCGCCCTGGCACGCGACGGTCAACGATCAAACTTTGACTGTTGACCACCACTTGGCAGTTTGACCATCACGCGATGGAGTCAGATTGTTGCACAATGGTGCGCCCCAGCGAGCGATGGTTACGCCATGGCGTGCGTCAGTAGGATTTTTGGCTTGTTGACATGGCTTAGGTTAGGTTAGGTTCAAGGGTTTTCAAACACTCAAAGCTCAAACACTCGACATTCCCGGGGTGTTCTTGATCCGTTTCATCATCGGGGAATCAAATACCGTAAGTAAACAAATTGGGGTGCCTACAGAGGGTAGCCTAGCAGGAACTTTAGTGTAGCCTGATGGACCTAGAATTGTGGGGGCAACCTGAAAGTCCTAGAATTGTGGGAGTAGCCTACTAGGACCTCGGGATGTTGAAGGTAGCCTAGTAGGACCTGTAAAGTATGTACAGTGAAATTCTAAGTTTGGAACGTGGTAAATACTGCAGTGTTGGAATGATTATAGAAGCTGAGATTCTGGAATTTACTTAAGTTGATGGTTATATACTGAAATAAGTTTTGTGCTCTTCGATTATTACCTCCTTTTATTATAAATGTGATTGCTTGTAGAGTAAGGGTTAATGGGTAAGATTTATCTACTGAGTTTCAAAACTCATTATAGTGCCATTGGGCTGGCGTTTCATGCTAGGTAATCAGGAGACAGAAGAACAGAATCCTCTACAAGATGATCAGTACCAGGGTGAGGACTTCCCAGCTGAGAAATGGGAGTTTATCGAGCCTTGGGTGCCTTACCCTTAGAAGCTCCATTAATTTAAAATATTGTTATTTGAATTTTCAAAAGTGTTATCACATCTGTCAAACTCTGTTTTATTTTGTTGGGTTGTAAGACAGTTAAGCAGTTTAGAATTTGGTATTTGAGATTTCCATTGCTAAACTTTGTTTCATAAAATTTCATTTCTTAAATTAGTTTTATGGATTATTAAACCAATTAAAAATGATTTAATTAACATGTCCGAAAATCGGGGCATTACAACATGGTATCAGAGCTTTAGGTTCAAACACTTGGCCTTGGGTAGATTGGGGTAGATCACTTTCTGAGAGCGTATATCTGAGTGGCTAATCATACCTATTATCAATGGTACTTTTAAGTCTAGTTTATAAGTACTTCATAGCTGTCATTCAACTTAGAAGCGAAACCGTGACGTGAGAAAACATAGGTCTTACATGTTTGACTTGTATGTGGCACGTTACCTGCTTATGTGGCATTACTTGTATGGTTAAGTATTGGTAGGAACATAGGTGATTAACTACTTGTACTATAAGTAAAAGAAAATGATTTGAAAAATACGAAATGTAGAAAACCCCTCCTAACTTAAGAACTCGATCGTTATAGATGGTGAACACACGTAATGGAACGAACACCAACACTAACAAAAACAACAACAATGCCAACGGCCAAAATAGTGGCCAAAACAATGGACAGAATGGTGGACCACAACCAAATTGGCAAGGAGCGCAATCGGACTTAATTCAACTGATGCAAGCATTTATTGCTCTTGCTGCTGCTGCTAACCCTCAACAACCATGACAGCCAACCGGCGAACAACCACCACGTGGACCTCTAGTCAGAAGTAGAGATCAACTCCTAGACGTGTTTTGCAAATGTCGCCTTCCGATCTTTTATGGGGAAACGAACCCTAGCATTGCAGAAGCATGGATCAAACAAATCTCTAAGTACCTGGAAGTACTTAATGTGATAAATGCGGGGGATCGCATTGCCTTAGCAACATTTCAAATGCAAGAGGAAGCAGATCATTGGTAAGACTTGATTAAGACCACTCAAAATTTGACAACTATGACCTGGCAAATGTTCGAAAACCTTTTCTTAGAAAAATACTTCCCAGCACCGATGAAACAAGCCATGGCCCAAGAATTTATGGACTTGAAGCAGCGTACCTTGATAGTAACCCAGTATGCTGCCCATTTTGAAGAATTGGCACGTCATGCTACTACCGTGGCATCCACTGATGTTGCAAAAGCTAGGAAGTTCGAATGGGGTCTATCCCACTCTATTCGTACTAGTGTAGTTTCTCATGAGTACCCCACCTATGCAAGAGTGGTGAGATGCGCACTCATGATGGAGCGCTAAAAATCTAATTCAAATTCAATATGGGAGGCGCAAAAGAAGAATGGCCTCTCATCTGGAGGACCAATTCGCAACAATAATAAGGGGTTTGACACACCCAAACCCTACACTCATCCACAACAATCCAACCAATCCTAGAAGAACCTGAATCAAGAGCAAAGCAAGAATTATGACCAAGGAGGTGAATGCTACCATTGCAATGAAGAAGGCCATTTCAAGTTCGCCTGTCCTCGACTGAATGGATCTGGAAGTTTCAGAAATGGGGGACAACAGGCACTTGCAAAACCAATCAGTTTTGGAAATCAACAAGGAGGTCGGAATTAGCCACAAACCGAATGGAATCAACAGCTACAATCACCCCACCAAAATCAGAATTTTGGAACAGGAAATGGTCCAGCAAAGCCAAATCAATCATTTGGAGGTAGGATCTTTGCAGTTCAAGGAGATTACGAAGAATATAATCCTATGGCGATCCGAGGTAATCTTATAATTGTTCAACGCGTATATTTCGACAATATACAATTTGGAGCATCACACGCTTTTGTATCTACTATATGTGTTAAATCGTTGGGACTAGAAACAGAGCCCCTAGGAACTATGAATGGAACCTCAGCATTAGGGGCAGAATCTTCATAAGTCTTATATGACAAGTTTGCAAAATAGAAGTCTCCAATCTACGTTCAACTTGTGACCATCGAGTCAAAACAAAAAGAAAGAGTCAACTACAAACGTCAATTTGGGAAAGAATTGACTACCTGCTCACTTTGCTATCATAGGACACTATCGGAAGATAGTGATGGCTTACTCTTCAGACATAACGTGTCCGAAATTAAGGGGGATGGACGGATTCGTCATCAACGGCAACTCGGTGTTCGACATATAACGACAAGCAGTTAGGATAGCTACAAAGTCACTTTCCAATCAATCAGAAGAAGAATCAATCAAATGCAACAGATGTCAACTACTTGCGCGTAATGGAGCAAACGCCAGAATTTCGAGGATGAAATTGTTTTAAGGCGGATAGGTTGTAATGACCCGGATTTTTGCCCTATTTTTTTTTAATACTAATTCAATAATTAGTTAGATTAATTAACTAAAATACATTATTATGTGTATATTGATATTACATACAAATGGTATACGAAAACTATTATACTATTAGATATGCACACATTTATATTCATCACTTATCCTTCCTAACTAAGCCCTAAAAACCCTAACTAAAATCCTATCCAAACAAAACACAAACTTATCCCATGTTCCCTACAACAACCAATCCCTCCCCCATTCCCCATTTATTCGACTGAGAGAGAGGAGAGAGAAAAACAATAACTCCCACTTTCCTCCACCACGCCTCCATATATTACTCCCCCCATTAATTTCCCTCCTTCATTTTCTTTCCAGAGAGAGAGAGAGAGAGAGAATATTAGCATTCAATATTTCTTTTTTTCTTTTCTCTTCTCTTGTTTTATTTTCTTTTGTTTTGCCGAGAGAGTACTGGAAAAGGAAGGAAAGAAAGGAGAAAAAAAAGAAGGAAGAAAGAAGAAGATCGTCCATCACCGCTATCGCTCACCTCTACTTTTTTTTAAATCCTAGCTAGAACTCCAAGGACGAAGGTAGATTTTTCATTACCCCTTAACTCTAAGTATAGTGGGTGTATTTTTAAATATTATTGTGCCTTTAATCATACCCATGAAAAGAATATCAAGATCTTAGAAACGAAAACATGAACTAGTCGGCATCTCGCTTCCAACACCTCACTACTTTGCGGTCGTGACATTTCTTTTGGACAGATTTGTATTTTGACACTATGTTCTTTTTTATGATTTGTTAATCTATGTGGGGTTCTAGTTTAAAATATGTACTTTGTTTTGAATTGTTTTTACTAACCTGGCTCATTACGAAATCAAAAAGTCATATTGTTAGTAAATAAGTAAACTTACCCTAGCATAGTTTAGGTCTTACAGATCCTTATAAGTACTACTATCACTTGAATAGTACATAGCTATATATTGATTAATTTTTTTCTTAAGAGATATTTAGAATCTGCAAGAAAATAAACTTGGAGGAATAATGGGAAAACTAAACCAGTGGTTTCAAATGACTTGGCTAAAAGTAATAACAAACTACGTACCAAAGTTGGAAGCAGGGAAAGATAAAAAAAAAAAATTACTAAACCCTTAATAAGATTAAGAACTTTTATAATAAAAAAATCAAATAAGTTATAAGAAAAGAATCATTATAAGAGAAATTAACAATACAATATAGAATAGTAGGTTTAGGTAGAATAGACTTATAAGTCAGATAAGGACTCCCTATAATTTGTAAAAGAAAGGGACGTACTAGTATAATTTTTCGTTGGAATAATAACAGTACGTTTGATTAGGAGATAAATTAGCACTAAATTAGAATTACTTAAGAACCCTAAATTTAAATAGTTATTAGTAAAGTAACCCAAGGTTTACAAAATAACTATTCAAATCTCGAAAATAGAAGTTACTAAAATAAACCTATGTGCAAACTCCTCATGAAACCCAAAAGTCCCAGGACAAATCTGAATACTTTATGTGAAATATTCTTGTGTCTTTCGAACTGTTGATAATGTATTGTTTCAATGACTCTTTATGAACTGTTGTTATTATTGATCCACTTGCAAATACTTTGGTATTGAAACATGTCGAAATTGATGTGAAGTTAGTTTGAACTTAAGCTCACTGGATGTGGGTGTGCAGCGGTTCAGTTATCCTGTGTTTGTAGTTATATTATGATCTGTTTATTCCTTATTTGAAATGATTGCTTTGTTGATTGAGCTGAGAACATAGAAAGGTCGTCATAGACATTGGATGAGTTATGGACTTAGAGAAATTATGTAGATGTTGTCATGGTTAAAGGAAAAAGGTAAAAAAATGAAAGGTTGTGGGCTTAACAGGACCTCGGGGGTAGCCTGACAGGACCTCGTGTGATCGGGGGTAGCCTGGTAGGACCTTGAGGGCAGCCTGAAAGACCCAGTGTAGCTAGAGTGGCCAAGCAGGACCTCAGGGGTAGCCTAACAGGACCTCAGGTTTTGAGGGTAGCCTAGCAGGACCTTGAGGGCAGCCTGATGGACCTAGAATTGTGAGGGTGGCCAAGCAGGACCTCGGAGGTAGCCTGGCGGGACCTCAGGTATTGAGGGTAGCCTATCAGGACCTTAAGGGCAGCCTGATGGACCTAGAATTGTGGGGGCAACTTGAAAGTCCTAGAATTGTGAGAGTAGCCTACTAGGACCTCGGGATGTTGAGGGTAGCCTAGTAGGACCTGTAAAGTATGTCCAGTGAAATTCTAAGTTTGGAACATGGTAAATACTGCGGTGTTGGAATGATTATAGAAGCTGAGATTTTGGAATTTACTTAAGTTGATGGTTATATACTGAAATAAGTTTTGTGCTCTTCGATTATTATGTAGACACCTCCCAGACGGGGCATCGCCATACAGTTGTATCATCACTGTGTTTGCTTGATTGGTTGCTCGCTTCATAAACCAAGATCGTGGATACTTCCATGGCTAGAGGTATCGCCACACGATAGCGGTTATCATCAAAACAGAGTCGCCACCTAGTTTGTTAAAGCTAGGAAAACAGATAGAGATTCCGGATACGGAAGCCAAAAGTACAGTAAGGGGAAGGTGTTAGGCACCCCTCTCTGCCTAGCCGTGAAGCTAGCCCATAATCATTCAACATAAGACATATAGATGCTTTATTCAATTCCATACACGTAGTCTGTTTTTATGCCTTAAACTGGTTAATAAGGTGAGCCAAGATGATAAGTAAAATGCATCATAAAGCAAGAAACAAAACAAAGCTGTAATTGAATCGATCACTCGGCCGGCGAATGGAAGTCGCGGCCGAGGGATCACACTGGGTCAATGTACCGGCCGAGGCATCGAAGCCCCGGCTGGTGTTCTTCTTCACACCAGACAGAAAACTAACAGATGATCAGAAAGCTACGATTAACGACATAAAACATTAAATAAACCAAACCAGAGGCCGTTGGGCCTCACCACCTTAATCCCTCAGTTGTTTGATTGCTTCGGATCGATGGGGATCGACTAATTGATTTCTACTTGGACGAAACCCTAGGGCTAGGGTTTGGAACTCCGGGGTTGGATCGTCGGATTGATGGCCGCCTTCGGGAGGTTAGGGCTTTTGTAGAGAGGGATTTTGGGAGTATATAGCCAGAGTTTCGTGGCTTGAATGTATATGGATCTCAGGAATTTTGTGTCTATTTGGGTGTATCCGAGGGTCTCTTTATATAGGCAAGGGGGTGACTCACTCGGTCCAATCAAATCACGGGGTTGCAATTGCACTTGCATTGCAACTCAAACTCTTCATTGCAATCTCTGAACGTGGCCCGAACGCATCGGAGAGGCGGCGGGATTGGATCAAACAACCGACAGAAGGTTCGAGAGTCTGGAAAAAGGCCGATCTGGCGGCCGAGCAAAGGATGTCGCGGCCTGAAAATGGATGTGGCGGCCGAGCCATTGATCTGGCGGCCGAGGCTTCGATCTCTCAGGGAGATTTTTGGTTCAACAGGTTGCTCGGGTGGGGAATGGATGTTGAGGCCGTGATATCGATGTTACGGCCGTCCGATGGATTTTCCTAACACACTATGTTTCTGTCTGAAAGGCTATTTGGCTCTGGATTGGGTCCTCTAAGTGGCTCAAAGTTCGAACCATAAGTCCAGGGGTTTCACAAGAAAGCAATCAGCAATCATCGAATCCGTATCATCATCAGGATGGTCCCAAGGTGGGAGTTGAAATAATCGTTAGGCCAAATTGGGGTGTCTACAGATGCCCCTCTTTAACTGAGCTCAGACGGATCGCGAGACATGTTTGAGTAATAGTCAAAGCTGTAAAAGCAACTCAATTTGGTTTAACCACTATTCCAAGGGTTTTTGAAAAAATGTTTTGTTATGGTCGGGCCGGGAGGCTGCCTACGTATTCCTCAAGGGAAATTCAGACCAATCATAGTTCAGAGGGCAATAAAAAAAAGAAAAGGTTTGGAGGGTTAGAGATAGAAGACGTACCTTCGGGCTTGAACAGCCGTAGTGCAACGTACCTGGGTAACTGATGTAATTGGGTGGAATCCAAACCATCTGCTGAGGATGAATTGGATGCTTGCGGAGAGCTTCCTTAGTATTTTGGGGTAGATCAGTACACGGCAGGTGTGTTTGCTTTTCTTGATCATCCTTACTTTGACTGAGGGGAGTTCAGTAGAGTAGCCTATCTTTGCGAATGAGCTAGAAGGAATTGATGTAGTTGGGGCGGAATCCAAGCCATCTGCGGGGATGAATCGGATGCCAGTTTTAAGATAAGGGGTGGAACCCAAGTCATCTTCCGGAGATGAGTTGGATGTCGTTGTTCGAGATACGGGAGGCGCGGGGCCAGTGACTGAAGCACGGAGTGTTGTAATGAAGGAACCGAGGCACGGAGCCGGTTTGTCAGGCAGGGAGCTTGAGGTATTGAAGCTTTGATTGGACCGAAGCGCGGAGCTGGTTTTGATCATAAGGCGAGAGCTTAGGAGATGGAACCGAAGCGCGGAGCTGGTGTTGATAGTTCAAAAATCTTTGCCTTCCGGAGGTAAAAACTTGAGAGGTTCGAGCTTTGGCGTGTTGAAGCGAGGCGTAGAGCCAGTTGTATTCTGATGGTCTGTGCACGGAGCTTTCTCATCATAAAGATTTGGCTTTGAGCCAAAGGATCGAGGTTCTGGACCGATCAATAAAACCGAGGCGTAGAGCCGGTTGATTGCAAGATAGACCTGCGAGTGAGTGATAGATGCAAAGCATAGCATGTATGTATGATAGTGTTTGTTAGATGTGAACAGCTAAGGTGATAGTGATGATTATGCAGACTCGATGTGTTTGATGCAATATGTGCACGGGCCCGTGCGTGTGTGTTTGATATAAGCTTAGAGCTTCTTTCAAGTTCCGGACTTGAGCAATCAGAGCGTAGAGCTCGAGCATTGGATAGGCAGAATCCAAGCGTTCAAAGTGCAGGCTTTGAGCATCCAGACGATGGTTGGGCATTCAAGCGTAGAGCTTGCGCATTCAAGTGTAGAACTTGAGCATCCAGTACACAGTGGTTGGGCTTGATAATTGTTGCTGGCGGCGTAGAGCCTGTTTGTTACGGCTTTGAGCCAGTTGAATTGGTTACGGCTTGGAGCCAGCTGAGATAATGGGCTTTGAGCCGCTGAGTGGTAGGCTTCGAGCCGCTGAGTCGATAACAGGCGTGGAGCCGTTGAGTAATGGGCTTCGAGCCGCATAAGTGGTGAACTTCGAGCCACTGAGATAATTACGGCGTGGAGCTAGATAGTTACGGCTTCGAGCCAGTTGAGAGATGGGCTTTGAGCCGTTGAGTTGATAACAGGCGTGGAGCCGTTGAAATAATGGGCTTGAAGCTGCCGAATTGATGATCGTTGATTGGGGTGGCGTAGAGCCTACTGAGATAGCTTGTTACGGCATAGAGCCAGTTGAAGTGGTTACGGCTTTGAGCCAGTTGGGATAGCTGCGGCTTCGAGCCAACTGAGCGAGCGTAGAGCTGCTGAGAACGAGTAGAGTCTGTAGAGATAATGACGGCATAGAGCCGGTTGAGCGAGCGTAGAGCTGTTATGATGATGGGTTTTGAGCCACTGAATTGGTAGATGTGGGCATAGAGCCGTTGATCCCTTTTAGCGAGCGTAGAGCTGCTGATAATGAGTATGGGCATTGAGCCACTGAATTGATAGGCTTAGAGTCGCTGAATAGCTTGAGCACGGGCGTTGAGCCATTGGGATAAGAGGCCTGTGTTGAAAATGGGCGTGGGGCCACTGAGATAATTAGTACGGGCGGAGAGCTGTTTGAGGTGCTAGATGAGGAGCCGTTGCGATAATAGGCAAGGAGCCTGCTGAGGCGGTGAATACAGGCTTAGAGCCGTTGAGAAAATAGGCAAGGAGCCTGCTGATGATAAGTAGGGGTCTTGGATCCGTTAAGATAATGGGCTTAGAGCCGCTAAGTTGATAATTGGCATGAAGCCACTGGTATAATAGGCTTGATCGTGATGAGCTTTGGTCTGCAGTTTATGGAGAGTGAGCCTCTTTGTGCTTGGGCGTGCCCCCAAGGCTAGTTTAGTCAATGCTTCTGTTGGTCACGGACCCAAAATAATAGCTTGAGTTAGTGCACTGAGCAAAATCCACTGGGGTTGAAGGAAGTCGATTGGAGGGCCAAGAGATCGATTTCTCGGCCGAATAATGGATTTGACGGCCGAGGTATCGATGTTTCGGCCGTGAAAAAGCCAAAGATCAGAAAATCGATTTAAGTTACGGGCAATCGATCTCACGGTTTATTTCACAACTCATCACTTCTCTCATCCTCTCCTCCGACCCAGCGATTCCCTTCATTCCTCCTCCAATCGACCGCCGCCGTCCCCCGACTGCCACTGTTCCGACCGCCATCTTCCATGGCTTCCTCTCCTCCTCCTCCAATTGACTCTACCACTGGTGGTCCTTTATCTTCTACTGCCGTTCCGAGAGATACGGCCAAGACACCGGTCGTGGAGGCCACAGTCCTGGGCGGGGTTTCAAGTACCCGCATTCTTCGTTCTAGCCGACGTAGGCCGGCTGTCGGGGGGAGTTCTTCGCAGCCCACTCCTCCTAATACTGAGTTCGAGACTCCTTCTGACGTGGGTAGTGGTGCTTTGCCGTCATTTGATGCTGCCACGTATGCCCCTTTGGTTCACATTATCGGGGGCGGTGGTTCGTTGCGATACCGTCCTCCTCTCAGCGACGCTTCAGCTGAGATTTTGCACAGGGAGTCAGAGCAGCATTTCGGTTTCACCAACCGGTAGGTACATTTTATCCTGCAATATATTTGTTTGTTATTAGACTTTATGAAGTTGTAATTGATATTTGAATTGGAAATCGAGTTCTTTAGATTTGCCCCCTGTTTAGGCATTTTTGCTATTGTGTTGATTTCTTCTCGTAATTTGCAGGCAAATGAGAAGCTGCGTGTGTGGGGAAGTGGTCCACACGTGTTTGAGTGGTACGAGAGGCTTCCTCAGAGTGCCGGGGATGTAGTTGCCTTGGCTGATTTTGAGCGACTGATACTAGGCTTTCCCCTTCCGAAGCCGGAGCTCGGCTTGACCACGGCACTCGTGGAGAGGTGGTGGGATACCACCAACACCTTTCATCTCCCTGAGGCTGGAGAGATGACCATCACGCCGGGTGACTTTGCCTTGCTTACAGGTTTGAGAGTGGGCGGTGACCCTCTCCCGATTGATCCGCGGATCCATGAGCGGAGAGATGCTTTTGACTATCTCTTAGGGAAGACCCCCACTGTGTCTGAGAGCGGCCACATCACCTATACCTGGCTTCGGGAGCAGTTTGATCATGCGGGGATCTTGACAGAGGTATCTCTTCCTCAGCTAGTATGAGCTTTCCTCCTCTACCTTCTTGGGCAAACTCTGTTCTGCAACAAGGAGAACTCAGTGCATGTTCAGTTCTTGGCCGCTTTGGCGGACTTGGAGGCCATAGCAGAGTTTGACTGGGGGACCCCTGCTTTGGCCACACTGTATGGTCATTTGAGCGCTTGCTCGCGAGGCGTTAACCTATCACTAGGTGGACACCACCGTGTCCTTGAGGTATGCTTAATATTTTTGGTTATTCCTTCATTTGTTTTGATTTCTGTAACTCATGTTTGCCTTCCATCTTTGCTTGCAGCTCTGGGCTTTTGAGCATTTGTTACAGTTCCCTCCTCCCACTGATCATAGAGAACCTAGATTCGTTCCACGGGCGGCCCGTTGGTTGAAGGGAATCCGAAAGAAGAGGTCACCTGCTATGGATCTGCTGGCTTGGAGACGAGTTTTGGATCGTCTGACAGTAGATCAGGTATGCTGTACCTATTTTTTGGTTTCCATGTAGTTCCTCTGTTTTTGCTATCTTTAATGCTATCCGTCCTTATCGCAGGTATGCTTTGATCCGTGGAGGACCTTTCTTGATGACGCTCCTTTGGAGTTGACCTCTGCTAGGGCTTTGGACAGCTAGCACTTCCTCCTGGAGGGGCCTTTCTCGAGAGCTTGGTATCTCGGGGAGAGGGTAGCGAGCCAGTACTTCCCACGTTCTGAGGCATTGCAGTTTGTTCCCCTTCCTCCTCCAGTGGGCATGAGGTCGACTCATCTTTTGACAGGAGAACGCTTGCTTCTTGCTCTTGAGAGATAGCTGGCTGTAGATTTCTTTCGGGAGGGAGATTATTCAGCCTTTCGTTTGGCTTCGCTGACTCTACCTGCTGTTACTGCTGCCGCTGCTGCTGCCACTCCTGTTTGGCCACGGGCTCCTAATGGGGAAGAGGAGCGTCTACCACTGACACCGTGTGCCTCTCAGCTGTATATGCTTCCTGCCGGGGTTCCTCAGGTAATATTGCGGATATTTAGTGTTTCTTTTCAACATTTTTCCTTTGCTTTGCTATATGATGATCCTCCTTGCAGGTGCCTGCTGACATAGTCCAAGAGTGGCTACGTGCATTTCAGAGTGCAGAGGCTTTAGTTCGGCGACAGCGGAGTCGGATAGTCGCAGTATGTATCCCTTGATTTCTTTTATTTCCATCCCATATCCTATGTGAACCTGAATGTCTATGTTCTGTTCTTTGTAGCTTGAAGCGGTGCAGGTGCCGACCGTATCAGTCACCCAGAGTGCTGGAGTCAGTGAGGGTGGGAGCACTAGGGCTGGTGATGGAGCTGCTGGAGCTGATGACGGGGGTGCTGGAGCTAGTGCCAGAGCTGGTGATGAAGATGCTGATGAGGGACAGAGGATCAGTATTCCAGTTCCTGAGCGTTTTCATCCTTCCTCTTCTAGTCGTGCCCCCAAGAGGGGTCGTAGGCAGTAGCTTCCCTTTTTTCTTTGTACCTGTACTTGTTAGTTTTAAAACAGATATGTAATTTTTTTTTTTTTTGACGAAGCAACCTCAGCATGCTTGGCAAGTATTGTGTTTTACCCTGAGATATTCCAAATTTGCATGGTTTGAAAATTTGTAACTGCTATGATTGTTAAAACAGTAGCAGATTGGAACATGGGCCGAAGGATGGATTACTCGGCCGAGAATTCCATTCTTCGGCCGCTACTTCTTATTTCCTAAAGAAGCTGGACTTTTGCTTTTTAGCCAGGTGGCATTTCTTCCTTCTTGTGCTTGAATCAAATTCATGTCTTTGATTTGCTTTTGTTACTTCCACAATCTCTTTGCCAGGTTACGGGACTCTTGGGATATCTTGTCCCTTATGTTGGTGACTTTTGAGTCGGAGAGGACGAGCGATGATTCTCGTGACCTTTATCTTTGCCAATCCTTTGAAAAATGACTAACTCATCTTTTGTGAGCTCAATACGCCGGGTTAGCTATATACCTATTACTGAGTACAAACATGTTGATGTTTTTCCTTCTTTCCAAATGTTTTGGGCCGTATCTCAATGTGAGACTGCCTACGTATCCCAATCAGAGAATCAGGCCATAAACGTAGTTCCGAGATTACCTTTGAGGCTGGGCTTCCACTCTTGGTTTTTCTCCTCACATGCTCTAAGTTTTGCCTAGGTTACCTGGCGGAGGTTGAGTCCCTAGCGAGCTTTTCTTTGAGTGCCTTAACTTCTGCCTAGGCTGCATTGCGCGTTTTCTTGCCCTAGCAGGCTTTGCTCTTACTTTTGCTTGGGCTACTTGGTCACCCAACGAGCATATCCTCTCAAGAAATTTTGTTGTATCTTTTAGAACAGATTCCTTTTGCTTTGGAAAGGAATTCGATGGAGATGTTTTCTTGGATCTCCCTTTTGTGTTTGTACCTTCGTAATAGATAAGCTAACTCTAAGTGTTCTCACGGAGATAGCGTCATCTCCCTAAGTTTTGACAGGAACTTAGTCTTAAGCAATCAGGGTTCGTTCCTTCCTTCCTTCCTTTTGTTAGCAACATAAAGAATTTGATTCTTATAATTCCCTTTTCCTTGGCAAAGAGTTTGTAGCATGTAGCTATTGCATTTCGAAGGATGAATTATTCATTAAGCATATAATGGAAAGGTAAAATGAAAGTTTAATTTCAAAAGATGCCCAAACAGGGGCCCAAAACATGTCCTAGCTTATTTCAGGAAATAAAAGTAATGCTTTCGTCATGACATGCAATTAATGTAGCGTCTCGGGAGTTGCTCCTTTGCCTTTCACAGTTTTATACTCCTCTTCACCCTTTTCGTTGCCAAACAGAGTCTTTAGGTCACACTCAGCCAGTACCTCAATCCATTCTTTAGGAGTAATAGGAAGAGGGTTTATTGGTTCTTCTTCCATATCACTGTCAGTCCATTCTTGATCAAAGAAGATTTGCATTCCAGGATACCTTTGTTTGGTGGTTTCATCTTCCCAAGTTTCCGCGAAACCATAAAATGGGAAGTCTTCTCCTTCTCATACAAACCAGCCGTTGAGTGTTTTTGGGACCATGAGTTTCTCTTCTTTGATCTTGCTCCCTCTTGTCTTAGCTTTTTCCATGCTTCTCTTCTTCTCTATCTTAGCTTTTGTCGGGGTGTAGCCAAGACCAAAGGCGTATTGATTATGCGGAGGATCGATCATTTGCGGGATGCCTTGTGATCTTTTGCCTAAACCCAATCCAGGACAGTAGTTGTGTTTCTTCATCATTCGTATGGCAGGGGTGCTTATGTAGAAGTTTCTTTCGGCCATTAGAGCTTGTACGGCAATTGCTTCTTCAAGGCTGAATCCAGTGAGAAAAGTTTCTTCAGTTCCTACCTCTTGTACAGGTGTGTCGGAATGGGTTCGGATTGATGAATCCCCTAGGATGGTGATGACCTTCCCATCTGCTGCGAACTTGACTTTTTGATGCAAGGTAGAAGGTACTGCCCCAGCGTCATGTAACCACGGCCTTCCCAACAAGAGATTGAAGGTAGCTGGTATGTCCATTACATGGAATTCCACATCTCTCTTAATCCTCTCCACTTCTAGTGGTAAGGTAACACACCCAACCACTCTCCTCTTTGAATTATCATATCCCTTTACGCCTTGGCTGGAAGGGCGTATATCCGCAGTATTGACTCCTAGCTTGTCGAGCGTCCTTTGAGGGCACACATTTAAAGCAGACCCATTATCCACTAGGACTAACGGGATCCATTTAGTGAGGCACTTGAGAGAGATATAGAGGGGGTTTGTTGTGTGCAAGGCCTTCAGGAGGCAAATCCTTGTCAGTGAAAGCTATTGTTGGCTTCGGGGCTTTGGGCGCCGTTATGAAGCTTACTAGATCCTCAGGAGTGATGTTAATGGGAACTTTAGCTTTTCCCAGAGTTTTGAAGAAGGAATTGCGATACTCGTAGGAGGACATAAGCAATCCCCAGATAGAGATATCAGCCTGAATTTTCTTCAATTGTTTTAACACTCTGTCTTCTTCAGGTTCGACCCTTTGACTTTCCTCTTCTTCTTCCTCCACTACTCGTGTTGAAGTTGAGCTTTCTCCACTTAGTTTAGGAGGTTTGTATACTCTGCCGCTTCGAGTGAGATGTCCTATTTCTTCTTCTTGGATGCTCCAAGGATCAGCGGGTTCAATCCTCCCAACTTCCCAATCACTTGGCAAGGCTTGGCCCATTTCCAACCACCAATCTCCATCGTCAATTGTATAGACATAAGGGAGGCTATCTTCGGAAAAGGTTATGGATGGTTTGGTTTGGGTGATGTTTTGGGTAGGATTATATGGGGAGCTTTCGGAAAGGCTTATAAGATTGATGTTTTGAGGTGGTGGCTCAGCATTGTGAGTAGGGAGTGGATTGGTTTGCACATTGGGTTTGGGTGGCTTTATGGTTTGATTGTTGATGAGATCTTGGATATCATGACGAAGACGCATGCAGCGATCTGTCTCATGTCCAGGATGCTGGTGATAGGTGCATTGTTTATTGGCGTCATAGCTTGGACCATAAGGTGGCTGAGGAGGAGGGTTGTTTAGGGGCTTGAGATGCCCTTGACGGCTTAGGACAGCTAAGCCTTGGGATAGAGTCATATAGAGGGGGTTAAAGTAACGGCGAAACCGGTTTGAATTTTGGGATGGGCCAGTTTGGAAAGGGTCTTGTGGCAAAGCTGAGTTAAGGGTGTTGACAAAGGCATTGGGTGTACGGGTTGAAAAGGTTTTCATGGGTGGAGGGGTTTCTTCTTTCCCAATGAGTCCCAGTTTGAGCCCTTCTTCAATTTGCAGCCCAGTAGCATGCAAGCGCTTGAAATCGGTGATAGCCTGCGTGTAAATGTGCTTGAGATACTTGGGTTGTAGATTTTTGACAACTATCCTTACTTGATCCTCCTCAAAGGGGCGGCTCTTCATCTTGGCAGCCTTTTCCCTCCACCTAGCCACGAAAGTGACAAAGTCCTCGTTGGACTCTTGCTTGGCCATTTCCAAATCTCGAGTGGTTAGTTCAATTTGGACATTGTATGCATACTGCTTAATGAAAGCATTGGCGATCTCAGGCCAAGTGTGATAATGTTCAAATTCCAAGGTGAGGAACCAGTCGAGAGCACTCCCAGTGAGAGTTCTTTGAAATAGTTGTGCGATGAGTTCATCATTCAGACCCATTGGCTTTAGGGTGTTAATAACATGACGGACATGGCTGGTAGGGTTGCCAGTTCCATTGAACTTCTCGATGTTTGGCATTTTGAACTTCTCAGGCAGTTGAGAATCTGGGAAGAGGCAAAGTCCTTCAAAGTCCAGAATTTGGTCTCCTTGGGAACGAGCTAAAGCATGCTTGATTTCCTTGACTTGTTTAGTTAATTCTGAATTTTCTACCAATACCATTTCACGTGGGTTTCCTGCTGCTTCCTCGTCTTTCTTATCTTCAGCATCTCTTGCTGCTTTTTCGGCTTGTAAATAAGCAACTTGGGCTCGGAGCTCGGCGATAGTAGTGTCATTGTCTGCCATCCTTGAGATAGAGGCAGGAGGATTGCTTGGTGAGCCTTGGGATTCGGTAGATGGTTGATATTGCTGAGAAGATGACCGCGAAGTCCCAGAAAGTGACCGGGACCATTGCGGTGAAGGTGTTTTGAAAGGCGATGATGACAAGCGAGGTGGCTGTACAGACCTCTGTTTGACGGAGCTTCGGGTGTTGTAAGAGTATAAAACTGACTGAAGTTGCCTCTTTGATCTACCTAGTGTGCCTGCTTGAAAAGTAGAGTACCTGTAAGTCAATAGTACTTGGCTTGTATAGGGCCAGGATTTGGGCTAAAAATCCCAACCCTTCTGCACAGAAAGAGTTAATACAGTATGATACAAGGTGTGAGGAAGAACTTGGAAGCAAAGTGCAAGTAGGTTCCTAGCCTGTAGGTTCCTGCCTTAGTTTGATAGGTTCTATGGCTTTCTAACACATGTTAGGTTTAGGTGGTCTCAGGGTGCTCCATTGTCAAAGGGCACCGGTCCTTTCACCAGCCCATCATAGGCGGTAATTGGGTGATTCCCTTTTTGATATACCAAAAGGTACAAGTGACTGTGGAGTTTGCTGGAACCCCTAACATAGCCCATGTCATGCCGGGATATTAGGTGAACTCAACGAGGCTTGCCTACTCGATGCATATGATAAATGAATTAAATAAGGCATGTATTAGTCTTATGTTGAACTTTTTTGGTTATGGCTCTCATATCCCCATGTGGGCAGCATGCCCTGGAATTTCCGGATTCCAAAGCGAGCCTCCGGGAATTTCGTTTCCCGGAGCAAGGGCCCGATAGATCGAGGGAGCGCGAGCGGAGCAAGCAGGCGCTCGCAAAACACAGAGTCGCCACCTGGGTTTGAAGGTCCGTCACCCAAGGAACCGTATTTTGAAGCACCTGCCGCGCTATTTGATTTGAAAAAGTGAAGGAACCAGTCCGTCATAACCATATCTGGGTTCGGGAGCCAGGTTACGAGAGGGGAAGGTTTTTAAGGCACCCCTCTCGCCCAATCCGGAGATCGGTCTCTATTTAGGCATTTTGTGAAAATATTGTGATTCTTCCTCTTCTTTAATCATTTTTTAGCCAGTTAGGGCGGGGAAACAGTTAATCGGGGATTAAAAACTGTAACACTTTGCAAGATGTGATTTGAATATGGCATGAATGGATGGAATACTATGAAAATGGGATAAAACTTAACCCCTGATCAGAAATAAACCAAGCTGCTCATGGAATGAGTGTATCACACATGACAGCCACCTTTACATGCATGGATCTACGCGCATGCAAAGAGGACCATCGCGCGATACACTTACTTCCTCGCGCGAGTTCCTACCTCACCACAAAGTTGCATTTTATCCCCTTCGGCTCTGGAAGGACCTGCACACCTGTGAGGCAAACCAAGCAGCTTTATATAGACAAGAAGTAAATGATTACTATAAATTATTACAAAACAGAGCCAAATTAATTGAAATGCAACCCCTAAACAATGGGGGTGTCAAAACAGGGGCAAAGGTCAAGCTGCTCATGCAAGGGCAATCACTGGAATCAAGAGGTCCCTCGCGCGAGACAGTGAATCTCTCGCGCGAGTGTCCTGACTGGACTTCCAGTAATTGCTTTGCATACTCTGGGCTCTGGTACATGTCCAGAAACAACCCAAGAGCATTCCAACAAAGTAAATAAGCAATAAGAGTCTAGTCTATTTGTTTTAACATGCAAAACAATGATCTAAAAGGCTTACAAAGCTGTAAAATAAATAACAACATGAAAAAACAAGAAAACCCAGCATCCCCAAACCCCACGAGGACTGTCGCGCGAGACAGTGGACTGTCGCGTGTGAGTCACTCGCGAGGGTATGCTTGAACCAATTTCTTGTATCTCTACTGACTTTGACCAGAACCGGTATTGATTACCAATCTTGGCCCTGACAGCCCCTCCGCAAAACAAGAAGAAAGAAAAGGTGTTTATACCTTTGCTTGGAAGGTTTTGGAAAGGTTTGAACAATTCGAGAAGCTTGTGATGGAAAATGGAGTGAAGAAAGGTATAGGATATGAGCTAGAGTTGAGAGCCTTTGTGCTTGCAAGGATTCTCAATCTCCCAAACTTTCCAAGTTGGTGAATTTTTGTGACTTAGTGCCCTTTCAAAGGAAGAACAAGGGGGGTACTTATAGGGGAAGCCAAGGGCCAAAGGTGGTGGCAAACACCCCCTTAGGACCAAACTTGGTGACTAAGCTTGGTGAAAAGGTGATGGGAAGGGTTGTGTGAGGGTGTGTTCCCAAGGCCTGCACTGTACAGTACCCTGTGGAGAAAAACGGGGTTAAGCAGCCCTGTAGCCCCCCTGGCAAGCAACCAAGTGGCTGGCAAAAGGTGAAAGGGACAGCCTAGGACCATCGCGCGAGACAGTGAGACTCTCGCGCGAGTGTTCCACCTGTCGCGCGTGGGTCAACAGTCAAATGTTTGACTTTGACCACACCTGGACAAAGAGGACACTCGCCGAGGAGTTACTTCCACGCGCGAGGGTCAAGGGCAGATCCAGAGTTGACTATTTTTATTTTTCTTTTAAAAGGGTTTAAAAGGTCAAAAAAAGGGGGGGGATCCGCACACTCCGAGCTCAAACCTTTCCATCCTTAAGACTCTGATCCGGTTCATCATCGGGAAACAAGAAACCGTGAAACGATCAGGAGATTCAGATTGGGGTGTCTACGAGGAGCTTCTTCTCCATTGACAGCACCATTGACTGGTACGGGTAACGCCAAAGGTTTCTAGACACCCACCAAATCCACCCAAAAGCCGATTTATTGAAAAAGCGCGCGAGTATGTAAAGTACCGTGCACTGAAGAATGATTTGACGGATAGATCGTCGTTGATTGAATGCGGACGGATAGATCGTCGGATTCGAAAGTGGACGGATAGATCGTCCGCTTGATTTGAATGTGGACGGATAGATCGTCACTGATCTGAGTTGGACGGATAGATCGTCGCCGATTGACGGTTAGATCGTCGTTGATTTGAATGTGACGGATAGATCGTCGCGATTTAGAGTTGACGGATAGATCGTCACGATTTGAAATTGACGGATAGATCGTCAGATTTGAATGTGGACGGATAGATCGTCGCCGATTCGAATGTGGACGGATAGATCGTCAGCTGATTTGAATGTGGACGGATAGATCGTCATGATTCGAATGTGGACGGATAGATCGTCACGATTTGAATGTGGACGGATAGATCGTCCCCTGATTCGAATGTGGACGGATAGATCGTCGCCGATCGAGCACACCGGAGAGTGTAAAGCGACCTAGCTGGGGATATAAACGCTCTAGTTTGCGAGAATTTAATCCAATATGATCCTAAGAAGAATTTAGAACCATAATTAAAACCTTGTATCGAAAATAATCGAATTGGGCCTGCCTGCTGGGGAAATGGGCCTGAAGCCCAAAAGGATCTCGCGCGAGGCAATCAGACCCTCGCGCGATGGTCTGTTTTCTGGATCTGGATTTTAACTGGCCCAAACCCGGCCCATGCCCGTTCTACACCTTTAAACGTCCGCGGGACGTTTCAGAATACAGTTCTCAGACGGTTTTGAAACTCCAAGTTCCTCCCAACTCTCGAATCTTCTCAAACTCAAACTAAAACCCTTGATTTCGTCTCAAGATCGACCAAATCACACACACATTCGAGCCCCCATGGCAAACCACGGTGATGGTGGCGGTAGTGGAGAAGTTGTTGATTGTTCCGAGGATCGAGGTGGGATGATGGTTGCAGAAACGGGAGATGAAACGGTGGTAGAGACCATCGGGGCTACTAGTGCAACGGCGGAGAGCGGCGGCGATGGTATTCAGGAGCAGCAGCAGGAGACTGCTGGTGACGAGGTGCCTCGCGCGACAGAGTCAGAGGCTCGCGCGAGGGACCAAGTTGGGGCCGTGGGGTCCAGCCGTGCACCAGAGGTTTGGGTATGGGGGCCGAGGGCCCACCCGTGGTTGACAGGAGTTCTGGTGGAGCAGAGGGCAGTGGAGCCGTTGGTGAGAACCCCGAGTCGAACGAATCCCCGCCGAGGGACTCGGCGAAGGGTAAAGGTGTTGTTATTGAAGAGGAGCAAGTCGAGAGAGTGCAAATTGAAGAGGTGCAGACCGTAGAGGCTCCTGTTGAGATTCGGGAGGAGGATATTGCATTTAGGCCACCGGCGGGTGCGGCCACATCATCCCGGCATGTGCCCGTCACTTACGATGATATTGCCGAGCACACGCCCGACGAGATATTGGCGAGAGTCTTAGAACAGCCCCCGAGATCGGGGAATATATCTTGAAAGCCAAGGAGGACCGTGCCAAGGCGGTTGAGGCAGCCGAGGCAACGGCGAGGGCCGAGAGGAGGCCGAGAGGGAGAGAGCCGGGGAGGGATTGGCAGCTGATGTAGAGGCCGAGGAGGCAGAGGCCGAGGAGGCCTGGGGCCGAGGGTGAGTGCAGTGGTTGAGGCGGGTGCCCTGGGCGCCCCGAGTTTTCAGAGGAGACTTACACGCCTCCACGATCACACCTGTTTGTGCCGCTAGGTTTCAGGCTTACAAGCCACAACAGACCGACTACGACCCGGAGCTTGTGCTGAGGGATCGGGTGCACATTGCGAACACCCGGGCCGAGGTATAACTCTTGACCAACCCCTTTGTACTTCAACTTGATACTTGCATGCTTTGAAATAATGATATAATTTTATGCCCGAATGCCATGCATGCGATAACTTGAACCAACCATCTGTTGTAGATCGAACGTAAGACATGCTAACAAGAGAAAGCCCGTAAAACATGCCATGCATATGATAACTTCCACCAATAAACCCATTACCAAGCTGCACCATGAACACATCGTGTCAAAAACATAACTTGAACCAACCATCTGATGACAGCCCGTGTAGACGTCAAAATGTACTGACATAGCCCTTATAGCACACACCATGCACGCAAGAACCCGAATTAAACAACGGTTGAAAATGGCACGGAGTTCAAAGCCTTCAATGATGTAGCTCTAGGATTGTAACCCCTACATGCTGTTACTTGAACGAGAATTTGGATCAAAAACCTAGACCGCCCATCCGTGGTCACACCGATACATTGATTACCTAGGACTTGAAAATGAAAGCACTGCATGCTGACATCATCCTCTGCTGCTTGTCTACCATGTGTGGCTAAGCTGTCGCATTGATTACCTAGAACTTGAAAATGAAAGCTCGCATGCTAACATTATGTTCTCGCTACTTGTTTTGATGTCCAAACAGCGGATCGTAGGGACATCCGCGTTTTGGCGGGCCGCAGACTCTTTGGCACTGCATGCGGGCCGCCAATGAGAGTGAGGGAGTTGGTGGATGCAGCAGTTTTAGAGAGTTCATCCTGACCCTGACAGTACCGGAGGAATGATCATGTTGTCCTTGTTGCACTAGCCGAGAGATGGAGGGATACATCCAATACCTTCCACTCGCCTGGGAGAGATGAGCGTGACACCATCCGACTTTGCTGCCATCACAGGTTTGAGGGTCCGGGGAGAGCCCATCCCCTTTGACTCAAGGATACATGCCGATCCAAATGGCCTCGAGTGGTTCTCGGGGATGGTGCCCTGTGTTGAGAGAGGAGCGAGATATGCTCAATTGCACAAAGATTTAAAGAAGAAGAAGCCGACCAATGAGCATGAGGAAGCATAGATGGCCCGGGCATACTTGCTGTACATGTTTGGAGCTTCGCTATATCCAGGCAGGGGGAGTACGGTGCATCTATCGTACCTGCCGGCGCTGAGGGATTTGAGGACAGCCTCCCGATTTGATTGGGGTGGAGCAGCGGCCTACCTTTTCTTTGGTGACTCCTCGAGGACCGGGCAGAGCACAGCCGGCTACTGGCGGGTCTGGGAGGTATGATTTCACTTATTGCAACATAATTTCTATTGTACCACTTGATTGCATAGATTGTTTATTAGCTTTAACTGCAAAACTATACAATTCGTGACTGACATACTTCAATGTTTGATAACACTGCAGCTTTGGGCATACGAGGTTCTGAGGATGTACCCCCCGGAGTGCAAGCATCCTGACCTGAGCACCCTCCCGCGAGCACTGATATGGAGCAAGGAGCACAGGGGCACCAAAGAAGGGAAGGGCAGCCTTAATGCCTACAGGCTGTATTTGGACGAGCTGAGGGCTTCGCAGGTATAACATAAGAACCCGAATAAACGATCATGCATGCTTTCCATGGTTTTAATGCTGTCGCTGATCAATTGTACATACTGCCTGTTTGTCATGTTATGCAGGTTGAGTGGAATCCTTGGAGGACAAACGGGCCGGAGCCGGAGTTCTTGGCGCAGAGCAGAACGGTCACGGCCAGCAGGGTGCTATTGGAGTCAGCCTTTGGTTGGCAGTGGTATTTAGGGGATCGAGT
The DNA here is from genome assembly GCA_025413875.1 of Rhododendron molle. Lineage (NCBI taxonomy): Eukaryota > Viridiplantae > Streptophyta > Magnoliopsida > Ericales > Ericaceae > Rhododendron > Rhododendron molle. The sequence goes on from CM046390.1 coordinate 20,960,849, forward strand.
GGTTCGCCAATCACTCGGTTACCCTGAATTCCAGGTGCCAGGGCCACTCCCAACACGAGCTTCACACACAGGAGACTATACACTGGCTGAGCTGGAGAGATTCACGAGGCTAGACACTGAGCTAACACGCCACCTGTGTCCGACAGTGGACTATGCAGCCTATCAGAGAGATCACTTGGCGAGGCCACTTGGAGTTAGGGCTCACAGAGAGGTCCAGGAGCAGGCACGCGAGGCTGGTGCTGAGAGGAGAGCCGCTGCCGAGGTACAGAGAGGAGGAGAACGCCGTGAGAGGCGTAGGAAGAGCAGGCCAGTAGTTGGTGGGTTGCCGGAGTTGCTTTGGAAAGTGGATGTTGTGGACCATCAGGGGAACACAGCTGAGGTGGAGCTTGTGCCTGCACTTAGAGAGCCTGCAACCGTGACTGTACAGGTAAACTAACTTCCATTTGCATAACTTCAAAACCCTTGAACTGTATCTAGAATATCTGATGATTGCAAAACATCCACAGGTGCCTGCTGAGTGCGTGAACGAAGCCCTACGTCGCATGCTTGCATTGGAGAACTTGGTGAGGAGAGCAGCTCAAGGCATGCCATTGCAGTTGCGTTATCCAACACCCGCAGCTCAGCCAGCTCAGGCGGCGGCGTCCCGGAGGACTCAGGTATACAAAACGATACATTTCCTTCTTGCTTTCAATACGTACGATACATGCCTGCTTTTGATACATGCATGCTTACTTTGATACCAATACATTGCTGATAGCTTCCAATTGATAGAATGTACCTGTCAATTAAACATTTGATAGACAAACATATTGCAAAACGTATACTAATGCAACATATAAACATGCAGGCACAGGGACGGGCGGCTTCTAGGAAGAGAGCGCGGTCGCCTCCGCAGCAGGCAGCGATCGGGACTACCACACGGCCGGTCGTCACACGACGACAGACTAGGAGTTCGCAGCCTACTGCTGCAAGCAAGGAGGCGGCCAAGAAGGCCGTGGCGCGCGCTGAGGAGCGGTATCGCATTGAGATGCGAGAGGTGCAGGGCCGAGAGGAGCCAGTTCGGAAGCGGTTGGTTGTGCCTGATCCTGTTGAGGATGAGGAGGAAGGAGACGAGGAGAGCAAGAGCGACTCTGACGACCCCGTCGACGATCCCCGCTACTTGCAGAAATCCGCACGAGCTTGCTGCTGCCGATGAAGATGACAGTGATGATGACAATGGTGGTGATGATGTTGAGGAGGACTTGAGAGATACCGACTGGCTCGGACGGGATGAGGATGACTGAGGAGCCTCTTTACTTTCTATGACTTGCATTTGATTTCGGCCCTGCGTGCCCAAGTAGTTTAGATATGGAGGCCAACGTGCCTTAGATACACTGATACTTGTTCTTAGGAGGCCTGCGCGCCTGTGATAGTGGGCGAGTGTGCCCGAGCATACTTTTGATGGTTTTGTTTTGGGCCGGAGCGCCACATATATAGTACTTTCCTTTGGTTTGGTTTGATATAGCACAGATTTAGTTACAAAATTTGCATTTTATGGTTTATTTCACTCTTATATGCATTAAAGAGGTAAAACGCCAACCACTAATACCAAACTTGCATTGATAACATACTAAGACCAACTGCAGACGCACACGCATGTATAAATAGAGACTAGCTCAAAAGAAAATGGAAAATGTAACCCAGGATACGACCAGGATACGAGGATACGGCCAATTAATGAATCTTTGGGTATTAAACGACCAAAATTTGCAATACTTGACTTTGATTGAAACCAACGCTTCCGTAAGGTCAAGCACGCATAACGTGACTTGCACGAGTTGACGGAATCAAGAAATATATCCCGAGGCGACAAATATGTCAAAAAGTGTCCCAAGACACAAAAAGGGACACGAGACAGCGAAACAAGACTCAATTATGTCCTAGACTGAAACCGACACCTCCATACAGTCACATACGCTCCATATGACCTGTGCGGCATGAGAGAACTTGGCAAAATCCTTTGGAACAAATTTCGAACCTCCAAAACCTCGATTTTAGCTTGAAACGGGCCGCCGAGGGTCAAAAATCTTCGTTAAGTTTCCGTAACCGATGCCCGGGTACAGTCACATATGCCCATTAAGACTTGTAAGAACCATAAAAAGTGCCAAAATACCCCTGGAACCCAAAATGACCAAGCCAAACCAATAGCTGCTGCAAGCTGTCAAAATGCAGAAAGGACCCTCGCGCGAGTACGTGGAACACTCGCGCGAGTAATATCTGTCGCGCGAGAGAGTGCCATGCACGCGCGAGGACTATGTGTCGCATGGGAGAGTGAGACTTCGCGAGAGTCAACCCCTCGTCAGCCGGGCTTTGTTTGATCGAATAAACTTCAAGACATCAGAGCCGCCAGGGGGCCCTCCAACGACCGCACACGAATTAACATAATTGGGGAGCCCTTCATTTGCCAAGTGTAAAGTATTCAAAACCTTTTAACTTCTTCCTTCAACACAAATGAATAAGGAACCGACACTTCCAACCAAAAACCCCATAAATGGAACCCATTGATAGTTGTGTAGAACATCATCGGTTATCTGAAATGGAGAGTCCACTTGCTGCAATGCTTGATCCTTGGTTGGCAAGAACCGAAACCTATGAATGGGTGAGTCCTCGGACTCGAGGGCTCTGGCCTCAATCAGAGATCTTCGACACGTGGGGCCACGCCCCGAGCTCCTCGACGCTGCGAACCACTGGGATCCAGTCATGCACGCCTTCCGTAATTATGACAACAAAATGTCGTTACAGGAAGAGTTCCAAGCCTACCTACCCGGCTTTGCAAATCCTAATGTCCTCGCTGCTCCACCGGCAGTGAGAACATGAGCCATTTACCGATGAATAAACCGAACATTTCCGGGTCGGGCCAAGATTATCCATGATGATGAATTGGACATTGCGCGCTTGATTGAGTTGTACGGGCCTGGCGGCATTCTGACGGATCACGTTGAAGAGGCTCACAAACGTTTTGCCTTCTCAATTTGCGTGTTGGCAGCTTACGCACTGGTTCCTGCTGACGGAAGGGTAAGTCCCAGCGTGGTGAGCATGGCCTCACAAATGGGAGCCCGAAAAAACATTATTCCGACGGTCCTGGCCGAGACACTGATGGGCTTGGATCTGTTCAAAAGCGGACAGAGCAATGTCTTCAGTGGCAGCCCACGGTTGCTCCAGGTAAATACTCACTCAACTCACCTTTTTCCGGTTTTCACACTTTCGCATTTTACCTCGACACTCGGTTAAGGATCATTCTAGGACCTTACTTGTCTTTTCGCTCTGGCTTTATCTAGCTCCTTACTCGTCTTTTCGCTCACAGGTGTGGCTTTCTGACAAAATGGGATTACTTGAAGCTCCACAAGCGGGTTGGGAACATTTCCCGAGGCGATTGCTCGAATGGCCCCTGCTGTATCCTGAACAGGACGTAACAGGATGGAGTATGATCTTGCACGACATGCAATCTGATGATTTTGTCTGGAGATGTCCATGGCTGATCATGCCCGAAATGGCTGTCAATACAACAGGCCTTGAAAGGGTGATAATCGCTGGCTTGACGAGCTTCACCTTCTATATCCCGGGTCGCATCCTACGCCAACTAGGCATAAGCCAAGGGCTGCACCAAGCCGGAATCGAGGAATTCCACTTGCCTGACTTCAATGTGCTCTCACTGCGCGAGTATCGAAGGCTTTGGAGACAGGGGGTGCTTGAAGGCCCTAGCATAGATTTCGTATATTGGCTAGATGGCCGTTACGTGGCATGGCTTCGTGCCGAAATCCAAGCAAGGCCCGGGGGATATTACTGAACGCAAAAGGATTCTGCCTGTAATTGAGAATAAGTTCGAGAGTCGTTGGGCCACCCAAATAGTTTTCTGTAATTTTGCTTGATTGTCAGAACTGCTGTATGGTGTTGTTTGCTCGGTACGCTGAATAAAATGAATATTTCAAACCCCCGCGTCGAAATACTTGAATTGACCTGCTAGTAAAGCACAAAACCCTAAAAGCCAGCCCAAGATGAAACATGAATGATCACTCCAAATAATCCAGTAGGCTGATTTTGAAACGTGAAAGAAAACAGATCCTCGCGCGTGACCCAGTGTGTCGCGCGATGGTGTTGTTCAGCTCAGATGCCAAGTTGGACACTTTTCAGAAAGTTGAGGCGTTGTAGGCCCTGTTATCACTGTTTGGGCGTCCAGTACAAGCCTGAGACAGTTCCAAAGCATACGACTTCTCTTGAAAGGACGTATACCCACCTCCAGAGATATTTTCTTTTGAATAAGGGAAATATCCTACCATTCTTGGGTTATAAAAGCTTAAACCTCCATGAACATAAGGCATTTGTCTCCGGACTAAAACTCCAGACAATATTTAAGAAATGGCAAACCACCTCCCTACCTTAATTGGCCCGTGGCTTGAAGCATTCGTTGCAGGCGACTGGCTAACATTTCGAACCCACGGGTTGGCCGCGTTCCGTTACCTCCGAAGCGTAAGACTGCGTCCTGAAATCCTATGGGCGGCAGTGCGGTTATGGGACCCAGATGTCCACGTATTCCGATTTGGCAATGACGAACTATGTCCAACAGTGGAAGAATTTCACGCATATCTCCAAGGATTTGCGTCCAACGTGATTATTGTACCTCCTTACAGAGAGAGCATGTCCAAACTCTTGAAATCCGCACTGAAGATCTCAAAAGGCGCAGCAGAGGGCCTGCTAAGTGGAGGGCAGATAAATATAATGCGCCTGATGGAGTGGTATGGCCCTGAAGGTGACCTAACGGATGCCACTGTGCAGGCCAGGCGCCGGTTTGCTCTAACAATCTGTGTGCTGGCTGCATATCTGCTGGTGCCTGCCGATGGCCGAGTTAATCCGTCATTGGTTCACGTGGCCACTCAGCTAGGTGTCCGGAAGAACATTATGCCTATGGTTCTGGCGGAGACACTCATGGGTTTGGATTTGGTAGCTACCGGCCAGACGGAGACGTTCGGCGGCAGTCCACTCCTACTGCAGGTAAACTCACTCAGCTCACCTTTTTCTGGCTTTCACACATTCTGCTTTTACCTCAACACTCAGCTAAGGCAAATATCGGAGTTTCTGACTTGTTTTTCCGCTCAAGTTTTATATAGCTCCTTACTTGTCTTTTCACTCATGCAATTGTGGTTATCAGACAAGCTGGGATTGGTTGAAGCCCCAGAGGCGAATTGGCCGCACTTGCCCGGTCGAATGCACCAACGAGGGATGCTATACCTAGAAATGTCCACAGAGGACTGGTATGCATTCATGAACAACCTGTCACCACAGGAAATCGTTTGGAGGCACAGGGCGCTAAACATTCCAGACATGGCTCTACACTCCGCAGGTTATGAAAGACTGGTGATTGCCGGGCTGTCCAACTTCACTTTCTATATTCCAGGCCGTATCCTCGGCAGCTAGGGATGAGCCAGGGGTTACACCGAGCCGGGGTGGAAGCCTTCCATACTCCTGCATTCACTGCCCAAAACCTGAACGGATATGCACACAATTGGGGCCTGAGACAACTTGGAGGAGCGGATCCTGATTTCAGCACCAACCTGCAACGTCGCTACAAAGCATGGCTACGAAATGAAGTTGCAAGAAGACAAAATGCAGACTGACTCCTGACCGAAACCTACATGATCTAAAATAAACTGTGAGCCTGTCAAGGCCTCCAGCATGTATTCTGTTTTTATGCTTAAATGTTTTTAAGGTTTGCTCGGCCATGTAATAGAGATAATAGTTTGAATAAAAGTGAAAAGTCAAGAATTTTCCCCTTTTGGTCCAAGTATTGAACACCAAGCCGGTCTTGTATGTCAGCATGTATACTGGAACAAGAAACCGTGGGTCGAGTTGATTGATTGTGACCGAATCTCACAGAGAGATTGCCTACGTATCCCTTTTCAAGGAATCAGGTCAAAACGTAGTTCAGGATAAGGTTCACCGTGTGTTTATCTCTCCTTTTACGCTCTAAATTTTGCCTAGAACTGCCTTTTCAGGTTTTTAGCTTAGCGAGCTTTTGATATTTGCCTATTTATTTTTGCCTAGACTCCCTTCATAGGTTTCGGCCTAGCAGGCTTGTTCTAATTTTTGCCTGGACCGCCCACCCTTGTGGTTTTCGCCCCAGCGAGCTTCTCTCAGGGATAGTAACGCTTGAGTTAATCCAAGTTGACCAGGGTGTTGAACTCGTTGCCGCCAGATCAATGAGTTGAGCCGCTCCACCCGAAAGGATGGTTTTGATGATGTAAGGTCCGCGCGCTTTGGTCGGAACTTCCCGCGAGATCAAAGATGGGAGCACGGATTTCCTTGGTAACCATGTCACCCTCGAGCAAGTCACGAGACTTGACTTTCTTGTTGAACGCCCGAGCAATTCTTCGCTGATATCCCTGAACATGATACAAGGCACGGAGCCTCCTCTCGTCAAAGAGCATGAGTTCAACAAACCTCCCGCTGAGCCACTCAGATTCCGTGAGTTCACATTCTGTCATGATCCTCAAAGATGGCACCTCCAGTTCGATAGGGAGTACTGCTTCCATCCCATAGACCAGGGAGTAGGGTGTTGCCCCGGTTGATGTTCGAATTGACGTGCGATACCCCCACAAGGCTAAAGGTAGCTGCTCGTGCCAGTCCCTGGCAGACTCTGCAGACTTCTTGATGATTGTTTCAATGTTCTTATTGGTTGCTTCAACTGCCCCATTCGTCTGAGGGCAATAGGTCGTTGAATGGTGGATCTGGATTTTGAATTCATCAAAAAGCTCCAAAACCCTGCCTTTGAAGTGAACTCCATTATCCGATACAAAGGCCTGAGGGACACCATATCGATAGATAATGTTTTTCCTGATGAATTGAGCAACCTGAACTGCAGTCAGAGTTTTGTAGGATTCAGCCTCAACCCACTTGGTAAAGTAATCGATTGCCACCAAAATGAATCGATGACCATTGGAAGCAGACGGCCTGATCATGCCGATAACATCAATGCCCTAGATGAGAAAGGCCAAGGCGAGGTCATACCAAACAGCTTGGAGGAGGGACATGCATAAGATTGGCGTGAATCTGACACCTATGAAGCGACGGACGTAATCCACACACCGTGATTCCATAGTGGACCAGAATAACCTTGACGAAGGATTTTCCTGGCAAGCATGACTCCGCTCATGTGAGGACCGCAGATTCCTTCATGAATCTCTTCCATTATTGTAGTGGCCTCAGCACTGTTGACACAGAGTTTGTGCATTCCGCAATGAGATCTCCTGTAAAGCTTTCCTCCACAGATGATGTAATGAGCAGCCATCCTCCGTAGCGCGAGTTGATCTTTTTTAGAGGCTTCAACCGGATATTCACCCCTTTCTACAAAATTCCATATGTCGTGATACCAAGGCAGACCATCATTGAGATCATCAATGGTGCTAATATGTTGATAAGCAGGGCAGTCCCGCTGTTCAATTAGAATAGGACGAAGCTTGACACCCAATGGAAGTTCAACCATGGAGGCCAACGTTGCCAAGGCATCGGCAAATTGATTTTTCAGACAAGGAATATGTGTGAAGATAACCTTGTTGAAACGAGGAATAAGATCTTCCAAGTCTTGATGGTAAGGCTTCAACCTTTCCTCCCGAACTTTCCAGTCCCTGTTGGCTTGAGATACAACCAGATTGGAATCGCCAATGACCTCGAGTTTTTCAACACCGAGTGTTAAAGCAGCCTCCATGCCGACAATGCAGGCCTCATATTCGGCTTGGTTATTCGTGACATCAAAATTGAGTTTGAACGCTAGAGGAATATGAGAACCGTCGGGCGTTATCAACAAAACCCCGATTCCGAATCCTTTCTGATTGGCTGCCCCATCAAAGTAGAGAGTCCATACATTGTCAACTACTGTTAGCACCTCTTCGTCCGGAAACGTAAAGTCTGAGTCCTCCGGCCCATCGACAGGATGATCAGCTAAGAATTCTGCCACCGCACGGCCTTTGACAGACTTCCTGGTGACGTACTCAAGATCAAACTCAGCTAGCATGAGTAACCAACGTGCTAACTTACCAGTAAGTGCTGGCTTCTCGAATAGATACTTGAGAGGATCCATCCGAGAAATCAACTTCACTGGGTAAGCCAGCATGTAGTGTCTCAACTTCTTGGAAGCCTAAACGAGAGCCCAACACGTCTTCTCCAGAGTAGTGTAGCGTTCTTCGCATCCAACCATCCTCTTACTTAAGTAGTAAATGGCCTTCTCGACTCCTTTACTCCTTCTCGAGCTAGCAAGCACCCCATAGAAGACGGGTTGACAGACAAGTAAAGTATCAAGGGCTTCCTAGGTGGCAGCATCAAAACCGGAGGATTTTGAAGATAGTTCTGAATGGAAGTAAAAGCCGCTTGACACTTATCTGACCATACAAACGGGGTATCCTTCTTGACTAGACGAAACATCGGCTCGCAAGTTAAAGTCAACTTGGCGATGAATCTGCCGATGAACTGAACCTTTCCCAAAACTCCGCACTCCCTTTTCAGATACCGGTGGCTTCATCTCAAGTACTAGCTTTGATCTTTGATGGGTCAACCTCTATCCCACGGAAGTGATCATGAAACCGAGCATCTTGCCGGTGACTTCGAAGGTGCATTTCTGCGGATTGAGACGCATACAGGAACTTACGGAGCCTCTCGAAGAACTTCCTTAGCACAGGAATTGTCCCTCTCGAGTTTTTGATTTGGCGATCATGTCATCGACGAGACCTCGACTTCTTTGTGAATCATGTCATGCAAAATGGTTGTAGCACCGATAAGTAGGTCCAAAGCATTCTTCACCCCAAAAGGCATGACCAGTAGCAAGAAGTCCCCACTCGCTGATGAACGTTGTCTTCTCACGGCCCTCAGGTGCCATAAGGATTTGGTTATAGCCTGAAAAACCATCCATGAACGAAAGCAAAGCATGTCCCGCCGTGTTGTCCACAAGCACATCGATGTGTGGCAAGGGAAAGTCATCTTTGGGGCTTGCTTTGTTTAAGTCCCTGAAATCGACACAGGACTCATATCTGCCCATTCTTCTTGGGAACGGAACGATGTTGGCCACCCAAGTTGGGATACCGAGAAACCATGAGGAACCCGGCGTCTGCTTCGTGACCTCATCCTTGATCTTCTGAACCCAATCTGGTCTCATCCGTCTGAGCTTCTGTTTCACAGGTTTAGCATCCGGTAACAAAGGGATCCGATGCTCCACTATCTCGGGATCGATGCCTGGCATGTCTTGATGAGACCATGCAAAGACATCACTGTACTCGGTGAGCAGCTCTTTGAAATCACGATGCTCCTCTGGTGAAAGCGTGGAGCCCACTTGAACCAATCGGGGATCATTCCTATCTTTCAAGTTTATAGAAACTATTTCCTCTTTTAATGGCTGAGCATGCCTTTCATCTTCCCTCTCGATGAGGGCACGGATTTCCTTGGGAATATCCCCATCGAAATCTATCCCTTCATCGTCGGGGTCGACACAGTTTATATAAAGATCATGCAAGTACTCAGAAGATGCCTCATTCATTTCAAAAGACCCCAACGGGTCGCCAAGTACAAGAGAATCAAACTCGAAATAAAAGCTATGACGTGGAGGGCCAAGAGGCACAAACTCCGACTCAGAGCTAGAAGACTCACTAGACTCTGACTCTGACTCAGACGCAGACTCAGACTCAGAAGTGTCATCCATGCAAGTTAGGCGTGGTTTGAAAATGCAATTTTTAACACTACCCTTGGCTTCAGTGATAAGAGCAGTGGGATCCTCGAAAGCGTCCGCCCCGAGCATGAGCACTTCGGCTTCTTCAGCTTTCTTCAGCTTCCTTGGCCAAACCCACCTGAGAGAACTCTTTGAAGAATAGCTCTAAGCTCCCCAAATCAAAAGTCCCCAGCCAGTCTCTACTTTTGGCCGATTAAGCTTCCTCTTGAATTCCAACTTGGCTGGCTCATCATCACTCTCAGACTAGGTGTCATCGGCGAAGACCTCAAAACCAGGCAGCAGCCCCCAGTTTTTGGATTGATGAAAGGCTCATGTTGTCCAGTGTTAGCGTTCCCCGCTTCACGCACAAAGTAGCTGTCAAGATCACCATAGAGAGTTCGAGGTTTTCCCGAGTATTTCCTCCTTTGGCATTTCCGACAGAGGCAGAGTACCCCAAACCGAAACGGCCCTCTGAAGAAGGAAAGACAGGAACTCCTAACTCCCCGATGGTGGATTCCTGCACTGCATCAGAAAGTAAGACATCCGCGCATGATGTCCATAGCGACAGAGCTGATGAGAAAGTCCCCGTCCACGTTGATTGCCAAAACAGAGCCAGATGTGTCGAAAGAGAAACCTCCAAGATCAACGTCCTCTTCACCGTGCATGATTCCCAGCGCTGGTGTTCCATCTTCTTTGAGCGGCGAATTCCAGAGTCCCCGCAGATGGTGAGCGTACCAGACGGCAGCCCCAGTATGACTTTCTGGTGAAGGGTGGATGGTACAGCCATGATATCTGAACGGTGGAGCCATGGCCTACCCAACAACAAGTTGAAGGTTGCAGGAATGTCAACTACATGGAACTCAACATCCATTTCAAAGCCCTCAAGTATCAAGTTTGAGCATCAAAGTGCCCTCAACCACACGACGAGTGCCATCGTATGCCTTGACAACCAAATTAGAAGGTGCAAAGTCTTTTTGGCCAGTCCCAAGATGATAGGCCACTCTCATTGGACAAACATTGATGGCTCTGAACCGTTGTCAATGAGGACAATGGGACCCAAAGTCCGCGACACTTAACCGTAATGTGCAGAGGGCGGTTATGATCAGTTCCTTCCACGGGAAGACTTGTTGGTGAAGACCACGGTGTGCTTAGCGGTAGGAGGGAGGATAAGGGAAACCATAGCCTCTGGAGTGACATCAGAATGAACTTCTAGACGGGCAAGAGTTTGGCAAAGCTGCTGACGATGCTCACGGGAAGAACAAATTAGACCCCAGAGAGATATTGCAGCAGGAACCCGCTCGAGCTGCCTCCGAATAAGATCCGTGCTTGGTAACTCAAGCGGTGCATACCTTGGGAAAGCAATGGGTTCATTCCTTTGATTAGAAGGGTTGGACAAAGTCCCAACTTGCAGATTAGCAGGCGAAAGACTCGTCCACTCCTTGTAACGTTAAGAACGCTTCCCAAGGAAGGCGCGGCCGAGGGTCTTGATTCACGTCCCAAAGATCAGAAGGGACTTCACCCAGTTTACGCTTCCCTTTGTCAGTGACCAGTGCAGCTACCGGCGCTTCTGTATCCAACCCTAGGTCGTCAGCGAGATCCTTTATCAGTAGTGAGTCCCAGAAATTTAGATCTTGGACCGCTGCAACTTCGTGCTCTGGTCCTAGGTTTGTGGTGAAAGGAACATCCCAAAGACCACCATCAGCTAGAGAACGGCTGACAGCCCAAACTTCGGCCCCAACCTGGACATCGACTATCTCATCTACATCCCAAAGATTTGCTGGCGGAACCAGACCTGTAACCATGACACTGAAGTCTTCTGGAGGAGAGACAAAAGGGCGTGGTTGATCTTCATCTACGATATTGAGCGCAGGGTCATACACAGGGTCAATTACCGAGTCAACAAGCCTGTTGAGGGTAGAAGGGAAGAAACACTCTCCCAATACACGGGTCTCCTCTTGAAACAGATTGTCTTCATCAAGGTGTATCATGTACTCAGGAGTAGTAAATCCTTGGAGAGGCCCAGGAAAAGTGACTGGAACCTGCCAAGCGGGCTCAGGATCCCAAAAGTATTCTTCCTCGGGAATCTGAGGCTGAAGTTCCTGGAAGAGCATGAACAAGGAGACGCCATCCAGAGGGTCAAGTGCTATTTGTTCGTGCTGAGCGATCCATTCTGCTTCCCATGCCAGGTCGGGTGGAATCTGCTCAAGGTGCAGCGGAAAACCCTCCAACTCGAGTTGGAACCATTCTTGGATGAGAGGGGCATCATAATCCTCACTATCAGCTATTGCCCAGCCTACAGCCTGCATATCAAGTTCTGGTTCTGGCTCGGGTAAGGTTGGCATCATAGCTCTGAATCGACTTGCAAAGTCCCGCTCAGAACCAGGAGAATCTACACCAAAGATGGGAAGATTACGAGTTGATGTAGGATCAAGTCGGATCCGCGGAAAAGGACCGTCGTGCAAATCACTGATATTGTCGTTGAGGAAATTCAAGCCTGCTTGCACCAAACGGGTAGGCGGATTATAGGTTTGCCCTATAAACATGAGTTCGGCATCGGATTCTGCAGGTATGAGCACAATGGGTTTTGGCTGATTGATTGGGATTATATGGTTGGTGGGGTCGAATATAGTGGAGGTAGGGTTGATTTGAGTGGAGCTGAGGGAGATTTGGTTGATGTGGGGAACAGCCGTGTGTTTGGGTAAGGAATTGGAAAGGATGTTAGGCTTTTGGGCTGGTGGAGGCGGTGCCGAGAGAGTTCCTTCGTCTATAAGGTCCTGAATTGCATGCCGAAGACGAAAGCAGGAGTCTGTAAGGTGGCCGGCACCCTGATGGTAGGCACAATAGAGATTGGCCTTGAAGCCAGGCGAAGGGTTCTTGGGCAAAGGCATTGGATCCAGGGGCTTGAGATGCCCTGACTTTACCAACTTTTCCAAAACTGAGGACAGAGGTGCCTCAATAGCAGAGAAGCTCCGTTGCTGTCCGTGGGCCGCTGCCTGCGGGCGCATCGAACCCGATTGACATCGGCGATGTGGTTTGTGGTGTTGAAGCAGAGGCGTTGGTACCACTCGTTGCTGCATTGAGTAAGTCTCTGCCCCAAACAGAGCATTGGTGTTTCCAGAGTAAGCACGGGGCTTTGCCTTTGGGGGATTAGAAGATTCCCCTTTTGTCAGAATTCCGCTTTGGAGTGCATCCTCAATGGCCAGGCCGGAATCATAGAAGGTGTCGAAGTTTGCAGATGCCTGAGCGAGAACCAAATGCTTGGCATAGTCCGGCTGGAGATTCCGAGAGATGATGCGGAGTTGGTCTTTCTCGCTGGGGCGATCAATCATGAGAGCAGCCTTAGCTCGCCATCGCTTGACAAAATCGGCAAAGGACTCCTTTGCCTCCATCTTTGTGGATTCCACCTCTCATGTGGTCATCTTCGAGAGTTGTAATCAGATCGCGAAATAAACGCAGCCCCAATGTCCTCCCAAGTCCTCCTTTCGGCTATGTCGAGTGACAGAAACCATTGGAAGGCGGGGCCTGAAAGAGTCTGAGGGAAAAGCTGTGACATGGCCTCAGGCTCAATTGACAGCAGCTTCATTGCAGCATGGCAACTATAGAGATGGGTCCGAGGGTCACCGCTTCCATCAAACTTTGCCAAGTCTGGCATTTTAAACTTCTCAGGAAGTTTGGCATTAGGATACAGACAGAGACGATCTAAGTCAATGCCTCCAGCTTTGACTTTTTCCGCTTTGGCAATGGATTCCTCAAGTTGGGCCATCTTGGCCACGAGAGCAGTGATGTCTGGATTTCCAACCAGGATGTTGCCTGCAGGGTTACCAGCAAGTGCCTGAACAATTTGGGGGTTGTGCTGAACAATGACGCGCCCGGGATTGTTGGGATCTTCCACCATAACTCGGTGCACATGCGGATCGTCTTCGGCCTCGCTTTCCTCCTCAAGAGGTGGTGGAATGCGAGTGTCGAAGAGTTCATTCAAACGGGTGACATTAGCATCAGTTTGGGCGGCCCTCTGCTGCATGGCGGTGATGCTAGTCTGAAGGTTCATAAGCATCTGCTCCACAAGCGGCTGAACCTCGGGGTTTCCGGCCATGTTGGAAGTGTCAGACGCTGAAGAGAGACCAGGTGATGTTGGCTGAATAACTTCTTCCAAGATCGGCGATGAGCTTAACCGTAAGGCAGCCAACGAAGAGAGCGGAGAGTCTTCCGTTGCGAGTGATTGGGTTTGTGACCTGACAAGCCTTTGACCCGGATTCTGTTGCAGACGTTCCCAAGTGGGTTTGCCAACTTTCCTCGATACTTTCCTTGGCGGTGCAATGGCTTAAGACTTTGCTTGACAACAAAACAGAAGGCTCAGTAGGGATCCTGCAGCAACTTCAATCTAAATAAAAGACTAAAGGTATGCAGCCAGCGTCGTTGGTGTCGCCCCTAGACTCTAAGACCAGAAAATAAGTCTGTCTTGAGCTGTTTCAGGGACTGCCAAAAACCCTCAGAATTCTTTTCAGAGGTGTGTCCTTGTTTGGGCCAATATAAGACTAAAGGATATCAAAAGAACCCTAGACCTTCAGCCATTCCACTAACTGGGGTTTCAACTTTGTAGTTGGAACAACTCGATGTGTATGTCACGATGCCATAACCAGGAGCAGCATGAGCGGCACTGCGCTGCTAGCCGGGCGGTGTAAGTGACGAGGCACTTGTTACCTGACTGGTGTAAGCATCATGGCATGTTCCTTTGTTGTTCCTAGTTTTCTGTTTGAAACCCTCATTAGGTGTATAGACAAAGGTGCAGGAAACTTTTGATTTCCTAAAGTCCTTAGTGCTCTAAGGATTTGAAAAGCTGAAAACGTGCATCATCTGGATGCATGACTCCTCATCGGGCCTAACAATGCCCAATGCACCAAGACATACTTGTAAGAACGGACCCTAGAAGCCGCCTCTAAAATGCTCCTACGCAAGAGCGGTATGATGCACAAAGGCATGCGATAGGAAAGCAGAATATCGTAGACAATATATGAGGGTTAGATGCAAATAAATCTTACTCTGTGGTACCTGCCTTAGTTTGGAAAGTGCTAGAGCTTTGTATATGCAAAGGCCGGTTTTGGCTTGTAACGGGTTCCTCGGACTAGGCCACAGATATACCTCCCGTCGCCCGCGATATCGCTGAGCAACAGCCAAACGGTAGCATGACCCATCATCGCCGAAGGTTGTTGGTCATTCGGTGTCCTCCAAACCGTGCCGGATTGCCAAACGATCCAACGAGGCTTATCCCACATCGATGCAAATGAGATGCTAGAAATTGATTAAGAAGAAGAAGAATCACAAATCACAAAATGCTCTTTCAAGCTCGGCTCACTTTATTTAGTTCATCTTTAGAGGAAACTACGCAAGTGAATAATCGAAAAGTCCCAGATCAGATTGGCCGACACGAGGTCTGTTAAATCACCAATCTAACCTTCGGCAAGCTTACCGCTTTGACACTTTTGGCGGATTGTTCGTAGCGTATTAAACTCTAAGTATGAATTAATATTGGTTCGATTTATCCTCAGCAGAGTCGCTGTGGGCAGAATGCCTGGAATTTCCGGATTCCAAAGCGAGCCTCCGGAAATTTCGTTTCCAAAGTGGCCCGATAGATCGAGGGAGCGCGAGCGGAGCAAGCAGGCGCTCGCAAAACACAGAGTCGCCACCTGGGTTTGAAGGTCCGTCACCCAAGGAACCGTATTTCGAAGCACCTGCCGCGCTATTTGATTTGAAAAAGTGAAGGAACCAGTCCGTCATAACCATATCCGGTTCGGGAGCCAGGTTACGAGAGGGAAGGTTTTAAGGCACCCATCTCGCCCAATCCGGAGATCGGTCTCTATTTAGGCATTTTGTGAAAATATTGTGATTCTTCCTCTTCTTTAATCATTTTTTAGCCAGTTAGGGCGGGGGAACAGTTAATCGGGGATTAAAAACTGTAACACTTTGCAAGATGTGATTTGAATATGGCATGAATGGATGGAATACTATGAAAATGGGATAAAACTTAACCCTTGATCAGAAATAAACCAAGCTGCTCATGGAATGAGTGTATCACTCATGACAGCCACCTTTACATGCATGGATCTACGCGCATGCAAAGAGGACCGTCGCGCGATACACTTACTTCCTCGACGAGAGTTCATACCTCACCACAGTTGCATTTATCCCCTTCTGGCTGAAGGACCAGCACACCTGTGAGGCAAACCAAGCAGCTTTATATAGACAAGAAGTAAATGATTACTATAAATTATTACAAAACAGGAGCCAAATTAATTGAAATGCAACCCCTAAACAATGGGGGTGTCAAAACAGGGGCAAAGGTCAAGCTGCTCATGCAAGGGCAATCACTGGAACCAGGAGGTTCCTCGCGCGAGGCAGTGAATCTCTCGCGCGAGTGTCCTGACTGGACTTCCAGTAATTGCTTTGCATACTCTGGGCTCTGGTACATGTCCAGAAACAACCCAAGAGCATTCCAACAAAGTAAATAAGCAATAAGAGTCTAGTCTATTTGTTTTAACATGCAAAACATTGATCTAAAAGGCTTACAAAGTTGGTAAAATAAATAACAACATGAAAAACAAGAAAAACCAAGCATCCCCAAACCCCACGAGGATCGCCGCGAGACAAGGACTGTCACAGCGTATGTGAGTCACTCGGCGAGGTATGCTGAACCAATTTCTTGTATCTTTGCTGACTTTAGGACTAGAACCGGTATTGATTACCAATCTTGGCCCCGACAAATTTCTCAGGATCAAAACAATAAGCAGAAAAGGTGTTTATACCTTTGCTTGGAAGGTTTTGGAAAGGTTTGAACAATTCGAGAAGATTGTGATGGAAAATGGAGTGAAGAAAGGTATAGGATATGAGCTAGAGTTGAGAGCCTTTGTGCTTGCAAGGATTCTCAATCTCCCAAACTTTCCAAGTTGGTGAATTTTTGTGACTTAGTGTGTCCTTTCAAAGTGAACAAATGGGGGATATTTATAGGGGAAGCCAAGGGCCAAAGGTGGTGGCAAACACCCCCTTAGGACCAAACTTGGTGACTAAGCTTGGTGAAAAGGTGATGGGAAGGGTTGTGTGAGGGTGTGTTCCCAAGGCCTGCACTGTACAGTGCTCTATGGAGAAAAACGGGTTAAGCAGCCCCCTGTAGCCCCCTCGGCAAGCAACCAAGTGGTCGGCAAAAGTGAAAGTGGATGTTTAGGACCATCGCTACGAGACAATGAGACTCTCGCTGAGTGTTCCACTGTCGCGCTGGGGTCAACAAATAAATGTTTGACTTTGACCACACTGACAAAGAGGACACTCGCGAGGGAGTTACTTCCACGCGCGAGGGCAGACCCAGAGTTGACTATTTTTATTTTTCTTTAAAAGGGTTAAAGGGGGGGGGGGGGGGGATCCGCACACTCCGAGCTCAAACCTTTCCATCCTTAAGACTGCCGATCCGGTTCATCATCGGGAAACAAGAAACCGTAAAACGATCGGGAGATTCAGATTGGGGTGTCTACACCCCAATAGTGTGCGAGAGAGAAAGACCTCCTGCACGGGCATTGCCATACAGTTGTATCATCACTGTGTTTGCTTGATTGGTTGCTCGCTTCATAAACCAAGATCGTGGATACTTCCATGGCTAGAGGTATCGCCACACGATAGCGGTTATCATCAAAACAGAGTCGCCACCTAGTTTGTTAAAGCTAGGAAAACAGATAGAGATTCTGGATATGGAAGCCGAAAGTACAGTAAGGGGAAGATGTTAGGCACCCCTCTCTGCCTAGCCGTGAAGCTAGCGCATAATCATTCAACATAAGACATATAGATGCTTTATTCAATTCCATACACGTAGTCTGTTTTTATGCCTTAAACAGTTAATAAGGTGAGCCGAGATCGTAAATAAATCATGCATCATAAAGCAAGAAACAAAACAAAGTCAGTCAAGAATGATCACTCTACGGCGAATGGAAGTCGCGGCCGAGGGATCACACTAGGTCAATGTACCGACCGAGGCATCGAAGCCCGGTGGTGTTCTTCCTCACACCAAACAGAAAACTAACAGACGATCGGAAAGCTACGATTAACGACATAAAACATTAAATAAACCAAACCAGGCCGTTGGGCCTCACCACCTGATCCCTCAGGTTGTTTGATTGCTTCGGATCGATGGGGATCGATTGATTGATTGCTACTTGACGAAACCCAGGGCTAGGGTTTGGAACTCCGGTTGGATCGTCGGATTGATGGCCACCTTCGGAAGGTTAGGGCTTTGTAGAGAGGATTTTGGGAGTATATAGTCAGAGTTTCATGGCTTGAATGTATATGGATCTCGGGAATTTCGTGTCTATTTGGGTGTATCCGAGGTCTCTTTATATAGGCAAGGGGTGACTCACTCGGTCCAATCAAATCACGGGTTGCAATTGCACTTGCATTGCAACTCAAACTCTTCATTGCAATCTTTGAACGGGCCCGAACGCATCGGAGAGGAGGCGGGATTGGATCAAACAACCGGCAGGAAGGTTTGAGAGTCCGGAAAAAGGTCGATCTGGCGGCCGAGCAAAGGATGTCGCGGCCTGGAAATGGATGTGGCGGCCGAGCCATTGATCTGGCGGCCGAGGCTTCGATCTCTCAAGGAGATTTTTGGTGCAACAGGTTGCTCGGGTGAGGAATGGATGTTGAGGCCGTGATATCGATGTTACGGCCGTCCGATGGATTTTCCTAACACACTATCTTTCTGTCTGAAAGGCTATTTGGCTCTGGATTGGGTCCTCTAAGTGGCTCAAAGTTCGAACCATAAGTCCAGGGGTTTCACAAGAAAGCAATCAGCAATCATCGAATCCGTATCATCATCGGGATGATCCCAAGGTGGGAGTTGAAATAATCGTTAGGCCAAATTGGGGTGTCTACATATTACCTCATTTTATTATAAATGTGATTGATTGTAGAGTAAGGGTTGATGGGTAAGATTTATCTACTGAGTTTCAAAACTCATTATAGTGTCGTTGGGCTGGCGTTTCATGCCAGGTAATCAGGAGACGAAAGAACAAAATCCTCTGCAAGACGATCAGTACCAGAGTGAGGACCTCCCAGCTGAGGAATGGGAGTTTGTCGAGCCTTGGGTGCCTTACCCTTAAAAGCTCCATTAATTTAAAATATTGTTATTTGAATTTCCAAAAGTGTTATCACATCTGTCAAACTCAGTTTTATTTCGTTGGGTTGTAAGATAGTTAAGCAGTTTAGAATTTGGTATTTGAGATTTCCGTTGCTAAACTCTGTTTAATAAAATTTCATTTCTTAAATTAGTTTTATGGATTATTAAATCAATTAAAAATGATTTAATTAACGTGTCCGAAAATCGAGGCGTTACATTTGATGTCATTCTTGGTATGGACTGGCTATCTGCTAATCATGTCTCTATCGATTGTGCCCACAAAAGCATTATCATCAAAAACCCTAACTGTGAATTTTGCTTCAAGGGTATGGGAATAACTTCACCC
This sequence comes from Rhododendron molle, assembly GCA_025413875.1. Classification (NCBI taxonomy): domain Eukaryota; kingdom Viridiplantae; phylum Streptophyta; class Magnoliopsida; order Ericales; family Ericaceae; genus Rhododendron; species Rhododendron molle. The sequence continues at coordinate 20,980,073 of CM046390.1, forward strand.
CCGTACTGAGTATCTGTCGCTCGAGCCTGATGACTGCTTAAGAAGGGTTGTCAAGGTTTTCTCTGTAGTGTTTTATCAACACCAGTGGGAGAATTAAAACTTTCTGATATTCCCGTAGTTCGGGAATTCGCGGACGTCTTTCTTGAGGATCTACTTGGGACACCAGTGGATTGAGAGATTGAATTCACCATAGAAGTGGCACCAGGGACCCTACCTGTTTCAAAGGCTCCGTATCGTATGGCCAAGTTGAGCTAAATGAATTAAAGATTCATTTGCAAGAGTTACTTGACAAAGGATTTATTAGGTCAAGTACCTCACCTTGGGGTGCCCCTATCCTCTTTGTCAAGAAGGATGGAACGATAAGACTATGCATTGACTATAGAGAGCTAAATAAGTTGACAATCAAGAATAAGTATCCGTTACCAAGAATCGATGATCTTTTCGACCAGTTCCAAGGAGCTCAAGTATTCTCCAAAACTGATCTGCAATCCTGGATATCATCAACTGAAGGTAAAGGCTAAAGACGTGGAAAAGACGGCATTTTAGACTCGCTACGGCCATTTCGAGTTCCTTGTAATGCCCTTTGGCGTTACAAATGCTCCCGCATCATTCATGAACCTGATGAATCGTGCCTTTAGGAATTACTTGGATGAGTTTGTGATTGTCTTCATCGACGACATCCTTGTATACTCCAAAGATGAGGCTCAGCATGTGGTACAGTTGCAGAAGGTGTTGCAGACATAACAAGAGCAGAAACTATATGCTAAATTCAAGAAATGTGAGTTCGGGCTAAATAAGGTGGCGTTTCTAAGACATATCATTGGTAGTGAAGGGGTCTTTGTGGATCCGTAGAAGATTGAGGCTATCGTGAACTAGCCGAGACCTACTTTCGTGGCAGAAGTAAGGAGTTTCTTGGGCCTCTCGGGCTATTATCGAAGATTCGTTCAGGACTTCTCCAAAATTGCAGTGTCATTGACTAAGTTGACTCGAAAAGCTGAGCCATTTGTTTGGACCGAAAAATGCCAGCAAAGTTTCTAGGATCTGAAGCGGAGACTTACCACAGCGCCGATCCTTACACTTCCCGATGGAGTGAAAGGTTTTGCCTTTTACAGCGATGTGTCACGACAGGGTTTGGGATGTGTGCTAATGCAACACGGCAAAGTCATTGCTTATGCTTCACGACAATTGAAGTCACATGAGAAGAATTATCCTGTACACGATCTCGAGTTAGAGGTTGTGGTCTTTGCACTAAAAATTTGGTGACACTATTTGTATGGAGTCTCTTGTGACATCTACACCGACCACGAAAGTTTGAAGTACATTTTCATGCAAAAGGAGCTAAACATGAGGCGACAACGATGGTTGGAGTTGATCAAGGACTACGACGTCAATATTCAGTATCACCCTGGGAAGGCGAATATGTAGCGAACGCTCCCAGTCGAAAGGCAATAAGTAATTTGAGTTGTTTACTTACGGAGCAACGGTTTCTACTAGATGATATGATCAAATGGAGTTAGAAATGAAAATCCGTAGGCCAAATAGTGTACTTGCAACAGTTGTGGCTCAACCAGCGATCATAGAAGAGATTAGGCAAAAACAAATGGAGGATCCTAATTTGCAGAAGATTCGTGAAGAGATCGAGGGTGCACAACATCCGGACTTTAAGATCATTGATGGCCTAATGAAGTTTCGAGATCGAATTGTGCACCCAACGTATCAGATATTCAACAACGAATTTTGGATGAGTGTCACAAGTCCAAGCTTGCAGTTCATCTTGGACATATGAAAATGTACCAAGATTTGCAAAAAGCTTATTGGTGGATAGGATTAAAGAAAAGCATCATTGATTATGCCTACAATGTCAACAAATAAAAGCAGAACGACGGAAATCGGCAGGATTATTACAGCCTCTACCGATAGCAGAATGGAAGTGGGAGCACCTTACTACGGATTTCATTGTTGGGTTGCCATCGTTGATCGATTGACAAAGACAACACATTTCTTGCTGGTAAAGACGACACATACTATAGATCAATTGGCGGCTCTATATTTTCGTGAGATTGTTCAGCTTCATGGAGTACCAGTGTCTATCACATCAGATCAAGATAAAAGATTCACTTCTCATTTTTGGCAAAGCTTTCGGAAGACATTAGGAACACGATTGAACTTTAGCACTGTTTTCCACCCCCAAACTGATGGACAATCGGAACGCACTATCCAAACCTTGGAGGATATGTTACGTGCATGTTCGTTAGATCTACAAGGGAGCTGGGAAGAGCACCTGCCTCTTGCCGAGTTTACTTATAATAACAGTTATCAAACAAGTATCGGAATGTCGCCATTCGAAGCTTTGTATGGAAGACAATGTAGATCGCCAGCATGTTGGACAAAAGTTGGCGTTAGTTAACTATCTGGTCCAGATTTTATTTTTGAAACCTCAGATAACATCAAGTTAATCCAGGGGAAGCTGAAGACCGCACAGGATCGTCAAAAAAGCTATTCAAACGCTGGATGGAGAGAATTGGAATTCCAAGTAGGCAACTGGGTTTTTCTGAAGATATCACCAATGAAAGGAATCATTCGCTTTGGGAAAATTGAATCCTCGATATGTAGGGCCCTTTGAGATCATTGAAAGGATTAGGCATGTCTCTTATCTTCTTGCGTTAACATCTGAACTCGTAAATGTTCATAATGTTTTTCACGTTTCCATGCTCAAGCCCTATGTAGTAGACTCTTCGCATGTGCTTAATCAGCCTCTGATTGAGCTATGATAAGCACCCAATATTGTGTATATTTGGTGCGCTAAGTCCAGGTGTTTATTGTTTTAATTCGTGTTTTGGTAGTTTGTACGTATGTTTGCTCGTAAGGTGTTTTCTCAAGCGTTTCAGGTAAACCGGCATGTTTTGCCGCCTTTTGATGCCAACTTGAGCCCATGAACTTTCCCAGACATTGGAGGTAGCAGGGACAAGGTTGGCAATGTTTTTAAGGCATTTGGAGAGCCGTTGGGTCGTGGGGTGCCAAGCCAAGGCCACAGCCTGGGATGCTGATGAAAGCAGGCGGTATCGATACAACCAGAATGGCTGTATCGATACCTTAAGGAAACAGATCAAATGAAATTTACCCGTAGGGCTATTGTATCGATACGGGAGAATAGCTGTATCGATACGGGTGTTTTTCTGCAGATATTTTCTGCTTTTTGGACTTTCTACTTATGGGATATTTCCTAGTTTTACGATATTTTTCAGATTTTGGGAGAGAGACAGAGGTCATCTTGTATAAAAACCCCCTTCCTCTCTCTTCTTTAGCTCTCTTGTCTTTTACAACTTTAAGTCCTTTCAATTTTTGGTTTTCCTCAATTAGAGCTCCAAGCCTTCTTAGCTTAAATCCTTGAAGAATACTAGTAAGTTTAAGTCGTTTATTGTTTTGTCATTCATTAATGTTGTAGCTACAGTTAAGATCTTTATTAATATCAAGTTTGTTCTCAATTCTATCGGTTAAAAAATTATGTCTCATTCTCATGCTATGTTTAGTGCTTTAAATATGTGTGAGTAGTTGTTTGGCTAAGTCTCAGGCTAATTTTTTCCAAGGGCTTAGGTGGTTATTTGGTTCTCGAGCCCTCGGGCTTAAAAGCATGATTTATGGAATAGAGCTTGACTTGCAATTTTGGTCTAAACAAGGGGTGTTAACTCCTTGGTATGGTGTTTTGTCAAGCGGTCTTGGCAAGTAGCGTACCGAGGGCTCGTGGCCTCCTATGTGTTTGATAAATGTTTAAACAAGTTGGTTTGCCTCCGTTAAATCACATCTTTCGATAGACATAGTCATTAAAGCTAAATCTTCCGAGCGTGAGCACACAGTCGTGACTCTCGTTTGAGTTATAATCGAGAACTGGTAACGGCTTTTGTCAAGGGATATACGATCCCTAGACTTGCCTCTTTTAAGTTCATTAAGCACATTTCTAGTCTTTTGCCTTAGCATTTTATCGTTTAAAGCAAAACCCAAGTTGGTCGTCTTAAACGCTAGAATCATACCATATAAAACCTTCAATCCAATTTAAGCTATTTTTGTTTCTCTATGGGAACAATCCCGGTCTTGTCGGTTTATTATGCTGCCGACGATCTAGCCCTACGCTTGGGGTTTTCCAACCTTATTTGAAGGCGAGGTTTGGCGTAAGCATTTTTGGCGCCGTTGCCGGGGATTCTTATTATAGCTAATATTGGAGGATTGACAAACCACTGTAAGTATTCCGTTTAATTTTGTTTTTATGCATCGTATACTCAACTTAGCGGATACCTCTAACTGAGTCACCCATTCGACTTGAGGTGTAACGAAGCTAGCTTGGGTATCCCTTGCCTTTTCTTTTCTTGTATGTGCATATATTGAGGCGGCGGCATAGCCCCTCACAATTGTCTTGAGAGAGAGGTGGTGGCATAGCCCATCCAGTCTGTTTTCCTGATTGTAAAGCGGTATCGTGCAACTAAACCGCTAAAAGGCGGAGGTTCATGCTTGTGGTGTATCAAAGGCCTCGGGTGTATCGTAGTCCTCGCTCCAACCGCCTGCATCGGTCTAGTTTTTCGCCTCGCATAAGAAGCATAAATCTCCGAACATACTCCCCACCAAGTAGAGTTTCTAGGCGGTATTCTCCATCAAGAAAATCCATCGTGGATGAGGAAGCTCCTCCGATTAGGACTCTTAAGGACTATTTGAATCCGGAAAAGGTCACTCAACGGTCGCCCATAGTTTTACCACGCCCCACCACTGCTGCAAACACATTTGTGTTCAAATCAAACTATCGTCGTTGTATTCCGTTCTTCCATGGTATGGAGCGCGAGGATCCGTATCAACATATCTGGGAATTTGAGGAAACCCTCCAATCGTTTGTTACTGTGGATGCGCATCTCAACCAAGCACGCCTGAGACTTTTCCCGTTCACTTTGAAGGATAAGGCAAAGACATGGTTTCACTCGTTGAAGCCTCAATCGTTGACTACATGGGAGGAGGTTCAAGACATTTTCCACAAGAAGTTCTTTTCGGCTAGCAGAACAAAGCTATTGATGGATCAAATTCAGGCCTTTAAGCAGCGTGAGGGAGAAGCTTTCCACCAGTATTGGGAGCATTACAAAGACCTACTTTCGGTGGTTCCTTACCACAATTTCGCCTTATATCAACTGATTCATATGGGTTGCTCGCAACAAAGCAAGCAATTGCTTGACACCATGTGTTCCGGGGGTTTCATGAACAAGTCGCCCGATGACGGCTGGGAATACTTAGATGAAGTGGCCAAGAAGTCCTTGACTTAGAGTTATGAGGACGTCGGTGATAGAGCTATGGCTAGCTAAGGCCCTGGTGGCTTCGGGAAGTTCACCATAAATGAGCACCAAGCTATTGAAACGAAGATGGAGCAGTTGGCCAAAAAGCTAGAAAGGTTAGAGTTGAAAGGAGAAAAGGAAACTAAGGCTATAAACTGTGTGGAGGAGGTTTGTGTGATTTGTGAAACGACAGGGCATACCATTAATAACTGTCAAAGCATCCCCGCTTTCAAGAATGTGATGAGTGCGTATCCTACGGAAGAGGTGAATGCTTTGTATCAACACTTTGATCCTAATCCGCAAACATTTAATTCGGGGTGGAAGCAAACGTCAGGACCACATTGGAACCAACCAAATAAAGCCGGATCTTCTCAAGGACTGCCACAATTTCAATATCCGACTTGGCAACAGCCTTAGCTTCAAGGCTCGCCATGTTTCCTTGCAATCCGAGGTCCACCGGGATTCCTACCATTCGGCCAATTCCAAGGCCAAAACCAATTTCAGCCACAACAAGCGCCTCCACGTTGAACTTTAAAGGATACTATGAACGCTTTTTGTCAGATGCAAACAACTACCAACGAGCAGACTATTCAAGCCATAAATGACATAAGAACTCAAATGGGAAAGTTGACTTTGGCTATTGGCGTGTTACAACAAGAGAGAGGGAAGGTTCCCACTCAACCTTTGGCAAATCCTCAAGGTCAACACTTAATTGGTAGCTCTTCGATGCCTTTCCCTGAGCAAGCCAAGGCCATTATTTCATTGAGAAGCGGAAAGATAGTGGACAACGCTCAAGTAGAGCCACCAGTGACACCACTCCTGCTACCTATTCAGACACTGTCAAAGCCGACACCACCAAATGGGGAATCTCACAAGCAAACTCCTACGGAAGAGGAGAAAGGCAAGACTAAGGAAAGCGCTATACCGCAAGCCTTCACTGTTCCAGCACCATACCCCAACCAGCTAAGAGCGCCAGCTAAGCCAAATGTGAACTCTGATATTTATGACGTGCTTAAGCAAGTGACGGTCAATCTCCCTTTGATCGATGCCATTAAACAGATTCCCTCATATGCCAAATTCTTGAAGGACTTGTGCACTCATAAGTGCAAGCTCCAAGTGCAAAAAAAGGTATTCTTGACCGAGCAAGTGAATTCACTCTTCCAATTGACCCTTCCGCCCAAGTACAATGATCCGGGGTGTCCTACGATTTCCATCACCATTGGGGGCAAGGTTGTAGAGAAGGCTCTTCTTGATTTGGGGGCAAGCGTGAATCTCTTGCCGTTTTCATTATATGAACAACTTGGCTTAGGCGAGATGAAGCCAATTCGGGTGACGTTGCGATTGGCGGATCGGCGTATCCGACTTCCGAAGGGAATGGTCGAAGATGTCTTAGTACAAGTCAGCCAATTTGTGTATCCGGTGGACTTCGTTGTTCTAGATACGTGCCCAGTGCCGGCGGCTCAATCATCTGTTCCAATTATTCTCGCGCGACCTTTCTTAGCAACATCCGATGCCTTGATTCATTGTCAGGATGTCCGACTTAATATGAGTTTTGGTAACATGAAGATGCAAGTCAACATGTTCCATATTAGGAGCCAAATGAGCGATGACGAGGATGTGTGCAGAGTGAGTATGATCGATTCCCTTGTTCTATCATGTTGATGCGCTCATTTGCAAGGATGAGTTGGAGTTAGCACTTACTTCTGCTGAGGCCGATTTTCTTGATGCACCCGAGGTGGTGTATTTGTGTTTTTTGCTAGATGAGGAGGAAGCGTGTTTTTGCTAGATAATTTAACTCCTAAGTTTACTTTGTAAGGTGGGAATGATGTAACACCCCAACTTTTATAAACAAATAAGACGCTAAAAAGAATTAGAAAAAAATAACAAATAAGGAGCTAACTTTTAGTGGGCCGCTTACCGTTAGGATTTAAAGGGTATATCGATCATGACTCAGGGTTTATTAAAGATTAGGGTATTTTTTTTTGTCTAGGTGGCAATTTTATTAAACTCTACAAATATCTCCCCAACCTTGCTAACAACAACGTGGCACGAGATTGAGGCATGGATCCCCGCGGGGTAGAGAACTGTGGGGTTCAAACAAAAATGAGTCAAAACTCTATTTTAGAGTAAACTACCTTAATGATATTGCACTACAATATCCCTAGATTTTATGTAAGAGTATTCTAGATAATTTAAGGATATTCTAGGCATCAAATGAGTATAATTCTAGGAATATCCTAAGCATCAAAGTTAAATATTTGGAATATTAAGGTATGAATGGATAAGATAAGATTAGATAAGATTTGCTCTAGATATTATTAGATAATGCTAGATTGTATTAGATGCTTAAGGATAATTCTAGACTCTTGTCATCATACTATAAATGGGAATGCCTATTCCTTCCCATCTCATTCCACACACATCACAACACATAAAAGGCATAAGCACAGACTTGCAGCATAGCCACCACGCCGAACACCCACCAAAATCGACACTCTCCTCCAGCAAGTTATTTCTTTGGCGAACCGTTCCACCTCGGTAAACACCACACTCCCTCTCCCTCTCACGGCTTTCAAAAGAAAAGTAAATAAAGGAATGGAAATGGGAAAAGAATACATATATACATACAATAAATATTCGGCAGCTAAGCTACCACCTCCATTTCATTTTTTTTCCATTTGTTCTCCTTCCCTTGGCCAAACAATTAACCCGTCGCTGCGCCATGTCAAACACCCACCACCATCGTGCATCACCGCCCACTTCCACGCCATCCTGAGACCACATCCGGACCAGCCCCACCACCGACATCACCACCACTTTTCACCTCTCGTACTACCATATACCGTTATCACCACCAAACATCTCCAAACCGTAACCATCTCTTTCGTAGTCTCTCTCACCCTCTTGTTCTCTCTCTAGTATGATTTAATAGTAGTATCAAATTATCAATTACCAATTACCAATACAACAATACTATTGATGGAGGCATAATAGTAAAAATATTCGGGTATGGGCCACATGACTTACTGAATTGGTTTTGTGTTTTCATAAAACCTTTTCAGGTATTCAGGGTTAAAGAAGGTTGTCATTATATGTGGAAGATTTCAGTAGTTATGGCTAAATAAAAAAAATGTGATGATAAGTGGCACGTGTGTGTTGGCCACATTGATGTATTTTATGTACTGTAGTTCAATGTTTATATTGGGTTTGAACGCTAATAAGCTCTGTTGTAATATATTTTAATTTATAGACTTGTGAGTTTTTAAAATAAAATTTTATGGTTGTTGATATCGAGGTTTGTGGCGATTTTTAAATCACTGATCATGTCACGGATTTTACTCTTCAAAATTTGGGTCGTGACATTGTATCAGCAAGAAAATCGACACCATGACCGATACGGTATTCAGAACCTTGAACACGATAGTACTACCCGCTTAATAAATAAGTTATAATGCTTTGTTCTGTTGGATTCTTAGAAAAAAAAATTAGTTCAAAAAATACTCATTACCTCTAGTTTCAATGATTACTCTTATTTCTCCCACCACTTATTATTCTTATTTTTTAATTATTATTCTCATTTCTTTCTATCTGTTTTCATTCAATACTTATATCTTCAATCATTACTTCTATTTCTCTCTCCACTCATTATCCAAAAAACTAAACCCAAATTTTTTTCAAAAGCCAACCGAACAAGGGCGGGCCCATTCCAAATTTTCAAATAAGTACTTAAAAAATAAAGACATATTTTCAAGCTTAAAATAATAGGCTTATGAAAATAATTTTTCATTTTTTTACAAGGTTTGATTGATCTCATTAAACAAGATCTATATTATATATTATTTTATTTTAATAAATCTATTATTTTAAAGTTTGAAAATTGTAAATAAATACTTATTTTCTTAAAAGGAAAAACGGAACACCACTTACCCACAATGGTCACCTTCGTAATTAAGTTGAAACAATGGGCCTCTTGTCTGAAAGCGTGTGATTTGGTGGATCACAAATCCAAGCCGTTGAATCTCATACGGTTCCATAAATAGAGGAGTGAGAGACCAGCACGCCCTCTTCGACCGAATTAGGGTTCTATCCTTCACGATATTTTGCAATCTGCGGGTACGCCTCTCTCTCTCTCTCTCTCTCTCTCTAATGACTTTGGTGTTATTGGGCTGTGCCATTTGCATGATTCATTTTCAGTTCATGAGTTGGCAATTCTCTATGTCTCTGCAACGGTAATGCTTCTTCGAAGTTGTTGTGGTTCTCTGTCGATTCTCCTGGTCATGGTTATGTTTTGGTAGCTGTAGATATGTATGTAACATATATATATATATATATATATATATATATATATATATATATATGTTCTACGCGCTTTGTATGTAAATTCAAAGTCAGATCTGTTCAATGTGTCGTGAAGTTGATATGACTTTATGTATGTCTAACATTTATGTCTTTATGATTTGTTTTCTATGGTTTGTCTGGTTAGGTAGGGTAACTGGAAAAAGAAGGAAGATTGTATCTCATATCTTGTTTTATGTCTTGCTGATAACAACTCTAGCTCATCATATTCAAGAAATGATCAGAATCATGAGAAAGAAGAGAACCGTTTTACAGAACTACAATTTCTCTTGCTTTTTTGTCATGTTTGTTGTAGTATCCTTTTCTTATTAGTTACGAAATAAATAAAAATGATTCCCTCACATTTTCTCTTTTCCATCACCAAACCCAGGAGCCAAAGTAAGGTAAAGATTTTGGTGATTCCCCAGCTACTGTTGAGTGTGATGTCATTTCTTTGGTGTTGACATGGTAGTCTAATTTCTATGCATTCACAAAGAGATCCTGAGAAACTTGTAGTTTCCAATTAGTTGTAGGGTTTGAAATATGGTTTTGTGGCAGAATGGAAGACTTGTGAGTTTTTCTTGGTTATTATTAATTAGCTGTGAGCTAAAATACTAGAAACTGGGTGCACATGCAGTGTCATTTGAATTTTGTTTTTTTGTTGTTTATTTCCAAGTTTCCATTTTATGTGGTGTCACATTTTTTAAGTTATGGCAACAGTATGATATCATATTTAACATATTTGTATTGTTGCCTCTGTTTTAAAGATATAAATCTTATATTAACTAATAGTCTTGTGGTAAGGAGAGGGGAGGCCTTTCATGTTCAGTGTTTGGCGAGATAATTGTTTGTCTTTTGGTTTTAGAAAGAAGATGGATTCTCATGCTCGCTGCTGCCAAAGTAGTTCTGATGGTCGGTAATGCATTGTTTTGACATTTTCCAGGAAAAATGCCTCGGTATGATGATCGCCATGGTAGTACACGCCTCTTTGTTGGTCGCTTGTCTTCTCGGACTCGATCACGAGATTTAGAGGACCTCTTTAGCAGATATGGAAGGTAATAAAAACGCCATTGAAGATTGCAAATATACATGTGTGTGTGTGTGTGTGTGTGTGTGTGTATATATATTTATGTATGTGTAGGCTGAGTTATGAACCCAACCTTGTGTCTGGATAATCTGCGTTTCAGTCTGCTATCGTGCTATATAATATGAACAGAGTGCTAACCCATGATCTTTTGTCTGGGCATTGGATATGAGTTCACTCTGTGTATAAGATTTTGGATAGTTAGCACGTGTGAGCTTATGTGACTAGATGATGGTCACTACAAACCTTGAACAGGGTGTTTTCCATTACGATTGACATCTTGTTTGCAGTCATTTTAGTTTAAACTTCTTATTTATTGCGATTATGGGGTTATCTGCATTGCGATGAATAGTGGATTCAAACCCCTTCTTGTGCTTCAGGTTGTCATTCTATTTTTATTAAGACTTTTATGTGAGAAAGTTGCTCAGTCCAATGTGTCGCAATCATTTAACTTGAATGATCTTTCTGAAGGTTCCTGGGCTTTTGCCCAACCTGGAGGTCTATGGTGAGAGCCTGAGAGGTTGCCCATGGTGGAATTGGTCGCTATTCTTGCAGTGTGTATAGGGGACTGTGGCGATTCTTTCTATAATGTTATTGCGTTATTTTTTGATGGAAATGGCAACAATCTCAAACTGGTGTTTAGTTGATCTTTGAGGGGCGAAGTGCGAACCCTTGGGTACTTTTGTGATGATGGCCTTATTGTTTCTGGCCCCATTTACGCAGAGTACGTAATGTGGATATGAAGCGCGACTATGCCTTCGTGGTATGTATTTCTTTCTTTCTTCTGGGTCATAGATGTGTATGGGTGTGAATTGGTATACATTGTGGTGTGGGCTGTATTTCCCTTCTGCATATTATGTGTATTTTGCAAATAGGAGCTTTGCTTTCCTATTCTCACCCCTTGCTATAGGAATTTAGTGATCCTCGAGATGCTGATGACGCAAGATATGGGTTAAATGGTCGCGAACTAGATGGAAGTCGCATCACTGTGGAATTTGCAAAGGGAGTAAGTTTTTCATATCCTTTGCATTCACGTTTTGTCGTATGGTGTGTTGGTTTGATATCTTTTACCTCCTATTTTGTTTGTCATTCAGTATAATGGTACACATGTTACTCGGAATATGGTTGTATTGCTGTTTTCTTTTGTCTTTATATGGTGGTAAGAAAGCATTGAATGATGGTTTTGTAGAAGTGTCGGAGTACTTTTATCATGTCTTTGAGTAGAAGAGTGATTAGTAAGTTATGAGATCTGAAAAGAACAACAGTTCATCTCAGAGCTGAGATTAACTATCAAGCTTCTCTGTTTGTGACGCCAATACATTGATCAATCTGATGGCCCAGTAGTTTCAGCACTGGCCCAGTCCAGTTTGATTCCATCTATCATAGTCTTTTATCAATCTCAACTCAACTTGTCTATCTGAGTTTTCTTGGATTTTCTAATGGAATAATTTTATGATAATGACCGGGATGGAAATCTTGTGTGGAAATTTGTTTAACGTTCTTCGTTTTTTATTGTGGAATATAGGTGCCTCGTGGTTCTGGTGGATCTCGTGAATATCTTGGCAGAGGTCCTCCTCCAGGAACGGGACGTTGCTTCAATTGTGGAATTGATGGCCACTGGGCCCGAGATTGTAAGGCTGGGGACTGGAAAAACAAGTGTTACCGGTGTGGGGATCGAGGTCATATAGAAAAGAATTGCCAAAACAGCCCCAAGAAACTTAGGTAATCATATAATTCTTCTGATGTGTGCTATAGCATGGATTACATGGATGTCCTACAGTTGAATAAAAACTGCGAAATTTTTGTTTGGGTGCAGACGTGGACGGAGTGACTCCCGCTCTCCATCACCTCGACGTGGCAGAAGCCGTAGCCGTAGTTTCAGCAGGAGTCGTAGCTACAGGTAATTGAATTGCTTGTGATTCCTTAGGCTTATATAACTCAACAAATTAATCGCAGGGGAATAGCTCACGAGGAGAATATTCAAATCTTTCCCATGTTTTAAATGTGACAATGATGAGGAATCTAGGGTGCTAATCGAGCATGTGATTGAGTAAAAAATCGAGAATCTTGAAATATTTCCCATGTTTTAAATGTGACTATGATGAGGAATCTAGGGTGCTAATCGAGCATGTCATTGAGTGAAAAATCCTAGCTCGCCTAGATTTAAAGATTTGCTATGTTTTAATATCAATCAACGATTCACCAATTAATAACTAAACAAATCACACAAACAAAAGCAACCAAACAACGAATGCAACGATATACATGGAAAACCTCATAATGGGTAAAAACCAAGGGATAGAATCAAAACCCCATACTCAATGTAAACTTACCTACGATTATGAATCCTCACTAATTGCCCTAAGTTCTACTTGCTGAATCCTCATTCACCACACCCAGTGTCTGACCACCGCTACCTTGAATCCACAAGCCTTCCGTTTGCCTTCCGGTATCCACCGAATGACTTTAACTTGCCTAAGAATCCACCTAGGGCTTTTCTGAAATAGGTTTAAGAGATGATATTAAAACCTCTTGGAGATGGATTTTGCACTCAAATGAACCATAGATCAATATGTACTCCAAGATGCAAAAGCAAGAGACCCTCTTGAAAGTTTCTTTGCTCCCAGTAAAAGTGCGGCTCCTCTTTTTTTTTTCCCCTTCTCTTTTTGATCACCGTCCCCCACTGTGTTTTGCACCCCGGTTTCTTTTTATATTCACTATGTTGTAGTATATAGCCCTATATTTTTCTTGCCGTCCCTTCTTCCTTTATAAGCTGTGGTCCCCACCTTGGAATAAAAGAAAGTCTATATAAAGACCTCTTTAAAACATGCTTTTCATTCAAAATAACAGGAGGCATCGATTGTTAACTGGATTGATCCCTCCATCAATCCGTCTCCGCCAAAATCCGTCTCGTTGTAGTCAACCATCTTTTTTATACAAAACGTTCACTCTCAAACACAAATAATAACTCATAGAAAAATAATAAAATTACAACTTGATATAAAATGTGTTGTCGGTACGGAATTGCCAATTCAATTAAGACTTTGGAATTTAGTCCTCACATTGAGAACAAAACCTGTGTGGAGAGAAAGGAATAATTTTTTGCGGATCTTTCATGTTGTTGGAACCAGATTGTGCTTGGGAATAAATAGTTAGATTAGTTATACTTTGTCAAATCTGTATCCGCCATTGCCTTTTCTCTGACTGGTTTTGAGCTCTACCGTTCTTCATATGGTGAAATTCACGACAGTAGACACATTTGTATTGTGGAGGATGCCTGCCTTACATATATATCTACATTCAACAAGGAGCTGATTTGTTTTTGTTTGTATACTTGTCTTTATTTGCTAGATGTGTCTCTTTACCGTTGTGCAATTTTTTTTGTGTCATCTAGTGATTAGTCTATCCCAGGTATGTAGCATTTTGGTCCTTAAATTTCAAAACCCCTCTACAGTCGATCCAGGTCACCCCCGAAGAGGGAGCGAAGGGTTGAGTGCGCTGATAGACGATCTAGGAGCCCCAAGCGGAGCAAGGATTCATCACTACCACCAATCAAAGGGAGGATGCGCAGCCCAACTCCTGATGAGAGAAGCCCACGAGAGAGAGGCAGCCCATCCCCGAGGGATCGTGCACAGGGCAACGGGTCAGAATACAGCGGGAGCCCTAAGGCGAGGAGCAGGAGCCCTATGGAGGATGAAGGTGGAAGAGCGAGCCCACTGAGGGACAGCCCAGTTGAAGAAAATGGACAGAGTCTTAGCCCTAGCCCCGTTGCCAAGAATCGTAGGAGCAGCCCAGATGATGATGAAGATAACAATGGGTCTCTACGGGGCAGTGAATCTGCTTAAAAATGCTGCAATCTGTCGCATTAAAAGTGAGACCTGTGCTTGAAATATGTATGATCTTGGATACCTATGCTTTAGTTTGACCTTGCAATTACTCTTTATGATTGAGTTGTTTTAAGTAATTTATTTTGGATATTCTTTTTGTTCAATGAAATGGAGAGTATCTCTGTGGTATTCTCGTATAATTGTTCGGAGTGTTTTTTTTTTTTTTTTGCTTTTTAAGAAAGGCTAGATATTTTTACAACGACATGAGTTTTTGTTGGTCAGTGATGGTCAAGAGTTGAGTGCTTTGAATTAGCTTAAAGCATTCAACCGATTAAGCTAGCTTACAAGTTCATTGTCAGGAATCTTGAAAGCGGCGCTTATTCCTTTCGTGATATGTTTATTTGGAAACCCTCTCGACCATAAGGTTTTGAACTGAAACCCCTCTCTTTGGTCTTCTATACTTTGTCACTGATTAATCAATAAGGGCTAGCTCAGTTGGTTGGGGCTTTTGTATCTCATTAGGAAATCAGGAGTTCGAGTTTTCTCACCTGCGTATGGGTTTTCTTCCTTTAGATGACTTTTCTTTTTCTTTTCTTTTTTTTCTTTTTTTTCTACCCTATAATGGGCTTATTTCTTGTATTGGTTGAGTTGGGCTTGGTTATCTCGTGGGCTTTTATAATTGATGTAGTGTCACGGGTTTGTATTTTATATTTTATATTTGATGTATCGGGGAGGTTCCAAGGACATTTAAAAAAACACTTCATAATTTCTAATTAAATTTTAATGATCCGAGCCGCTCAATGTGATCAGAACGTGATTTGAAGGGTACTTATAAGAAATCAGCAAAAAAAAATGACCGGAAAGAGCTTGATCTGAACAGTTTTTTATTGAACGGTTCAATTAAAAACTGCTCAAAAAAAGCACTTCCCGATAATTTTATTTTGCCGATTTCTCGCAGGTACTCTTAAAATCACAATTCTGTACATATTGAGCGGCTCAGATTATCAAAATTTAATCGGGAACTATGAGTTTGAGATTTAGAGTGTTTTTTTAGATGTTTTTTTAAATGTCCCTGGAATCGTCCCGTATATGTAAAATGATTTCTTCTATCGATTGACAAAAAAAAACTTTGTTATCGATTGGTTAGATTGAGGAATAACCCCGTGAATCTGGAATTTGTTAAGCGGCAGGAGAATCCAAAATGTTAGAATTATATGGAAAATAAGCTCACAATTACCATAAACCCAAGCCAACTAATGGACCTATTAAGGGAGAGATAATCCCAACAAATAGAGGAGGAATAAAAAATGCATGCTGATGGGGAGATTTGAACTAGTAAGAGCATCTCCGGTCGTGACTCATTTTAACACCCAAATTCAAAATTTAGGCAAAATTCTCAAAAACTCTTCTCCAATCATAACCCATACCCTTCTTCATTTTTTGGTTTTTCCCATTTCTTGGCGCAAATCTGGGACAACCAAGCCTCTCTCCATTTTTCTCCCTATTTTTTCAACAGCTTATTTCTCTTTTCCAACGGCTCTTTCTCTGGCCAAGGTGGAGACGTGTCACGTCCTCAATTTTCAATATAAATATTAAATTCATTTCGATAAATGATTCTCGCATAATATAGATAATACCTAAAAGAGAGTTTCCATATGATCATTTACAAACCAAATCCCCAAATATTAAGATTTACAACAGTGGCACCACGGCCCATATTTCATAGTTAATTGAAGACAATAAATTTAGAGATTACATAATATCTAAAGTTTTAAAAGAGTTCAAACAAATTTACAATTACACATTTTCAAAAGATCATACAATGGATGGTGGAACCACTTCTCGGAGCGGCTTTCGAAAAGACATGAGGTCAAGCATGCACTCTACGTCACGATGCTTGAGATGTACCTGAAATTGATAGGTTGAGTTTATAACGCCCCCAATTTCGGGTATGTTAAAATAAACATTTTATTGATAAAACTAATAGAGTTTGGCTCATTATTACATCATAACCCCCTCAAGGGTTCAATTTTTACACAAGGAAGGACAACTAAGGTTCCTATCTACAGCTCCGCCTGCTCCTCCATCTTAGCCAGTTCCTCGGCTCCAAAGGCCTCCCAGGTGGACAGCTCTCCTTGATCATCTACAAAGTCTAACACATTATACCATTGTCGCCACCAGTATAATATGTCAGGGTTACCAAAGGTAACACCATGAGCTACAAGAGCTCAGCAGAATAATCCTAAACCCACTAACTCATAACTTACACATAGCAAATCATAGATATAGCATACAGGGTCATGAACGACACATGCATATTCGATAAAGATAACAACAATGACACATCTACATTCCTTAATCTAATGTTGGTGTCGGTGATATCTGAATTTCTCCTACGTGACTCATCGTAAACTGTGTCTCGTTTTCACTTTACCAAAACATTTCAAAAACACATTTTAACACACCCAACCTCGGTTCCGCCGTTCCGATCTCCCGAGTATCCTCACAATGGTTCCGCCGCACTGGGTTCCCATTGGCACACAATAACATTGAATTTGGCATTGGCTCCTCTCTACGGATAATCAATCCACAATTCAAAATCCTTGGTTCTGCCGCTCCGGCTTCCCGAGTATCCTCATCATGGTTCTGCCACTTCGGGTTCCCATGGGAAATTTCAAAAATCATTAAAACAATTGCGTTGGCTCCTTTTCGCGGATAACCAAACCACAATTTATCCCTCGGTTCCGCCACTCTGGTCTCTCGAGTATCCCCACAATGATTCCACCGCTCCGAGTTCTCATTGGGTTTTTCACAAATCTTTCTTTTACACACGCACACCAAACAATAGGCAAGTCCGGCCACATTGTGGTTTCAAAACACACATTGTCTTCAACACACCCTAGGTGTCATGTTTCTACTTTCTCATTTTTTTGTGTCTCGTAGCATGTATAAACTCCGCGGTAGTACTTTTTATGACAAAATCATAATTCATTCAACTAGCAAGATCATTCAACTCTATATTACTCCCTCCGTCCCTTATTTAGAGTCCAGTATTCCATTTTGGGCTGTCCCTTAATAAGTGTCCATTTTGTAAAGTTAGTAGGTAAAAGTTTGTGCATTGTCTATTTTGTCCCTTAAAGTAGATTCCATTTTGAAAAGTGAATGAGTAAGTGTAATGATGATGGGTAAGTAGGGAAAGTGAAGAAAAAAGTTGATGTGAAAGGTATAATGATGGTGTCTTTTTAATAAGTTAGAGTTACAGAGCAGGACACTTAAAAATGGATGAAGGGAGTAGATAGCATGCTCACATTATCACATCATCATGCTCAACATTTAATACACAAAGTAAAATATAATGCCACATGGACGGACACCTTTAGAGTGGTAAAACACTTATGCTTTATCACACATCCAACAAGTAAGACAAGTAAACACATATACATGCTCATAACCATCTAAGATCAAAATACGAATACTTAAAGTTGGGCCACAACGTTATCTTTCAAAATTCGTTCTTTCTTTTTGAAAAGTTCAAAACAACACATATTTATTGAAGTATAATCAACTACACATCTACTTAGGATAGGGAATAAGGACATTCTACTACTTAGAGATAGGAGTAAAAGAAGATTCTACCTTGATCCGAAACTAGTCGGGGCCGAATAAGCTAGTTGAAAAATTCTACGGGCGGTGAAACTCACAATTTCGGACCAACTTTGGATGGCAGTAACTCGGTCAATATTTGGCCGAATATGATCATTCTTAACTCGAAATCGAAGCTCTAGAAGTGCTCTATAACTTTTGTGAAGGAAGTTGATCCTAGAAACTACTTTAGGTAGGAGAAAAATAGTGATAAAGGAAGTGACAGTTTGCTGTCTGGAACTGGAAATATGAGATTTTTACTGAATTTCGGATGTCGACATCTTGGTCATTTCTTGACCGATTAGGGTGGTTCTTGGGTCTAACTTGAAGGTCTCGAAGTGCTCTACAACTTTCCCGAAAGGAGTTGGCTCTAAAAACTACTTTAAGCAGGAGAAAAATGAGGATTTGTGAAGGGCAGTAAGCTGACTGGAAAATGGAAGTGGTTTCTAGAGAGAAGTGAGAGCAAATGAGTGAAGGTATGAGTTCAATGGTGAGAATGGACATGCTATTTATAGGCCAAGGCTTGGCTTATTATCCAATGGATAAATTTTTCCCTAACAATTATTGCCCAATGGATAAAAAGTTTGCTTGAACAACCTATATCTAGTTCCTAGGCTTGCATGGCTAGTTCTAGTACTTGGATTTGATTATGGAAGATTTTGGTGAAGGAAAGGAGGATTTGTACAAGTTTAAAAATAAAAAATGTACAAATAAGAACAATGAAAAATAGATTTTGCTTGATCAAGTATATCACCATAGATTGAAAGCATATCAAAGTACCAAAGAGAAATTAGGGAAGATCAAGGCTAAGGTACACCAAATCTCTCCTTCTTTCTTCCTCTCTCTCTCTCTCTCTCTCTCTCTCTTTCTCTCTCTCTCTCTCTCTCTCCTATGTACTTTGGAAGTGTATATATATATATATACATACACGGGACGGTTCAATGAACACCCGAAAAAACACCTAAAAAAACACCCCAAATCTCAATTTCATAGTTCTCGATCAAATTTTTAAGATCCGAACCATTCAATGTGTGCAGAATGTGATTTTAAGGGTGCCCGCAAGAAACTAGCAAAAATTATGACCTGAAAGTGCTCGTTTTGAGCAGTTTTTAATTGAACCGTTCATTAAATCTAAGATAAAAACTGTTTAGATCAAGTCTTTCCCGGTCTTTTTTTTTTGCTGATTTCACGTGGGTACCCTTCAAATCACGTTCTGATCACATTGAGCGGCTCAGATCATCAAAATTTGATCGAAAACTATGAGATATTTTTTTAGGTGTTTTTTTGGGTGTCTTCTGATATTGCTTCGATATATATATATATATATATATATATATATATATATATATATATATATATATATATATGTATAAGTACAATAGCAATCTAGTAGACTTTCAAGTAAATGAGATTTTCTTAATAAAATAAAGAAATCAAGCACATGGTATATATGTATAA